>ML685758.1:243236-261786 GCA_007922175.1 Pelusios castaneus
TAGATAGATAGATAGATAGATAGATAGATAGATAGATAGATAGATAGTCTTCTCATACTTTTATTAATCACAATATGTAGTTCTCTGAATGAGGCCATGATTTCTACCAGAAGCAGTGCTATCCCCCAGGGGCCATAAGCGGGAATATTCCCCCCAAAACATATATTAATAATTAACAGAGGGCCCCTTAGGCTGCGTGGGGCCCTAAGCAATTGCTTCGTCTGCTTCTGCCTAGCGCCAGATCTGATTTCTGCTAACAAATGTAACGTGTCTCCAGGGCCAGATTTTCAAGGGCTCAGCACCAACCATTGAGAATAGATTCCCCCAAGAGCTCTGCTCCCATTTAGGTGCCCAAATTAAAGGACTGTTGTGGTGCTGAATTTCTTTGCAAACCTGGCCCAAAACATTGCACTGAATGATGAGCCCAACGTTTCTTGATTATCCTGACAATGAAACAAAAGCCCAGTGTTTAGAGAACAAAGATTTCAGGCACGCCGCATAATTTGCAGAAAGGGGACATCAGCTCTTTGACAACGTCTCTGCTCTACCTGTTGTACTGCAGAGAGAAAATGATTTTATCATGTTGCTTCAGAAAGGGTGAAACTACTCTACACATACCAAATTTTACCCTGAAGATCTTTCAGACTGAAGGGAATGTCTCCTAATAAAGCACATCCTAATTGTTATTGGCCCTGTGCCTCCTCGCAAGATAGTCAATAGCACAAAAGAGTCAAATCCCGGACTGATGCTGCTCCTCATAGTCCCTGATAATGCAATGCTCTTCCGCAGGATCAAGGTATTAAGGTTTAGGTTATTTGTATTGATTTTATGTGCTGCCATGCTGTGTCAGTCATGCTCATATTTGTGGTTCACAAATTCCTCCTTTAAATGTCACAGCCATTTCATCTCCTTTTGCCATCAATACTGCAAACCAGAGGGTCTGTTTATTAACCCCAAATGCCTGTACGCAGCTTATATCTATAGATCTATATAGATAGATATATATCTAGATATATCTATCTATATAGATAGATAGATATGCATGCATGCACAGAACAAGCTCTGTAAATACATCTTTTTAGACCAAATTCTTATTTAAAAAGAAATAATAACCCCAGATTCAAAACCATTGCTTTAAAGTATGTTTTTTCTTTCATGCTCCCAGGCGCATACATTGTTCCAGCAATTGTCAGGCCCTCTAGTGGCTAACAGGTTGTTTTAAATGTCTGGAATTTCCCAGCAAATGTTTAAATATGTAAGTGTAACGTGAAGTTTAATTCCATGTACCATAATATATATTATATGGAGAGTTGGACATTTTGCTTGGCCGTTTTCAGACTCCTTTGTCAATCGCACTGAAAACTACAGACACAACTTCATCTTGAGTATAAAGAATTTATGCTTTATAAAGGATTTCCCTTGAAAATCTGAAGTAATAGCACAGCTAGCCAGAGAGCTAAGTGAGCTATCAATTTTATGCAAATATACCCCCCCCCCGGTGTGTTAAATAAATGGGGGAAGCCACAGGGATATCTACAAACATATAAGCATAATGTCTGTATTTATTAGTCATCGTCCTATTTCATTTGTGATCCTTTTACAAACATGCAGCAGAAATAAAAATAGCAAACATGTTTTCCTTTATTTCTCTGCAAGCGCTTACTTAAGCTTTTATTATATTTGGCCAGGGGACTTTCAGTAAACTTACTGATGATATCAGCGAATGATTTTACAAACAGTAAAAGTTACACTATTGACACCTCCAAATTCTGGCGTATTTACATTGTGTTAGGTGCACACTTGCTCAGTAAAGATTAACAAACATTACTAGAAAGGCTATGGCCAAATCCACCCTGGTTGTTTATAAAACCTTTACAACTCATCAGCTTCCACTAACATGCTGGCACTGTTCAATTACCATCACTTTTAGAGTCTTAGCAAAACATTCAGTGCCCATGTAAATAGACAAATCTGAAAACTAGCTGGTCTGTTGGCTTACATACTGTGGGTAATGTTTTCTTTTGCTCAAATTTGTTCTAGAAACTAATCACGCTCTGATAAAGCCATCTGCAAATATGAGAAAGATTGACATCCACATGTCAAAGTTTACACAGCCTGACCAAGTGTACATATAGTACAGATGATGTTAGGGCCCTGCTGTTTGGAGTTTCTTCAGGCCATGTTGGAATGGAGCAGGTAGAAGAACAGGAAGGCTTCTGTGCGCCAGCGAAAGCTGCCTGTGGTGTCGTCATTAGAAGAACGACACTTTCGCAAAAATATTTTACATTTCGAAACCAGGGCACCGATATCAGCAGAAATACTCCTCCCAAATCGTCCTCTGCACACAGACGCTTTTACTTATCTGAGCGCACAGCATCGATCCGAGAGAGGAATGATTCAAATACCTTATGGAAGCCAACGTTGGCAATTTATAAACCACCCACCGAATCGTTTTCACCTAGTGTGATGGAAACATGGTCCCCTGGTTCGTGGAACTGATAGGGAGCAGAGACGACGTGGGGCTCCTGCCTGGGGGGCAGGCCCACCGACTGCAATTCCGGGCCCCCGAGCAGAACATGGGGGGCAGGCCCGCCAAGCAGAATTCTGGGCCCCGCCTCTTCCATCCATAGCCCCGCCCACGGTCCAGCCTTGTTTCTCCCCACGTCTCGCCACTGGTTCACTAGACCCTTTCCCTGCCCCTGCCCCAGCCACGCCTTCCCTCCCATTCGGCCTGCTTGCTGCCATGTCCCCCCACTTCTCTCCTCCACACTCCCCCTTCACCAGGCAGTGCGTGACCGCCCAAGGGAGGCAAGCGGGAGAGGAGAGTGGTGGGCAATGACTGGGGGTAGGGGCTGTGGGGGGGAAAGTGACAAGCAGCAGTGGGGAGGCTTAGCGGGGGAAGGCAGGAGGGATGGAAGTGGTAAACGATGACCAGGAGCCCAAGTGGGTAGAAGGAAGAAGTGGTGAGCAGTGGGACCAGGTGGGGTGGGGCCTGGGATGGAACAGGGATGGAGTGTGGGTAGGGCCATGGGTGGAAGTCTTAACAGAGTCGACTTAACTTTACAAGTGTAGACATAGCCTTAGTGCCTCAACTCCCCATCTGCAAAACAGGGATACTAATATGTCCCTATTTGAAAGAGAATAAATAAGTTATAGATTTGGGATGCACGCAGATACCACTTTAATGAGTTCCTAAAATGTACACGTTCTGCAAATGAGCTAGATTCCCAGCTGAGGTCAACCGGACTGGATCTCTCAATTTCCTTGCAGCTATACTGGTTTATGGTAGTGGAGGATACAGATAGATATACACAACACATTTAAGGATTATTTTCATGATCCCACCCATTGATACAGTCCTGTCAGTTCTGTATCACAGCCTGACTCATTTGGGGAGAACATTGCACACTTGGGAGGGAAGAAAAGGTGGGATTTCTTTAGTGGCTCAATCTTTTAAAGGGACATGACTGCTTGAAGCTGCTCCAAGGTACGGAGTTTGGAAATCATCCTGGTGGACTCAGAGTTGAAGTGTGCAACTCATCCCCAGTAAGTGTCAGTCAGGTTTCTATACCATATTCCATTATGTGCCACAGGGGGGTATATGCCATCATGGGTAGCATTGTCAAAGTGCCTAAGTCAATGGGACATAAGCTGATAAATCACTTAGGGACTTTTGAAAAGTTAACCCCATATTGCTAATTAATCATATATAGAGCATATCTATTACCTCTCCCTTAATAGTACTTGATAGTGAATTAAGCTCAGTATTCTTGAGCAATTGGAGGGGGTACATGATTTGATAAACACAGTCCTTAAAATGTACCTTGAAGGCCCAACATTTGTTCTCTGCAATTGCTTATTTGCAGACTAAGACCCCAAAGGCCTAGGTCTGAAGACATGGATTTAAATTGAATTGCCATCCTGGTAGTGAACAGAGAAATCTTGCCGCCACTGAAGTCAATGGAAGTTTTTCTAATGATTTCAATGGGAGAAGGATTTCACCCAGAGTTCTTTGGGATCCATGCAGTGGCACTCTTTCTAAAGCAAGATTAAGTCTCTGTGCTCTCTGTCCCATTTGTTGTGCTGATACATACAACATTCCACACCCGAACTAGGATCCTCCCGTTCGAAAACCTAAATTGCCTCGTTGGACTCAATAGGACTGCTCTTACAATGGGAGCTTCTGGCACTGAGTACTTCTGAAAACATGGCCACCTCTCCTGGGTGCCTAAATGGATGCTGAGCACATCTGAAAATGTGAACTTGCATCTTCTTGTCCCTCATTTCCCCTACCTGGAAAGTAGGGTTAATAATATTCCCTTGTGTCCAGCTATTCTCGATCTCATCTATTGTAATCTCCTCAGGGCAAGGACTGTCTCTGATGTTTGCACAGCACTTCACTCAGTGGACCTCCAATCTTGATTGGTGCCTATCAACCAATAAGTATAAAGTGAATGAACAGAATAATAATAGGGAAGAAGTCAAAATTCTTAATAAGTAACTTTATCCTTTGGACTGGCTAGAAGTTGGCGGTTTCAAGTATTTTGGGGTGTTTAGTTTTTTAAATGCCAGAAGCAAAATGTTTGAAAAGAGTCCAGGTGACGATTACTGAACTACTTTGACATGGCCCATTTTCTTCCACTGAAGAATGACCATTAGAGTTGGTCCAAAGTAAGAAGGATTTTCATTTGGCTTTCATTATAGAAGCATGGCTTTTGTTGACTTATAAACAGGACTTGTTCTTGGGGTTTTGGACTGGATTCTGGCGGTTGGCATCTACACTCTGAAAATCCAAATACAGAAAGAGAAAATAAATCACTAAAGCTTCACTTAGTTGTATTTATAAAGAAAGGATTTACATAGAATTTAATGAACTTCCTGTCCTTTTTTAATCAAATAAAATATCATTCTCACCCAGTGCCGGCGTTGGATATGGCTTTGCAGAGGGTGCCAACTTGGAAAGGGTGCAAAGTGTGTCATGCTCCACATCTTGGAACTAAATGAAATCTTTGAAGCAGGACCCCCAGTGAGACTGCTAAACTTCATAAAACACACCAGAACTGCACTCAGAGAAATAGTAAAAAAAAAATCCCATGCCAGCCTGATGGGTGGAACTAAGCTCATTCACAAGACTTGCACTCAGCTAAACTTCACAATCTTCTGACACATCCACAGGTTAGTCAGGGTGTGTCTACACTTGTGAATTAAGTCGACTTAACGCTGCTTAAATTGATTTAAATTACTCTGCGCCTACGCTACAATTTCCTTAAGTCGACTTAAGCTGCTGCTTAAGTTGACGTAAGGAAATTTTAAGTCGACTTTATTAAACCTGCTTTAAAGTCGACTTTACTGGCTCAGTCGACTTTATTAAGTCGACTTAGCCAGTGTAGATGCAGATTAGCCCTAAATCGACTTTAAGTCGACTTAAAGGGCCCCAGGGCTCCCCCACTGACCTCCCTGCCAGGGTGGCTGGCACAGCCAGAGCCTGGCGTGTCCACCCACAGGGCAGGACACAGCCCTTCCCACCCCGCTCCTATACCCTGCCCCGTCCCTGTCCTGCTCAGCCCCCATTGTATCAGGATACAATGGGGCAAATGCTGAGCCCCCTGGTACTTTGAAAGGGTTGCCCGCCTCCTACCATGGACCACTCCCAGGTCCACCTAGCCCCTAGAAGTCGACTTAGGCGTCCAGTGTGGATGCTCTAAGTCGATTTGGCAAGTCCACTTTAAGTCGACTTAATTTTATAGTGTAGACATGCTAAATCGACTTAAAGTCGACTTTGTTAAGTTGACTTAGCAAAGTCGACTTATTTTGACAAGTGTAGACATAGCCTCAGTGTGTTGCCCTGTCCTTTAATATTCCCATATTTCTCAAGTGTCCCTCCTTTTGGCCCCAGAGGTACCTCCATCCTCTACTGAATTGGTACTTGCCCCTGCTTCTATTCCTGAAAATTATTTCCACCAGAAATAAAGAATCCGGAAACTGAAGGTACGCCTACATTATGGAGACTACATCAGCATAGATGCAGCCAATACCAACAGACAGGGTTGAGCTGTTGGTGAGGGAACTTCACTTCCATGACCTATGTTACCTCCATCAACGAAAGCAGTCTTCCGTTGCCATAGCTGTGTCTACACTGGGGATTATGTCAGCATAACTATGTTGGTAGGGGTTGTGGTTTTTTCACAACCTCTGATTGACAATAACTGTCAAGAGTAAGCCATGCCTGAGGTTATAGAGAGAGCTCTGTACAGAGAAGGGATGCTGTGGAGACTTGTGTTTTTAGCTCTAGAGATTGCCTGTTCAATGCCTGGTGTCTGTCCCAAGAATTTTCATTTTCCTGCACCAATAACTGTTTTGTGTCTTTGTTACATACCACCCTTCATCACACTTTTAGGCCCTTGTAGTTTGAGAGGAATGGGCCCTCTTCTGCTACCTTGCTCTTCTGAAAACATCTTCTACCTTTCTGATCCCCCTGCCATTCCCGATGGCCAGATAGCAATCTTGGTTCACTTAGTCTCAGTGTTGTCTCTAATGATGTTCCCGTGCAAGTCAAGTCTGTAAAGTAAGGAAGTCAAGATTTTGTAATGGGGATCTTCTTCCTTCCTGGGCTGGGATGGTTGTTTTTAGTGTCCGGGCTTCATGGCTCTTTTGCTGCTTTGCAATAGTTTAATCTTAGTTTTCTTCTTTATTAGTAATAATCCTCTTCTCCAAGGATGAAGGATCATTCTGTGGTTAAAGCGCTGGCATGACAGGAGATCTGGATTCAAATGCTGATTCCACCATGTATTCCCTGTGTGACCTTGGGCAAGTCACTTAATCTTTCTGTGCCTTGGTTCTCCTAAAATGCGGGTAATAATCCTTTTGTTTGCCTAATCTATTTAAATTGTAAACTTGTTGGGGTAGGAAGCGTCTCTTCCTATGTGCCTAGCACACTGGGGCTCTGATTCCTGTTTGTGGCCTCTAGATGCTACTGTAATATAGAAGAGAAGTAAAGGAAGAAGCATCAGGCCAAATTCAGAATGAATTTGAGACCTAATCTGGCTGTCTGCTTCCTTTTAGGGCCCTAAGACTGGGACTTCTGGTCAGGGCAGAGCACAGGCATCCATTCACCTCCTCACCATCCCTTAGTGATGCTGGACATAGACTCTCAAGAGAGAAGCTTAGGCAAAGACCAGAGATAAGAAGTTATTTTGATCTAGGACTTCCGGATATTTTTTACTCCTATTTTTTCAGAGCTGGATGGTCTAGTCTAGCTGAGGAACTAAACCAACCAGCATGAGGAAACTGAAGAAAGGGTCTTGCTGACATGGCAATGTGATAAAACTCTGCCACAGCCAGGGAAAGGATTTAAAAATGATATTTCTCCAACACCAGAAAATTGATAGGGTAGGGTAATACTTGTCCACTTTTCCCATGTGAATCTCTATCAATTGACACGTGACACATGTCACAAGGTTAATCTCTATGGATCCTCGCTCGCCATTTCTTCACCCTGCTAATGCTTCTCAATAAAAGTTAGAGCTGAGGAGTCACATAACAGTCGTGTACTTTACCTCATCTGTGCTTTGAAGGAAAATCATGTATTTGGGACTGTGTTCAGGGTCCAATCCAATGCTTATTGAAATCAACAAAAAGACTCTTATTGCAGTATTGCCAACCTCAAATGTTCAGAACTCATGAGTCAAGCTCACCAAAAATCATGAGACTGGCTTTAAAATCATGAGCTGATGTAAAAGCAGTAGACTTTTATTTGCCTTCTGGTTTCTGAGGCTTCAGGGTGCACTGGGGTCATATTTTGAAGCTCTCTCCACAGCCATGAGGGCTAAAAACTTACTTTTTCCTCAGGAATGAAGCCTGAAATCATGACTTAGCCATTTGACTCCAGGAGCTGGGGCTTTAAGGAAAATCATGATTGTCATGAGACTCATGGTGATATCTGGAGCGTTGACAAGATCACCAGTGGCTTCAGATCCAGCCTCAAATGAATGGAAACACTAATGGAAACAGTCAACATGATCTAGTATGGAATTGTCAAAAGCACTGTCCTTGGGCCTAACTCTGCTCCAACTGAGGTGCGTAGACTTCCATTGGAGGAACAGCAGAACAATGCTGTGCCCTATTGAAAATCTCGTCCTGTGTATTTTGGATTATGTGCCATGTGTGAGTGAGCTTTGGAAGGTTCCACAGAGTTTTATTAGTCACAGGAAGAGTTTCTATTCTGGAAAAAATTTAGATTTTTTCCCCCCATTCCACATCAGAAAGAAAAGCGGACATTTTTCATGTTCTAATGTGGGCACCAGACTTCTAGGGAGTAGCCTGAAACCACCAGCTAAATTAGCTGATCAGATGTCAGTGGCTGATGACTTTCATCCATGACTTACCTTGGCCAAATTTCAACAAGTAAGTCAGGAATCTTAGTTTAGTAGTTCAAACCATTCCCCATCCCAGCCACCCATACCCTACACTTTCTGAACCAATTGATTTATTATGGTACTGATCTTTGGAATACTGCTACTTCTTTGTTATGAATTAAGAATCTCAGTACCCCTTGATTGCACCTAATTTATGTTAGATTGAGGGAAGAGCCAAGGCCATTGTCAAGCTGGAAACACAAAGCAATGGTGTTTTGACAGTGAATCATCACTTGTTACTGCATGTCTTTTGTTACATAAGGGAAAAATGGGTCTGAGTCTCGTTTATACTAAGACTTCTTGACACCATCTGGTAAAGAAGAAAAGGGGATATACATTCCAGAGCAGTATAAAGAGCCTTTTAAAGTAAATGAAATTCACTCTCCAAAATGGTCTGATATTTCCTTATTTTTTTAAAATCTAGGCCCGAGTGGAATAGAAACAAACTGCAAATTCACACGTGTGAGCATGAGGTGTTTAAGGATCCTGGTTTGAAAGCATATCAGCATCAATCATTGTCCGCTGCTACTTGAAAAACACCACCAATAGACTGGCAGCTAGCGAAGCTTTCTCACTGCCTCCCCGGCATGCTGCAATTCAATTAGTCATGGTCAGAGGGTGGCATTATTATTCATACATTACTGATTGTTCCCAAAGTAAACAACCCTAGGATGGGGTCTGTGATCCTCTCTGTGTCTTTAGCCAGGACACAAAGGAAAATACTATGGAGACCCCGGAGTGGGACATTTTGTCTGAATTCTGATCTTGTTTGCAAGCTTCACAGTCAGATCTTGCTGTTTTTCAAAGTCCTCACAGATATGTGCGAGTTGATGCATACAAAAAAGCCCATGATGGACCCTTTAAATAGATAACTTTTTTCCCCCAAAAGCCACGTGCTAATATTAGACACACTGAAGCTTAAACTATGCAAATAAAAGCCCTGTCACCTTAGAATATAATAATGATTGACAGCTTAGCAATTAGCAGTAAATAACCATACTAATGCAATAGATCCCTGCCATTTGCATGCTGCAGAAATGGTAACCAAAAATTGTAATGGACTATGAAGCCAGCTGTTTATCAGTGCCACCATTGGGAAAGCCAAAGTACACACAACATGTAAAACTGACCGAAGTGCTTAAGGCTGACTTCTGTCCTCAGATGTTCGTGTGACTCTGACCCAGTGAAATAGACGGGAGCTGTGTAAGGACAAAATCTGGCCATTCATGTAAACTGGCAGTTCTTTGCATCATTAAAACTCCAAGAGGGAAATTTTGCCATAATTTACTCTCTGTGGAACTAATTCAAAGTGCCCCAAACCATCCATCCAACCAACTTACCAAACAACCAACAAAATTCTCTCCCTTTTCACATGGGGAAAATGCTCAGTTCAAACTGTTTGTCAGCCTTCACTCTGTATGAATCAACTTGAAGCAACCCACATCTGGAGTAAATGTGTTAAAGAAATACTATGACAAGCTTGCTAATTGGTTTACAGCTTGCTGTCTGGTCCATCCCCCAGCTCCCCTCCTGCTAAATTTATCACCTCTGTCAATGGTGTAAATTACAATCAAAGATGAGGAATTTGCTGAGTTATCATGATTTGCAAACTCATTTAATTGGTTCCAAAGGGGTAGCCATGTTAGTCTAGGTCAGCAAAGCAAACAAGGAGCCCTGTGGCAGTTTGGGATTTTCTCCTATGAAAGCTTGTGCGATAAATAAATTTGTTAGACTTTAAAAGTGCCACAGGACTCCTTGTTTGTTTCATTTAATTGGGTGATCCATGAATGATTTGATGAGAAAATGCAAAAATGTGTTGGCTGCTGCATGAAAAATTTGTGGCCAGTCTGTCAGACATAGCCATAAGGTCTGAAGGTTCAAAGTATCCTGACCACAGCACTATCTTAGAGAGGAGCTACCCAGCAAGGCAGGGGACTGCCGTCCATTCTATGCTTAGGCAATGCAGGGAATCAATAGTGCTGCAGTGTGAGGTAGGGGGGCTCTGGCCTCCTTGAAGTCAATGGCAAAGCTCCTATTGACTTCAGCAGAGGCAGGATTTCATTTAGGGCAGATCTACACTGCCTGCTCTTTTTGGCTGCAGTCGAACGGAGATACGCAAGTTACCTAAACTAACTTGTATATTTGCGTTTGGGTTCCCTACTCCCAGGACATCCACATCAAAGGGAGGGGAATCAAAGTGAGGGGACCTGAATCCCTGAATCAAAGGGAGGGGACCTCCTTTCAGTGCTACTTGCTGGGGTAGCGTTCAGGGATCGAACTTCCTGGTTGGCTGAGTGGGTCTTCACAGACACCAGCAGTTGATCAGGAAGTTCAAACTGGCAGTCAGTGAAGATAAGCCCTTAGCATCTGAAAGCTGCTCAGCAGAGGCACGTGGAAAGCGTGTTTACTCCACTTTCCTAAGATCTGTGGAGACAATGTTCTGTTTTGGACAGACTTTTTCTTCTGTCTCTCCCTGCATGATTTTAATAGCATCACTCCTGCACATTCACATTACCCCATAATACTAAAGCTTTTCTAGTGTGTTCGGCCCTTCTCACCATCGGATCTGAGCTCCTGCCAGTAGTGCATTAAGTAATATGACTTCACATCTGTTCCAGGTGGTTTGTTCTCTACTCTCCCTGCAGAGAGAACTGTGTGTCCAGTGACGTATTTGGTTTTGGTAGGGGTATTTTGTTTGGGTGGCTAAATGTACTTCTTACTCTGTGTCTTTGTTAGAGAAGGCAGGTTGAAGGAATGCATCTTGCTCTTATACTGGGAAGTGGTGACTCAGGAGGTCTGTGATGGCTCATATTTCCTGGGAGAGTTCAGACCACACCCTCAGACTGGCCTCTAAGGAAGCTTGGTCTCCCATACAGGCTGATGGTAAAACATTCCACTGCAGATGAGCAGTGGAGTTGTGTACCACGGTTTCCATCCTGGAGTTTTAGGCTCTTTTACATACTCTACATGTGGGCTGTTGAGCTCCTTGAAGATAAAAACTTAGACCTTCTCAGACTGGTTCTGTTATGGTACTCACCAGTGCTCTCATTGCTACTGAACAAGAAAGGACAGTCCACAAAGAACATGGTCGATCAGGGGAGAAGGAAAAGCAGTTGCTATTTTGGCTACCATTTAATTTTTAACCTCTTGCACTGTCTTCTCTGTGCTCTCCCTGGCTGAGTTTTGCGCTTAGGCCCAACCAAAAAGAACTGCACTGAAAGAGACCTCAAATGTGCTAGTAAATGTTCCGACCACTGAGGTTACAAGAAATTTTAACAGTGTAGGTCCTTACTCCCACTCTACTTCCCAGGGCTACTCAGGTGCTTAGAGCTGAGCCCAGAGGTTCGTAGCATTGTCCAGGAGTAAAACTGGGCTCCCGCCACCCTTTGAAGCAGTTGTTTTGTGTTTGGGCCCGTGCTGCAGTCCATAGAACTTTAAAAAGACCAATGTGCCAAACTTTGCTGCCTGAATTGTAGTAGCCGTGGCATTTAAGGGCAAGATGATGATCGTGATTTCAGTTTTGACGTCAGCTTGTACATTTAGGAACTGCCATACTGGGTGTAGTATTGCCAACCTCATATATGGCAAATCACAGAGTGAGAGGGGACCTTAAAAGTCATTACGTCTTGGCACCTGTGCAGTGTCAGGACCAGGTAAACTTAGACCGCCCCTAACAGTTGTTTTAAAAGCTTCCAATGGCGGGGACTCCAGGACATCCTTTGGAAGCTATTCCACAGCTTAACTACCCTGATGGTTAGAAAGGTTTTGTAATATCTTACCCATATCAATCTTGCTGCAGAGTAAGCCCATTACTTCTTGTCCTACCTTCAGTAGTGATGGAGAACAAGTAAATCTAGACCATCCCCACAGAGGTGTTTGTCTCATCTCTTCCTAAAAACCTCCAGTGACAGGGATTCCACAACATACCTTGGAAACCTATTTCAGAGCTTAATTTCCCTTACAGTGGGGAAAGTTTTTCCTAATATCTAACCTAAATCTTCCTTGCTGCAGATTAAGCCCCCCTACTTCTTCTCCTACCTTTAGTGGACATGGAGAACAGTTGATCATCATTCTGGTTTTAACAGTCCTTAATATATCTGAAGACTGTTATCAGGTCCCCACTGTCTTCTTCTCTCAGGACTAAACATGCCCAGTTTTTTTTAACCTTTCCTCACAGGCCAGGTTTTCTAAACCTTTGATTATTTTTGTTGCTCTCCTCTGGACACTTTCCCATTGGTCCACATATTTCCTAAAATGTGGCACCCAGAATTGGATAAAATACTCCAGCTGGGGCCTCACCAATGCCAAGCAGAGTGGGACAATTACCGCCTGTATCTTACATACACTACTACTGTTAATACGCTGCAGAATCATATTAGTTTTTTTATTCCAGCTGCAGCACATTGATGACTCATATTCAGTTTGTGGTCCACTGTAAAACCCCCACTTAGACAGTTAGTCCTCATCTGGTAGCTGTGCATTTGATTTTTCTTTCCTGAGTGAAGTACTTTGCACATGTCTGTATTGAATTTCATCTTGTTGAATTCAGACCAATTCTCCAATTTGTCAAGGTCATGTTGAATTTTAAATCCAAAGTGCTTGCAACCACTCTCAGCTTGGTGTCACTTGCAAATTTTATAAGCATAGTCTCTACTGCATTATTCAAGAGAGTAATGAAAATATCGAATAGTACCGAGCCCAGGACTGACCCTTGTGGGACCTCACTAGAGACACTCTCAGTGTGAGAGCAAACCATTGATCACTATTCTTTGAGTATGGTCTTTCAATCAGTTGTGCACCCATCTTATAGTAATTTCATCTGGACCATATTTCCCTAGTTTGCTCACAAGAACGTCAAGCAGAACTGTGTCAAAAGCCTTACTAAAATCAAGGCATACAGCTAATCATGTCTACTGCTTTCCCCTATCCATTAGGTCAATAACCCTATCAAAGAGGGAAATTAAGTTAGTTAGGTATGATTTGTTCTTGACAGTCCATGCTAACTATTCCTTATAACCCTATTATCCTCCAGCCTTTTACAAATTGATTGTTTAATAATTTGTTCTGCTCTTTCCAGGAATTGAAGTTAGGCTGACTGATCTATAATTCCCAGGATCCTCCTTTTCCCCTTTTTAAAATACAGGTACGATATTTGCCCTTCTCCAGTTTTCTGGGACCTCTCCCGTCCAGTTTTGGGCTCCCCACTACAGAAAGGATGTGGAAAAATGAGAAAGACTCCAGCGGAAGGCAACAAAAATGATTAGGGGGCTGGGGCACATGACTTATGAGGAGAGACTGAAGGAACTAGGCTTATTTAGTCTACAGAAGGGAAGACTGAGGGGAGATTTGATAGCAACCTTCAACTACTTGAAGGGGTGCTCCAAAGAGGAGGGATCTAGGCTGTTCTCGATGGTAACAGAGGACAGAACAAGGAGCAGTGGTTTCAAATTACAGCTGTGGGGGTCAAGGTTGGATATTAGGAAAAACTTTCTCACTAGGAGGGTGGTGAAGCATTGGAATGGGCTATCTAGGGAGGTGGTAGAATCTCCATCTTTGGAGATTTTTAAGGCCCGGTTAGACAAAACCCTGGCTGGGGTGATTTAGTGGGAGTGGTCCTGCTTTTTAGCAGGGGGTTGGACTAGATGACCTCGTGAGGTCCCTTCCATCCCTATTGTTCTATGATTCTATGATTCAAACATAATTGCTAATGGCCCAGAGATTGCTTCAGTTAGTTCCTTAAGATGAAATTCATTGGGCAAGTAGCTGAAATTCTTTGCGCATAGGCCCAGTCTACATAGAACTGATCATGGTAAATACCTTATAATCTTAACTACAGAGTTATTACCGTGGCTCCACAATGTTTGAAAGGACATTTGATACGTCATCGAATCCATAGTCCTTCTTCCCCCGTTCAACAAATCACACGGAAATAAAAGTAATGACACAATAACAGTAACTATGCCCATTTTTCTAAAAGGGAATCTTTATCGGGTCATTTGTATTCTGCTCCTGCATCTGCCACTTCCAAAAAGACCACCCCAAAGGCACCAAAGAAGCAATAGCCGAGGAACAGCCAAAAAAGTCATGAAATGATCAATGTCATATTTCATGTCAGTAACTGGAATTATTTTGCATAGTGCTACTGCTCTGGCCCATTGACAACATGATTTAATGTTGCAGTTGCTTGGTGTTGACATGACAACTGTAGAATATGTTGTAAATATCCTAGTAGTGGACCCGAATGGCATGTTTACATTGTATGTGTTGTATTGTATGACATGTGGCTACATTGTTAGTCTTTCCAGTTGGCAATGCCTGGGGGACTGGGAGTTTTTAAAACTTATGTGCTTTTGTGTAGGGTTATAAGCATTTTGATGGCACTTATCACTGCGGCATCTGAGCATCTCACACACGTGAATGAATGAATTGGCTGAAATGACGATCAACCAGTTGGGAGAACAATGGTTTTAGTAAAGTTTTACTAAAGTTTCAGAATCATTTAGTCCAAGATGTGGTTGAGTTGCTGGAGGAATGAAGTCAAAGAGTTCTTCAAGAGAAAATGAACTGTCAGTGGAAAAGAGGGTTTTAAATGTGGACAGTTATTTATTAAATTATCTGTGTATTATTGCACTAAGGGCCCACGCCGAAATCTATTGAAATCAATGCGAGTGTTTCCATTGGCTTCAAGGATTTTGGATGAGTGTTTTAGAGGAAACGGTGAGCAAACGCTGCTCTCTGATATGTTCCTGGAAATCCAGTTCAGGTCACTAGGCCGGATTCTGATCTTAGTAACACCAGGCAAACCTGAAGTAACTGACTGATAACCAGCAGAGTTACAGGGATGTAAGTCTGGAGTTAAGTGAGGTGAATTTAGATCTTCAATCAATATGTGCAGTACAGCTGGATTACACCCGTTTTCCAAGGCTACTGGTAAAAGGAGGCATTTACACAATAAAATTAAACCAAGATATCTGTGTTGTTTTGAGATTGGATCTTCTTCCACTGTAACAGATGTATCTAAACTTTAGAATAACTGCAAGGGTTCCTCTAGGTCTCCTGTACCAGACAGACCCTCCTCGGAGCCCAGGGTAACAGGGTTTACCTGGTCTTTACTTCAGTGTAACATTGGGGCAGGTTTTGACACAAAATGCATAAACCAAGCACTTTTTTTCCTAAAGGCTGAGCTTCATCTCTGCACAGAGAACAAGTGCAAAGTCACGGCACCTCTTATGTCGTACTCCCACCCGGCAATACACTTTTGAGGGTTTCTATTGGACTTAAGTGGGTACTGGTCTTCTGTTAGCCTCTGAAGTTCCCCTGCACTAAACAGTGATACTGAGGAAAGCTAGAATTGATGCAGCAATATCTATGGTTTGTTTTCCCATCTGACCTTCACTTCTGTTGTCTTTGGACCACATTGTAACTATGGTCTGTACAGTGGCATTCTGGAGACCAAATTCTGCCCCTCTAAAAAGATCTTCTATTTCTAAATTATATCCATTAGAGCTCTTGCACCTGCTGGGAATTGCCAGAGTACAGCAAAACTTTGATTACATTCCTTTCTCTGACCACCCATAACCCCTTCTCTGGGCACACAGCTGAGCATTCCTCTTTGCAGGGGAGGCATCCTCAACTGGCCACTTACATTAATTTTATGGCCCAGAGCAACACACAGGTGCCATAATTTGGCTCAGGTTTGGGCCCATTATGTTTTTCCTGGCCTATAACTCGACACATACTGTCACTGTCCTAGAACAACTTGTAGATTGGGAAAATAGAATAGGAACTTAGATACATTAGCTTAAATAGGCAATGGATCAAGTCCTTCAGAGGTACTTAGGTCTTGTACTGGACTGCTGCAGAGAGGTCGGCAGAAGCTGGGCTTGTTCCAAAATTAATTGCCCAGGGAATTCAATGAAACCAATCCCCGTGATGTCATTGTGTTTGGGTCTAGCCCTTGATGCCCAAAGGAATTACAGTTTTTAATTGATCTATTCACCTCTCATCACTTTCGTATCTGAACTACTCTTAAGCACTTAAAAACGAATCAACAATTTCCCTCGCTTTCTTCCTTCCCAGCCTGCAGAAGAAATATCTTGTTTAGTTTACTGAGGTTTTGTTTGCTTGTTTGGGGTCTGTGGTGTGGGCTTTATTGACTGAAACCTAAACTGTTGAATCAGTGGGTCTCTAGAATTAACAGGGTAGAGGAAAGACCTAGCTGAATTGATAGAGCCAGCATTTCAGTCTACAGAAGCGGGGGAAGGTAGCAGATGACCAGTTTGGACTGAGGTGGACACCCCATAACAGTGGTCTTTTAAACCACCCATTAGTGAGCTACAGACATTCAGGTACCGGGTGGTAGCACCCCCTACCGCCCGCACTGAAAGACTGGAATGCATTACTCAAAGATATAACGGTTGGGTTGCGGGGGCATCAATTATGTTTTTCAACTGGATCCCAAGAAGAAATATTTGAAAATCACTGCTCTATAAACCCGAGGAAATTGTGCTTTCACTTGACAGAGGCAGCATGGTCTAGTGGATATGGCACTGGATCGGCTGTCAGGAACGCTATGTTCATTCCCACCACAACCATTGAATGACTGTGTAATGCCGGGAAGTCCATTCACCTCTCTTTCCCCCCCTCCCATTCTTTCTCTCCCTGCACTGTATAGACAAGGAGGTTCTCTTACTATGTTTATTCATAGCCTCTGGCACAGCTCTGATCTCAACTCCCTGCGTACATATCAATAAAATAAGCTCGTTGATCAAGCTGAGGTTATCAAACAGACTTGGGGGGGGGTGGAGCGGCCCACCTGCCCTCCAGCACAGGGGGTGGGTGGGATCCCGCATAGGCCAGTTGGCCCTGGGCCCCGCTCCCCCCACGGGACAGCGCTGCGTACATATCAATAAAATAAGCTCATTGATCAAGCTGAAGTTATCAAACAGACCAGAGCAAAGTGTCAGAGGGTTAATGTCAGAAGGAATATATAGATCAGAAATAAAGGCAGCATTATTTTGTGGAGAATGATTGAACTGTTGGAAATGGCATTTAACAGGAGCACCTGACTGCCCTCTAGGGGGAGTCAAAGGGATTCCCTTCCCCCCAAATTTTCTATACAGGTTTTATACCCTGATAGTATCAAAGGCCCCTTCGTGCTAGATACTGTTCATATGCATCTGTAGTAATAAAGTAAGTTAATATTGCTCTAAGTTTTCTATCTAGAGTAGGTTTTGCTATATTTTAAATTTAGGGTACCTTCTGTAAGATCAATGGGACTGATTCTATTCCCAGGATGCGAGTAATTCCCATTGATTTCAAGGGGCGTTACTTCAGCCTGCAGTGTGATAATCAGCCCAGGTGGAGTGATGCCAGTGTAAGGGAAGAAAATCTGCACCCTTGGCCAGACTTGCAGGCGCTCTCGCAGGGTGACATGGTCTATGATCTCATAGGTGTGGAATAAAACTGCTACAGTGACTTGGTGTCCCAGATCCTATTCTTAAGGGTTAAAACACAGATCTCCATTAGAAGCAGTATCAACTCTGAATAAACAGTTTAGAATCAAACAAGTAAGCAGTGAATATATTTTTCATCCCACCATGGGCCCTTTTAGAAGGGTCAGAATGGTGCAAAGGGGCCCTAAAAACCCTAGATCTGACCAGAGAAGTGCAGGAACTCAGGCAGATGGTCACGGACTGATCTTCCAGGATCCCCTGCATAGGTTTGGGGGACAGGACAGGTGGGGAATGGCTGCAGGATACAGATTTAGGGAGGTGCTGCTGCTCTATGGAAGCTGGGAGCAGGCTGCTCTAATTTATTCAGGCCCGCGGGGTTGTCTAAAATTAGGCCAGGGGCACCAGCTCCAGCTCCCGGAACCAGCCCAGGATGGGGAGGGCACAAAAGTGACTCAAAGCCACCATAAGCTCCAGGCTCATGGACAGCAATTCCAGGCCTTGGGGCAGATCAGTTAATGGGCAATGCCCCTCTAGAAAGGGAGGACTGAGGTTTACAACGGCGGGTGAAGCTTCCTTTTGGAGGCTAGCTCCCTGTCTCACCTCTTCTGCCCATGGGCCTGCCCACATGCCACTCCCAGCCCAACCCTGGTTCCATCCTAGGTCCCACCCCCTCCCCATTTG
>ML685758.1:261796-299340 GCA_007922175.1 Pelusios castaneus
TGCCCCTTTGCCCCTCCTGTTGGAAGGCCTTTTAAAATCCCTTCCCCTGATGCATGTTCTGAATGGCGCCTCCAAGAGGCACAGCATAGAATCTCTCTGTAGGCATGCCCTGCTGGCTTGGGAAAGCTCCTGGGAGGAGGAACTTCATTTCTGAAACGCCTCACTACCCTACACTTGCCCTGCCTCTGAGTGGGGGAGATGAAGCAGAAGGGAAATTCCCACGGCTTGGTAAAACATTTCCTAGCAGGAGGGTTTCCTGTTGCAAATCTGGGCATGTGGATGAGGCTGCTGTGTAGTGTGGCTGCTTCTTGGCTCTGCCCTTTACCCACCCTGTGAATTCTCAGCTGGACAGCAGGCTTGTGGGGAGTGGAGACTTCAGTGGAGGTGCTATCCTGACACGCCCTCCTCCCCGCATCGTTCAGCAATTTTTTGGCTTGATTTTCCACTGCCTTGCAGTCATCTGTGCAAAGTGGGTATAAAAGTCCACTGGTCTGAGCTGGCAGTCTTTTGCACCCAGTTTGACTACGCAACGGGCGAGG
Organism: Pelusios castaneus; assembly: GCA_007922175.1. Classification (NCBI taxonomy): domain Eukaryota; kingdom Metazoa; phylum Chordata; order Testudines; family Pelomedusidae; genus Pelusios; species Pelusios castaneus. The sequence continues at coordinate 262,336 of ML685758.1, forward strand.
CTGGGAAAAAAAGAGAACACATCTTCTTTTTACTTGCTTTTGCTCCCCCCTGACATATGAGACTGGGGAATGAAGGGGTCTGATATGATTCGAGAAGACGAGGGATTTCAGAGTTAAAGCTGAGACTCAAGAATACACACTGGCAGCCTAGATTGAGTCCCCTGCTGGTGTAAACTGGTGCAGCTCCAGTGCCGTGAAAGGAGGTGTGCCAGTTTACATCAGCAAAGTATTTGGCCTTATCTCGTTCTGGAAAGCCTCATCACTCTGGTGCCTCTAGATCTGCTGAGATTTGTGCCCCTATATGCTGTGACACCACCTCACAAGTACTGGGGGGCGGGGGCCCGCTGTGTGATTTCATACCGTGTTTATTTATGCCTACCACAGGAGGCAGACGTTTAGACCTCAATTACCTGATCTTGCACAGTCGATTACATCAGCGCAGAGTGAGTGCAAAATGGTACTGTATTTTACACCTCATCTGCACTGGCTTACGGGACTGCAGAGTGAAAAGCAATGATGATCGGGGCCCTTGGCTGGTTAATGTTTGGTGGTTAATGTTTCTTTTCAAGTAAATATTTTTAGAATTCTTCACATCGTTCTCCTACTGATAAACCTTAAAAACAAGACTCGCTAGAGTGATCAGTGATTCCTGCTGGCTCGGTTTTTGCACGTCGAACGGAGATGCTGACCAAAAGGCCTGGTTTTCGGAAAGTGCTGAAAATCACTTTGAAGGCACCTTAAGCTGCGGACTCAAAGTTACTCATCACTGTTTCAAGATTTAAGCCTAAAACTGTTAATAGGCTTCCAGAAATATCAGAGGCTAGATCCTCTGCAGGTAGAAATCAGTATGGCTCAGATTAAGGTTTGCTGATTTACACCAGTGGGAATCTGACCCATACATATAAAATAATATATCCTCTCACGCACGCATGTGCGCGCACAGACACACACACACAAATACACACAGGTGCATATTGTATTGTATTTCCTAAATTTTCAAGTTCTGCGTGCAGCATTCAAACAAACTGGCAACATCTGCAGCTGCTTCTAGACAGACAGACAGACAGTCTGATGTGAATTATTTAACACAAAGTGCCATGACCTCTATTAACAAAGGGAGATGCTTCCAGATCTGCAGGCAGCACCATGGGAAACAGCTGGATCCAAATCAAACTCACTGCAGATGGGTTAGAATGTATTACACAGACCTATGGAAAGTTGCCGTTAAAGCTGGTAAGAGAGAACGCATACCAATATAATGCTCTTGTAGCTTAGCTGGTAAGTTCACAGTCGTAAATTGTGTTTAGACTATTGACCAATAGTAAGGTGCACACTCACTCTCTTTCTCTCTCTCTCACACACACCCGCTAAAGGAGAGATTTCTTCGGTGCTCTTGCACTTTCAGAAAATAAAATATTTAATTTTTTCAGGGTTTTTCCTCCCCACCCCTCTGCAATCAAAAGAAAGCAGTGAAAGAAACATGCACTTCAAGGCTTTAAATCTGAAACTTCCTAATCCCCTGAAGTCTACACTAGACTTCTTGCCTCCATGGAAACCCCAAAGCATTCATCCAAGTGATTGGCCTCCAATGAATTTTAGATAAGACAGAATGGAAGGGAATTGATGGGATTTTAATTCAGAAGAAAGCGGTGGAAGGGAGGTCCACTTGGTTCATATTTGAATAAAGCAAACATGACAGACAAAAGGCTGACAGCTGTAAATGACATTGTCAGTACAAAAATTATCAGCCAGTTTACAATCTGTTTGCTTATGTTGAACAAACAGAATGTGTGTGGCATCCTTTGGCTTCATGAATGGCAGAAATACTTGAAGGCTCCAGAGAGAGAGAGAGAGAGGCAGATATCTGTTCTCCTACAGCCCTGCCACTATTAGATAGCCATTTGACAGCCACACTGAAAAAAGGAAATTCTGTCCTCGGCTTTTTCCCGATCTCTTGCTGCCTTTTTTTTTTTTTTTTTTTAAATACAAGACAAGCACCAAAGTTGGGAATAGACACTTGTCTTTTTGTATCAATGGTGTGAATGATGTTGGTGGCGTTGCTGGATCAAGCTGTTTACTAATGTGTCTGACATTCCAAGCGACAGACCTTCAGTTACCTAGCGAGGGTCGGGGCCAACATTCTTCAGTTTTGATTCCTTATAGGAAGATTCTGGGAGCCCCCGAAAGAATGGCACTTTCCCTTCATTGTCTAGCCTGTCTCATCAGTTGCTTTGCTTTGAACTTGTTAAATGTTTAATTCACCCTCTGAATCCCCCTTACACAGCCCCCCCTCAGCAAAATATTAGCTACAAGGAAAGGAAACAATTATTTAAAGGATTTCATTGCACGGAGAGCTAATGAAATATCTATTCTCCCCTGAAGAATGGGGTTGAAATCTTTAATCCAGTAATGTGTCATGAGTTGTGCGGTCTCAGTTTAACCCTCCTCCATGGTAGCCTACAATCCATATCATACTCAGAAATCATTCTCTTTGTTTGTAAAGACTCTGAAAAGTGATACCGGTACAAATTATCTGCCCACTTTGTTAGTGGATCTCTATTCTTGTTCTGCTTTTGTGTGTGATTGTCTCTCTCTGCCTCAAGGCATATGGCTGTATTCTATACCTAATAGAGCTTCACCTTTTGGATCAATTCTATTCTATTCAGGTTCTTATCCTACACCCATCACCATGGTATCTGAGCACCTATTTGCACTACATAGAGCTAACCAGACCTGTCATTCATGGAAACAATTGACCTTTGCTGAACTGCCTACTAGCATATGGTGATCTTACATTAAAAAGCAACTGGACATGAATACCTACCTTTGGATTTTTATTTCTGCTTTCAGATCTGACCATTATTACACGCTCTCCATTCTATCCTGAGTACTAAAGATATAAGAAAATCAATCATTTTTTGTGTGGATCATGTCCATTTCTTTCATGTAGATTTAAAAGGGAAAAAAGAATCTGTTTAGTGGCACTTGGCTTGTTTGATCAGAAAGAAAAAATAATGACAGGTGAGTATGGTCTGTTTGTAGTAGATAAAGGGAGTATAATAAAAACAGAAGAATACAACAATTGCTTTTCAGGCAGTCAAGCATCAAAACACATTTACTTCTATGAAAAGTTTATCCAATTATTGCAAACCGGATGACGCTTGCTATGTTGTGTTACTCTTTTCATTTTAATCTAATTGCTGTTTCTTTTTCTCTGATATGGCAATCGGTCATAAAGAGTTGACCAGCATTAAAGCTGTTTGATTTGGAGACCTGTAGTGTTTGACTAAGAGGGTAAATGCAAATTTGATGAAAGAATAAGGATAAATTTACATATCAGCTTCAGCTCACATGGAGAGAGTAAACATTCTGTTTATCTCAAGTGTCACTTTATGATTTCAGTAGAATATAAAACTGACCTTGGCCCAATCATTGCAAAAGACCTGAATGAAATATATTGTTGTCTAAATACAATTTACTCAAGTAGAACTTGTCAGCAAACCCTGCATAACTCAGCAAACAGGGTTAGACAGCAGGGTCGCTGGGACAAAATTGCTCTGATAAACTCCAAAATGAAATTCTTGAATGTGTTATAATTGGCAAGTGAGAGAGAGAGAGAAGGAGCTTACCTCGGAACACAATTTTCTTGAGCAGGGAATATTTTATGATCACCTCAGTTCATTTTTTCTGCAAGAGATTAAAAAAACAAAATACCAACAGTGATAAAATTACTAATGCCGGGTACTGCACAGTACAGAATTATGTTCAGCAAAATAGCATTATACTACAGTTAATAGTCAGGGTTTGGGGGTTATTTTAAAACACAAACACAGCAATCTAGATATATTTTGTAGGCTTTAACAGTCCGATTGCTATGCTGTTCAAGCTTGTATTAGTTCTTTATTTGCATCCATTAAAAATAAAATAACTCAGATGCATATTTGTATTTACTGTAATCCTTTCAATTTTTTCCCCTCAGCTCTGTCAAGCTTGGAGAAGAAATAAGGACTTCTGGTTGTTCAAGAAAGCCCTTTAGTTTGTGTACAAATACTCAGATGATTCAAAATATGTTCAGTGTTATTGTGTGCCCCCCCCACCCATTTAAAAATAAAATGGAGGAGAATTAAGTTTTTCTCCTATGGCAATGTAAGTAATGTCTAACAAAAGAATTAAAATGGCAAGTGATATTTTCAATTAATGATTCTGTTTATTTGATAACGAGACAAAACAACTAAATAAATATGAAAGTAATCTGAGCGGATGCATTTAATTCTCACGAAGACAACTGAGAACATGGAGGGGACAATCTATTATTAAAGTAAATAAAAAGAAATCCAAACTATTCTACTGAATGGGTTGGCTTTTTCTCCCCCATGTTATGAGATTCCTAGCGTAAGGGTGTGTGAGAGAGAATTGATGGGACGCTATTGACGGGACGCTAGAGACTAGGCGTGTCTAATTTTGAAATAGTCTGATTCCTTAGGGGCTTGATCCTGATCCCTTCCCTACTTCTGTGGTGCCAGATCTTGCCCTGGGTGTTCTTATTAAATTCACTCAGAATTCACTGAAGAGTAAACAATTCCATGGCTCAGCACCATTTTGGTGATGTTGCTGTTATTGACAGTAACATCTAGAGATCCCAACTGAAATCGGTACCATATTATGCTAGGTGCTGAACAAATAAATGAGTTAGTCTTTGCAAGATCAGGGCTGCAATGAGTGACAGTCCCTGTCCCGAAGAGTTTCTATTTTAAACAGACAAAGGTTGCCAGGAGAAACAGAGGCACCGAGAGGTGAAGTGACTTTTCAGGGCCACTGATTTCTCTCAAAGCAGCACACAGCGACGTGTGCGCTAAAATCCTTTACTAGCTATGCTGATTTCATTAAACTGCACGTGTGTCTATCAAATGAGATGCAGAGACCACCGCTCAGTTGGGGGGCAAATTTTGCCCCCTTTTCTCATGTTGAATTAATCCAAAAATGAGCCGTTTGAGTTCAGTGGCACTACCTTGGAGCAAGTGTTATCAAAATCAATCCAACTTTTCACAATTAGAGGTGAAATTCTGACTCTCTTGATGTTAATGACAAAACTTGCACTAACGTCAGCCAGGGCTGAATTTCATCCTAGATTTTTCTGGCATGTTTTCTGCTTACTAACATTGTGCCATCGCTAGAATGATCATCGTCATATGTTTATTTTTAACTGTCTCCATAGTTCCATAGTCTTCTTTGTTATTCCTTCCGTGAACTTCTTAAAAAATACCACATCATTGATAAAGAATCCTGTTGTTCTATTGGCAAATTCCATTCAACCCATGGGACTTATGTCTATACAGGAACGGTAGGATGGGACATGTGCGTTTAGATTTCATACACAGCCAACGCTTGCTCTGCCTCTCGTGGTTGTGACACATGTGACAGACGCGATGGGTTCTTAAAGACGTCATTCTTCAAATAGCTATTCCAGCCATTGGTCTGGAGCTTTGACTTCAGTGGGCATTGTACCACTGAAATCAATTGGAACTGTATCAGGCCCTTGGGGTTAGGTCAGGGATACTCAGATCTCAGTGGCTCAGACAGGAGCCAAATTCATGATCAGCATTACCCAAAAGACCCACAGTAGTGCGAGTCCATTGTTCAGTTTACTAGAGTACTATATATTCAACTGCTCTTTATGAGCAAGAAAACTCGTGGTCCTAGTAAAAGCATCTCGATTGGTTAATAACTTGGAACGGTTAATAATTAAAATCACACTGGGTTTTAATATGAGGAACTGCAGGGAGCCACAGGAAACCTCAGTCTAGGTATCACTGGGTTAGGTTTAAGAGCCATTTGGAGGCAGGATCCCAAACTCTCCCCTTGCCTTCCCCCTTTTTTTGAGATACGAGTCCAGAACCCTCTAAATAGATGGAGGCGAGACAGAGGAATGGATGGAAAAAATGCACCAATGCAAAAAAATAAAACAAAAACTTCACCCCAAATGATTCTTCCTCATGGCTGTTTCCTTATACACAGTAGAACTCCTGTTTTATTCGCTAAGGGAGGATTAAGGTCATAAAATTGGACACCCCAAAATTATACTACATCACTTTCTTCTTGTCCTTCAAACCACTGGAGAGTGATTTCCAGTGCATTGAAAGCATCAAAAGGGAGGTCAACTTGCCCTCATCAACATGACATTTATGATGTTATATTTTCCTGATGGGAAAGATGGCTTACATAATAGGTCATTTATAAAACCGGTAGTCATAAAATAAAGGTTCCTCTGTACTGGAATGTGATCTCTCTGATCAGGGAAAGAGGAAGGTTCCTTCCAAGTCACTTGATCTCTCTCCCCATTTACAGAGATTAGCTGCAATTCTCAAAGTGAAAATGAGGCTGCATCTCCAGAAACAGGGTGTACAGTAGGAAAACAAGGGATTTGAATTAAGCCCTTTGACATCTGCTCTGTTTTATTGTTTCAAAGGTGGTAAATGAAAAAATGCAAAACATTCATTGCATTGGGAGCAATTCTGGGTCCTTAACAGTGCACAAGGAATTTCCAAAATCATATCCTCAGTGTGTATTGTCACTCCTGCATAATTATTATTTAGTGTTGACTTTTACTTGGTCACATCACAGGCTGTAAGAGTCACACTCCTTGTTCTCTAAGGAGGAATGCTCCTGTACCCTAAAGCAGCTTTATGGGTCACACATCAAACTAGTGAGAGAATATTTTTGGGTAGAGAACTGAGATTCACAAACTAGTTCTGCAAAGCCATGGTTCACATAGAAATTCTGACTTTTCCCCATGCACAGAGTTAGTATTTGCAGTATTGTATGAACTGGTAGATCTTCCTCTCAGTCACGTGCACACAGTCTTTCACCCACTCCACAGTCCCACTTCTGCTGAATAAGGAAGCAGATAGAAAAAAAAGAGCCCGGGGAAAAATACTCCAAAAATTATTCTCAATCAAAACCATTCAAATCTTCAGTATGAGCAGTCACCTATGGGTGTGGGTTTCCGCAAAGGTAGATGCTCTGTATAAGGAAGGTTGCAAAAATACCTTCTTTTAGCAGATCCTGGAGGCTGAAACCACAGAAGCTTGCTGGTAAACAACTCAGTGTGAATGTTCCCTATTGTATAGATAGCACAGAAATATTGGCCTGGGATGGCATCATCTGAAGAAGGTAGATCAGTATAAATGAGGCAGATAAACAAACAATGCATCCTCGATTCTCAAAAGCTGGGAAATACACATAAGGATTGAGATAAATCAGAGCGTAAGCGAAGAAAAGCTCAGCTGACCAATGAGAATGTGTAACAGCACCGTGGGGGAGCCGACCAGTTCTTTAGTCAGAAAAGCAAATGAAACATCTCAAGTCATTTACCTCTTGTGTTTTTGTGAACCACATTCTACAACACAACAAAAGCAGAGCAGCTGGCAATTGTTGCTGAATTTGTTTCTTAGCGGTTCACACAAAAGAACATAACCATCGCCTAACGGATCATCTAAAAGGATATTTAAGAAAGCAAAGTTATAAATCAATTCTTGTGCAAATATATTTTAAAAGATGAGCAATGTAGTCCACTCTTCTGCTTAGAATTTATATGCAACAGAGTCTATTCTTATTTTCAGGCATGAGGATTCACGCATTGAAAGTAGCCCCAGAAATAACAACTGCTATGCTCACAAGAGAGTACAGAAAATAACTTAAGTTGCTATGGTTGTACACAGTGCTTTTTTTTGTAAAAAAAAGGTGCCAGTACTCATATTTGATAGTTAATTTGAAAAATTCCTCTCTCACCCCTCTTCTTCCAGCCGTGTGCTCTTTTTCCCTGCTGAGCCCACTCCCACCAGCTGGGCAGCAGGGCCTGCAAAAAAGATGCCGGTACTCTGTACCCCTGTGTACCATCACAGAAAAAGAACTGGGTGTACAACAGGACAGGAGGCTTCTGTCTGGAGGATGAAAATTCCATTTTGTGACATTTTCAAGGTTTTAAAGTGTATTTTCATTCCACAGGAGAATAAAAACAGAACTTTTGGAATGTTTTTTGGGAAATCAAGTGATGGGGAAATGGCAGTTTTCAGATTAAAAAAGCTCAGTATTTGGTCTGTCTGTCTGTCTCTCAGCCAAAGCGACCAGAGAACTACGGACCTTAAAGACCACCTCAGTCTCTTGACACATTTCAAGAAAACGATTTGACTTGGACAAAACAGCATATTTCAATGATGTTTTAGTTTATGAACGTGTTCCGCCTTGTGATGTTCTAAGAAACGGTCATTTAAAATCCTCTGCATTCAATCACTTTTTTGCACAGCTCCCATTTTAATTAATTACTGCTATTAAAGTAGTGTCAAGAGTTTCCAGCTGAGTGAGGCTCTCTTGTAAGTAGTATAAACACATAAGCGATAGCTCTTTCCCTGAAATGCCTAGAGTCTATGTGCTCGATATTGGCTTTTCTACATGCTCTGAGTCCAGGGTATCATGTAGCTGCCCTGTCCCCAGAGCAGACCTGGGACTATATTGTGACTGTCATGGGCAGAAGCCAGTGTCTGGTTTCCCCTTTGCTCTGGGGGAGGAGGGGAAGTAATCACAGACTCTCAGGTCAGAAGGCACCAATATGATCATCTATTCTGACCTCCTGCACAATACAGGCCACAGAACATCACCTGCCCATTCCTGTACCAGCCCTATTCCTTGCACAAATCACCAGTCTCTCCAGCAACATAGCGGGGCTGGCCAGTAGAGCTGGAAAGCAGTTTTTAGCTAAATGTTACTTTCACAAAAAAAAAAAAAAAAAAAAAAAAAAAGGCTGTTTAATCAGAATGGAAACTTTCCACAGACATTTGTCATAACTGATTCTTCTTCAACCACAAAAAAAGTCGATCAGTTTCAAAGGGACCAGAACTGAACATTTCAATGTTTTCATAGTGGCCATTCTACTTTTCCAGTTCAAGACCACTTTTCATCTCAAAATGGAAGCTCCTCAGAGTAAAGAAAAAGAAAAATGGTCAAAATCAGAAGGAAATATTTGGAAATCAAAGTTTACCAGACCTGATGTTGGGGTGGTTTCATTTTATAAAAAGTTTTATGAGAGATTTTGTCCAAAATCAGGACAGGATATATTTTTTTAGATTTTTGAAAATTTTCAGGGGACAAGGAAGCAGTTTCCCATCTAGCTTTGCTGGCTGGCAGTGTACTCAGGGACAGGTCACAATCCATAACTTGATGTAAAAGTCTACACTTGAATGCTGATGGCACATGTTTCTAAAAAAAAAAGAAAAGTTTTTGCTTTTACTAATTTTCAGCCTTTGGGCCAGAACCTCAGCTGTGGAACTCAAGCTAGCTTTACGTTAGCCCAAGATCTCTGACCTCTATCAAATCCATGCTAGATTATTATTCCCCCCTTCCCCACTTTTCACAGTCTCAGCATACAGGCCGTTTATTTGCTTGTTTTACACACTAGGATTGCAGGCTGGTCCATTGTTAGCAAACCAGCTCATAATTCTGCAAATCCATGATGTGAGGTCTGGTAACAGGTACATGAGATTTACCTATCACAAACGGGTCGGAGTTTACTTTTTGATCTTTCCAATCATATTAAATAGATAATATTTCTCAACGCACTTCTTCTCTGTCAAGTAAATCTTTTGTAAGCCGAGGCACGATGACAGCTGTTTATGGAAGGCTGTAGCGTAGCTGCCGGGCACACCAGTTCTTTTGTTTAGCTAGTGCTTTGTAGAGATCTGATTCCTGAATAGGAACATGTTAAGTGTAATGCTGAGAAGTGACTGCATAAAGGGGATCATGTACTGGCTGTGTGTGTGGAAAGTTCATTGCAATATGATTCTCTGAACTAAAGCCATGGTTAAAATGATATTAAGGTCTCGCATAAGCTGGCCATAGCCAGGATATTCAGAAATTGCAACTGAATCTTTAACCCTTTGAATCTTTCAACCCTTTGAAGGCTCCTAATTTGCTGGAAGACTGGGGGATTAGTGTAGCTCATCATTTCCCTTCTATAGCATGGCTGTGGGGGTCCCTATAGAGGTAGTGTCATTCCCAAACAGTGCTGGCATTGGCAATTGTTTGTGGCATGGACAGCCAAGAGAGGAACTGATTAGATGAGCAGCTTAAAAACTGCTAATTGTTATTATTATTATGTTTTTGACAGGAAATTTCAAACTTTTTTTTTAACAAAAGTCCTCCAGGAGAGTTTTTTTTCCCCAGATTTTCGACAGAAAAGCTAAATCCAAACCCAGTTCCATTTTCCAGGTTTTTCATCAAAAGCTGATTTTTTTGAAAAAGGAAAAGTGCTCAGTTTCTTTGTTTTCTGGTTTCTTTTGGTGGTTGGGGAGAAGGGAAAGTGGCTTGAAGACTGACAAGTTTGTATCAGCCTGAAGATTTTCCCACATTTTGGAGGAAAAGCTGTTTTGGGTAATCAAAATAAAAGGTTCCAGTGAAAAAAATTGTACTGGCTCTGTTGGTGAGCGCCTTTTCTCAGCAATCCCCATGAGAGAGGGATTCCTAAGGAGATCAAGATATAATTTATAAGCTACTCCTTCCATGGTGGAAAATCGTAGTGCCTGCCATTCCTTGGAGTAACTCTCAGCCCAGCTGGGAGCCAAACTGGGGAGGAAGATGCAAGCTACAGCATCTTACACCAGCATCCTGTATTCTGACACTTACCTCTGTAGTTCAAACCATTGGCTATGTCTACACTTGCTAAAATTAGCTAGTTCGAACTAACTAATTCAAACTAGTTTTAGTTAGTTCGAATTAGCTTAATTCAAACTAGCATGGCCACACTGGAATGTTAGTTCGAACTAAGCAAGCACTTCGAATTAGCAATCCCCATTCATTTCAATGGCTGGTTAATTCGAACTAAGAAATTAGTTCGAATTAACATGGCCACATTGGTTAATTTGAACTAGTTAGTTCGAATTAACCCCTTAGTTCGAATACCCTATTCGAACTTATTAGTTCAAATTAAGGAAGCCCTTAATTCAAATTAACTAAAGCCTAGTGTAGCCATGGCTTTAGTTAGTTCGAATTAAGCCTCCTTAATTCGAACTAACTTGCCAGTGTAGACATAGCTTTTCACTTTACCAAAGTCCCAAGGGAGTGATCTAAAGCTGATTAAAACGGAATGGAAAAATTCCCACAGGCTTCAGAGGGTTTTGGATCAGACTCCATTGGGACTGATGACTTGACAAATTTCAGCAGTTTTAATAGGTAAAGTCTAGTTCCTTAAATTGAGTAAAAATCAATGTAGTTCCATTGGCTTCAACAAAGCCATGGCAATTTAGGTCAGCAGCGACGCTGGCCCTAAGTATTTTAAAGCCATCCCCTGAAAGAACAATCCCTGAAGTAGCATTATTGGGGGCTTGTCTATACTGAAAACGCTACGTTGGTCTCCATGGAGCGACACAGCGGGATCGATTGAGTGGCCAATGGAGACCACCTCTACTGAACCCAGAAGTGCTCTCCATCCAATGCAGTAACTCCAGCCCCCAGAAAAGAGTATCGCTGCGTCAAACAGAGGGCATTTCCCATTGGCGCAGCCCAGTGAAGATGCCGCGGGAAGGAAGGGGAAGTATGTTGATGGGAGACATGCATTCTACAGTATGTAGCTTGCGCAGCTCCTGTTGACCCAGCGTGGCAGTTTAGACCAGGCCTGGATATTTCTTTAGAGCACACCATTAAAAAAAATTCAGTGGCTCTATAGATCTGAGATTTCTTTGCAAGCTTTCCTTGCTAAGGTATAACCTCTCTCCTCCTCCCTCTCCTGGATGAAAAATATGACTTATAATGGAAATGCTGACACCACCTCAATTCTAGTGGCACTATAGGGCTCTGGTGTAATGAAGGAATTTTCTCCTTTTTGTACTATGAATGCTAATTGATGCTGGAGAGATATGTTTTAAAGCGGCAGCAGTACAGGAGAATGGTGCCATCTAAAGGAATTGAAAGCAAAACGATGCCAATCACACAGTGAAAACGACAAAGGCCATCTCTGTTGTTTTATCTTTTCTCATTCCTTAAAGCCAAATAAAACGCCATTTCTCCAGAAGATAAACTCTGGATACTAAGACATGCCGGAAAAATAAAAGCCAATTGGCACATCTTAAATGAGGTGTAGACACTCATACAGATAACACGAGACAGGCATTTTAGAAATATCTACACACACAGGTTAGATTGTTTCTTTCGGCCCAGCCCTGATGATGAAGTAACACGAAGCTGCACTCTCTCAGGAGTAGTTCCAGGAGGTACTGTGACTCAAAGGGAAGTCGGAGTTGCAATTCCGCCCCTACTTTGTGTTTGCCTAGAGGGATAATAAGTTACGGCTCCCACGTTTTCTCAGCTGCGTGTGAGGGAATGAGGAATAGATATGTGACAATACCTGCTCTGAGTCCTGCTGCTCCGATTCGGGAGGAAGTGGAGACTTGGAGACATTGCTCCTCCTGGCTGAAAATTTAGGGACTTATTCTTTATGCCTTTTTAGCCCTGGCAGCGTAAGCGATCTGTCCTTCTGAGGTAGAGAGAATTCATTCTCATGCAGGTCTTGTGGATGAAGCCTTGAGGTTGTGTCCCTAGATCAACATTTCTGGGTATATTTCAAGTTGTGCAGAGTATTGGCCACCCTCGTTTGTAGAGGCAGAGGCGGTCTGCTGCTTTGTGCTCACACAATGAATTGTGGGTGCAAGTCTGAATGCTGGATGAAGAGCTTGCGGACCACCCAGAGGGACAATTTCCCTTCCTTTACTTAGTTTTACCTCTGAATTACAAACTCCTGTCTTCTGACAAGCCATTCTTTGAAGCATTACCCCACAGATTATAGCTGACCCTGCTGGGATTGGACCTTGGTTTACAGTAAAAGAGAAGTGTGATATAATGCTGCTTACTCAACCTTCTGCAGTGTCAGTCACCTCTGTCAGAGCAGTAAATTCGAATTAAACGGTGCTGTAATTTGACATGATAACACCACCCCTGCAAGTGGCGTAGCACTGAGGTCGAAATCTACAATTCGAATTTAGGTCCGTGTAGCCAGAGAGTAACTCTGATCTTGCTTTCCCTAGTTTTCCAGTCTGCTGCACCCTAGCAACCTATCTCCTCCCCTGCCTGCAACCTCAGAAAGTTTTAAATTAATTCTTCTCTCTGCATGCAGCACTGTGCCTCTGTGTTGTGCCTGCGGCAGAGAAACAGCAAGGAAAGCTTTTCCTGCTTTTTTTCCTCTAGAGAAGAGGGGAGGGGAATTGAGCAGCAGATGATTGCCTCCCCACAAGTCTCTGTGCCTACTACCCACAATGCAATGCATTTCAAGAAGTAATTGAGCAGTGGGGACAGGAGAACCCAGCAAGGAATTTGCTGCGTGATCACTCGTGTTCATCTTCTGTAATTCGACATCTTAAAATTGAATTATATCCCCATCACCAGCGCAGACAAGCTCTTAGATTTGTGTTGCTGAGAATTTGAAGACTGGTACATGGCTTCTTCACCATCCATGCTGCTGTTGCATTTGGAACCAGGAAATATTTTGAAAATTACAACGTGAAAGAACCCCCAAAACTGTAGCCAAAGAAGATTTGGGCATGACTACAAAGGCCTCAGAGAACAAGTCTTTCAGATTCATCCACATTATGTGCAAGGCAGGGGAGAAAATGCAACTAGCACTCCCAGAAGTCTAAGGACTGACAAATGAAGAGTGTGTAGAACTCCTAGAGTTTGTCCAGCATGGTATTTAATTCCCTGGTGATTAACATCTGCATAGATAAAGGCAAAGAAAACCTAGCTTCCCATCTCTTGTTTTGCATGGGTTTCTCAGTCTATAGCCAGGCACCCATGTATCATCTTCAGCCTCGTTCATGAGTGCATAAAGCTTTCAGAATTCCTTAGGGTAGCAAACTATCCAACTAGGAGCCCAATGCACTGATGGGCTAGTAGAACATGATAGTTACCTGATAACCATGATCACTGACAACCTGAACAGAAATCATCAGCCACCTGTCCCTTGAGAAATAGTCTTCTAATATCTTCTACAAATTGATACATTTTCCATAGGGTCTTACTGGAGGAGGCTTATCCTATACAATTTAATAGAAAATTATATCCCTGCTATATAATTCAGTTAAAGAAACCTGTAGAAAGGTTTCAGATGGGTAGCCATGTTAGTCCTGTGGCATGTTAAAGACTAACAAAAATTATTTTAGGCACAAGCTTTTGTGGGCTCTAACAAACCTCATCAGATACATGAAGTGGACATATACCTAACAAATTGAAATTTCCACTTCATGTGCTAGGTCAATGGAGGAATGGTGCATTGTGGGTAGCTGTCCCACATTGCACCAGAGCCTGGAGGCCAATTAGGTCAACTTAAAGGTGTTCCTCGTCAACACTGGATTAAGTTGACTTAATAAAGTTGACTTAAGCATTAAGTTGACCTTCAGAGGTGGTGTTATTAAGTCGACTTAAGGAAGCACTTAAGTCGACTTAATAAGTGCCCAGTATGGACACAGTGGTCTGTAGGTCGACTTAACCATCTTTAAGTCAACCTAAGGCTCCAGTGTAGATGTACTCTAAGGTCAACTTCGAGTCGGCTTAAAGTCAATCTTGTTAAGCTGACTTAGAGAATCCACACTGAAAACTCCTGTCGACTGCCTGTGTCCACACTGGCAGATGCTAGGTCGACAGAGGAGTGGTGCATTGTTGGTAGCCATGGGAGGGGTCCTGGAGGCCATTTAGGTAGATTTAAGGATTTTCCCCATCTACACTTGATTAAGGCGACTTAATAAGGTCGACTTAAGCTTTAAGTTGCCCGTAAGAGGTGGTGTTATGTCGACTTAAGGAAGCACTTAAGTCAACTTAATAAAAGCCCAATGTGGATACAGCAGTCTGTAGGTCGACTTAATTTTCCTTAAGTCTACCTGAGGCTCCAGTGTAGACGTACCCTAAGGTGCCATAGGTCTCCTCATTGTTTGTAGAAGAGTTGTCACTCACGTAAATTCTTCTATCTTGAATTTGTCAGAAGGCTGCTCTATTACCTCCTGGACAAGGATCTGGCCACCATGATCCATGTGCTTGTCATCTCTAGAATGGGTTATGTTCATGACTACACAACATCCCACCTCCTCATTGGGCATCTACCAGTGGCTCTACTTCACACCCAATCCCAACTCAAGCCCTTACTCTAGGTCTTGAAAACCTATCAATGGATCAAGATCCTGCTAAATGAGATTGCTTTTTATCTTGAGTTTTCACATGCTTTGGCCTGAGTTTCACTAGCTGTTTAATACCAGGGGAATGCAATTGGTCTTTGTGGTCATGACCAGAGAAGCAAACATTCTCAGCTGATGGATTTCATTCAAAGAATGACCAGTTAGGGGAAAGTCCACCGAGCCAAAACCAGGGTGGCATGCTGCAAGACCCATCTCTATACTAAAGCTCTCCCATCATAACTAAAAGCTAACAGCATTAGTTGCAAAACCAAACAATTATTCTTTATTTTAAAAATGAGTTTTCTTCTAGTGAAAGGCAAAGAGACAATTCCTCTACTAACTATGCATATTATGGCTATCTGAGTATGAATTCTCATTTACATTTAGGTCCCCTTCTACAGCTCTGGCAATAATTTATACCCACTTAAAGTTCCCTGTATGTGGCCAGAGAAGAGTAAAAGGCCTTTAGTGTAAATGATAATCAAGTTCCAGATCCAGTCTGTATGTTCATCAGTTAGGCTAAGTCTACAATAGAAAAGTTAACTTGACTTTGTTAAGTTGACTTAATAAGGTCGATTTTAAGTCGACTTAAAGTCAATCTTATTAAGTCGACTTAACAAAGTCAAGTTAACTTTGTAGACATAGCCCCTTGTTGACCTTAGTAAGTCAACTTAACGCTGTAAGTCGACTTAATAAGGTCAATTTAGGCGCTAATCCCCATCCACACTGGTTTAAGTCGACCTAATAAGGTTGACTTAAGCGTTAAAACGAGGTGTTATTAAGTCGACTTAACCTTTCCTTAAGTCGACTTAAGGAAAGCCCAGTGTGGATGTGGCTTTTTTTAGGTCGACTTAAGCCTCCTTAAGTTGACCTAACTTGTAAGTGTAGATGCACCCTTAGATACTACAGGATCTCACCTACAACTTTTCACTGGCTCAAGCATGTAAACACACCTGGCACAGTAGTAATGTCATGCAGCGAATGAAGCAGAAGAAAGTAAAAGCCTGCAACAAGACTCATAGCATAAGAGAACAGCTATGAGGCCTGAGGCCCTAGTGGAACAGGCCAAGACGGAAGGTCTAGGTGGAAAGAATGGCCAAGTCTGTTATAAAGCCAAGTGAGCAGAAGTCAAGCTGTGAACTTACCATCTCGCAGAAACTGGCAAGAAATAAGCTGATACTGCAAACACATACATTTCTAAAACATTACTAGATTCTTCAGTCTAAAAATACATATCAGAGATAGAAGGACATTGAACACAACGAGATAACAGGGACTCGCTGACCCCCTCAGATGACACTTTAATGGATGGAAATGTCTTTTTTGAAATGATGAATCCAGCAGTTTTGATCAAACCATCCTATAAAAGGTAATGGGTGGTATGAAAGGGTAGCAACTACCTGCATCTAAGGGATGGAATGAAACTGTTTGTAACAGTGTATGAAAGAGGGTGTTGGAGAGAACGACACTGTCCAATGGGATAAGAGAGCATTAACTGAGCCATTCCATTGTAAAGGGACACTCATACGTTGTGTGCTTATAAGATGCAGGCAGCTTTTCATTGTGTTTCATTGCAATAAACCTGGCCGGGTGCCTTCATTGCTCAGCAGATCTGTGGTCATTTCATTTCATGTGCTCATGAGCACTACCGGTGAATTCTCTGTATCTTAAAGTCCTTAAATCATGATTTAAGGAGGTAAATAACTCAGTCATAGGTTGGTGGCCTATTGCTGGAGTAGGTGGGTGAGGTCTTGAGGCCTGCATTTTGCAGGAGGTCAGACTAGATGATCCGTCCCTTCTGACCTTAAAGTCTATGGCTATGTATACACTTCCTAAAGTTAGTTCGAATTAGTTAATTCGAACTAACTAATTGGAACTAATTTTAGTTAGTTCGAATTAACTTAATTTGAACTAGAAAAATTTAGTTCGAACTAAGCAAGTGCCACGAATGGCACTTGCTTAGTTCGAATTAGTGAATTGCATTGAGTTCAATGGGCCAGTTAGTTCGAACTAAGCAATTAGTTTGATCTAACATGGCTACATTGGTTAATTCGAACTAACTAGTTCGAATTAACCCTAGTTTGAATAGCAAATTCAAATTTATTAGTTCCAATTAAGGAAGCCCTTAATTTGAACTAATGAAAGCATAGAGCTGGGACAACAAGTACACGGGAGATGCAGGCACTCAGCTAACAATTGACAAGCTCTACACATAACTGACAATAAATGCCGCTTGATAGATGCCTCCTGTGCATCCCACCGCTTCACTGGGGCCAGATTCTCTTCTGCATCAAGGCTACTCTCAGTGAAGGTGCATCAAAGAGATGTTATGGTTCCCTGGTTCTGCCATGAGGCAGCTCTAAGTTGCACCACTAATATAAGGTTATTTACACCTCTGATGGCTGTGATGTGTTGCCAGGCTGTGTCCTACCAAGTCCCATCACATCCCCTCTTCTCTGACAAACCCACTACGTCAGGTTGCCGGAAGAAGCATAAGCGCAGACCTAGATCCAGTAGAATAAAGCCTAGCAAAGAGCTATGTTTTGCTAGCTAGGAATTCTCTGATGGGCATATGAGGCCCCTTTACACTGCCAGAAGGATGCAAAAGGCCTTAATACAAAAATCAAGTGGCTCTTTTCTCTTAAAGCCAATCTTAGAGAATTTCCCCCCTTGACTCTTAACATTTTTATAAGATCCTTTATGCACATAAGAGGTGCTTATTGACCCAGATCCAAATGCACAGTGTTGGCCTATTCTGTGATTAAGTATAAGCAAAGAAGAGTAGAAGTCCTTGGGTTCTATTTTCTCCTCACTTATGTGCCCAGGGAACATATTACACTTTGGGACTGGACTAATAAATAGGTTTTGTACTATGATAATACAGCACCTAGCACAATGTGTTCTGGGACTTATAGGCATTTCAGCTAATAAATAATAATGCATAGAAAAAGCTATAGTAGGAGCTAAGAGCCATTGTAGGACTAAACTTGAATTCCTTCCATTAAATTCTTTATGTTCAAAATGTTGCCCTCATCCAAAAAAAATGCTCTTTGTGTAAGTAGCTAACAAGCCCAAACTACAAGAAAGATAAAAAAATAGTGACATGTTGCTAGCTCCGAAATAGATAGCAGACATGAATTACAGAAGAATCGCAGGAATCCTGCAAGATAGAACTTTACTCTGAATTCCAGACACATTAGGAAGGCCATACTTTTGTTTCTGGGATTAATTATTTTTTTACCAGCGTTTTACATTTTTACAGCTTTTTTTCCCTCCCCGTGTTACTGAACTTGAAACCAATAAGACCACCCCAAGATAAAGACGTCACGCAAAATGTATATGTCATTAATCACTTCAGTTACCTTTCAGTCCAATGCATTTTCTTTGTTGGACTCCTTCTTTATGTTACTGGAAAAACAAACAGACACATTTTTATAACAGCCCCTTAGGGCTAAGTCAACAGTTGCATTTACTTTCTTATTCAACATCTTCAGCTCCAGCTAGATAGCCTTTAAAACTCCTCCAAACATGACAAAGAAATAACTGTATTTTCCAAAACAAATCATTTGGATTACATATGGCATGATGATAGATGTAATTCAAAAAGTTATCTTAACATTGCACTTTGATTTCTCGGCACTGTGAGTTTAAAGTTATAGCCTTGGTTGAAACTAGTCTTCAGATTTCTGATAGTCATGTTAAAACATGCTAGAGCCTGTTCTATAGAACAGCTAATACAGGCACTGGGTGAATAGTGAAGCTAAGGGCTGGACTCCTGGGCTTTCAACCATTCAAACTATGTATTAATGGACCAGTAAAGCAGTCCCTTCATACTTAATTCTACCATACACACATCTTAAAAGACCATTACAACCTCAATGCAGTGAAGAACTCAAAAGTTAGGAAATACCAGAATTAAGGTTGTTCATTAATGTCATTGGTCCCCCTTGTGCATGTGCGTTCTAATCACTGCTGTCCTTAGAGGGGGTGGAGGTGAGCGGGGCGACTGCCCCAGGCAGCTCAGGGCCCGTGTCTCTGCCTCCTGCCCCCAACTGCCGTGCTGCCCCTCCCTCTGCCTTCAGCAGCAAGCCGAAGGCAAGGGGCGGGGAGGGAGCACGGAGCACAATCTGGGCCTGCTACAGGACCAATGCAGGAAGACAGGAGATCGGTGCTCCACTTCCGTGGCTCTACTAGAGAGCAAAGTGCTCTCCCTGGCTCCCTAGGTACTGGGGTCCCTGCTGGAGCCAGTGGGCAGGGATCACTGATCTCCTTTTCCCTGGCTGCAGAAGGAAGCCACTACCTAGGGACCCAGATGGAGCGCATGGGCTACAGAACAAGTATGGTTTCCCTGCTGCAGCCAGGGGGATGGGAAATCAGTGAGGAACTCCATCCAACTGGCTACAGTGCAGGGGATGGGGTGGGGTGGGACTGCTGGCAAAGACTGGTGGCCTTGAGGGTAGTAAAAATGATATCTGTGGTCCTTAAGCCAAAAGAGATTGGGAACCATGGCCCTAGGTTAAAAAATAGTTGAAAAAGTTGGGAATCCCATCCTGTGGCACACCATTCTCCCACCAGCTCTGTCTATAGTCACGTTTTCCTTTCCTGCTAGGAAAGTGGCCCTGCACAGGACCCCAATAACAGACCCAGTGGCCTTCCAAGTCTTAGTTTACTTGGATAATCCATTGGTTTTTTTTTTTTTTAAATCATGAGACATCGCCATATCTCTTGCCTCTCAAATGCAACGGCTCGGAGTAAGATACTGGTAGCACATGCTCTCCACCTGTGCCTCTCTTCACCAGTGAGTGATGTGAGCGGGTAGGGTTGGTTGGATATTTTCCTGAAGGTTTCATTGTACGATATAGTCTTTAATTCCTGGAGACTCCAGGACAATCCCAGAGGGCTGGCAACCCTAGATGAAGTGAGAAAGGAACACATCAAGCAAAGATGTGGAGAAGGCCCTTTACTGGGACACGGCCGATTTGTGTTCCTAGCTTTGCCACAAATTCTCCGCGGTCCCTTGGGTGAGCCACATAAGGTCAGAGCCTCACTTTCCCATATAGGATGTTGGAAACATCACTGATCAGACCCATACCCTTGTCTGTTTATATTTTAAGATCTTTGGGGTAAGAAATGCCTCAACTGTATGTATGGTCAGCATCTAACACACTGGTGTCCTGCTCACAGTTGTTAAGTCATAGGAAGCTTGTTTTTAGCAACTACATTATTATGTAAGCATTACGTAGCATAGTACCGGGAGCCAGCTGGTAGCAGTGGGTGCCAGCCACAGTCTGATCTGTTCCCTGCAGCCTTTACCCTGACCCTCCAATTACCCTGACCTCTGATTTATGCAGCCACCGCCTTACAAAGCAACAGGAGCTACTCTGTGTAGATACCCAAGACTGTACAATGCAAATAATCCAGGAAGCTCCAGTCCTCCACACTCAGAATGGGGAGAAAAGGGTTCAGACAACAGGGAAATGGTTTATTTATTATGGGGGTCCTTGGCACAGGTCCTTGTATGTATTATGTATGATTAGAAGTGGCAACCCGCCCCCCCAAGATGTTGAGAGATGCAGGATTCCACACTGCATTGCTGGATCCTCCCCACTGTTTGCTCTCAGGTATCTCTCTATCATCTGTCATGCTTTGGAGTTAAATAAAGATCACCTTTGTAAAGTTAGGTCTCTTCTTCCAAGGTTTCCTACAACCCCAGAGGGACAATAGACTGTCCAGTGAGTTATTCCAAATATTTTTGAATGAAAGTGTCAGCTGAAGATCTCCAGCATAAAACATGCTTACAAAGACTGTTTGCAAAGTAAATTTGCCCTGGATTTCAGATATCTAGGAAAGTTTTTTCTATTGTATTTATTTAAAATTAGAACAGTTTACATTAGAAACAAGCTCAAACAATTAAGGTAAAAGATAAATAACTGCATACAGTTTAATTTTGCAAACTGCAAACACACATCTTTCATTGTTCCATTATCAGAGAATTAAGCACAATATAATTGCACAATGTATTTTCACGGACTTAAAAGCTCTGATGTTCAACAGGCCTGCCTTTTATGAAATAATCTTTTATTTCCCTCCAAGATACAAATAATTGTCTGCGAGGACTCGGAACACGTGGGGACTCCTTTAAAGTTAATTTCTCTTGTGGTGTTTCCATCATGAACTCGGCAGCTCTCAATAATCCATCGACCTCTAGTACACTCCGGCCGTCAGGATAGAATAGCTTAAAACACCAGTCTGTAAGCTGACGGAAACTTCGCTTACACCTCTCCCTGAATTACTCAAGACCTTTGTTTTCTCATGGGACTCCCCACATGATCGGAAACCATCTCTCACAAATCCTCCAGTGCCCATGGATGCTAATTGGAGTCTTTCAGTGTTCGGAGAATGAAGCCCAAATGACAAGAGTCAGCAAGCTAGCTAGAGGACATTCTCTACCAGGGGACACCGAGTGTGGATGCCTGTAATCCTTGTGAAACTTTGAGGGCACATTCTTAGCTAGTCTAATAGCAATTTTGACGTCAGTGGAGTTATGACAATTTATCTCAGCTGATGATCCATGCCTTAGAGCGCTGCAGTTCTAGAGTGAAACCCTGGCCCGGTTGAAATCAATGACAAAATTCCCATAGATGTCCATGGGGCCAGGATTTTAGCTATGTCCAGCGGTTCAGATCAGAATCTCAAAGCAGTTTAACATGCAAGTACCAGAAAGGCTCAAGAACCAGACTATGATATTTAGCCAGCACTGGGAACCATAAAGAACCACAGGAGATGCAACAATTCCTTCCCAACACCCCAGGCTGCAAGGGGAGTTTTACATTGCCCTATCCTTCAGATGGTGTCATTGGCATATCTGGTGGGCCAGGACTGGGGCAAGGGCTGGTTCATGGTGGCTTTCACCTGACACATACCACTGAATTGATTTCAGGTATCAAAACAAAATCTAAGTCATGTGCTAGGATTACTCAAGAGGTACATTTTAAAAGTTACCTTTAAAACAGCTACTGTGGGAACAGAGTGCTGTTTTATCTATTCAACTGGCCGTGCAGTTTTGTAGCGTTCTGATTTAAGTCACTGAATAGCTGTCACATAATACTGGCCATCCTTTTATAGTTTCACAAAATGCCACAGGGATGATTTCTATTGAAAAAGATGGCTTTACCATAATCCACCTAAAAGGAGGAAATAATAGGATGCTCAAATGCACTGATCTTGTAATTCTTGTACTAGAATGACTAACCAAAACGACCTCTTGTATCAACTGCAGATATTCCAAAGCCTTTGGAGTCAGTGAATTCGGCTTTGGAGATTATATCAAGCCTGCAGTAAGAAATTGAGTACCATTGCAGGAGGAATAAAAACTCAGATATCCCTAGATGGGGCATGGAAAAATTCATAAAGAGAGAAAAAAATCAGGATTGTTTATCTTAGAAAGGAGATGAATAAGAGAGGACATGGTCAAATATATAGAATAAAGAATGGTCTAGTAAAGGAAGTCAGGAAGCTTCTGTTCTTCCTGTTTCATAACATCAGAACAAGGGGACACCCAATGAAATTAAAAGGTGGAAATTCTGAATTTGAAAAATTCAGAAATACATTTTCATGCAATATAGACTGTGGAACTCACTAACACAGTAAATCATTGAGACCACAACTTAGCAAGATTCTGAAAGAATATGATGAAAACTATCCAGAGTTTTAATGATCAATACTAGCAACATCCGAGAGGGATATAAAGCCTCATGCTTCAAAATTTAAGCCAATCTTGAATTATTAAAAATCAGGATGACATCTAGTGTGGGATACAGGCTCTGCGTAAACTTGAGAACATGTCTCTCTCACCTACAGAAGTTGGTCCAATGAGAGATAATATCTCTCCCATCTTGTCTAGCTATTGGGAAGACAGGTTATCCCTGTATTCCAGTGCAGGAAGTTTAAAACAAACATAAGGACGTACTTTTTCACGCAACTCAATCAACCTGTGGAACTCATTGCCAGGGGATGTTGTGAAGGACAGACATATAAGTAGGTTCAGAGAAGAATTAGATAAGTTCATGGAGGATGGGTTCATCAATGGCTATTAGCCAAGATAGTCAGTGATGCAACCCCTACTCCAACTGCCTCTAAACCTAGGACTGCCAGAAGCTGGATGACAAGGGACGGATCACTTTTGTTCTGTCCATTCCCTCTGAAGTCCCTGGCACCAGTCATTGTCAGAAGACGGGCTACTGGTCTAATTTAGCATGGCCATCTTTGTGATCTAATGCTTTAGATCAAAACTGTTCTTTGACAGAAAATCAGGGTTTTGATTAACCGATTAAAAAAAAGAAGTGTCTGCTTCCTGAGGAAAGACTGAATGCCTGGAAAACAAAAAGTTTTGTCCCCACACTGAAAATGATTGGCTGAACGTTAAGATATATCTATTTGGAAATGTTGCTAAAATGCCTTAGAATCACATTTCAGTTTCCTCATGTCCCCTTTCTGCTTTACAGGCTAGGCTCCCTGGCTATGTCTACACTGGCAATTTAAGTCGACTTAAGGAGGCGTAAGTCGACTTAAATTAAGCCATGTCCACACTAGGCTTTCATTAAGTTCACTTAAGAAATTCCTTAAGTCGACTTAATGAAAGCTTAAGTCGACTTTGTTACTATCACTCATTAAGTCGACTTAACCCTTAAGTCGACTCCTTAAGTTGACTTAAGGACGGTGTGGACATGGAGTAACCCTTAAATTGACTTTATTAAGTTGACTTAAGGGTGGTTAGGTTGACTTAGCAAAGTGGACTAAGTAGACTTAAAGCTAAGTCAACTTAGTCCACTTTGTTAAGTCGACTTTAATAAGGTCGACTTTAAGTCGACCTTATTAAAGTCAACTTAACTTTTCTAGTGTAGACATAGCCCCTGACTGGATTATATCTCTCAAGCAGCACCATAGAAAGGAATTCCCATCATGGCAGCAGTAGTCTGACCAGGGAGTTGGGCCTATAGAGGAAAACGGGAGCCAAATGTAATCCCATGAGGCACTGCAACAGGAATGCTGAATTGAAATATTTAGGATTTGAGCAGAATTTTTTTGGACAAAATATTTTATTTGAATATTTTTCAAAAGAGAAAAAAAAATCTGCCCAGCTCTATTGTATTCCACACTGTCCAAAGTCACCCAGTATATAAGATTGGTTATGAACATGAGGAGAAGTTGAAGGTGGAAAGGCAGGAACAAACTGGGTTTGCTGAAGTTAAAAGACGTGATATTGAGTCTTCAAGACTCCTGCTTGAGTCACTCCAGTGTGGGCATGACAAAGAGCTGAATGATTGATGAAAATGTTCACAGATCAAGTCACCAACATGTGTTTTCATTCATTAATGTTATTGGAATGAGGTTGCCACTCCTGTTGTAGGACACTGAAAAAACCCAGGTTGAACAGCAGCTCAGGTGAACTGGAGGTAAAGTTCACTATCTGGCTGCCACTGACCGCTCACTGTCTGATGAGCTCATCACGACACTGTGGGCCTCTGTCATTCTGATCTCAAAAAACGACTGCCCAGAATGAGTTAGAGACAGGGGACTAAAGGACTTCCGTCAGCATTGGCTGAATCCTACACAACATCTAAAACGGAAACCTCAGATTTCCCGCTGTCACCCTTTCCCTCATGTCATTTTTATTCCCTGATTTTTCTTTTTTCCAATCTCTGTTTAAGAAAAGTCTGACTTAACCAGCAAGACCACTCCCCCATTTACAACACTGCTGAGAAAGGGAAGCTAAATGCAATTGTGACAGCAGCCATCTGGGCCAAATGCAGGGACTGTATTTGGGACCTCCAGTGACAGAAGAATGAGTTGCTATAGCTTGAATGAAATAGCCAAACTCTCTAGTCAGGAGCTGTAAGAGACTCATCTCTTGTCTGATCACAGAGTGCACAGAGGGACACATTAACACACAGTGAGCAGTGGGTTAACATGTCTTAAATAGCCCTACACTGGTAAAAATTTGCCAGGTCTGGCTGTGCCTGATAAGATTGTGCTTTGTGTTTTCCAGCAGCTAGTTTGTAGAAAAATAGTAAGAATTGGAGACAGGAGCTGCATCCTCTATCTTTTGACATTTTTTTTTTTGCTCTTCTTTGTGTGATTGTCTTGTTCAACTCTGACCCCGTTTCCTTTAAAACAAAATAGCAACAGTTCTAAACCACCTAAGCTAGCTTTTTCCTCTCCTCCTGGCCCAAAGACAATTAATACCGTCTTTGGTAGCAACTAAAAAGACTGTCAAACAGGGATTTCTCCCTATTAAAGACTATAAAGCTAAAGGGAAAGGAATAAGGAAAATAAAAATGAAAGCCTTAATTCATTAAGTTTTCAAACGCTATAGCTGTTCTCTTTTTCCCCATGTATTTGATTAAAGGTTAAAAGAAGTTTTTAATGGTGGTGGTTAGAGTGGGAGTTCCCAATCATGACACCACAGTACACTGACTTGTTTAATGTTATCATACTGAACAATGCATCTCATCCATTGCAGGACGTGAAAGAGGCCTCCATTGACACAAACTGTTGTTGAGATGTCCATCCAAGGATGCTTGCAGGGAGGACAGAAGCTAGCTTAGCTCCACCAATCAAGAAAAGGTATGGGATGTCTATTTCCCCTCTCTGATACTACCCAAATATCGCAATTAGAATATGAAGGAATATTGTGCTTTCTGAAAGGTGATCTAATTTCTCCCTTAATTCCACACTTTGCAGGTCAGATTGTTCCCAGTGTCTCTTGCAAAAACTCAAACTCATGCTTTTCTGCTTTCAGAGAAGCAATTCTTTACTGGTGAATCGCCTTGGCACATGGGCAGACCATGCATTTTTATCTCCCTTGCTGCCCATCCCTAGTTAACCACAGCATCCCAAACAAATGGTCCTACAAAAGCTTTAGATCAGCACTTAGCTAGCATGACTGAGCTCTATGGGATGAGATAGAGACATTTGCATGAACTCTTCAGTCTCAACAGATCTCCTCAGGAGCACCTGTGAAAATACTTGCCCAGCCCAGGTGAGCTTTCTGCATAATAACTCACCTGGGTGCAGAGCCAAGATCTTTTGTGGCAAACAGAGCCCTAAGTAAGCCACACCTGCTTCTTTCTGCCTTTCTCTTTTGAAAAGTACTTTGAGGGTTCAGGTCTAAGTCAATACTGTTGATGTAGGAATTTTTACATGCCTCTTTCACCTACACAGACTGCAGTTCATGCCTTGAAAGACGACTTGCAAGTCCTGACTGCTTTTCCAGGAGAAAAGTTCTGGTAAAGATTTCAGATACGAAAATTTGAAAAATTGATAAATAAATTTGGCTTCTATTATTGATTGCAAGCATGAAATTGAAATGGGAAAGTAAAATCAGTTCTCTTGTATGCAATCCCAATTTGAAGCTTTCATAAAAGTAGGTAGAGAATAGACCAGAGGTTCCATGGCACAGAGAATTTATTTCCTTGACAGAGGACACACACAGTTCATTGGTAACTAAATTCCAAAGGGCTATATGATGTCCATTTCATTTGTGCTATCTATTACTTTAAAAACAAATTAGTGGCAGTTCCATTATGGAAAAAATAAACATTGGTGAGTAGGTCAAAAAAGAGGGATAATGTTCATAAAAATTTGTATCAAGAATTTTGTCTCCTTTATCGACATTCAAAATATAGATGAAAAACTGGAAATTTAAAGGTTTGATTTTTTCCAATAAGTTCTATAGCAGACTGAAAAACAAACTGAATTTTTTTTTTTTTTGCTGATTTCCATAAAAAATTCCAGATGGTCTTCCATGGAAATTTTGATGAAAAAAAATTATCAAAAAATTCTGAGTTGTGAAGTATTTTGAGAAACTCTTTTGGAGTGGTATGAAAATCCCACGCCAGAGAGAAAGAAACATGATGCTCGGCTTTACAATGTTGTCATTTTTAGATTGACAGTAATGAGCACTGCTGTGGTATATCAGATACAGATAATATCATGGCAAGGTTCGTTGCTTTAGAAAGGCAAATGTCAATTATTTGATGGTGACCACTGCAAATTGATATAAGTATGCAATGTACTAAGCCTAGTACTTCCAGACAATATTTGTTATGTTGGAACCACTGGGTTTTCTTTTTTTGCCTTATATAAAAAGTCACAGACAGTAAAATGACTTCTCCTACCTAACACCTTCTTCCTGTCCATTGCTGCTGAGTGATGTTGCTGTCCATTCCACTCATTTGCATGTTGTAATGCTGCCAGGGAAAGATAAGTGTAGAGGCATGGAGAAAACATTCTGTAAAGGGGAAGAATATTAGAGTATTTGGGCCAGTATGGAACGCTCTGAACTGTCCTAACAAACAGCATAGTGGATCTAAAACTTCCACCCTTCCCACCACATCTCTCCCTGAAAGTGAACTTCAGAATCACCACCCCCAACCCAACACACAGTGACACATTAATGCAGAAGTCCAGCCTTACCTGATGTGCTCTTTCTTGAACCAGTTAGCTAAATCTAGGGCCTGGAAGAGTTGAGTTCATTACCACAAGGTGTCATGAATGCCAAGAACTGAGCGGGACTAAGACAAAAATTAGACGTTCAGATGGATAATGAGATTTTTAGAAGAGAAATAAACCTCCTGCTTTGTGGCAAAAGCCAACTACTGTCTGACAGGGTTACAAAGACATTTCTTCTCTGATCAGGTCATAACGGTCTTTTACAGAGTTTAATCACACCTTTATCTGAAGCATCTGATGTTGGAGTCAGACTATTGGATGAGATAGACCAATGGTCTGTACCTCGAAGGAACTGCCAGACTGGAGCACTACTGATTGGGGGGGGACCTACAGAACACCACATCTTCCCTGTGACTTCCCCAGCTCAGGTCTTGACAGGCCCAGTGAAGGTACACAGACTATACCACAAGTGAAGTACCTGATTTACTGCCTAGCCTCCTATTCTAAGGAAAGTTATGAGAAAAAAAGTGTTCTTCTTGGCTGATGAACGAGAACTGGGAAAATCTAGTCTTCCTGTTGAGAGAGAAAATGGTGTGGGAAGTAATCTTCCAGGCACATCCTTACAACAATTAATCTGGCTAGTGGTCTATACACGTTTCATTAGAGCTAACGTTCTCATCAACTTCTGCCCTGTCTTGAGTCTGCCTTGCAAAGTGAAGTTATTAAACAGATCAACTCCTGAGGTCTGCCAGCATATGAGAGCTTTCGCAGTCAGTCTTCATACATAGATAGAGAAGAAAGCCTTCTGGCCAAATATCAGTGCTGCTGATACGCTACAAGATTGGTCATTGGTCCTCACAGTACCAGTCATCCGCTTATGGTTAACATGTTGTGGTAAGTAGAGATCTCTGAACTGGTTTCAGTCACTCAACTTATCACATTGTGACATCTATTCTTGTCCTCAGGAGCGGAACATGTGGAATCCTCTCACCCCTTAGTTATATGGGTATAAAGGCCAGATTTTGATCTCAGTTGTTGAAGCCAGAGTAGTGCATTTACGCTAATGTTAGGGCCAGATACTGATTACACTAAGCATGATAAATTGAAGCTGAAGTAAATATTGTATATTGATGAAAACAGAATACTCTACTATTTAATTGGGGTGTTATTTTACAAACCAGATGAGTCATATTTTTAACCACAAAATATAGTTTCCAAGATTTGCAGGTGTTTAGCTGCAATCCAATTTAGCTGTCAAACCTTGGCTCTCTACTTATAGGCTTCTTTGAAGGAGCTCCCTGTTTTTCACTAGCAAAGAAAATCGGAAGAGTCTCTTCTGCTACTTCTGAACAGCTGTTACATACATTACTCTCCCCCCTATGTTTGTATTGTTAACATATTCTTTCAATTGAAAAGACACAATAGCACGAGTTCTAAAAGGAACCTTTGTTCTCTTTTTCCACTCCACAGACAGCTGTGTTCTTCACAGACCACTTCATAGCTGCAACACCCTCCAGTAATGCACTGGGATAGAAGCAACTTCTGAACGATCCTGGAATTGGCCAGATGGTGTCGTATTACCACAATCAGATTTTAAAAATCAGAGCAATCTGATGAGAGGTTAGACAACATCCTCCTATACAAAGTATTTTGGGGGTCATTTCCTCTGCTGATATAAATCGCGTAGCTTCACTGATGTCAATGAAACTTCAATGACTTAACGCCGGTTGAGGATCTGTCCTGTAATTCCTGCGCGAAGAAGTTTAGCGATGGCTGGTTTATGCAAACAGCAGGAGGGCTCATGAACTCTGAACCTTTCACAGCCTAAAATCAAAAGGTTGTTAAAAGATCTTCATACATATAACATTATATGTAACCAGCTCACTCTGCTATGTCATTATGGGGCAAGCACCTCAGCTGGGACAAACTGGCATAGCTCCATTGATGTCACTGGGCTAAATCCTAAATTGGTTCAAGTCATCATAGCCCTGTGACTTCAATGGAGCTCCTGTAGTTTTTCCTTGGTGCACAGAATGAGAATATCTACTTGGCCTTTGGACGGGTACAGGGATACATCAAACTTTCAGGCTTAAAAGTGTGACCAGAACTAAAGTTATATTAAAAACACCCCCCTTCTTCTATAACACACACACTATCTGTGACACATCCACGCCCACAGAGCGATGTCTCAAAGCCTGAAGACAAATTCTTCTGGAACAATACTGAGACACAAGCAAAAAGGGCAACAGTTATTTGGGTAAATCAGTATGCTTTTAGTAGTAATCCACAGTGATCTGGAACAAAACTTTAAAGGTCGGTTTTGTCCCCCGGCCTACACCTGCCTTTCTGGTTTAGCCTGTACAAAAGAAGCCTTTGGAAAACTAACCCCAAGCTGGCTGTTTTCTGTTGTAAAAAGAAGTCCGAGAGACATGGAATTTGTACCAAAAAACGTGCATTCTCCCTCAGTAGCAGCCCTGAAATTGCCACAATGTCATGGGTGTTTTCTGTTCACATGAGCATGGAACAGCAGAACCCTGCAACTGGGGCTCCAGCGAAACGACAGATGTTCAGCAAAGCACAGATGGCATCACGTGGTTTTCCCAATAACCTTGTGTTTTGTAGAGTAGCTGCTGCTGCCAACTCTCATCACTGAGCCACGTAGGCAGGTCCTGCTCTGAAGCAGTCATTTGAAAGTGAGGGCAAACCGCTGCGGTCAGATCTGGGGATTCCAGTTTGGATAGGCGCTATGACCTTTCCGTCCTTCTTACATTGCTAGGACCAGCCGTGTTTTGTTTTTCAAGGTGCAGGATGGCACATGGGCCATATGCACGTGAGCGTGCAAACAGCAGTAACATTTGCAATCTATTTCTAGATCTTGTAGGTACATAGGATGGTTCCCATTGCTAGTGTCTAGCTCTTCACAATCGATACTGTTAGACCTTACAATGCCCCTATTTTGACCATCATACAGATGAGGAACTGAAGCACAGAGAGACTAAAGGTCCATCTGCTTCTAGAATACACACAAAACAGCCATAAATAGTAATGTAAGTGAGGCCTGCTTAGGAGAGGAAAGATACATTAGCACCCTGTTATGTACCTGACTTGGCTAAGCAGTGTTTTCCTTCATCTATGCTGCAGGGGAAACCTCCAGCAATAGGGAGGCAGTGGAGAAAGGTTCTGGCAGTTTCTTGCTGTTAACTTTCTCCCTGCTGCCTCCCCAGGGCCAGCGCCTTTCATTGGTACATGCACCTACTCACTGCTGCATGGATTTGGCCAGCTGACCTGACCATAGGACCAATGTTCCTCTTGAATTGCTGTCAAGAACTACTTGGATTTTTCCCACCCTTCTGCCTCAGATACTGCCTTATAAGAAGAGTCTTGGTCAAGCCCTAGCAGAGTAGTCAATTCTTGTCAATTTGCTACATTAAGGAATAAAGGGGAGGACGTTTCAAAGACCCCTGTGGAAGTTAAGTGACAGATATCTACCCATTCCAGGTCCCAGAGCTCAGGCTGCAGCCCAGGTGTCTACCCAACAACTTTTCAGCTCTGGAATCCAAGCCCTGTGAGCCCCAACCCAACCCAAGCCAGCTTCAGGATGTTTTTTTTCCCCATGCAGACACCTTAAGTACCTTTGGAAATCTCATCCCAGATTCTTAAAGTAGGCACATTACGCAAGCTAACCAGCCAGGGTGGTAACACCAGGATGAAAACAGATGAGTTTTGGCATTGGCAATAGCTAACAACATGAGGTGCGAGGGACCAAGATATCAAGACTCCAGGTTCGTTATGAGAGCCACGTCCCTGTGCTCCATTGTGAGTGTTGTCCACTCTCATGATTTTATTGAGACTCTTGCAATGCGTGTGGCTTTTCTTAGAGCTCCAGCTCTTGGAACAACGTGTAACTGAGCTCTTAGTATGTAGAAAAGACACAGTTTCTAGTTTTCATTGCTGCTGAGCAAAGCTTGATAACATGAACCCTAGAGGATCCAGGAGGGTCAAACAGCAAAGCTCTCTAATTCCTTATGTTTTAAGAGTCATGACTTAAGACAGTCTTGGGATTTTGGGGCCTGTCCCATGAAATGTGGATGCTAGAGGCTGGCAGTACAGCATTTTACCAGAAACTTGTGTAGTTAACAAGGACAAACCTCCCACCCCAGGCCACCAGAATTGTCTGATGTAATCAAAATCTTTTATTTAGCAAAGAACCAAATTCACTCATGAGAACATTCTGCCTCCTGAGATTTTCAGCATTTCCTGCCTGTGGTGCAGTCAGGAATGCAACTAGGCATAGCTTACACAGAAGTACTTTGACATTTCCGCTTCAGAGCCTGGCAGAATACACTGCGGGCTAGATTGGCACAGACGGGAACAAGTGGTAGTGCATAAATTGTGCCATGGCAGAATTAAGAAAGACATCATGCCCGAGTGACCCTGGCTGCGTCTACACTGGCAAATTAAGTCGACTTAAGCTTGGCTTAAATCGACTTAATTTGCCCTGAGTCTACACTACACTTTGCTTAAGTCTACTTAAGGAAAATAAAGTCGACTTAATGAAAATTAAGTCGACTTTATTAAACCACCTTTCTACTCGACCTAAGGCTTAATTCGACTTTCTAAAGTTGAATTAAGCCAGTGTAGCCCTGGGGTAGCACTAAGTCGACTTAGGGCTACCCCAGGACTACACCAATGCCCTCCCTGCCAGGGGGGGCACAGGGGGAGCCTGACATGCCCCCCAAAGGGCAGGGCATGTGGACACAGTGTGACACTGTCTGGATTTAGGGAAGCATTTATGATATTATTTTCTATGGATATCTCATAAATGTTATAATCCATAGAAACTATGTCATGTTTGGTATCAATAGAAAGGTAGTAATTTGCTGGGAATGATTATATAGTTTATGTCTAGGAATTCTATTTCGATTAGAAGTTAAGAATTTGATGTTATATCCATACTTTAACTTGTGTCCTTCCGGACAAATGCCTTAGAGGGGAGGGTGTGAACAACCATTGTCTCCATAACGGCTCATCAGGATACTCCCTGGGACCATATCACCTGATAGATTCCTTAACATTAAGGAGACAATGGTTGTTCACACCCTCTCACACCCTCTGTTTAACCGACTTAGTTAAAGTCGACTTAAAAGTGCAAGTGTAGACATAGCCCCTATGATGTTCTCTCCCCCCCATGCTGGCTCAGCTACTCTGGCCAACAAATGGATGAGTGGAGTCAAGGCTAAACCCATTCTTCTTTTTCTCCTTTTTCTGCTCTAGAAAGAAAGTCAGAAGGTGAGTAGTACAACTTACTCTCACACACCTGGACCCAAAGTCTGACTAGCCACCTGGAGCCATCAGGGGAGTTCTTACTCTCGTACAGTGGCATACAGTACAAGCCACAACCTAGCCTTATGTATGAGAGCATGTAAAAGCACAACAGAAATCAAACCAAACCAAACAACTACATCCCGACCCCAAAACAAGGGCTTTGGCTCTGGTTCAAACCTTGCTTAAGATGGATCAAATCAGTTCCTCTGTTATTTGAGAGAGAACCTGCCTGTCCCTGCACAGAGCATCCGTTTGAATTTTACAAACAGCTGTGGAATATTTTAACAATTCATCTTGGATTACAATATAGCCTTTCCTTTTTAAAGCCAGTTGTTTTAAGAACCAGAGCATGAAACTTTTCCATAGCCACACAATATCTTATTTCAAGAGACTGGGCTGGATTCACAGTAAAACTCCATCTCTTTTCGGCACTTTCACAGAGTAAAGGGACATTAAAATCACTATAATTGTAATAAACTGCTTCTTTAAGGCCATCTCTACTCTACCAGAGCCATGAAAAGGACATTTCAGTACAAGATGCATTGATATAGAGATATCAAACTGGTCACAGTTGGGAAACAAATTGAGTAGTTGACAGGTATTGAGACCACAAAGTAGACTGCAAGTACCAGAAGTAGACTTCTGAGGTAACAGCAAAACAAACGAAGAGTCCTCTGGCATTTTTAAAGACTAACAATTGTATTTACTGCGCAAACTTTTGTGGGTGAATCCCACTTTGTCAGATGCTGACAAATGAGATAACAGAAATTAAATTCCAGAAATTCCAATCAACAATTGTTGGCCATACTTAATAGTCCTTCCACATGTTGTACCCAGGGCCTTCACTCCATCTTACTTTCTAGGCCCGTAGGTGAGGCCAGGCACTCCCTCTGTTTTGGGTTCCAGTCCAGGGGCCCTATAGTAAGCAGACAAAAGTTCACTTCCCCAGACCTCTCATTGGAACAATTCTGACCAGGGTCTGTCTCTAGGCCTATTTCCCTAGGGTCTTCCTGGGTCCAGGGTCAGCTTAGGAGAACAAGGCCACTGCTATTTTGTCCCCACTGCCTTCCATTCTGGATGTGGGGAATGTCAGGGAAGGATTTTGTCCCCCCAGGCCCTGCAGAGTTCTTTCCCACCCTCCTTCAGAGCACAGCCACCACCTGGTTCTCCACATGGGAAGCTCAGCTCCCACAAAGCTACCAACCTGGTGGGTTTGTTCCTATGAAGCCTACCCAATAGTCTGAATCCTCAATTCCTGTCTAACCAGAAGCGATCTGCCCATGGGCTGGCCTTCGATCAGGTCCACTGAAGGAGTCTTCTTCACCCCTACACCACTCTCTCCCATCAGCACTAATCCAAAGACACAAATTTCCTCTGGACGCAATCCTACCACCTGAGCTCTCAGCGTTGTGCAAACCCTCTCAGATGGATCCAGTCATTGCCTGAGGCCACCTGGATCCCCAGCCGTTGAGGAACAGCTGGAGGGTAGCAAATCATCACAGATGAGGCTGAACCTGACTCTCCCTACAAGGCCAGCCAACCTAAGACAGGAAGTAAGCAGTCATAACCTGCCATTTAACTCCCCACCTTGCTGCTCTGCACATGGATCCACTGCAGCTCCTCCACCCCATGTAGAGGGATGTGGGGGAAGCCTTGAGTCCATCTCTATAAATGCACCTGCCAGGCCAGCGAACCTGGTTTGGAGATAGGAGCAATCTGTTGACCTAAAGCAGGCTGCTTTAGACAAAGTGGGAGGGAACCAGCCGTAGCTCCCAGGTGGACACAGTTGTCAATGCTTTTCACTCCAGGGGAACTATAAAGTCTCCAATGCACTTTTTACACCTCTTTATCTTTCCTAGCTCTATAGAAGTCTTACCATTCTGAGACCAGCTTCTTAGGACCAGCCACCCATCGAAGCCTTTGTGTGAATGTTTAGGGTCAGATTTTTCAAAGGACTCTGACCACTGGGCTATGCAATCTGTCTGTCTCTCTTGGGAGCAATGAATATTTCATTCATTATATCAAGTGGAAAGCTCCAATAGGAGAGATTGAGGGAGCAAGAGCTGATGAGACCACTCATGTGGGAGCTAGAGATCCAGGCTCAAATTCTTGCTCTGAATCACGCAGAGCAGAAGTTACCCAAATTGCAAGTAGATACTGTAACCACTGGGCTATTTGCTTCCCTTTCTCTAGAAATTCCACCCTGGACTCAGCAACTCTCCCTGACTTAAGCTTTATTGAAACCAAAACAAAAAGTTAGGGTTTTTGATGAATTGGCATTTTCCAATGACAAAAAGCTTTCATAGAAATATTCCTGACCGGCTCTATGGTTTGGTGCTGGGTTCTTTTGAAAATCTATCCTCCATTGCACATTAATGATTTACCTCTAAGCTTCCTCACCCAAGGCTTGATCTGACTGCTACACAATCAAAGGAAAAACTCATTGACTTGAACGATGCAGGATCAACCCCTTTATACTAGTATAATTTTGCCACCCGTAAGTAAGTCGCTGAGTTCTTACAATCACGGTAGCCATGTCCTGCCCTGAACTCTCAGTGGATGACTCTACACATTTTTTTCTGCTCTTCATTCGCATCATTGTGAGTCTTTTAAATACAATTTTTGGCTGCTAAAAAAAAAATAATGAATAGGGGCAGCCAAAAAACAAAAACAAAAAACAAAACCAATGGCCTCTATTTCAATGCCATTTCCCTATGTTCAGAAATAATCTGATCCATATGAAGTTCTTTTTTAAACTGTCAAGAGAAATTTACATCTTCTTCATTGTTGGATTTTCAAATAGCCCAGAGAAGAAGTCATACGTTAGCCGATTTTCCAATTGTCGTTGGTTATTTGACTGCTAATTTGATTGTGGAAGTGTGTTTATGCCTTTGTTGTTATTTAGATGAAAATTGTGACTGTTGTTTTGAGAGGATTACCCAAGTCAGTTTTAGAAGGTTGTTTTTACATGTCACACTGGGCCCGGTTCTATTCCCATTGAGTCATTGGCAAAACTCCCTTGGGCTTAAATGGCAGCAAGACTGGCCCTACAGAAAAAGAC
This sequence comes from Pelusios castaneus, assembly GCA_007922175.1. Lineage (NCBI taxonomy): Eukaryota > Metazoa > Chordata > Testudines > Pelomedusidae > Pelusios > Pelusios castaneus. Next base: position 298,378 of record ML685758.1, read on the forward strand.
AGGTGGAATGGCATTTGAAAAAGAAAATCCATTGGCTTTAGAAAATGGCATGTTAGCCTTCTTTTATTTCCTTTTATACTTTCCTCAAAATGCAGGTGAAAGCAGAACATGTGCAATTAGCAAATACAAGGGATCATTCCCATATGGGGGTCCCCCCTCTTCTATATCTGGATCCTGCTCTAATTTAGCCTGGATCCAGCTGGGAAACCCCTGCCACTTAGCAATATGGCAGGATGGTCATGATCTACTGATACATGGTAGCACCCTGGGAGGGTCGTGATCCCCTAGGTTAAGAACCCAGTGCTTGACATAATGAAATCACATTGGAATGTCACATAAAGAGGTGAGGGTGAAACCTTTCTAAAATTGGAGTCTGAGCAGCGCTTTGCAAATCATTGTGAATTACGACCAGTGTTGAGCACATCACAAGATTCGGTGCTTAAACTGCACCAGTATTTTTAAAGTACCATAAATATACAATATTCATGCCAATCAAATGTATGTTTAGGGACATCACTGTTTAAAAACAGAGATAAAGAAGCATACTCAGGGTTATTTTCCCAAAGAGTCAAGGGTAAGGAATTAGGCCTGTACACACTACAAAGTTATCGCGCGGTAAGGCTCCTTACCGCGCGATAACAATCAAAGCATCCACACACTAAAGCTTCTTGTTGCCCGGCAACAGCCCTGCTGCTGCGCAACATGTAAACCACCTAAACGAGGGTGGTAAGGCTTACCACGGAACAGTTGTTCCATGGTACAGCCTGTGTGGACGTTTTGCGCTGTTGACAGCCTCCGGAAATGTCCCAGAGTGCCAAACCGGGCCACTCGGGGACATTGGAGCTGTCAAATATGTCAATTTCACTGCTCTAGCTGAGCAGTGAAATTGAGTATTATGGGAGCTGCCCAGTTTGGCAGCTCCCCTGGACTGAGGTAGGGGGCTGGCCCGAACCAGCTGCCCAC
>ML685758.1:299740-311371 GCA_007922175.1 Pelusios castaneus
GTACATGGCCTTAGAAAGGCAACAGTCTGAACTGTGTTTTAAATCAAATATTTGGGACCAGATCCTCTGCAGTCATAAAGCAGCACAGCTCCACTGAAGTCAAGAGAATTATGCCACATAATGCTGATGATCTGATGCTTTCTTGCTCCTTTAGAATCTAGATGCACTCTGCATGGAAATCCCAGGTGAAAATGAGGTGCAGTATCAAAGGGATGGAGAGAACTTCTGATCAAGATAATCAGAGTGGAGTTGAAAGGTATTGGGCCATACTGCAAAAAACTATCAATCAAAAGACAATATTCCTCAGCTCAGTCTTGAGCATAAGCAAGGGAAGTTAGTAGCTGGGCTCCTCAATGGGAAAGAGTTCTATACTCTTAACAGACAACTGGCACTAGCTCAAGGAACTAACAAAGAATGCATACAATTGGAACATCCTATAGATTTTAGCAAGACACTATGAAGGCTGAGAGGACCAGAACTGGTTCAGAAAAGGATTTTAGTTATTTTCCCTTAAGACAGTGAAACAGAAATAACAGACCCTCTAAATCCATTTGCACTTCTAAGACTTTGCCAGCTTATTCACTAGAAGAGAACATGGTTGCTTCTTTAGCATGAGGAAAGCCCGTTCATGTTCCTTGAAAGCACTGAAGTGAACTGTGCAGTAGTTTGCATGAGTTAAGGCCAGTAGCCTTATTCTTCCTCTTGAGCATGAATGTACTTGCCAAGGTTGTTGTGAAGAGCCAGGTAAAAACTAAAATAGGCTGCTCAAATGGATTTCAATTGGCTTTGCAAGTGCAGGAGCTGAAAAGTGCTAAAATGAGAAGACGTTCAATAAAGGTAACCCGTGTTGATTTCTCAAAGTGAGTGGTTAGGAGGGTCTGTGTTTGTTGGAGGAGATAGGACTGCATGGGTGACAGTGTGAGAGGAACTGGGTGATGGAGAGAAGCCAACTTTCTGAACTCACAAAGCAGAACCTTTTTGTTTCCTGATTCAACTTCTTACTGAGAAGGATCCTGTCTATATGAAGGGTTAAGACTGACTCGCTGAGACTCAGTCTGTACTACTGGCAAAATATGGCAGCAGTTGAGGGAGTTACTCAAGCTCTGCAGAGTAGCTTGCATAACTCCCGTTGACTTAATAACTTCATTTTAGTGCACTGTTTTCACTGCACTGTGCTGACGGGAAATGCGTTCCATCAATGCAGCACTATGCCACTTGAGGGGGTGGTTTTATTTTGTGGATTTCCGGGTTGACTGAGTGCGTCTTTATTGACCACTCAGTCGATCTGGAAAACTTGATCTGACAGCGGCATGTTTGCTGCCATCAGTGTAGACATACCTTGAGTGTAAATGCCAAACCACAGCAAATTGCAAGGGCCACAAACAGCATGGATCTCCAATCAATATCAAATGGAGACCTGCCTTTGTGGATCTCTGGTAGGGGAATGAAGACAATGATTGGGAGACCCCCATTGTACCACTAGAGAACTCCTGATGGGTGGATAGCATTACTGATTTCTTGCTTCAAAGGTCTTCCAGAGAATGTGCTACTCAGTTATTCTCAGTTATACTCAGTTTGAGTTTACAATGAAGATCATTCTATCTAACACGAACAATGCTGCTCCTGCTTCCATTGATGTCCATGGCAAAATGCCCACTGACTTCAATGTAATCCGGACAGAGGCCAACACAGGAAACACAAGTGTATTTGCGCAGGGAAACCAGGCATGACGAATAATCCTTTCAGATCTTCCACTAAGGATTGATTTAGATATGAATTTTGAAAAACTGCATACATCAACAAATGACCCTGTAACTTCATGTGCTGAACATATTTTCATATTAACTGTGACAAAGGTTGAGGACCCAAAGAACATCAATAGGGAGTTTTTTATTATGAAGAATGTTGCAGATATGTCAGGATAATGAATGGCATGACCCACACTTACTGCTTGATTGATGTCTGTTATGAATTAACTGGAATTGCTCAGTTAGATCATTTATAACGTTTGCAATAGTACCCAGGTCACTTAGGAAATAAGCAATATTTTCAAAAGCGCATGGGCTCAGATTTTAAAGTATTTAGGCACCTAACTGCCAGTGAAATCAAATCAGATTGATTCAAACTATGTCTTTGTCTTTATTCTGTGTGATTTTCATGATGGTTTTCAATTTAATGTACATTACAAACGATCACCATACACATTCACTCACTTTCAGACAATATAGAGCATGGAAGTGGGAGTCAAAAGACCAGGATTCTATTCCTACCTCCAGCACCAATCTGCTAGGTAACCTTGGGAAAATCACTTGCTTCTTTGTGCTTGTTTCATCTCCCAACTTCTATCTAACCGGTGTATTTAGGTTGCAAGTTCTTTGGAGCAGGGACTGTTTTTTTTGCTTGTGTTTGTACAGCACCAGGCACAATGGTAATCCACGACTGGGCTGCATAAAAGTGCTACCATCACCAATAATAATAATAAGTACACTTAATGCTGTTTTTTAAGTTTTCAGAGAATTAAATGTTTTTGATGGCTCGTGTTAAATAAAAATTGTAGCAATAGCATCAGTAACAGCCCACGTTTTCATTAACAGTAAGGATTAATTCTTCTTTCTTGGAACATGTCCACCATTCAGCTTGCCACTGAAAATAATGATACCATAAAGAAACCACTGTCCTTGAGAAGTACTAGGGCATATAGTAAATGAGGGGCAAATAACCAGTAACTATAACCCATTTAATAGGAAATAGCTTTGCAAGAAAAAGTGTGCATTCTATTGCTATAGTGTTGATCCTATACCATTGAATTCAATGATACCTTTGCCATTTACTCAATGACTGCAGGGATAACTCCAGAATGGTCTTTGTGAAAACTAGCCCTGCTATAATAGGATGGTATTCTGATTTCTGATCTAGTGCCTGATTTTCAAGGGCACTGAGCACCCAAAGACCAAGGGAGTCAATGGCGGCTGTGTTTGTGTACCCCTATCCTCCCCCCCTGAAAATTGGATGTAATGGCCCTGGTCCAAATTCTGGTGAACTCATTGACTTTGATGGATTTTGGGTCAGGCCTTGCATTGCTATGTAAGTCCAAAGGGGAATGTGATCTGAAATGAAAAAAAAATACTGTTTAGACTGTAAACGAAGTGTTTGGGATTCAGTGTGTATTCATGAGTCACATAGTGGTGTGTAAACTAACAACTAAACTATGCTGGTAAACCACAAATCCTCTGAATCAATATTGTTAAGTTGACAGTACTAATAATGGCAAGTAGTGCAATAAGGAATGTTACTTTGAGGAAAGCAGAGAGCTTTTTTTAAACCAAGGTGAAAATTCACACAAGCCACTTATTTCGAAGGCAAGAAAATGCAGCCAAACCGTTTAGAAATGACAATATATAAGGCAAGCTGGCAAGCTGCCCCTCTAGAAAGACATTAAATAAAATGGTGGGAGAAGCCAAAAGATCAGGGTACCTCTGTACAAATCATCAGCACATTTCCTGAAGATAACACTAATAGCCATCTAAGGGCTGATTTTCCAAAGAGCCGTGACCATTTTTCAAGGGTCAGCACTCAAAACTGGAGCCAGATTTTCAGTGGAACTCCAGGGCCTTGTCGACACTGATGGTGGCAAATTTGTTGCTGTCAGTTCGTTCTTCTAGGTCTGATTGAGTGGTCAGTCAAGACGCACTCAATGGATCTGGGGCTCGACGCGGTAACTCCAGACCTGTAAGAAGAGTAACGCTAAGTCGACCAGATGGCATTTCCGCTTGACTGAGTGCAGTGTGGACAGGGAGGTAAGTCAAAAGGAAGTATGCAAAGTATTTTATGTACCATGTCTATCTCCCTTTGACTGCCGCCAAAAAGTGCCACCAGTGTAGACTAGGCCTAGAGCGAGTTAGTGATCTAAATAAAGGCCTCTTTTTCAGGGTGATGAGCAATCCACATTTTCTGTTGATTTATTGGGACATTGGGGGTGGACACTTAAGGTCTGATTCTGCAAGGCCCTGATCACCCTCAAATCTCACTGATTTTCTCAGGAGTTGATGGTAACTCAGCAACGTGGCAGGATGTGCTGAGCGCATCACAACATGAGGCTCTGGCTGCTCAAGTGCCATATCATGGCCGCCATTACCCCAAAGTCCCCATTTATTTCAGTAAGGAGTTCTGTTTAACAATGATTTGCTATGTGCTGGCACCTGGGGCCCCAGTTATGGACCAAGGCCCTGTTGTGCACTGTACAAACACTGGACAAAAGATGGTCACCATCCCAGGCTTTCATGTAAAGTAGGAGAGAAGAGGAGGGAAAGAAGCATGGGAAGTGAGTGATGAGGGAGGAGGAATAGAAAGACACAAAGGGAGGGGTGGAGTTGAAGCAGTGTCAGAGGGGAGGATCTGGAACACAGGGAATTTGGTCAAAGCGCCCATCCAGAGGTCAGCAAAGATGGTTTAAGAACCAAGCATTCATCAAGGGGAATTCTCACTAGGTCAAGACAAGCATTTGAGCTTTTCATTGCTGCAAGTGACTTCCCCTCTCTGCAACGTTTTTTCCCCCTCCCACCTTTTGTCTATCTTGTGCAGGTAGACTGTATGCTCTCTGGGTGGGGCCTCAAAACAGCACTGTAACCACTTCAATGATGAGCTAAATGGGACAGGGTCCCGAACCAGGACCAAGAAACCCCATTGGCTCAGCAGGAGGTTTGGAGCCTATGAACACACTTGAGAGTAACAGAACGCTCCAATAAAAGTATTTATAGACTCATAGACTTTAAGGTCAGAAGGGACCAGTACGATCATCTAGTCTGACCTCCTGCAAAATGCCGGCCTCGAGACCTCACCCACCCACTCCAGCAATAGGCCACCAACCTATGACTGAGTTATTTATCTCCTCAAATCATGATTTAAGGACTTTAAGATATAGAGAATTCACCGGTAGGTGAGCCATGCCCTGTGCTACGGAGGAAGGCGAAAACCCCCCAGAGCCCAGACCAATCAGCCCTGGGGGAAAATTCCTTCCCGACCCCAAATATGGTGATCAGTTAAACCCTGAGCACGTGGGCAAGTCTCAACAGCCAGTTACCCACACAAGGGAGTCACAATAGACTATCATCCATGCAGGGACATGGGGTGGGGCGATTGAATCTCTAAGAACCACCCCCTGGATTTTCCTACCTGGGAAACAAGCTTTAGCCACAGCTAACTTATGGGAACAACCCAGCCACTGGCAAAGAATGTAGCTTTTCTCCTATCCAGCGAGACCATGACTGAACCAGTCTTCAGGCTAAGCACGTTTGCAGCGTCCGCTGCCTTCCACATCAATGTTTGCTGGAATGCGCTGTGGCCTTTCAGAAGTTAGAATCGGGAAGGTTGGCTAATGTGGTGGCTTTATATTGACACTCCTGAGGGCTCTTCCTCTTCTTCCTCCTCGACGTTGTGTTTCAATTTATAATGTACATATTTCACCAAAGAGGAGTAATAGATTTGAGATGCCAAAGCTATACCGGCAGCAGGCTTCAAACTACTAGCAGCAACCGCCAGCGACTTTGGTATCACGTTACAAAACGCGCATCAGTCGAGAAAACGTGCCCCATCTCAGAAGACAAGCCTGTACTAAAGTCTCTGCTGCTAGCATACCCGACCCTGCTGGGTCAAAGGGAGGATTTGAACACAGAATCTGCAGTACTAAATACGTACGTTTCTACTGGCTGTGCTGAGGGCTACATTTCCAAAGATATTAGGTGCAGAAAGATGTAGGTAGCAGCCTCGTATGATTTGCAAAAGCAACGAAGTACGGTAGACACTCAAATCCTATTCACACTCAATGGCAGTAGGGCACTTCACTTAGGCATTTTGAAAATCCCACGAGACATCCACACCCTTCTTTAGGTGGTGAAATATTTTTGTCAGTATAGCCCTAAATCCCTTTGCAAGGAACTCATAGTCTTCTCACATAGATCAGCCACTAAAGAGGGACAAAGGCTCACCCTATGCTAGCGTGCGTCAAGGTTAGTGTAGTGTGAAGTTGTGGGAAATCATTCTGAACTGATGGCTTATTTGTGCCCCTGGGGCTTGAGGATTTAACGCTGCGTGGAGGAAAACAAGGTGGCGGTGCAGGGTAAGCTCGATCATCCCTCTGAGGTGCCATCTCTGTGCATGGCTCTCTTCTGCTCAGAACCTCCCAGACAGTCCTCTAGGGTACAGATCCACCCCGGAGGAAGGAGTGCATTGAAAACTCTGTCCCCTCACAAGCTGGGTGAGGAATCTTAAAAAGGCTAATGCACCTTGTGGCTGTATTCACTTTTCTACTGCTCCTTCCATTCTGTAGACCCACATTTCCTCGACTGCAGGCCCTGGCCCACCAGTGAGCTGTGGGAAGGTTCTAGAGAAGTTAATTCAGCTCTGGAACCTATCATGGCTCAGGCTGAGGCAGCCATACACTTCTTCCAGCCTGGTGTGGCAAGGGGAAGGGTGGTGGGTGAACCTGCCCCACCCTTATCCCACAGCCAGAGTTTTGGGCCTGTGGTGCTGGGCCCAGCTATCCCCTCCAATAGGGAGGCGGCCAGGCCAAACCTGAGCGGTGCAGCAGCCCTATTGCAATGCTTGGAGACAATGTTTGGTGGTTGCTTTCACAAAAAGTTTGGGAACCACCACAGTAGACAGCACTTCTTGCACCTAACTCTGGACACATAGCTTCCGTGGGGCTGGGGCAGGGTCTTCTGAGCTTGTACAGAGACACAGAGCCCTGTGATTTTGGCAGCTCACCAGGGCTGACATGGATCTCAGAGGATCAGTGGCTTCTGGGCCAGGAACTCCAGTTGGTTCTAGGTTGGCAATGAATTCTACCCCTCCATCAATGAAATTAGGGGAAAGAGAAGCCCTTAGAGTTTTCCTCTTCTCCATCCCCTCCTGTAGCATCTTCTGGGGGAAGGGGGCAGTCAGGACCCTATAATCACGCTTCCTTCTGTTTACCTCACAGAGAGCTTAAGTGAAATTGAAAGAAACTCGCCCCACCCTCATTTAAATACAAACTTATTTCAAAGCCATTACCAATCCCTCCTTAAATAACGCTGCTGAACACTGCTGCAGAAAACCTCTCTCCTCACAGATGGCATTCCCAGTTGCTCAGCACCTCAAGTGCATTGTTAATTGACTGTCAAATGCTCCCTCCAGTGGACAAAGCAATTAAAAGTTAAGGCCAACTTTTGCAAAAAAATGGATCTTAAAGTTTAGGCATCTAGAGTAGATCCATGAATAAGATCCTATGCTGGGATTTCACAGAAGTCTGCGATACTTAGCTACTCAAATTTCATTAGATTTCAGTGGGAGCAGGGCAACAAGGGGCAGATTTTCAAAGAGATTTAGGTGCCTTTGACTATCCCAGCCCTAAATAATAAATGGCTTGATTTTTCTAAATAATAAATGGCTTGATTTTCAGGAGCATGGAAAACTCATAGCTCCCACTGAAGTCAACAGATGTTTTAGATAGTCAGCACTTCTGAAAGCCAAGTGCCAAGTACTGAAATATGGTTTTAGTGTTAGGATTTTCAAAGACGACTCCCAAGTCCCATTAAATTCCAATAGGGTGTGGTGACTAATTTTGATTGCATTCGTCTCAATTAGGAAAAATGGTGGAGGTTAATCTGTGTTAAAAGGTAACATGATACCTAATCGAGACCTAAATTTAGTCTTTCCCTCAATGTAACTGCATAGTAACAACTTTAGCTGGATTTTAGATGATAGATTTGTAGCCTAGGAGATGCCCAGCTAAAAATCAAGTTAAAAGCATTACTCCATCTCTAGGAAAAATGTCATGTTTAGCTTTGGTTTAACTAGCACTGATTAGCAATACCTGATTTAAACTGGCCTAATGAAGACGAACCCTTAGACTCTTTTGAAAACATCCACCAAGGGATGAAATCCTGGTTCTGTTCAAGTCAGTGGCAAAAAACCCATCTATTTCATTGAGGCTAAGATTTCTACTGAGATTCCTCATTTTAGGATCCAAAATTTGAAAGTGACAGTCTATTTTTTATTCTTCATGCTCTAAATATTTTCAAGGCTGTCTGTATTTCTTGCAAACAAAATTGTCCTGAATAGAACTGGTACAAAAGAACACAAGTAGATGGTATCTCAATGTGTTCTGGCCAAGATTTTCAACAGGGACCGATAAGTATGGTTACTTCTGTTTTAAGAAACCCAATAGGAGACACTTCTCAAGGGCCTTATTCTCAGAAAGTGCCCAGCCCCTGACATTTGCAAATGAGGTTATTTTAAGGTGAGTCAATTTGGGTGTCCAAAAATTGGGTGACTGAGGGATCACTTCTGAAGATCTTAGCCATCAACACGATCTATCGCAAATTGATGCTCTTTCCAGTGAGACATTATTCCATATGTTTTTGTTCTTTTCCTACCAAAAAGAGCACTTGATCTTAATATCATTGTAACATCATTTGAACGTTCTGGTCTCATTCTGAAGAGAGAGTAGATCTAGACAAGCAGGCCTCCTACCCCTAATGTAATCAACTTTCCAACACCCAAGGCCTCAAATTCATTTCAGCGAGGCATTAACTTGATCCTTTGGTTAATGAACAATGGAAAAACTATTGTTTGGGAGTTTGAGAGACTAGTCAGGAAGAATGCACACTGGCAACTTGTTTTTTTGGTGTTAGCAGTAAAGTGTTAAGAGCACAGTGACCTATAAGCTGCCATCCAAAACCAGCTTTTCTGTTAAAACAACAGCCAAGCTCGGACTGGCTCTTTTTACATCTCAGCCTTCTCCTCAGATTTACACTCGGAAAAAGAAATGAGGCCAACTGTTGGTAGGCTGTATTGTGGCCCAGCTTGCATGGTGGCAAAGAATGACCACATAAGTGTGAAAAATCAGGATGTTTTTTTCCAGCGGGGGAGGGGAGCGTGGCCTATAAAACAAAGCTCCTAATAATAGGACGATCCCAATACTGTCAGGATGCTTCCTGACCCTATGGTGGCACAAAAGAATAAGATGGCTGGAAAGTATCTTTGCACTCATGCATAGACCCCTGCAAATCCGTGGATGTCCTCCTTATATCTGCGGATATCCGCATCTGCAGATACAATGCGGATATCCACAGACCATTTCTTGCAGATGGAGATTGGTTATGGATCCACATATTTTTATCTGTACAGGGCTAGAGCCTTGCAAATATTGGCATTATATCTGCATCCACTGATACAAAGCAGATATCCGCAGACCATTTCTTGCGGATGCAGATCGGATACGGATCCACATATTTGTATCCGCGCAGGGCTCTACTCATGTACACCCTGCCAGGATGCATGGAAGCTCGGACCAGGTTGTTACATCCCCCCACTCCAGCAGGGGGCGGGGAATGAGGAAAGAGTTGATTCTGCCCCCAGGCTCTTTCACATACTCACCGATTCGGCAGGATGATTTACTCCTTCCCTGGAGCCGTGGCGAAACTGGGGGAACCTGGGCTGCTTCAGGGGCTATGTTACCCCTCAGTCCTATAAAGGCAGATCATTCTAGGCTCAGTCCAGCAAGGAGCTGAGCACTAAAGCTCATGGCAGTTGAGGGCACTCAGCATCTTGCAGGATCGAGCCCATGATCTAGCCAGATAAATATAGCCTCTTACTCCTGTAACACCCAGGAAGGATTGCCTTGTGGCTAAGCCAATGGACTGAGATTCAGGAGTGGGGAGGTGCTGAGGCTCTAAAACTCACTGGGGTGAGGTCATTTTCAAGCTTATATAGGGACTTGGCAAGCCTCTGTAGAGAGCTAGTGTGTGGTGGGGAGCAGAAAAATGCACTTTTAAAAAAACCAAACCACTTTGTTTTCTTGAAATGTCATTGAAATTACAGTTCCTCCACCGTTCCCCCAGCTCTAGTCCTAAAGCTTGCAGGGGATTCCCAGAGCAGGTGTCCGGAAAATGGGGAATTATCTTTGCTGATTAGCCACAGGAGCCTCAGAAGGCGGCGAAGGCAGAAAATAGACCAGGAAAGCATTTCTGGAGAAGAGGGATTTATACAGAAAATAGTCTGTAAGTGTTTGGGGGTTTGGAGCATTCAAATGGGTCCCAGGCAGGTGGATTCACTGGCATAGTTGGGGGAGATGCTCGATAAATTCATTTTTCACGTGGCGCCACAAATTGTTGCATTACTCCTCAATTTGTCAGGTGTCACCTCCAGATGTGTGTGGTGTTAGATAAATTATAAAATACCCTAAATGAGACACACAATTTGTCATAGACCACTCAAAAATATTGCCCCCGCGTCTTAATCCAATCTGGTCTTTGTTATAGAAATGTGAAGTTCATATCCAGATACAAGTTTTTCCAAATTTTCTGTAAGGCACAGGGGTAAAAACCAAAGTGTCCAGTTATAGATCTTTTATAGTGGTACGTTGCTAGCATTCAGCTCTGCTGACCATTCCCATGAACCGCTCCTTGTTTAGGGCTATTCTGAATGAATGATAGGAAAAACATGGCATATACTTCTTCAGCAATATGACCTATGCTCTTTTCTAGAGACATAAAAGTCTTTTCTGGGTTACACATGCAAATTAATTCTACCTCATTGGTAGATGAAAGAAAAAAATGTTGCTTTCTGGAACTTTTACAGAGCTGTTCCAACATATGTATTGCAGGTCATAAATATTCCATCAAGACTTTTTTCAGTGGAAAACTGGGTTTTTGAGCAAGCGAAGATTTTTGTAGATAGCACTACTTCCCTTGAAAATTTTAAGTTTTTTGGTAGGAAAATTAAAATCCTCACAACTGAAATGTTTTGGCCAAAAACTGACCTTTTTTGTTTGTTTGTTTGTTTTTGGCTCAAAATCCTTTAGTTTTTCTTTTCTTTGAGTTTTTGGTAAAAGAAAATTTTCATTTTCCATTTCTGAAAAAACAGATGGGGGGGGGGGTTAAAATAAGAAACAGAAATTCACCCCTCTCCGTCGTCTGTTCAGTTCTTCCCATGTGATTGGACCACTGCACTCTTGTGCATTTAATTGCAGGATTGGGGCCTATATTATTATTCTTGGCATCTTGGATTCACAGAAACAATGGAACTCATTCTGTTAAAACAAACACCTACAGCATTAGTTAAATCAAACCCCTTTCAAACAGACCGATCCTGCCATCAGAAAATGCAGTTTTCCTATTAAGTTGGAAAGCAATTATCTTGGATTAGCATCAGATCAAAAGGGATTACTTGAAGTATTGTTTTCAAAACCCTTAGGGTTGGAGGAATTATTACACCATAATAATATTGCAAGCACTGAAAACTAGTAACATTTATACAGGTTTATGAAAGGACGGGCTTGAGAGAAAATGTACAGATTTCCTCACATCAGTGCTACTCCACTCTGACCTCATTTTTTTTGACCAATGGTGGAACTGCATGTAAGAGATTAAAATGCTACACATGAATCAATATGTGAAGCATTTCCGTAGCTTTATCCTAAATCTTCACAGCCAAGGACACTTGAGCAGGATTGTCTATGATCCTAAATGTTTTATGAGTGATGGGTTATGATGATTCAGCTATTTTCACTTGGTACCCTATATTCTTATCAGCAGCTATTTTTATTGAAAGAAAGAAAGAAAGAAAGAAAGAAAGAAAGAAAGAAAGAAAGAA
>ML685758.1:311381-403430 GCA_007922175.1 Pelusios castaneus
GAAAGAAAGAAAGAAAGAAAGAAAGAAAGAAAGAAAGAAAGAAAGAAAGAAATGCACAAAAGTGTTTAACACAAAATAAACATAAACCATTGAGGTGCTACATAAAAATAATAAATATTACACTGATCCTTCATATTGGCCCATTCACTCCACTTATGATGACTGACTGTATGTCATTTGGAATAGTCCAGAAAGCGACAATGGTGTCTATTTAGGTAGCCAAGATTTTGGTGTGAGTGCACGCACACATGCACAGAAGTTGTGACCTGGACCGGGGCGGGGTCCAATGTAAGGACACGAAGCCTCTATTCCCACTTTGTGCAGGTTCTTCACGGACTGATAATGGCAAGAGCCCTTGCACTCAGGGAAAGTAAGGTTGATTGGAACTGGAAAAAGAGGGCTATGTTCCAGGAGGCACCTACACTGGTGAAGGACCAGAGGCGCAGGAATAAACCCAAGGCTTTCTACCAGTGCTGACAATCAAGCAGCAGGCAGAGCCTCAGCCTGTAACACTGGCCTGTCAGACTGAGGGAGAGCCTCCTCTGATGTAAACTGCGGTCGCCCCACTGAATTCAAGAGAGTGCAACAAACTTCGAGGGACGGCAGCAGAGCTATGATCATTTACATCACATGATGATCCCCCCCCCCCCCCCATCAGTATCCTTAGCAAAGCTGAGCTTCCTACCGCTCTGCTTGCCAGATCTCTTCTTGCGGATGTTCTTCGTCCCAAAGAACATGGGGTCATCCATCCCATCGCCATAGTGCCCGAGTGCCTCCCTAGCATTAACCCAGCAGGATGACCAAACCTGTGCGCTCTTTGCCCCAATGGCTTTTTTGTGGGGGAAGGGAAAGGAGGCCCATGACCCCATAAAGCACAATCCCTCCCATGTTGCCTTTGGGGGTGCGTGGCTTGGCTTTCCACCCCCCCCCCCCACATAGCTCAGTGCCTCAAAGGTACAAAACATGCTGGGAAACATTTCTCTGTCTCCCCAGGTAAATGCGTGGCAACTGATCAGCAAGCGTACTGACTAAGAGGATGTCTGCCCTGTCAAAGGTGGTCATTCCAGGAAAGGAACCATGCCCCAAAGTACAGCCTGACAGTGGTGTGGTTATCACACTAAAATCTAGGGATTGCTCACACGCCATCATATTATATACACCTTCCAATGTTCTGCCTGTCACTCCCTGGTCCCGGGAGCAGTGGAAAAACTCCCATTGATTTCAGTGGGCTTTCGATCAGGCCCTAGGTGCTCTCAAATTCTCACCCCTTAGTTTCCTTTCAAAGTTCACAGCAAGTGTGCTGCACAAAACTATTCTAAAGACAAGTCTGCACCGAGAAGACGTATGATAGAACTCTATAATTCTCCCTACAGCCCTCACTTTGAAATATATTTTTGGTCATACTATTTGGATGGACTATGCTCTCCCCTTGAGACAGCCAGGTTTAGTGGTCAGTCTTTAGAAGAATTGGACTGGGACACGGGATGTCTGGACCCTAGGCCCCACTCTGCCTCAGATTTGCCATATAACTTTATGGAAGTTATTTCACATAACATTTCAGATCGCTCATCTATAAAATGGAAGGTAATTGTTAACTACAACACAGGAGTCTTAGACTATGTCTACACTACAAAAAGTTAGGTCAACTTTGTTAAGTGGTTTCCCTGAATGGGAACTTAGTAAGTCGACCTAACTGCCCTTAGGTCGACCTAATAAAGTGGACTTAAGCGTCCACACTGTGCTTAGGTCGACCTAAGGAGTCGACCTAGGGGTTAGGTCAACCTAACCTACGGTTCTTATTAAGTTAACTTAATGAAAGCCTGGTGTGGACAGCAACTAAGTTAAGGAGGCTTAAGTCAACCTAAGTCAACCTAACTTGCAAGTGTAGACATTAGTGTATTAAATATAATTAAGTTTGCAAAGCACTATAAGATTCGCTATAGTACCTAAGTGCAAATTATTATTTTTATGTCACAAATGTGTTAAATTGTAGACTGCTTGATAACCGTAGATAAAAATGACCTATCAGGCAATATTTCACAATGTACAAAATATATTCGTCCTCTCAAAACACAGCACGAGTTTACATGTTGCTGGGTTCCGCAGAGCACAAGTTGTTTTAGGGAGACACCACGTGGACAAACTGAGAATAGCCAGGCGAAACCAGAAGCGTTTTCTGTGGCACATTTTCATAAATCAACCATCAAATTGCTCTCAGAAAAGGTGACAGCATCATCTTAAAAAAAGTTCTCAGGTTCCAATCCTTTCGTGTGGAAAATTAAAATAATGTATTTACCTTATAGGTAAGAGGGTGACCTCCCTTAGTCGTCTTGCTAAGTAGTCACTCATGGGAATGGAGCTGTGATGGTGCTGTGAGCAGTTACAGACAGAGCCCTTTGAAGGCCTGGCTGCTTAGATCAGCCAGGACACCGGGTGTGATTAGGTCAGCAGGGAGTTGGATAGCTTGACAGCTATAAGGATCATTTACACCTGTAGGGAACCTAATGAGGTAATGAGTCAGGATCTGGAGAAGCCAGGGAAGAAAGCAAGCAGTACAAAAGACTGATCCACCCACTGCTGTACAGCTCAGGTCGTACCTGGGTCTTAAGGAAGAAACAGGGACAATAAACACACTTGAAGATACCCCAGAGTACTGGATAATTGACCAGGAGCACTCAGTAGCTTGGGTTAGCAGAACTGAAAGGGGAACATGTTTAAAGGCCCTTGAAATCTATGGGACTGCTCACATGAGGGAGCACTCCTGGGGTGCATCTACACTTAGAAATTAAGTCGACTTAAGCTTGCTTAAATCAACTTAATTTAATCTGCACCCACACTACATTTTCCTTAAGTCGACATAAGGAAAATTTAAGTCGACTTTATAAAACCTTGTTTTAAGTCGACTTTGCTGGGTAAGTCGACTTTAGAAAGTCGACTTAGCCAGTGTGGACGTGGAGTAGCCCTAAGTTGACTTCAAGATGACTTAGGGGGCTTTAGGGCTTCCCCAATGCCCTCCCTGCCAGGGCGGCTGGCACAGCCACAGCCTGGCATGCCCCCCCACAGGGCAGGACACAGTCCTGCCCACCCTGCCCCTATGCCCTGCCAGGGTCCTTGTCAGGCTCAGCCCCCATTGTACCAAGGTACAATGGGGCAAAGGCTGAGCCCCCTGGCACTTGGCAAAGGGTGCCCCCCCTGCTACCATGGACCTGTCCCAGGTCCACCTAGCCCCTACAAGTCGACCTAGGCGTCCAGTGTGGATGCTCTAGGTTGATTTGGTAGGGTCCCCTCTAAGTCAATTTAAATTTTGAATGGGGACATGCTATGTCGACTTAAAGTCAAACTTTGTTAAGTTGATTTAGCTAAGTCGACTTAAATTAACAAGTATAGACATAGCCCTGGATATGAGTAGGAGGTCACAGTCTAGGCCTGAGTGAAATTTGCAATGTGATTTATTGCACCCCTGCCCCGCGCAGCAAATTTTCCAACAGTTAACAACATTTTTCAGGTTTTCTACCTGACACTTGGCCAAGTTCTCATCTTCACTAAGTGAAAGTCTGTCTAAACCATGCCAGAAGTGGGCTTGGATTCCCAGAGCTTCCCTTTCACCTCTCTTGTTGTTGTTTAAAGCATTTTTACATTAGGTGAACCGCTGCAACACATCACAAATTAATGAAGCACCAGATTAGCCCAACAGTACTTTGCATCAGAAATTGTCTCACTGGGGTCAATGAACTACTTGTAGAAGAAGGTACTACTTAGTACACCACAATCTGCCCCCCAAAAAGACAAGGTACCTTTTAGTGTTTGGAAACCACTCATTATCAGGGTTCCACACAAATATTACACACCAGTGCATTTTTGAGGCTGTGATAAACAGAAAAATGTAGTCCCATCTTCTGAGCATTTGCACTCCATTGCCCAATATTGTTAATGTTGAATTAAGGTTACTACCATATATGTGTAGAACACAAAGTTCACTGTATTATGGAAAAACGTAAGTACTTAAAATAATAATACCACTTTGCTCTTACCTGGTGCTTTTCATTGTAGAACTCAAGCTGCTTTACACAGGAAGGCAGTATATTTATCCCCATTTTACAGATGGGTAAACTGAGACACAGAGACATTGACTTGCCCAAGGTTACTCAGAAGTCAATTGGCAGAGCTGGGAAAAGAACCCAGCTCCTTGAGTCAGAGCATAGTGCTCTGTCCGTGAGAATACATTGCTCCGAAGAGTACTAAGTACTGAAGGATGGCTGATGATTATTCAACCACATACATGTTCACCCAATCCCTTAAATAAATGTTCATGGGTATAGCAGTGTATTTTCACAAAACAGCCTTAGCTCATATTCCCAGACGGTCTCAAACTATATCGCCAACTCCTCCTTTGAGCCCTATATTATATACATTTTCAGTATAGGCCCCAAACTCTCACAAACCACCATGTACCTGCTCCATGGAGGAAGGTGATTCTTTGTTTAAAGCACTGCAACTTTGAAGACCTGGACTGACCCAAAACTCACATTAACTTCAGCATAGCCAGGATTTCATTCATGGATTTGGTTCCCAGTTCTGCCACAGTCTTGTTGTGTGACAGTGGGTAGCATGCTTAACACTTCTGTGCCTCAGTTCCCCATCTTTAAAAGGTTAATATTTCTCTACATCAGTGGGAGGAATAGCCTCATTAATGTTTATGGCTATGTCTACACTTGTTAATTTAAGTCGACTTAGCATGTCCTCACTCAAAATTTAAGTCGACTTAGAGGGGACCCTACTAAATCGACCTAGAGCATCCACATTGGACGCCTAGGTCAACTTGTAGGGGCTAGGTGGACCTGGGACAGGTCCATGGTGGTGGTGGGGGGCCACCCCTTGCCAAGTGCCAGGGGGCTCAGCATGTACCTGGGTACAATGGGGGCTGAGCCTGACAGGGACCCTGGCAGGGCATAGGAGCAGGGCTCTGCCCTGCCCTGTGGGGGGCATGCCAGGCTGTGGCTGTGCCAGCCACCCTGGCAGGGAGGGCAGTGGGGAAGCCCTGAAGCCCCTAAGTCGACTTTAAGTCGACTTAGGGCTACTCCACATCCACACTGGCTAAGTCAACTTTCTAAAGTCGACTTACCCAGCAAAGTTGACTTAAAACGAGGTTTAATAAAGTTGACTTAAATTTTCCTTATGTCGATTTATGCAGCTGCTTAAATCGACTTATGGAAATGCCAGTGTGGATGCAGATTAAATTAAGTCAATTTAAGCATGCTTAAATCGACTTTATTTGTAAGTGTAGACGCACCCTAGAAGATGGAGAAGTACAGGCAAATGGGAAGTGTAAGTCATAACTTGAATCTATATGCAAATTTGACTCAGTTGCCTTGGGGTTAAACAGGGACTAAGGATTTTTTTCTCATTACAACTGGTAATTTGACCTCACCTTCCTGTATATGTTGTTCCCCAGTGTTTGAATCCTAACATCTATTTAGATTTGCTGTTATAGCCTGACCTGATCCTATGTCATACATTTCCCTGCATTTAATTTCCTCCCACTCTGTAAGTTTCCCATCTCCAAAATGTCTGATGAAGTGGGATTTTTCTCCCATGAAAGCTCAGGTAATAAATAAATTTGTTAGTTTTTAAAAGTGCCACAGGACTCCTTTTGTTTGTTTTAAAGACTGTGAGACACTCAGATTCATATAAATACCTTTGGTAGGTATTGTTTCCCTGAGGAGTTCATAAGCTTCTCAGATGCCCAGTTTTCTTCTACAGCTCTTTGGTTTTGGGGTTTTTTGTATGAAATTTCCCACAATATTGAAAAAAGTGGCCAAGTTAAGTTTCATTTTGGTGGTGGGGGGAGGGTCTGTTTACAATTAAAATTTTGATGCAGCTTTGTGTGATACATTTCAAATTCTGAGCTAGGACAGTCTCTTGAGAGGAGGCAATGGTGTTTTTTCCTTCTTGATTAGCAGAGTTCAGCCCATCTGTTGCAGAAGGGATGTGGCAGCCATTTTGACTCATTTTCTCAGGCACGTGCATCATAGAGACGGGAGAGACGGTCAGTTTAAAAAAAGGCATAAAAGAAGGGATAGACTAACAGTGTTATCTTTCAGATGTGCTAGGTCGGGTAGCAGGTGGCTGTTCCTTCCTCTGATGAAAGGATGGGGATTAGAGATCCATGTAGGGGTGTTTGAGAAAGCCTCTTGTGATGGAGAGGTCTGTGGTGTGGGGACGGAAGGTCTATTGGAAGGTACATCTTCACCGCATAGAAACCAAACAAACCCTTTCAGAGGAGTCTTGAATCAGATTTTGGGTTTATGGCCTCGGGCTAGTCTGTAGGCCTTCTGGTTTAGGCTCTCGTAGACCTGGCTCGCCATTAAGAGTTGGACATGGGTGAGGCATCATTTCTTGGGAGGCAGGAGGAGGGAGGTAAATGGAGTAGCAGGCTGGAAACAGAAGGCCTGGACTAGCTGAGCTAAGGTAATGAGGGATAAGATAAGTCTGGAACATTGGAAGGTGAGGTAACGAGTAAATTGTGTGTGGACAGCACCTGGGCAGAGTATGCTACATAGGAACTGGTTCCTACAAAGTGACCAAGTCAATCCAAAAACATGTAGTGCAATGGATAGGAAATGCAGTGCAATATGTCTACGAAGGAAGAGGTTTGTTGTGTAACTCTGGGTGTGTGGGATACCTTATTACCCCTCCCCGCCATTCTTCAGCCTTATCCACAGCACGTAGCTTTGCTATATGCCAGATAACGTAACATGAGTGATAAGACTGGAGTCAAACCGAGTTCTTTGTGAAGGACATGGAGGAAGTACCAGGGGAACCCCAACAGCTCTGGTCCCTCAGGACAGGGTCGGTTTCAGAGCCTAAGTAGAAATGTCTACAAACGGCTATCTTTAGTGCCGTAGCGCAAGCTCTGGGACCTAGACTCAGGCTCTGAGACTTACTGCTGGGGGTTCCCCCTGTCCAGTGTAGACGTAGCTCAAGTGTCCTGATTATGTGGATAAGCGCCACCCTTGTGGATTCTTTTCTGAACTTGAAAACTTTTGAAGCTTTACCACCTCAGAGTGGTTTTCTGTGGATTTTTATGGGTAGCTTTGCAATGCAACTGCTGCTTTGCTGTGTGCTTCTGATTGTGTCTGTGGAGAGGATTTTGTTTCGTGGGAGCTGGATCCAAACATCAGTGAGAGTCTTTCCATTGACTTTGTGTGCTCTGGAGAAGGGTCTAAAATATGTGTACCCCTGTGTGGAAAAGAATAATCTAGGCTGGTCTTCTGGCCTGATGCTATTTTATTTAACGGTCTTTGATATTAACAAAATTGGGAAAAAGAGTTACTAACGTGACTGTTTTTTGGTTGCACAAATGAAATATTGAGACAGAAAATCAACAAAAAGGGGAAAGGATTTCATTAAATAGTTTTGCAAATTTTTTTCTAGCCTTTTTTTTTTCAGCAGAGTGACCTATGGATTTCCCTTTCAGACCAGAAAATGTTAGCAAAGCACATTATTGGCCAAAGCTACCGTTGTCTCAACCCCACATTCCTCTTCAGCCAGCAAAATGTTGGGGTGGGGCTTGTCTAATCACAAACTGGCAGAGTAGTAGCAAAATTGTTTTGAATTCCACCTTTTGGTTATTTAAATAGAAGTTATCTTACCCCTAATTAAGAGTATCTGCATGCCAATTTGAATTGAAAAAAATCGCAAAGGGTTCAATTAAAATGGACATTATTATTTCAGCGCTGCACTGTGTGTAGAGCAGTCCTTATGGCTGAGTGTGATGTGACAGGTCAGTCCCACAACATAAAAACGTGCTATAGAAAAGAAAACAACCCTCCTCCCCACTTTCCTTCTGAATCTCCGAAGATACAATGGCTGAACTATGTCTGGGTATGTACCAGTGGCTTAGAGAGACAGCAGCTGGTATAAGTGAGTCAGATTAAGGTAGGTCACCATCACCCACTTTCTGCCATCTTGGTTCTCTTCAAGAATGTCCCCGCTGCCTTCTGTTTCTGGACAGAATCATTTCTTAGAACAAACCACTAAGGCATAGATCTCAGTCCTAAGTCACCAAACAGACTGTGGGAGGGAACACTGGTTATTAAACCAATACTAAGCTATACATGGAGGGGAAAGATTCCTGGAGGACTCCTGTTGGCATAAAGGAACACCTTTTAGTTATCTGTGTGTGTAGTACCTAGTTGTTACAGCTGTTCAAGTCTTTAGGATGAGTTCCCAGGAAGGACAAACACTTGCTTCTAGCCTGGGAAAATCCAAACTATGAACCGTCAAAGTATGCCACTTATGAACAAACTATGAACCAACAAAGTATGACACTTATGAACAAGGAAAGACATTTTCATGGGAAGACATTTTCATCAGCAAACAAAACCAACACCCCTCCCCCTCCTTGGCCAGAATTATTTAGCCGGTTGTATATTTTTGGACACTTTGAGCTTTCTATGGCTCCCTCTTACCCTGTACATTTGGAAGCACAATAATGAAAACATCTGGCTTTACCACGAGTAATAGAAAAAATATTTGCCATCATAATTTAAAAACCTCTCAGATATGTTTAAAATAGTTTTTCTGTAAAAATATCTGGCAGTTACAGAACACAAGATGGTTCCATGGTACAAGTTGGATCATTGCTCATTTGATATGACCTCACCAGTAGGACTGGTTGGAAAATAAGAATTTCATTTAGTGAAAAATTTTGAGGTTTCGGAATTTATTTTCAATCTCCATCATGATGAAACTGAGGACTTCCAATATTTTCCACTAAAACCCAGAGAGAAAAAGAGAGAAGCCAGAATAACTCAATTCTAGTTCCTGATTTGTCTTATTTCAGATCAGGGACTCAATCCTAGGTCTTCCACATTCCAGATGAGTGTCCTAATCACTGAGTTATTGACTATTCTAGCAGTGGTCTCATAGACTCTGACTTTAAGACCAAAAGGGTCCATTGCCATTATCTAATGGACCTCTTGCACATTGCAGGCCACAGAACCCCACCTCCCGCTCCTGTAATAGGCCCATAACCTCTGGCTGAGTTACTGAAGTCCCCAAATCATGAGCTGAAGACTTCAAGTTACACAGGATTCACCCTTTATTCCAGTGACCCATGGTGCAGAGGAAGGTGAAACCTCCTCCATGGTCTCTGCCAATCTGATCTGTGGGAAATTCCTTCCTGACCCTAAATAGGGTGATCAGGTGGAGCTGGCGTGTGTCAATAAAGGCCACGAGCTAGACAACTGGAAGAATTCTCCATAGTAACTTGAGGTGCATCCACACTGGAGCCTTAGGTTGACTTAAGGACGATTAAGTCGACCTACGGACTGCCACGTCCACATTGGGCACTTAAGTCGACTTAAGTGCTTCCTTAAGTTGACTTAATAACACCCCCTCTGAAGGTCAACTTAACGCTTAAGTTGACCATATTAAGTCAATTTAAGTCAGTGTGGGCTGGGAGTGCCCTTAAGTTGACCTAATTGGTCTCCAGGCCTTGGTGCAAAGTGGGACAGCTACCCACAATGCACCACTCCTCCATTGTGTGGACATTGGCAGTCGACTGGAGTGCTCAGTGTGGACTTTCTAAGTTAACTTAACAGAACCTCCAGTGTAGACATATCCTTGGAGCCCTCCCCAACAAAGTGTCTCATCTCTGGCTGTTAGGGCTATTTGCTGCCAGTAGTCGCTGATTGCTTACAATGACCTTATCAATCCACCCCCTTCATAAACTTATCAAGCTTGGTCTTGAAGCCAGTTAGTTTTTTTCCCCCCTACTGCTCCCCCTGGAAGGCTGTTCCTGAACGTCCCTCTTACATGGGTCAGTGCCTGGCCATTAATACCAGCGGCATCCGGGAGGGGTGGGCATTGCTCTTTGTATCAAAGGAGTGAGAATTTATATTTAGCTGTTCTGTTATTTTAATTCCAACGTGGCACAGCACCGTGACCCCGACCTTCTGGGAGCTGCAGCCAGCCACTGTCTGATTGGCCCTACAGCCCAGAATCCTCCTTCCAAATAGATTCTGACCTTTGGTCTCTCCAATTACAGCTGCTCTGTACAGGTTGGGCCATGATTCCCCTATGCAGTGTCCTTTCATCCCTATCATTGTGCCTGGCTCTAGTGGGGATTAGAGAGGAGAAGGGACTCCTCTCTTGGGCACCCCACAAATGCAGGGCACAGTCTATTTGTGAGGCTGCAGATGAAGGAGACTGGCCCTAGGCAAAGAAACATGATCAGTTTGCCACCTGATAGCCAATGTTAATAGTAGAGATAGCCAGTGCCACGTTTTACTAGGCTATTGCCATGATGACATCATCACTCTGCCAGTGACACTCAGATGGTGGCTGGTAAGTCAGGTTCAGCCCAGCAATATAGAAACTGAAAGTCACCAGGAGATAAAGTTAATGTAATTATTAAAGGCCGAGCCCTGCGCCCCTTGCAGAAAAGGGGAGTTTTGTCATTAACATCAATGGGAGCAAGACCAGGTTCATAATAGGCCTGATCCAAGAAAGTTCTTCCCTTGATCTCAGTGGATTGCAAATATAACCCCCAAACAATCCAGCCCTCACTGAAATCTATGAGTCTTTTCACGTGACTCTCCAATGGGCTTCAGATCAAGCCACCAGGGTACAATCAAGCTCTCTCTGAAATCCATGGAAGTCTTTCCTTTGGCTATAAAAGAAGCTGGATTGGTTCATCAGGGAAGTTGGGGGTTTATAGACTGAGGAATTGGAGACAAAGTTGATTTAGATGAGGATCCTATAATACGCTTGGATAGGGGATTTGCGGGGTAATCTATTAACTGGAAATCTGCCACTGTCAAAACTGGTGAGTTCAAGGAGTGCATGGGAAATTTTAGATTTGAAATTGCATGCAGTGAGTTTTGGGGAGGTGCCTGGAATCCTTGGTAAGCGCCAGAGGAATGGAGATAAATAAACACGATTGCTAATTAGCTGTCATCCCTCAATTAACCTTCCCAAATAAAGCTACACAGCAGTATTTTTTCATATTTTCACTGTAACATTTAGCAGTTCAGAGTTTTCTGCAAGCGAAATCCGAACCAAAGCAATGTACAGTCTTCTCTATTTTGGTTTTTTTACTAAAAGAAAAAAAAACTATTCTTCTTCATTTGGCCCAAGCTTGGTAATGAAAGTGGGCCTAATTTTTATTTTAGAAAAAGCAATTTTCATAAATGGTGTTCCACTAATGGATCATGATCACATATAAGCCCCACAGCAAATTACTCTTAATCCAGTTTGTCTGTGTTGTGTTACCTGAGGGAAATAATATCCATTCTCTCTCCCTGCTAGCAAAGTGTTTGCCAGGACTTCTCCAATATATATTAATCCCATCATTTATCTTTGTCAACTGAGAACAAAAATAATTTGTGGAAGAGTAAACAGAAGCGCATACAAGCCAGGAGCTCGGCATTATTAAACAGTGGAAAGCAGGTGTTCTCAAAACCAAGCTTATTTTTATTGCAGAAACTTGGGTAATTCTCCTTCTGCGTCTGTGCATAGTAAACAAGAGTTAGGGAGAGCTAAATATTTTAGGGAAAACTGAAATTTCTTCACTCATGGAGAGAGAGAATATTTCATGTCACTTTTTTCATTTACTATACAATATATTAACTAAGAGCAAGATTCTGATCGCTTGGCCCATGATGAGTACCTTTCTCCACAAACAGAGCTTGGGAGTCTACTGAAATGAATTGCTTTGGATCAGGCCCATGTCTTGCTGATTAATTGGTAGTTTCAGCAGTTTCGTGCCTCCTTTCCCTCCAGTCTGCTCCTGACCCCAATTTAGATCTGGCTAACAGATTAGCAATAAGAAGGGATGTGTGTGCTCCCGTCATGTCAACGTAGGATGAGTACAAAGCTGAATTTTCCCCATCTCGTCCTACCTAGGAACTCATGAGGTACGTACATTAATTCAGAAGCTTTCTGCACATTAAATACTCAGTTGTTGCTTTGCCACAAGCCCCGAGTCAGGGCAGGCCCCAGGAATCAGATGTGACTTGGCGTCACACCCTCACCCCTACTTTTACACTTTGCTGACTATGGCTATGTCTACAGTTGCACTTTTAAGTCAACTTAGTGCGTCTACACTTAAAATTAAAGTCGACTTAAAGGGGAACTTACAAAGTCGACCTAGAGTGTCCACACTGGATGCTCTAGGTCAACTTTGTGGGGCTAGGGGGACCTTGGGCAGTTACCCGGTGGCAGGGGAGGGGCATCCCCCTGTGTGCAATGGGGCAAAGGGGGACAGGGACCCTGGCAGGGCAGAGCCCTGTGTGTGATGCTGTCTGGATTTAGGGAAGCATTTATATTATTTTCAATGGCTATCTCATAAATTCTATAATCCATAGGAACTATGTCATGTTTGGTATCAACAGAAAGGTAGTAATTTGCTGGGAATGATTATATAGTTTATGTCTAGGAATTCTATTTCGATTAGAAGTTAGGAATTTGATGTTATATCCATACTTTAACTTGTGTCATTCTGGAGCAATGCCTTAGACGGGAGGATGTGAACAACCCTTGTCTCCTCAGTGTTTAGGAATTTTCCAGGTAGAATGGTCCCAGGAAGTATCCTGATGAGCCATTAAGACAAAGAATACAACCCTTGTGTCCTTAATGGCTCATCAGTTTACTCCCTGGGACCATATCACCTGGCAGATTCCTTAACATTAAGCGACGCTTAAGTCGACTTAATTTACCAGTGTAGACGCAGCCTATGGCAGCCATCTCTCACAGAAGGCAAACGCTGACATGGAGATGCAGCAGCCTCTGATATGACAGCCTAGGTGTTGGTAGATTGCCTTGCCGGGTGTTCAATAATCATGACATCAGAACACACAGTGGACTTTTTGTTTATAAAGCAGTGCTAATTCCCATTCTCCTCTACGACTGAGAGACCTGAGTGACTTGCAGAAAACAGCTGAAAACCCTGGGACGCCAGCACCAGCATGTTCAGTGGGGGATCCTCAACATGAAGTGGGAAGGTTAAATCACTATTGTTAGTACCCTCATGGGCCAACATCTTCAGTGCAGAGGTTCTGATTATCCAGCATCTGCAGAGGTGGGGCTGGTGCAGCCTGCGCATGCCTGATGCACACTTACCAAAATAATTGCTGTACACCCAACTCAAAGGAGAAAGGAAAAGGGGAAGCCAAAACAAAACACTTGAAAGATATCCTAAAGACAAACATCAAGAGATATGGCATCAAAACCACACACTGGGGGACAGTAGCCCAGGGCAACGCTAATTTGCCTAGGCTTGTCAGAGAAGGATTGGCCACTTCTGGGGTTACAGCTGGGGTGGTTGAGGTTGGATATTAGGAAAAACTCTCTCACTAGGAGGGTGGTGAAGCATTGGAATGGGTTATCTAGGGAGGTGGTGGAATCTCTGTCTTTGGAGATATTTAAGGTCCGGTTAGACAATACCCTGGCTGGGATGATTTAGTGGGAGTGGTCCTGCTTTTAGCAGGGGTTGGACTAGATGACCTCATGAGGTCCCTTCCAGCCCTATGGTTCTAAGGAACTATGTCATGCAGCAATCGTGGCCCTAGCCTGCCTTTCTACATTGCCTGCAACGTCTGCCAAAGAGCCTGTGGCTCAAGTATCAGGCTCCTCAGTTGCCAAAGGACACACACAAAACAAAACCTGTAAACAGCTCATTCTCGATCTGAGGGATCACCAACGACTCCTCAGGCAGCACAACTATGATGGCAAAAAACGAGAGTCCGGTGGCACCTTGAAGACTAACAAATTTCTTCGGGCGTAGGTTTTCGTGGGCTCCAACCCACTTCGTCAGATGCAACTGGAATTTACATCTCTGATGGCTGCCACCTTGGCAAACATACTGGCAGCTGAACCTGGGACCTCCAGAAGTAATTGCTGTAACCCTCAAGGCGAGACCGTTACAAACTCTCATCTTCTACGGGTTGGGCTCTGCTCCCTCCTTACTCAGAGACGTTTGCGTTCTTGTTTCCAGATTCCGCCCTTTGCACCCAGCCCATGTATCAGGCATAGATTCATAGATTAAAAAGGGACCACTGCGATAAACTAATCTGATCTCCTGCCTGGCATGCCATAAACTTTTATTTCTCCAGCTCCTGATTTCCACTGACCACCATGGAAGATGAATCTACCCATTTTTGACGTTGTTTAACAATTGGCTGTTTAATATTTTAAAATGCTTTTCCTACTTTCGATTGGTTTTTCTCCCCCGACTATCCAAGATCCCCCACCCCCTTTTCTTCTGAGAAGATAAACAAATAGTGTAGGTGCAGAAAAGTAAATTACAGATTTTTTTTTTTTTTAAACAAGTCTTCCAGTTTGAATAATCTAAGATGCCACAGTCAGGAAAACATGAAAAAAATAATTGTTTCTATGGCAGGCACGCTTTTCATTTATTTTTACTGAGATCAAAGCCACCTTTTAAAATAAAGAGAGCTAAGAAACAGTGCAGCAACCAGCACCACTCTAATTAGGGCATCTGGCCTCTTCCATGCTGCAAAAAGAGCTATTTTTGTTGGTTTAAATGGCACTTTAAATGGTACTTCGTAACAGGGCTCATTACACCAGGTACTAAAAGGTAATAGGGATCACATTACTCACAGTAGCCAGTGAATGCATTACCTCCATTGCCCACAAACTCCAGGTAATTTGACACGTCTTCATAACTTTATCTAGTCTACTGACAGCTGACGCACTAAAAAACCTCTCTGAGAAACAAAAGCCGCTGGATTCATAAAGTGAGCTAAAAGAAAACATGTGGAATGCACTTTTCCACACTGTTGTCACTGGCATTATCACTCACCTGCCACGGAGTGACTGGGAGTACCAGCTTGTCAGAATATCACATTAGCTGAAAAGTTATGGGGTGCAACATTGCAGAACCTACCAAGAGCAACAGCAGGTCACACATTGATCATTCATGCCTGTGGACAGTTGCTCATTCTGAAGTTCAATTAACCCCCCCCCCCAATAACCCCCAAAGACCCCGAAGTTAAGTAAATGAGCAGTGAACATGGCCTATGGTACGCACTTTGTGTATTCTTGGGCATAAAGACCACTTTATTCAATAAAGTCCATCAGTAGATTGACCAGATGTGAGAGCCAGGTATTCAGTTGGTGTAGATTTGGGCAGCTCTACTGAATTCAGCCCCGCTACAGCTATGTATTACAGATGAGAATGTGGCCAAATCTCTAATGCTCAGCCTTTTTGTAACATTTCATTGTATAGCTATATTAACAATTTCTTAGAGGCAGTAGAGCCGAGTGGGATTTCAGTCAAGTAGAAATTCACATAAAAAAATGCACTTTTGGGGTAACCGAAAGTATTTATAAACTGGGCAGTTTCAGAGGAATAAATAAATAAATAAATAATAATTTCAAATAGAGTCCAAATGGTTTAGTTCAGCATTTTTTAAACAAAAGGTTTTGACTTTTCATTTACTTTTGAAAAAGTTAGCTAGATTTGTTTTTTAAAATTAATTTAAAGGGGCTAAAGCATACCTTAAAATGTAACAATGAAAAATCTCCCCAAATTAATTTTCCCCCTCAGTTTTTCATTTCATCCAGAAAAATTACAACAAACAAATAAACAATTCTGATTTGAAATAAGCTAAGTCCATAAATGGCTATTAGCCAGAAAGGGGTTAAGAATGGTGTCCCTAGCCTCTGTTTATCAGAGGATGGAGACGGATGGCAGGAGAGTGATCACTTGATCATTGCCTGTTAGGTTCACTCCCTCTGGGGCACCTGGCACTGGCCACTGTCGGTAGACAGATACTGGGCTGGATGGACCTCTGGTCTGACCCAGTATGGCCTTTCTTATGTTCTTATTTGGGGGAATTTTCTTGTTTTGGCCACAGAATGTAAAAAAACCCAAATCAATTATTTGTTTAGCTTTTATGGGCAGTATTGCCAAGTATTAAAAAAATCATGAATCAAGCTCCCAAAATCGTGAGACTTAACAAAATAATAAACATTGTCGTCTTCTTCTTTGCCTTGCAATGCTGGAACCTGTCGGGTCCACCTTTTCAAGCTTCACTTTACAATGATGAGGGACAGAAACTTATTTTTTTAAAGGCAAGTTAAGTTTCTAGCAATAGAATCTCAAGAAAAGCTGTAATATATTAATATGGGGAGTCAGCAGCTCTGACTGTGGAACGAAGACAATACGACATAAAAATCCACAGCAGGCATCCATTTGGACACTGCTGTTTTTAGATTCTAGCTGGAGAACGGCAATTGCTCTTTTCAGCTCCAGTGAAGGCGTACTCCCAGAATCTGTTAAGCATGACAGTGGCGGCGGGGAAAACAAGCTGTTTCAAGCCCTGCTATGCTGAGCGTATAAACAAAAACATTAGTGGGCATACATCTTGTTCTCCTTGTAGGACAAGTTATTCCCTGGAATGATCGTTTCCCTCAAAGGGGAAACACCTGCTGAAAGAGAAGACGTTTTGGGCCCTGACATCTCTGACTCTCCTGAGACCTCTCAGAAGTCAAGGCCATCGGTGTGGAGATGGTTTGGTTTGCTTCTGAGCTCCCATGGAAGACTGGTTCCTGTGTTCCTATGGGCTCACAGTAGCGGGCTACCGCCAAACCCTCTTCCCATGAGAAACGGTGGGCAAATCAGATTGCAGAGGCAATAACAGGAGAAGATGGTGCTATTCCTATCTGTCCCACTGACCTGCTGGGTGGCCTTGGACGAGTCCTTCAAGGCACTTTATAAAGCAGGTGAAGAACATTTAAAGAAAAATGTCATTTCATGATGAAAATTGAAACTTTTTGTTTCAGACAGAATTAGAACAAAATGTCTGTGTGGTTTGGTGGAGGGAAATCATCTTCCTTAAGGGCCTTCTGGAAATACTTTGGTTCCATTAGCCTTTGAAGAGAGACTATCACAAAAGGGTGCTCATCCCACCAAGATAGATGCACCCCAACTTCAAAACAAAAGGAGATAACATTATATTGAGAGCAGCGCCTTGATTTCCAGTTACGTAATCCCCAAACAAACACTAGATCCAACCAATGCTGGACACCTCAGTCTCCAACACACGAGACCGGACAACAGCAGAAAATACGAGGCAATAATTAACTCCAGATTTTCCATCTACCAAATTAGACCTTGAATTTCTTCCCAGTTCAAATTGAAACCACCAGTGTTTTAGTGCCCCCTCCTTTACAACAGGCTGATTTGAATATCCAGACATAAATAATTAACCTGGGTAATGCAGGCAGATAAGCCACTAGGGAATCTAGCTGTTACAGTAATAACTGAGTTAATAACACCACTTTGCCCCATAGAGAAATTTCCCCCATGTAATAGATTTGGGCATTTTAATGCGTTTCTCAAGTTGACTGCAAACCAGCACAGCTCTTATTCCTGGGGTAACTACATAGAGCAGGCTTCTTTTCCTCACTACCGCACAGAGCGGGTTCAAGGATCATAGGGAGCATTGGTAAATGACTCTTTGTTGATGTAAAATGGTATGTCACTGTCACAAGGCTGAGTGCTGGGCAGTAGAGCTGGTAAAAAAATTTCTGAATTAAAATTTTTCTATCAGAATAAACATTTTGTCAAAATTGAAACTTCTCACAAGCGCATGTTGATTTTGGCTATGAAGGGAATGTCTACAGTGCGGGCAACTTGGGGATTGATGCAACGGGATTGATTGAGTGGGCTGTGTAGAACTGCTCAGTCGATCCCAGATGTGCTTTCTGGTTGACACGATTAAACCACCTCCCAGAAAGGAGTAAGGTTGCCTCAACAAGAGTGTGCCTCCTGTTGATGCAGCGCAGTGAAGACGCCACAGTACAACAACGCAAGGAAGCTGACGGGAGTTATGCAAGCTACTTTATGTTGCATGCATATCTCCCATTGATGGCTGGTGGGAGTTTAGACAAGGCCCAAGTTTTGTTTCAGTGTTTTCAGATCAGAACACTCAATTTTTTCATGGTGCAACTGTTTGTCGTTTCAAATTTTCTATTTTCATTTACAATTTTTTTTTTTTTTGAGAGGCAGGAATTGGAACAATACGTGTTTTATTTTATCTGGGCATTCCGATTGAACAGAAACAATTCCCTCTCCCCTCTTTGTGGAAAATTCCAGAAGTTTTAGAACAAGAACAAATTCTGAAATGTCAAAAGTTCCCTCAGTCTGGACATGCCAGATCTTGAACAGTTTGAAAGCAGAATTGAAACACAAGAACATCCAGATTTATCATAGTCATTAACCAGAAGTTTTAGAAGGGATATAATAAACTTTTACGCTTCAGAGAGTAAGGCAGTCTCTTGCTGTTGCGAGTTAGGAGAAAGCTTATCATGGGGGACTGTGCACCTTCCTCAACCCTGCAGTATTGACCACTGCTGGAGCCAGAATCCTGACTTAGGTTTAGTTTGGCAATTGCTTGTTTCTCGGGGTGTATCTGTGTTGCTGGTGGGATCTCTAGGTTCCTCTTCTATCCCACCCTCCTATTGCACAGCTGCAGGCCAATTGCTTCTGTTGGACTCCGTACATAGCTGACAACATTTAAGAATGTTTTGGCAAAGGACAGTCATTCCAAGAAACTGTGAATCTGGGGTCGCTAAGACTTCTAGACCTGGAGACGTGTGTGTATATATGTGCCGCTGTTCCCCTGTTTACATTGTACCGACATTAAGTTCTTAGGAGCTGGTGGTCAGAGATATTGAACACCCATGGCTCCCATTGAAGCCAATTGAAACTTAGCATAGCTTGCTCTTTATTTGCAGGCCCAAATATGGAGGATGGGGTGTAACCTTAAGCCCCTAAATTTGAAAAAAATTGGCCTACATTCTGGGTATCCAACTCAAGACACCCGCAGCTGCAAGACGGGCACCCACAGTTAGCATAGGCCGAACCAACTTGACCCAGAGCAGGCATGTCGGTTGTAACTGAAGAATCCTTTGCTCCCAGTCCCATGCTTTGTACCCACTAGTCCATACTGCCTCATGTTATTAAGTTATTTCTCTGTCTAGCCAGAGGATGCAATGGCTATTCAGGAAAGCAGGAGGCTCAGGTTAAGGAAATTTGCATTGGATTTTCATCAGCCACCAACAGAGCAGAACTGCAGCAAGTTGCAGAGGGGGAGAAATGTCAGTCTAGCTCAGGAAAACAAGGAGTCCTGTGGCACTTTGAAAGACTTGTTAGTCTTTTTTTTTTTAAGGTGATCTTGGGTTCTGTTAAAAGCAGCATCTTGCAGCTAGATAGGTGTTTACAGTCCTTTCGAATAACCATATTAAGTTTGCAAAGAACCTTCAAAAGAGCTGTCAGTGACTGGCGTCCTAGCCTCTCGCATGAAGAGAACTTTCCAGAACTCAGACAATTTTCCATGGTCAACTGGCTAGGTTCAGCTGTGCCTGTTGTATCTGGGTGACTTCAGGAGTGACAATAAATTTGTCCAAAAGCTGTAATCTCTGGAAGGACCAACAAGGTACTATGTGGGCAAAGGATTTGGGGGAAGGAAGGAACCTGTGTTATCACTTGCAATCATTTCCAATTCTTGAGTTGATTTTTAAATCCACAGTGCTACAAAATCTAGATATGAGGTGGAAAAAGGGTAGCAGTTAACAAAAAATGTAGGGAAATTGCTACCTACCCCAGACTAAATCATAATCTCTCTGGTTATTAACAATGTTTCTGTCTCATTCTGAGATCAGAGTGAGTATTTGACCTAATTTTTCAAATGTGTCTATTGACCATGGTTGCCTATGTTTTTGAGTGACATAAACCCAAGATATTCAAAGGTGCTTGGCACCTACAACTCCAGATGAGGTCTTTGTGTGCAGTGGCTTTGAAAATTAAGCCAAATGAGTGCCTCAAGTTGGGTTAAAAAAAAAAAATGAGTGGGCATTTTAGTCCAGTGGTTTTCAACCTGTGATCCATGAGGCCCTGCGGGTCTGCAGACTATCTCTATGATGTCCAAAGGGGTCTGCACCTCCATCTGAAATTTTTAGTCTGCTTAAAAAAAAAAAAAAAAAAAAAAAAGGTTGAAAGCCACTGCTTTAGATAGCATGGGCCATTCATGTTTCAGGTCAGTAGATGGCAGTATAATGCATACTTTGTATTTTCAGAATCTGGTAGTAGTGGCTAAAAATGCCTTTGATTGTAACCGACTCAAACCTGCATCCCTTTTTATTTTAAAATGTCAACATACACTGGGAGAAAAGGGCTCTCTTCCCTTTTTACCCATATTGTAAGTAGTGAACCATTAGACAGCATATTATCCACATAGTTGGGTTATATGGTGAGGGCGCTTTGGAACAAAGTGCTGCAGGTCATGGAAAATATAGGAATTAATGAGAATATGTCTTTTCAGTAGAAAAAACATGGCTAATGACTTGAGAGAGAAAATGAGGAGCCTCTACAGAACCGTGTGTGTGTGAGAGAGACAGACCAAGATAAAGTCCATCAGAAGCTATCGTGTTGTGTTTGCTCAAGTATGTATGATGTATGAGTCTATCCGGTTTCATACGATTTTGCTGATAGGGAGGGAGCTTTCAGCATAGTTTTCCTGTATTCTTTGCCTAACTTTTGTGTTCTCTTTTCATTTTTTCATTGAAATATTGATGGTCCTTTTCTAAAAGATCATCAATATTAGTGTATGACTTTTTCGTAAACACAACTTATTAAAAGGTGGGTGTGTAACTGATTGGAAAACTGTTCCCAGAGTGTAACTATCAGTGGTTCACAGGCAAGTTGCCAGGGTGTATCGAATGTGGTCTCACAGGATCATTTCGGGTCCGATTCTGTTTAGATAACAGCGGAGAGAGCACACTTATAAATTTTACAGATGATACCAAGATGGGAGGGGTTGCAAGTGCTTTGGAGGATAGGAATAAAATTCAGAATGACCTGGAAAAACTGGAGAAGTAGTCTGAAGTAAATAGGATGAAATTCAATAAAGGACAAATACAAAGTACTCCATTTAGGGAGGAATAATCAGTTGCACACATACAAAATGGGAAATGATTGCCTAGGAAGTACTGCAGAAAGGGACTTGGGGATAATACAGGTGGACTACAAACTAAATATGTGTTAACAAGGTAACACTGTTGCAAAAGAAAGAAACATTCTGGGATGTATTAGGAGGAAAGTTGTAAGCAAGACACAAAGAGTAATTCTTCCGCTCTACTCCCCACTGATTAGGCTTCAGTTGAAGGATTGTGTCCAGTTCTGGGTGCCACATTTCAGAAAAGAAGTGGACAAAACTGGAGAAAGTTCAGAGAAGAGCAATAAAAATGATGAAAGGTTTAGAAAACATGACCTATGAAGGAAAACTGAAAAAATTGGGTTTGTTTAGTCAGGAGAAGAGAAGACTGAGGAAGGGCATGATAGCAGCTTTCAAAGGTTTTAGAAGGAGGAGGAGAAAAATATTTCTCCTTAACCTCTGAGGACAGGATGCCAGCAGCAAGTAGGCTTAAATTGCAGCAACGGTTGGTTAGGTTGGCCATTAGGTAAAACGTCATAAACTGTCAGGGTACTTAAACACTGGAATAAGTTGTCTAGGGAGGTTGTGGAATCTCCATCACTGGAGATTTTTAAAAGCAGGTTAGACAAACAACCTTCAGGAATGGTCTATCTAGACCAGGGGTCTGCAATCCAAAAGATAAGAAGAGCCATTTTTGAAAATTCCTTCAATAAAGTGTTTTGAGAGCCACAATGGGTGTAGCCTCCTGGTGGGAGGTGCAGGGAGGTGAGCCAGGATTTGTGCTGCAGGGTCCCCTTATGCGGGGGGGGGGGGAGCCTGGAGCTTGGCATGGGCTGCCTGTGGGGTCCCTGGTGGCTGGGGGAAGCCCAGAGCCAGGCATGGGCCTCCTGCAGGGTACCCCGGTGGTTGGGGGAGCCCAGAGCCGCAAGGGGGCAGCCAAAGAGCCGCATGCAGCTCCAGAGCCACAGGTTGCAGACTCCTGGTCTAGACAATGCTTGGTCCTGCCATGAGTGCAGAAGACTGGACAAGGAATCAGTGGTTCTCCATCTGTGGTACTCATATCGCTAGTGGTACACCAGACACAGGTTGGGGGTACATGTGGGAGCTTCCTCTGGTCCTAGCGCCCAGCTGGGAGGTGGGAGGCAGCTGCAGGCTTTGGGGGGACTTATTAAAATTAACATTTTCAGAAATTAGGGGGGACTGGACTAGATGACCTCACAAGATGTCTTCTAATCCTATAAGATATACAAATGTAGAGCTATACGCTGACTATAGAAAATAATTACAGTAGAAAGCAAACAGGATAAAAAGAGTGTTTGATTGTAGCCCATAACAAGCATGTTTCAGTAGCACCAAGAAACCTGAGCTAAAACCTATTGTGCTAGGTGCTGTACAGATACACAGCAAGAACAGTCCCCATCTTTGAAAGTTTACAGTTCAAATAGAAAATACAAGCAAAGGAAGGATGAAGAACCTTTTTGCAGATGGAGGATAGAAGCAGACGGAGATAAGAGTGAGTTGCATAAGGTTAGAAGGAGTCTTTGGTGGGGCTGGAACCTGAATCCACACCTGCTGTGTCTTAGAACAGTGTCTTAATTAGAGCTGGGTGAAATTTTTTGGCCAAAGCTATTTTTCTGCATTGGGTTGACTGAAATGCATCACCAATTTGTGATGAATCCACCCACCTGCCTCAATCCCAAACTGTATTTTTAAAAGAATTCAGTTCAATTTAAAACAAGTTTGTTTCCCATTTTACTTCAATTCTGTTTTTAAAGAGGGTTAAAAAAGTGTAATGAAACATTTGATCTGAAGCAGAAGTTTGGACTTGGTTTGCCTGGTTTGTAGCTTTGTTTGTTTTTAACACCCCCCAATTTTTCAGTCTGGCCCAAAACAAATCAAAACCAGTTATTCACATAGCTCTAGTATTAGTCACAAGACCAGCCTTCCTTCCTTCGGAAAAACAAAGAGTACAGATCACCTGTGCAGAAAGACGGATGGGGAATGACGCTGCAGTGGGAAGGAGAAAAGGAGCTGCAGATAGCAATAGGGTGGCAGGGAAGGGGTGATCTGAGATGAGTGGAAGAGGAGGAAAGGAGGCAGCTAATCGAGTTGAGATTCATGCTCCGATCACATCAAATAAAAAACAAGAATGCATTGAATTACTAGACTATAATTCCAGCAACTGAATAAACAACTCACTCTGGTTACATAATGACACCATAATGTGACAACATAATCATATGCTTTGCTCTTGTAGTTTATGATGTCCCTGGAATGGTTAAAATTATGGCCCCACAACTCAGTTCTCTCGTGTTTATTCTATGCGCCCCAGCTTCCTAACTCAGCTGGGTTTATCATTTTTAATGCTGTACTGGCTGTCTTAGGATTTGTCTTGCTGTAATCAAATGCTGTGCCTAGTGCACGGGCCGCAAGCCCGAGTAACATTAACTGACCTATTTAACGCTCATTACTTTTCAAATGCTCGATTTCCTAGAACTGGAGTCAAACACTCCCCCCTCTTGCTTGCTTTTGTTTGAACTTTCTCTGATTTGTCAGCCTTTTCCGCGCACTGCAATATTCTGAGTGCAGTCACACTCCAGCCTCCTAGAGAACAACTGTTGTATCCCTG
Source organism: Pelusios castaneus (assembly GCA_007922175.1). Lineage (NCBI taxonomy): Eukaryota > Metazoa > Chordata > Testudines > Pelomedusidae > Pelusios > Pelusios castaneus. The sequence goes on from ML685758.1 coordinate 334,977, forward strand.
CTCGGAGAGATAATTGCTTTGTATATCCAACCCCAAATTACCACCTCTTTTGTTGTTCCCCTGTCATGCTGCAAAACCGAGTCTAATTGTCCCTCAACAATCACTCCCATCTCTTTCTGAGAAACACTGATATGATCATACACTTTAGTCTAATCCAAATCGATTCCACCAACCCCTTTTCCCTTCATCCACCAGTTTTGTAATTCTGCCTAAATTCTATCACAGGAGATGCATCACAGGCTGACTTATTGATCTTTTAGCATGAATTTATTGGCTTGAATGCTCACTGCAATGGAGGATTCAAAATGACTCCTGAAGGTTATTAGCCGAGAGTGGATTTTAAAAGTGTTTTCCAAATTCTCACTGGAAATCTAATTCATGAATTGCATTTGTCCAGTCCAGGAAACAAACTACACTTGTCTCTTCCTTCTAGGATTTATAGAGCATCTCAAAGGGGGAAAAATGGGTGTAGTCACTTTTTTCTTCTCTATGATGGATAAGAAAGGTCTGAAAGGATGTCATTCATTTATTCTTGTTTTTTATATTAGAAATGCAGGCCCTGTTTCAGGCTGGAAGCTTCTTTGATGACTGGAGGACTACTGCTGATTGGAAAAAGAGATTCTGCTTGTGGAAAATTTAGATTTTTCATCAGAAATCTGATGAACAAAATTTTGGATTTTTGGCAAATGAAAGCCAAAACATGTATAATGGAAATTATTGGGGGGAGGGGGGAAGGCAAGGTTCAGTTTTTAGTCAAGTCTTGGAGTTTTGGGTTTTCTGGAGGAAAAAACTCATTTTTTTTGAGGCAAACACGTTTTCTGTGAACATTTTCATCTTGTCCAAACCCCAATTTGAGGAAGGGGAAAGAAATATTTTTAGGGGGAAAAAAAGGGTGGGGGGGGGCTGACTGAAAATTTTCAAGTAGCCCTGTGGAGAATGAGCAAAATGGTTAAGCAACTTAACGTGAGCTGTGAAGAGAGGAAGGGATGTTTAGACAGACACTTGGTTTGGTTTTGATTTCTGACATTAAATGCCTAACTGGTCATTTTAATAGAGGCTGATGGGAGAGTCCCAGGTGACATCTACACAGCAGCTGGGAGACGTAATTGTAGATGGACACACTCCAGCTCTCCTCAAGCTTGTACCTAAAACCAGTCCTGGGTCTCAATGGCTTGTGCTAGGCCAGGCGAACACAATCTTCCTCAATACCCTGGATATATACCTGGGCACTAGCTGAAGCCATAACTGCGTCACTGTGGCCACAGTGCTAGTTTTAGGCACTAGCTTAGGGGTTCTCAAACTTATTTTTCCTGGGAGCCCCTTTGAAAATATTTCCGGCTATGGCAATCCCCTTCCCATTCCCTGCCACGCACATCCCTATGCTACAGTGTTTTTACTTCTGCTCTGATGCTGGGAGAGGCATTGAACTCAAAGCACCTGGCCAACAGCCGCTGCTCTCCAGCCACCCCTATCTGAAGGGCTCTGGCTGTCAGACAGGTACAGGACTGAGAGCCACAGTCATGGCATGCATGGGGACTAACAGCTTGCTACCCCCCCATAACAATCTCTTGACCCCTCAAGGGGTCCTGACCCCCAATTTGAGAACCCCTGTGAGCAGAGCTAGTGCACTTACAACCCAACCTGGGAATTACACCTCCCACCTGCTGTGTGAACATACCCCTATGGTCTCAACTTAGTGATATTTTTGGTTGTGTTCATTGTAATTGGTTTTGATTGGGGTTGATTAAGACCTGTTCCTGTTGATTGCCTGCAGAGATATTTTTGGTGAGCCACCCCACCAGTGGACTGGGGGAACATGGCACCCCTAGATTTAATATTTCATTTTTGGAGGGAACGGGAGCATGATAAGAAAGTGTGAGACAGGTGAGAGCAAGGATATAGCACAAGGAGAGGCAGAGAAAAAAGACACACTTGTAGCATGGGAAATGAGAAACAGGGCTAAGAGCTTGCTCCAGTACACTCTTAAGTCAATGGAAAGACTCATAGGGTGCGTCTACACTTGTAAACTAAGTCGACTTAAGCTCGCTTAAGTCGACTTAATTTACTCTGCTTCTACACTACACTTTCCTTAAGTCGACTTAAGCAGCTGCTTAAGTCGACTTTGTAAAACCTCCTTTTAAGTCGACTTTTGGCTTAAGTCGACTTTAGAAAGTCGACTTAGCCAGTGTGGATGTGGAGTAGCCCTAAGTCGACTTGGGGGCTTTAGGGCTTCCCCCACTGCCCTCCCTGCCAGGGGGGGTGGCACAGGGAGCCTGGCATGCCCCCCCAAAGGGCAGGCTGAGCCCTGCCCTCCCTGCCCCTATGCCCTGCCGGGGTCCCTGTTCCCCTTTGCCCCATTGTGCCCAGGTACAATGGGGCAAAGGCTGAGCCCCCTGGCTCTTGGCAAAGGGTGCCCACCTGCCACCATGGACCTCTCCCAGGTCCACCTAGCCCCTACAAGTCGACCTAGGCATCCAGTATGGATGCTCTAGGTCGACTTTGTAGGGTCCCCCCAAAGTCAACTTAAAATTTAAGTGTAGACATGCTAAATCGACTTAAAGTCGACTTTGTTAAGTTGACTTAGCTAAATCGATCTAAATTAACAAGTGTAGACATAGCCATATTGAGGCTGATGGGTTTTTGAACAAGCCATTAATGTCCTCACAGCCTCAACAGTTCTCTTTGTGGTCCTGCTAGGTGGGGGGGCAGAAAAAAAATCAACCACACATCTCCATGCTGCAGTCCTTTTACATAAGAATATGCAATACAGTTGGTGTATATAATTGAGTGGTTTTAAGGGATGAATGCACAGGAAATTAGCACCCAATTTCTAGCAATATTAATGGGAATTTTGCAGCTATTTTTCTGCACACCAGATTGGAAATATATCCTTGTTTTACCCATTCTGCACACAAAGGAATCTAATTACATTCTCATTTAATTTGGTTCCCAGCAGATCTATTTTATAGTGCTGCCTACCCTGAGAAGGGTGGGTCTGCAAAGTTTATTCTCTCCAGATGTTTGCCTCGTAGCTGGTAACCTAGTCACTTGCATGGGTCTTCCGCGGTGTCTTCTTTTACAGCAGAGCTCATGGGCACTGTGCCTGGATATAAATATTCCTATTAAATGAAATGAGCCCAATTTACCACTAGAATTGCTACCACAGAATCAGTTTTTCCAACTATCATGGGGTGCACTCCCCACTAGGGATGCCTCTCCTGGCTGCTCTGGGGATCACATTTTTCCTGGCACACTGCCCCCTTCTGTTGCATACTCCTACCATCACTGTCTGTGACTCAGGGCATTCTGTCTTCATGGGTTAGCCCTTTAGCCAGGTCATTACAGCCCTCCTCTTCCAGGGTTTCAAAGCCTTTCCTTATAAACGATCTCATGCACTCTTCTCATGCACGGCCCTGCTGGTGCTACATCCCCAGGGGCAGGTCGGGGAACCCGGGTCCACCCTCTACCCTGGGTTCTAGCTCAGGGACTCTCCACTAATCAGCATCCAAGGTCTGTAATATCCTAAAACTTGCTGCCTTTTCCCTGAGCTCTTCCTACACCTTCTGGGTCCCCAGGCTTTGCCAGCCCAAACCCCCTCCTCCTCCTGAGTAACTAAAGACTCAGGCCTTGGACACACCACAGCCTTACCGCGCGATAAGGCTGTGAGCGTACACACTGCAATCTTGCTTGTTGTGCCACAACAGCCCTCTTGCCGCGCACAGGTAAACCACCCAAACAAATGTGGTTAGGCTTACCATGGCACAGCTGTTCCATGGTACAGTGTGGACAGTCCTTGCGCTTTTGACGGCCTCCGGAAAAGTCCTAGTGCCAATCGAGGCCACTCTGGGACACCGGAGCTGTCAAATTTGTCAATTTCACGCTCTAGCAAGCAGGGAAATTGACAAGTAGCGGCTTGCGCTGGGGTTCCTGGAACCCCAGCGCAGGAGCTCCACTGAGCCCCAGGAACCCCAGGGGGATTCCCTGAAGCTGCGCAGCTTCCTGGCTCCCAGGGCAGGGGGCAGCTGCTGCCCCGAAGCTGGGAGCCCAGCAACCAGCTGCTCAGGTTGCCGGCTTTGGGGCGGCAGCCGCCTCCACCCTGGGAGCCATGAAGCCGGGTGCCTTCAGGGAATCCCCATGTCAACGGGGCTCTAGCCGCCAGGGATCCTGGCAACTAGAGCCCCGCTGCCACTGGGGGTGCGTCTACACTTAGAAATAAAGTCAATTTAAGCTTGCTTAAATCGACTTAATTTAATCTGCGTCCACACTACATTTTCCTGAAGTCAACTTGAGGAAAATTAAAGTCAACTTTCTTAAACCTCCTTTTAAGTCGACTCTTCTGGCTAAGTCGACTTAGCCAGTGTGGATGTGGAGTAGCCCTAAGTCGACTTAAAGTCGACTTAGGGGGCTTTAGGGCTTCCCCACTGCCCTCCCTGCCAGAGTGGCTGGCACAGCCACCGCCTGGTGTGCCCCCCCACAGGGCAGGGCAGAGCCCTGCCCACCCTGCTCCTATGCCCTGCCAGGGTCCCTGTCCCCCTTTGCCCCATTGTACCAGGTACAATGGAGCAAAGGCTGAGCCCCCTGGCACTTGACAATGGGTGCCCTCCCTGCCACCGTGGGCCTGTCCCAGGTCCACCTGGCCCCTACAGGTCGACCTAGGCATCCAGTGTGGACGCTCTAGGTCAATCTGGCAGGGTCCCCTTTAAGTCGACTTAATTTTTGAATGTGGACATGCTAAATCGACTTAAATTAACAAGTGTAGACATAGCCCGGGAGTCCCTCAAGCCACCCGGGAAACTGAGCAGCTTGAGGGAATCCCCACAGCTGGGAGTGCTGGCTAGAGCCCCACTGCTGCTGTGGCTCCCCTGCTGCTGAGAGATCTTGGCGGCTAGAGACCCCCGCTGCCAGCCTAAAGGCTGGCTGGGCAGTACATGGTTGGTTGGTGCCCACCATGCACTGCTCCTTCTAACGAAAATGCAAAGGAGTGCATTAGAAGGATTTCTGTGTGGACGGGGGAAAGCGTTACAGTTACAACACGTTGCTTGTCCAGCAACAATTTATTGCGGGAGAAGTCTGCTGTGTGTACACAGCCTAAATTCTGTAGCCCCATCCACACCTGCCTTCCCCCAGGGAGTGACTGAAGTTCACTTTCCTGCCGCTCCTTTTCTGCTACTAGCTCCCTGGCTTTACAGAAGCTGCACCTGTTCTCATCAGCTGGGCACCATCATTCAGGCTTTCCTCTCAGATTTTGGAATTTTTTCCTGTCCCTAACTGCCATGCAAAAAAATCTTGACAGTTTTCATAAAGTGAAAAATGCTTGGATCAGGATAACCAAAACATTTCCCTGCCATAACTCTGAAGTGTTTCATTTGGATTTCAACCCCTTTAGAAACATTACACTTTATTTTACTATGGCAAATTGTGAAACAAAAAGTCAGTTTAACCTGACAAATGGAACTTTTCCTTTGGAAAAATGTCACAAAGGAAAGATTTGACATTTTAAAAACTTTGGGGTTTTTCCATTTTTTTTTAAAACAGGAAATTGGTAAAAAAATGATCCTTTCTCATGAACAGTTTTGTTGAATTGGCATTTTCTGATGAAAAAAAACACATCAAAAAATTCCCAGCTCCATCATCACTGTCTTACTTCAACTTTACACTAGTGTAACCCACTGATTTCAGTAATTCTGCTCATCAAGTAATGTTCTGCTGCTTATCAGGAATAGAGGTGTCACAAACTGGACCTTGATGGCTCTTCTCTTTGTTTTTCACTTGTTTTAATTTATTGTTTAATACTACATCCTTCTATCACCCTCAGCCAAGACGTTGGAGCAAATGGGGGTTAGATTGTGATTCAAACTACATGCCCAGGCAGATAAGTAAGTACTTTCCTTAAACTCCTATGCAGCCTACCTGCACCTTATGCTTAAACCTGCAGAATTAAGCAATGCAATGCACCTGCCTTGGGCTTTGATACAACTGAGTCAGGGCTGAGGAAGTAGTAATTTACTGATGATACAGTCCATCCCCAACAAGGGAAGAAGGAGCAGGGAGAGAGAGAGAGAGGGAGGTCGGGCACAGTATGGCTGTGTCCTGTCATTTTCTTGTATTTGGAGAATTTATAAACACTGAAAGCCAAAAATAATTCCCTTTGATTGCCCTAGGCCTGGGAATAAGTTTTGCCTATAGAATAAAGCACAGAAAGAAAATTACAAATAATTTTTTAGCAGAAGTAAACATTTAATGGTAAATAAACAGGAAATTAAGAGTCCGTCACCTGCCTTAACTCTGCTCCCATACAGTATCTTTGCTAACCCTCCATATATTAACTAGAGATTCCCATGAGATGTTGCATGAAGGGATTTGATTTGTTCAGTCTTTGAAAAGCAAGGACCCAATCCTGCAACTGGCTGCATGTGGTGATAAATACTCCCAGGCCTCTCCATTGACAAGATAATGGTCCAGAACTCCTGTTGAAATCCATGAGACTCTTAGATGCTGCAGGAGCAGACCCAATATGTATGTCTGCCCTGATGGGTCTAATCTGGTATCTGCTGAAGTCAGTGTGTGTCTTTCCTTGACCAAGCGCTAAATGAATCATACCAACAGAGTGTTTTTTTATACTTTGCAAGATACCTTTCCTAAACTCTTTCACTACAAGCATGTGAGGTATCTGGTGCTATGCTTATACAGTAAGCAAGACACAAATGGATTTGGGGCTTATGTCTGAAGAACACGGTACAATGTGATGTCTTCTCTATAGCAAGAAGATGTTCACAGTGCAACAATGGTTGTGTCCTCAGTCTCAGTGAAAGAGTCCCTGCCCCAAAAATCTTACAATCTAAATAGACAAAGAAAAGGTTATCATCCCCCTATTGCAGATGGGAAACAGGCACAGAGATTCAGTCACTTGCCTAAGGGTGTTCGGGGAGTCAGTGGCAGAAAGAAGACCCTTAAGTCCCAGTCCAATGTCTTAATCATAAGACCAACCAACTGTGAAATCCCCCAGCTGAGGTAACAACATCTGTCCTCTGTCTAGTCTTATCCTACTTGTATTCGCACAAGGTCAATCAACTGTATCATACACCAGAATGTTTGGTGATGGAAGGGTTTGGTTTCCTGCCTGGGAGATTTTTGTGAGATCCCACCTGCACATTACAGTCTCCTTCAGGCATCCAGAAGGGCTGGGAACCTTACACAAGTTGCAGCAGATAAAAATGTAAGTGTGTGAATGGGGTTCTTTGCCCCATGTGTGTTACCAGCGCTGACTGCCCCAGCAGGACCTGAAACGTATGTGAAACAGTTATTTCTTTCAAGGAATTTACAAGCTCTGCCAGTAGAGCTTGAAATTTCAGCTAGCTATTTCTCTCACGGGACTTCCAAGCCCCTTCCCCAAACATATTGCGGATTACTAATAACATCTGTAATACTCTGATGGAGGTTATAATATACTTGAAAAAATTACTAGCTGGCTAACTTAGCAATGAGGTATTGCAGAAGGGTAAGTCTAGACCAACTACTAGCTCTCACAGAGAACAACTGGTTAAAACCAACTAGAACATTGGTAGAAACAGAACAGATTGCAGATGTCTTCCCCTTTACTACAGGCAGCTTCCCATGGAGACGTCATCTATCAGAATGCAGGACACCATCAGATCAAAAGGTAGCACTGTATGATAGGAGCTAATGTCTCTGCAGCTTGCCTCACCATCTGAAAGATGAAGACATTTGCAAGACTGCTTGATTTTACGCCATTTGGATGCAACCCCACCAGCACAGCCTTCTCTGTCAGGCTATCAATACAGTGTGTGATGGTCAGAGCTAGGCCCTTTGCCCTATAAGATGCCAAAAGAACAGTGAAATATCTAGCAAACACTTGAAAACGCCAGATGTTCCCTATCCCTTCATCTGGCCTGACTGCAGGAACAAGGAAATCAGAAAGGTAATGCAAGTTGGACACCAGATGCTTCAATGAGACCACTCATAGTCAAAGAGTGCTAAATTCCTTTAAACCTGTTGAAAATAGCAAGGGTATCTGGGGAGTGCTGGGCAATAGAAAACTTCCCTCCAGAGAAGGATACGGAACCACTGAAGTCAGGATGGATGCACTGGTAGCATTTGCAAATGGAAAGACAGCTCATCTGGTTTTGACATCAGCATTCCTTGGTCAGCAAATGGGTAGCGCAGTATAATGGAACACATAGAAACAAATTCCCTGGATGTTTTACTAGACAGACACCAGATCTTTTTGGTTTTTGCCAATTATTATTTGTCTTTTAACAGTAGCTAAAGGTCAGCGCCCCATTGGGCCAGGCACTGTTCAGACACAGATTAAGAAATGGTCCTGTACTGATAAACTTACTGTACAATCTAAGAAAACAATGAACAAGCAACTTTGCCAATGTCAGAGAAAGTCAATAACAGAGCCAGGAATAACTCCCAGATTTTCAGAGTCACACTCCATCATCCTAATGCCTGGATTGCACTGGCCATTGCTGGGGTATGTGGAGTAAGCAGCCACTTATTATTCTTAAACAAAGGTAATTCTGGGCCTTTGGCAGATTGCCGCTGCAGAAATGTCACCAGAATACCTGTTTCTCATCCTTTTAGGCAGGTGATACCAGGACTAGATGCCTGTCAGATAAAGAGTCCAACCACAACATATTTTGGCTTTAAGTATCCCTGAAACCAGCGATTTTCAGCTTGTCACATGTCCCCATGTAGCCTGAGAAGCCTGTCTGGATTTTTCAGGTTTCTTTCACAAATAAATGAGAAGACTTCAGTCTAATTATCAGCCCTAAAGTGCATCTCCTTTTCATTTTTCCTCAGTTCCTTTCCCACGCAAGGTAAGAGGTGTGTAACGGGGGAAAATACAGAGTCGTATGCCATGACTTTTTTAGTCAGGTGTGCAATTCTACATTCACATGCAAAATGGTGTTCTGGTTCAGTGTGACCACACATGTAAAGTCCACCATGCATGTTCTGGTGCCAGATGAAACCATCCTATTGCACAGCTGGTCTCAGGGCATGGAATAGCACATGTTGCATACACAGATGGCACACCACTGAAAATTTATCTCCAGGTCCTCTTTCCCCCAATTCTTTTTTTGGTTTCCTGACACATATGCATCCTCAGAAGCTGCTTCTCATTAACATATGGTGCATATCTGCTCTGGTGAGGGCCATCTTACTTATCCTCAGTTTCTCTAATCAAGTTTCTCTGATATAATTTGTATGATCATAGTACCCAAGAGCTCCAGTCACAGACCAGGACCACCTTGTGCTTAGCTTTGCACAAACCCAGAAAATAATGCCTTGTGTTTACTTCGTGTGTTCCTCACTGGTCACGTCTACAGAAAGGCGTGAGTCTGAAAGTGCAACCCAGCGGGTAGGGAAGCTTACTAAGGGCTGTCTACATGAGATGGCAAAGTGCTCTAAAATGGTGTGATTTGTAAGTGCTCAACTGAACCATGTGGGCCAGTCAGCATGGCCGAAAAGGCACCTAACTGCAAACCAGATCCCTTTTTAAAGCTCACTAGCAGGGTCTGAACAAGACTATGTTAACAAGCACTAGGTACCTTTTGGCAAGTCCCAGCAGAGTCTACACAAGGCAGTTAGGATGCAACTTGTTAGAGGGTTCCAGAACTCACACTCCTCTAGAGCTCTTTGCTGCACTGTGTAGACAAGCCCCCAGAGCTAAGAAACTTGACTTCTGTTTCCAGTTTTGCCACTGACCTTCTGCGTGATGTGACAAAGTTCCTCCTCTACCTAGGTGGGGCCTGTGCTTCCCTGTAGTGGCGAGTCTGTTTCCCTCAAGCCTCCAGGCCTGGGAAAGGTCTTTTACCCCCTTTGGGCAGGGTTTTTTCCCTTCCCCCAGTCTTTGTACCTGTTGGGCTCTTCCTGAGCCAGTTCTGCTCCTTCTTCAGATCTTTCCACTTTCCAACCACACCTTACCTCCTCTCACACACTCCAGCCACACCCTATCTCTGGAGGGATGGCTTTTAACAAGTCTTGGGTGGGGCCTTAATTAGCTACAGGTGTACTAATTAAGCAGGAGTAACCACTGCTCAGCTACAAGGAGAAAAGGGACTTGCTCAGCCTGGGGCTAATATATTGGCTTTCTAGAGCCCTCCAGAAACTCTCTACTCTCACCCTGTCACAGTGACCGTGGGTGAATCACCTCACCTCTCTAAGCCTGTTTCCACTCCTACCCTTTGTTTGTCTTGTCTATTTAGACTGTGCACTCTTTGGGGCAGAAGCTCTCTCTCAGGATGTTTGTACAGCCCCCAAACAACAGGAACCTGGTCTTGGGTGGGTGCCCAGGGGCTGCAATACAAATAATAATAAAGCTAGTGTCACACACTGGGCTGTAGGTGGTATAACCTAGCTGTCAGAACAAGAATCAGGCCGAGTATTTGAAACAGGTCCAGGCAGCAGGATTGCCGTCAAGGTCAAGAGAGAAGCCGCTGGTCAGAGCCAGGAGCTCAGACAGAACCAGAGTCATAGTCAGGAGCTGCTGAGGAAAGTAGAGACTAGGGAGTGTGAACAGGCATGGACTGGAGCAAAGATTGGTGCAGGAAGGAGATCTACTGCCGTTGCAGGCATGAAATGCATTGAGTAGTTTTGTGGTGCTGTTCCTGCGAGGCTTATATGATGATCTCTGGGTTCTTCTGTCCCATCAGGGAGCACAGTCATGTACTGATGCCTTATTGGGCCCAGCCCAGCTCATTCAGTTATCAGGTGACAATACTCACGGCCAGCTGAGTTCCTTACAATTGATAGAAAAACAAGAAATTTGTGTGCGAAAACCAAGTCCCTTTTTTCCCCATTGAAATGTGAAATTTCGTCATTTCAAATTCCATACTTTTTGACCAACTCTTTTCCAAAGCTGAGCTTTTTTTTTTTTTTTTGCTTACTCTTTCTGCTTGCCTTACTCACCTTCACCCATTGTCAATCAGTTTTGTCCTGGTTTTGTGCCATAATCACTTCCAAGCATGGAATTCTTATCTGTGTACCAGAGCTACCTATATTTATTTTGGATGAGGTTTGTCTTCATCTACTCTTCACTTCCTTTGCAGCCTTCAGGTTCCTCCCTTTTCCCCTACACTGCCACAACAGAGAACACACTTAATTTGCTTTGGATGTAAGGGATATTTTCAGGAATTCTTCATATGTTAGTAGGAACCCTCTGATGTTCTGGCTGCATCCCCAATGTCACAAATAGATCTTTTATAAAATGGGTTTTCACTTCTTTGCTGTAATGCTCTTCTATTCTTTCTCACTGATTTATTCCAACTGATATTTAAAATTGGATGGAAATTTTGTGTGGAAATGGTTTTTCAAACAAAAAAAAAAATGATTTTTGTCTAAATCAAAGCCTTTAGAAAAACAGGTTAATTCTGATGGAAAAGATGCAATGAAGTGTTGATGTCAAAATGTTGACGTTTGTGGAATAGAACAATTTGATTTTTTTTTGGTATGAAATGCCTTTTTGAAACAAAAAAATTTAAAATTATTTTTAAATACTTGAAAAATTTCTAAATCAGAACAAAAATGTTTCCAGTTTATTGCTGCAAAATGTTTAGATTGACCCAAAATTTTTTAAAAAATTATTTCACTTGAAATTTCATTTTTTTTTTTTTTTAGTTTTGTTCCATTTTGAAATGGAGAAATTTGGAAATTCTGGTCTCCACCCAGTTGTATTGATAATATCACATGCGAAGCTTATATTCAATCTGATTTTCTCCAGGCTGACTACTGAGAAATACTCTCCTGCTATTGTACCAGTTTCTCATATTCTCAGGCCTGTTGGATAGTACTTGAAAACAATGGTCCCAGTTGTACACCAATAGAAGTAGTCAATATATGTAGGGGAATCACAGAGTCTGGCCCTTAGACATAGTAGAGATGCAAATCCTCCACTGGCATAAATCAGCATAGCTCTATAGACTTCTGTGGGGTTACCTCAATTTACATACACTCAGGATCTGACCCAGTACCAGCCTGGTAGCTGGGAGATTTTTTCTCTACAGTTCTTCTGAAGTATTCGTCAAGCATTGACATTTTTATGTTTGTTTTTTAGCACTGGACTCTATAGGTCGAGTTTCAAGATGTGATTGCTTTGTGAGATGCCACATTTGTATAAATGTACAGAAGTGCTTCAAATTCTAAAGAGGTGCCTCAATATGTCTCCAGAATATTACCAATGCATCCTTCTGTATGTTTACTTCGGAAAGACTACCTCAGTCATCTAGTGCTTTAGAAAGAGTTCAAGAAAAGTGATGGAAGCCTTGATGAGAAAGAGCATGCCAAGTTATTAAAACAATACAAGTTTTCTTTTGTGCACTCATATTTATACAACCACAAGACACTGGCACAACATGTATCTATGCTGATTTTTGTCAGGCAAATCTATTTAAGGAACATTGTGGGGGCCCCCACTCTCCTTTACAGCTGATGGTCTGCTTCCACTATGATGTTTTAAAGATGACTGGCTTCAAACAAAAGAAATGTACCAATCAATCCATTTTCTTTGTAAAACAACACAATACAGACCAAAACCATTATCTGATCTTTCTAGTGTTCCACAGGAGGAACAGTCAGAATTTTAAGCCAACATATGTACTTACACATACATTGCAGGGAGAGTTTTTAAAAGTCTACTATATCTTCCATCATACCTGGAAAACAAAATGTTCTAAAATGGAATAAAAGGAGCGTCACTAAATATATTTTCTCGAGTAAATGGTCTGCGATTCTTTGTATTCAAAACCCTGCTGAACTTCTCATTTAGGACATTTGATCCCTTTCCTGAGTTTGGATAGTCAAGCTCATGGGCAGGCAGTAGCCATCCTGAGCCCTCTTTCTGGAAACGTGGCAATAAGGGAAGACATTGGGCCCGCAATGAAATGAGGCTCATTTTTATTTCTGACAGGGTCCGTGAGTTCCAAACATAGTTTCACAAGACATTATTGACCTGACGCAAGTCCTATTATGAATGGCAGCATAAAACCTTAAGATTGAAATCCCTGCATAGCTGTCTACACCAGTAATAAATTACATTCTCAATGCCAGGCAATGCCTGCTCATATTTGGTGAGCACTGCATTGTGGGGCCAGAACACAGCTCCACTCACTTCCTGTCCATGGACTCTGGAATCAGGAAGTAGCAGATATCCAAGGCTAGCTAATCTGTACAGGAGTACAATGGGAGAGAGAGACCTCTTACTCCTGCTTCCTCTTTTCTGTGGCTATATAGTCTAATGGCAGGTCTTCACTGATGGGGGCAAATTGGCCACCGTCAGTTCAAATTTCCTGATCAACTGCTCAGGTCTATGAAGACCTGTTCAGTTGATGAGGAAGTTTGATACCAGAATACCATCTGGCAATTGAGTAGCGCTGAGTTGATTCCCTTTGACGCAGCACAGTGGACAAGCTGGGAGTTAGGCATTTGAACTGTGGTACGCAAGTTATTTTAAGGAACTGGTGTATCTCAGTTCAACTGCTGCCAAAAAGGGCAGGCAGTGTGGACCTGCCCTAAGTCAGTCTAGCCATCTAAGTCACAACCCTTCCCTGACGTGGGCTAGTTATACACCAAGTCTTACAGTTGACCCTAAAATTTCAGTTTAACACCTAAAGAATAGGTATAATGGTGCTTACCTGATTGACAGGGATGTTAGGCATGAATGGTATAAAGGGCTTTGAGATCCTTGGATAGAAGATGTTGCAGAGAGAGCTGTCCAGAAAGCAGAATTTCCATTCCATGGGCAATTCCAATATTTGGCTGAAATACTGTCTGTCTCTTGTTTATTCTAGTGGGCTGAGGGGGAGGGGAGTGGACAAAGAGTGGGGGGGGGGAATTCCAAGGGTTAAATTCTGGCGTCCCCATAACCTCTGAGTATGGGGCAGATATCACATAATAGTAGCAAATGGTAAAAGAGGCCCTTTATTCTCCCTTACAGGATATTGTCATCTGAGCAGATGTATAGGGGGAGATGGCCCTTCATGTGGCCATCATATTCCTGCCCTAAGCATATGTGTGAGAAGGGGCAGGAAACAGAGAGAGTCTTGGCAACACTGGTTCTGAGGATGTACGCTGCCCCAGATATGAATGTAGCACAGGGTACTTCTGCTCTAGAACAAGAAGGAATCTGAGCTGGGAGGGTCAGAAAGGCTGCGTCTACACTTGTAAATTAAATCAACTTAAACTTGCTTAAGTCTACAGAAAGGCTGCGTCTACACTTGTAAATTAAATCAACTTAAACTTGCTTAAGTCTACTTAATTTACCCTGCGTCTACACTACAGTTTCCATAAGTCGACTTAAGCAATTTGCTTAAGTCGACTTAAGGAAAATAAAGTCAACAATGAAAATTAAGATTCCAAAGGGGGAGCCGTGTTAGTCTATTGTAGAAAGACAACAGAGTCCTGTGGCACTTTTAAAGACTAACAGATTTATTTGTCGCATGAGCTTTCGTGGGAGAAAATCCGATTCTGACGAAGTGGGATTTTCTCCCACAAAAGCTCATGCGACAAATAAATCTGTTAGTCTTTAAAAATGAAAATTAAGTCAACTTTATTACACCTAGTTTTAATTCAATTTAGGGCTTAAGTCAACTCCCTAGAGTCGACTTAAGCCAGTGTAGGTGTGGGGTAGCCCTAAGTTGACTTAGGGCTACTCCAGGACTGCACCAATGCCCTCCCTCCTTAGCTAAAGTCAACTTAGATTTCCAAGTGTAGACATAGCCAAACTGCCTCCAACACAGAGCATCAGCTCTCTGCCCCTAGCTTGGGCAAAGCCCTGAATCGAGCCCTATGTTTGCTGGCTAATGTTAAACACACAGCACCGTCGTGAGCTGAGTTTTAAATCCCCTTCAAATACAGAGCACCTGAAAATAAATCCCAGGGAAAGAAAAACACCAGAAAACACTTTCTTTCAAACATGCCCAGAATTACGCACATTCCCGTAATACCAACACCCATTATTCAAGAGCTTGTCAGGGTGTTGGTGATTAACAGACTCCGTTGTCTCAAACTTAACATAAAAAGTCCCTGCAGTCTGAATACAAAGATAATAAACAAGTAACCTGAAGACAGACAATATACCAGACTAGCTACCCTTCTTCCCACCAGACTCCCCAGTCAAGCCAGGCCTCTGGGAACAGAATACGTAGGGTATGGACCTTTTTCAGTCAATGTGTTTAACCCAGCTCCCATTGGGAATCTTTCTGTTGGCTTTTCTGGGTATAGGCTGAATCCTATGGTCTTTTTCAACCAGGTATCCATTTTTAAAACTAAACAAAAATGCATTTCAGGGTCTTTCCTCCGTATTTTAGTCCCTTTCCCATCATCCATGTCTTCAGGTCTGGTCCTGAAGGATTTGTGAGCGTTTCCCCTAAGGTGCAGGTGTTTATCGCTTCGGTCTCGTAGGTCCTTTCATTTAACTCTTCCTTTTTTTCCCCCCCCCCCTTCTCCGTCTGCATTCTTTGTACGTTACTGATCTCAGGCCTACCCATAGCTCACTGACATCAATAGAAAGACTCCCATTGATTTCACATCGGATCGGGCCCTGTTGTGTTATGTTGATTCCAACAAAACTGAATTTTTCTGGTGGAAAACTGCTCTGTGAAGGTTTTTCCAATCTGCTCTAACAACAGGAAAGGATGTCATTTGTCCATACGTGACAATACAGGGGAGTAAAGGGCATAAACTCAACCCTTGCCTAGATCCATGAGCCTGTTGTCATGGGTGAGAACAAGCTAGCAGCTGGGACTGGATGACAAGTGATTGGTCATTCGATCAATTGCCTTGTTCTGTTCAGTTCCTCTAACGCAGCTGGCATAAAAAGGCTAGTGGGCTAGGTGGATCATTAGTCTGACCCGATATGACTGTTTGCATATTCTCAAACTTCACAAGGAAGTGGGTGGAGCGTGTGGGGAGTAGGCGGAGCTAACCTTGGCTGAGCTGCATATTGTAAACTGAATGGAGAAAGAACAGTTACTCTCTAAGTCACCTCTCCTTCCCATCATGCCTCTTCTTGAGAAAGTGCAACTATATATTGCCCCACCTACAGGGCGAGGAGTGGTGGTACAATCAATCCCTAATTAAGTATCATTTATCTTCTTTTTGACAATGCATATTTGTTTTCTTGGCCTTAATCTGTCCCCTGCGGACATTCCAGTCCAGTTTCTTGAGATTTAATAGGCATTTTATTAGCTTCATCAGAGTTTTATTTCTTCAACTCAGAGAAGAAATGCAATCAGCAAAACACAGGAAATGAGCGGGGGAAAGAATCTCAGAGAAAGAGTTAATGAAACAGCACTAGAACAAAACCAAAAACATCCCCTTTTATTGGCTCATATACATGCCTCATATTATGATAGTGGCTTTGGGCTAGATGATCACTCCCACCTGCAGAAACATTTTCAAGAGGGGGTCCTCGGCAGAGGAAAAGTTCTTGATGTAGTTTATGTGCAACCCTCCTCCTAATGGAAGAAGTTCTGGGGTCTAGATGTTTTGGATGCATCAATTCCTCCCATCACCTTGGCTCCTTATGAGCCACAGGGCTTAGATGTCCCCTTCATGTTGCAATAAGAGCCATCTTGGAGGAATCACCACAACCACTGAAGGCTCCCCTGCAGTAGCAGCACTGAAGAGACCCAGAGAGAGGTAACAGTGCCAAACTGTTGTTCATACAGTGTGGAATTCTGTATGGAAAGCTTTGGACCTGATGGTAGGAAAGGGGGACCTCCAGAAAGTGTATCCCTTTCTAGCCTAGCCCTCTTCCTCCGAATCACAAATTCTGCAGAGCTCCATCTGCACCACGGTTTAGACAAAGGAGATGGAGAGAGGCAGGGAGGGGGGAAAAGACAAAAGAATGGTGCTGTGATTACAGCCTTACACAGAGACCTGAGAGATCTATGTTCAATTCCTGACTCTGGCTACAGGACCTCAAGCAAGTCAGCTATTTTCTCGGTTCTTCAATTCTCCATCCATAAAATAGGGATAATAATCTGTCTGTTTAGATTGTACTCTCTTTGGGACACAGAGCATGTGCCTACAGTGCTTTGTACAAGGGAGCACCCATCCCTACTAGATCCTCTAGTCTGTATCATTGTATCAGGGAGAGGAGCTATTGCACCCTCCCCCCTTTTCTGTGTGGGGTGATCAATTCATGAAGGTTCCCCTCTATGCACCATCCCCTGGGCATTTCTCTGTATTTTGAAGCAACATGTGGGTTTTGCATCTGTATTGTAGATGCATATACAAAAGAGGGGCAGGGGGAGGGAGGGAGATATAGCAGATCTTTGGCCAAAGAAAGAAGGAAAATGAAAAGAGAATCGGTGATGTGCCAGAACTTTTACTTTTTATTAAAAACTTAAGTGCAGAGGATGAGGAGCCACCTGGTTTTGATTTTTTTTAATAAAAAGTCAAATAATCCCCACAAACAATTCCTCTGCAATGGTTTCAATAGTGGAACCCTACAGCTGAACTTTAAAGGTGCCTGTGAAAGAAAGAATAATTTTGGTACAAAACTCAATATCATATTTTATTTTATTTGAGAGAAAGAATGTAACGGGTGACTTTCCCCCCCCCTAAGATGCAGCAATTGTAGATGATCCATTTATTTACTAAAAGCAAAAGGGGGGGGGGGTGGAGGAAGCATCCAAAAATATCTTGTGGCTTGCATCAGATATGTATTGGAAAGGCAATGGTCTATTTCATTCACACGCCAAAGTGTAATCTTCATTTCTCTGGAGTTATAAATGGAAATCTTAGTTTTGCAGCCATGAAGCATCAAATATAGCCTCTTTCCAGGCCAGAATGAAAATTTCGCTAGCAGCAACTCAGCTGATATGTTGAGATGATTCTTCTTTTCCTCTTCCCATCTTTTAAAAAAATGCTGGTAAATTATCCCTTTTCTTTCTGGGGCTGTTGATCATAGTTGTTGCACAGAGCTTCAGCAGTTGAAAAGAGAAGAATAACAAAAAGGGGGGGGGAGGTTGAGTCACATGGACCCTATTATTGGACATCGAGAAAGTATTGTTCACAACTGAATAACTGCGTGACCTTCATGTGTTAAGTAGTAAACGAAGGTTTGCCCAGTGGTTAAAGCACTAACATTCTGTGTGAGAGATCTGGATTCAGTTCTGTGCTCTGTCATGGATTTGCTGTGTGACTTTGGACAAGGCACTAAGAGTGAAGTTTTAAAACGTATTCAGGAACTAAAGATGCAGAATTGTTGCTAGTGGAATTTCTAAAGTACACAGCGCCTATTGGAGCCAATGGATCTTAGGCATCTAGGCACCTTTGAAAATTCCATTTTCATCTTTAGACCTCTAAATACCTTTTAAAATATTACTTTTCATCTTGCTGGGCCTCAATAAGTCATTTATGAAATGGGGATCACAGGAGTATGGTGAGGATAAAGACATTAAGGATTTGGAGAGGTTCAGAGAGTAGAGTGATGAGGTCCACGTTAGTACCATAGATTGGCAGGGTGGACAGAATGTGTGTCATTTAGAGATGGTTGAATGGAAAACAAAAACCAAGTTGTTAAAAAAATGTAGTCAGTTGGGATGAGAATGGGTAGATAATGAGAACAGCACAAGCTGAGGTGGCTCTAACCATCAACTAGCAGGGCAGTTGCATTGGATGCAAACTTCCAGGGCAAGCTGTATTCCTAGGAGTTTTATTTTTATTCCATTCTGATTGATTTGTCCTGTTTGGCAGTAGTTTTTGCCCATGGCTGGATTTTTTTTTGGCTCCGCTGCTGGAGGGCAGCTCCCCGAAAATATTTTTGGCCCCAGCTAGCAAAATGGCACGAGCTGCTCTTGCTAATAACATTGACACCCCATGTTTGCCCAGAAAAACCCAACAACAACCCCCTCCACCCCAACCAAATCAATCTAAACCCTCTAGGAAAAGTAAATTAATAAACTTACAAATAAATTAACAAGTCTGAGCAGAACTTTCACCCCCAAGAGTTACAAAAGCCAGAGACCCAATGAAGTCCACTAGATACTTCACTCTTTCACGGTACTCAGATACCATGAGGATGGGTGGCAATATAAAAACGTAAGATTTGGTCGGTCGGTTGATAGATTGACATTGACAAAGAACAAAGTTCCCGAGTCCTCACCCCTGATAAGATGAACTGTTGCAAGTAACTATGAGCTAGTAAAATGCAAGACATTTGCTTGCAGTTTCCTTTCCTGTTCTTTGCACAGGTCTGTTTGGAATCTGCCTTATTCATGGGAAAAATGATTGTGTAGTTCTCAGTGATATAGACTCTATTAAATTAAGAGGCAGGAAGCAAGGTGCAGATCTTACATGATCCTGGAAAAGAAACTTCACAGCTTTCCTCAGATGCAGGCAAGACGTAGTGTAGCTTTGACTGAGCATAGAATTACTTCCAAGAATCCACTACAGGTCTCAGGAGTCCCCTTTACTTAACAGTTTTGGAGACAGCAGGGAAATATGGCCGCCTATTCTCCCAGCCACCCATTTGGCTAACAGTGTACAAACCGCCAGCATTGTATTACTTGGTTTCAGGTACCGTGTAAAAAAAAGCCAGGAATGATGTCATGATTTTAATTCAAGAGGTGCTCATGATAATGCTAAACACTGAGTACCAAGTTGAACTGCCATGGGATCCAGCAGAAAAATGGAGTTTATCACTGAAGTCAGTTGCAGGTGCCTATAATTGTAGCTGATTGGGTATTTTCCGATAAAACGTTTTTCCATAGGAGAATGTCAATTCATCACACCAAAATAGCTCAGGAGAAAGTGTCTTCCAATTTGAAAAAAAATTTCAAAGCCCAGTTTCAAAATGGTCAAAATGTCGCATTTGGAAATTTTCAACATGCTACGTTTTGGTTTTCAACTCCAAAGGACATTTTGTTTAGGTAGTTTGTACTCAGAAAGATAAAGAATATAAAAAAAGTGGAAACGGAAACACAACGTTTCAAAACGATGGAAATGAAACATGTGGATTGTCCCACTTTTTTCTCTCCAGATGATTGGATTGTACAAATGATTTTGACTTTTCATTCCATTTCAGGATGAGAACATTTTTCTAAATCCTGAAAACTTTAGCAGGATGAGAAAACTGTGTCTTGCTTGGCTCTAGCCAGAGTCTCATTCCACTTTCTTTACATCAGTGGGCCAGGGGGCCTTGGCAGGGTTGCAATTTATTATTTGTGGAAATTAAATTCCTACCCATTAGGTGCGTAGGTGGAACTGTCACTCAGAAAGGTATCTGAAGTCCATCTCCTGGGCCTACTTCTGGGACAGTGCATCTTGCTCAGGGCTGGGACTAATGTCACTGTGCAAGGATTACTCACACTGGAGCGTACAAGACCTCTATAGCATCCCTTTAAATAATTTGCAAGCTCTCAAGTTGCCCTCATGACCTTCTATGTTTTAGATGCCTCCAGAACCTTTTGAGCAGCAGCAGCATGTTTATGGAGCTAGGCCTTGTGTATTATGTACAGTTAGCAGGCATGGTTATTTGGGTTCTACTGTACCTGTGTGCTTCCTTCATATTACATATAATGAGCAAAAGACGCGTGCCCGCACTTGTATCCAAACTATGGCCATGATGTGATGTTCGGACCAGATTCTGAATACTCTACTCATGGAGTAGTACCTTACTCCATATATAACCACATTAAAGTCAACAATGTGGGTAAGGTTATTGGAATCCAGCCCTTAAAGAGGACATTTAAATCAGTGAGTTAAACATCAAACCAAAGTACTGTCACAGAATTCAAGCAACACATTGCTAAGTAATGCTGAACAATATAACATATGGGATACATGAGCTGACATCAACCTTAAAGAGGAAAGAATCCACACCTGTACAAACATGGACATTGGTCTACATGAGGGAGAGGGGAAGAAAAGTAGAAACAGCAGCAACGGTTCCCCACTTTCTGCCTGTCTCGAGCTCCTAGGACTTTGCAGAAGTGGTGTCCATTTCAAAAGGCAGAAAAAGAAGAATGAAGGAGAAGATAGGGTGTAAAGTCGCTCCGCTCACTTTCCTTCGTGTCTGCCAACATCTGGGCAAGCCTGTATACTGTTAAACAACCATTGCATTCCACCACAGAGGAGGCTGCATTTTTGTGGTGGGGTAGTTAAGGATACACTATACATCATGTAAGTCCAGATTTTAAAATGTAGTTAAAATTGAATTACGGAGGCACATAAATACCCATTGATTTAAAACTGCATAGAATGAGAGCTAACTGAGGGTTTGTTGTTATTTTTAATGAAAAATGTTTGCATCAAAAAATGGAAAATTTCAAACACAAAAATTCATTTAATTTTTTTCCCGTTTTTTTCAATAAAACCCCAAATAGAAAAAAATGTGGTTATCACTTTTCAGGTTTTCTGTTTTTTCCTTCTTCCCCTTTTCCTCACCTTTTCTCTCTCTCTGTGTCATTAAGGAAAACAGGGAGAGGAAGGCAGAGAAAAAAAATATCCAAACATTTCAAAACTGAAAAAAGTTTCATAAAGCAAAAGTTTTCTATCTGTAACATTTCACAATCATTTTCAAAAAACACAATATCCTTTGTTTCTGAAATTTAGGGACTAAAAATTATTTTAAAGTTTCCAGTTATTTGTTGGTGAAAATTCCAACGCTTTAAAAAACAGAACAAACAAACAAAAAAACCCAGCTTTAGTTAGAACACTAAGCCTCTACAAGATTAAAAAAAAAATAGAGAAGAAGAAAAATGAGGTGTAGAGGCTTTGTTAAAACCCAAAGGCTGACTTTTTCAAATCTACTAAAGAGATGTAGGCCTTGTCTTCACTTAAAACAAACAAACAAAAACAAACAAAAAAAAACCCCAGTGTGTTCTTAGCTCAAGTTAATTAGCATGGGGTAATAGCCTAATGAAGAAAAGGCAGTCTGCAGTTTTCACATATTAGCAGGTCAAATTAAAGTCTATAAGGCAGTGTCTTGTCTCCTCTAGATTTTTACGAGATGATGGCAAACACGTAATAGCTCTCTCACTGTAGAAATCTAGTGGTAACAAGACACAGGCAGCTTTCATTACAATGTCAACACTATACATCTCTCATTCGCAGCTGACCTTGTCTACACTAGAACTTACACCAGCAAAACTTTTGTCGCAGCTCAGGGGATGTGAAAAATACACTCCCGAGTGACATAAGTTTTGCAGGCATAAGCGCTTGTGTGAACAACGCCATGTCGGCAGGAGACGTAATGTGAAGTGAAGACACTGCCTCTAACTCTAGCTGCTAACTTGTGTGAAAACTACAACCTGGTAGGATTTCACCGCAATTAACTCAAGTTAATAACACCTTTTTTTGGATGTGCAACAATGTTAATTGGAATCGGGCATTCAAACCCCTGTAGGCAGCTTTGAAAATCTCCCGTGGGTTGTTCACACCACCGTTGAGCTCCTGACTAGGGGTAAATTTTTTAAAAAATGCCTAAAGTGACTTCGGAGCCTCAGCCCTGTTTTCAAAACTGACATAGGCGCTGAGGAGTTCAAGTCTCACTGAGTCAATAGGATGGAAGATCTAAAAGGCCAGATTTTTTAAAGTATTTAGGTAGCCAAAGAAGGAAATAGGCTTCTCCCAATGACAGCTAGATGCTAAGTGGTTTTGAAAATCCTATTAGGCAACTACCTGCATCATTAGGTACATAAATCCTAGGCCTACATGCTGTTGAAAACTTTACACTACACCATGTTAAAGATACTACAAAATACAGCCTTGATTTTACAAACGTTTCTGCATGTGACTGGCTTTCTGCACATGAGAAGATCTGCTCACGTATATGTTATTTCATTGCATAACACTTAAAGGCCAGAAGATGATGTCTATGGCCTGAGAGAAGTCAGCTGAGTCCCTGTGAAGGAGGTGTTACCCTCATTCATTAATGGGTGAGGGTAAAACTATCTGAATAATCCCTGCAACTGATTTCACAAGGCCTTCTAAGTTGAACCTTTTGTTACCAGGACCCTGACAATTTACAGCAAGGTCTGAAAAAATAAATTGATAAGTCCCGGAGGGTATATCTTCTTCATGTCCCTGGAGGCATGGCCCAGCGGGAGCTGAGAGAATAATTTATGCAAGCTCTTGTCTTCCAGAGGGAGCTCCAAGTGTGTTTGTTTTGGGGGTCTGAGTGGGGAGGGTCATCTTTCAGACCGGCTGACATTGTCTCTACTGGATTGTATCCTCAGTCCAAATATATCTGATTCCCAATGATTTCATATTTCCTTTCTGTCTGGCAGTATACGATTCAACAACCTGGACAGCTCCCTGCACACACATGCTGCAGAATTTCCCATTTTAAGACACAGACCAAAACTTCTCTTCTAAACTGTAATTCACCCCTATGCTGGAGCCAATCACCACCTATATTGGCTGTCAGTCATCCTGGAAGAAGACACCAGACAGCCAAAGGATATCCCATAGAACCCTAATCATAGACTCATAGACTGGAAGGGATCTTGTGAGATTGTCTGGTTCCATGGCAGGACCCATCATTATCAAAACCACCCCCCACAGATGCTTCTCTAACACAGTCTTAAAAGTCCCCAATCATGGTGACTCCACAACCTCCTTAAGCGATTTGTTCCATTGCGTAACTACCCTGACAGTTAGAAAGTGTTTCCCAATGTCCAACCTAAACCACTCTTACTGCAATTCATGCCCATTACTGTTTGTCCTATCCTCAGAGGTTAAGGAGAACAATTTTTCTCCCTCTTCCTTGTAACAACCTTCTATGTAATAGAAAGCTGTTATCATGTCCCCTCTCAGTCATCTCTTCTCCAGACTAAACATAACCATTTTTTTTCAATCTTCCCTAATAGATCATGTTTTCCAGACCTTTCTTCATTTTTGTTACTCTTCTCTGAATTTCCTCCAATTTCTCCACTTCTTTCCTGAAATGTGGTGCTTAGAATTGGACACAGTACTTCAGCTGAGGCCTAATCAACAGGGTGGAAGAATTACTCCTCGTGTTTTGCTTACAACATTCCTCCTAATATAACCCAGAAAGATGTTTGCTTGTTTTGCAAACAGTGTTACACTGTTGACTCATAGCAAGTGGGTGGTCCACTATGACCTCTAGATCGCCTTCCACAGGACTCCTTCCTAGGCAGTCATTTCCCGTTTTGTATGCATGTACCTGGTTGTTCTTTCCTAAGTGGAGTACTCTGCATTTGTTCTTACTGAATTTTATCCTATTTACCTCAGACCATGTCTCTGGTTTGTCCAGATCAATTTGAATTGTAATTCTATCCTTCAAAACACTTGCAACTCCTCCCAGCTTGGTATTGCCCAAAGACTTTATAAGTGTTCTCTCTATGCCATTATCTAAATCATTGATGAAGCTTTGAATAGAACCAGACTTAGAACTGATGTCTGTGGTACCCATTCGATATGTCCTACTAACTTGACTGAAAACCACTGATAAATACTCTCTAGGAATGGTTTTCCAACAAGTCATGCACCCACTTTAAAGTAGATCCATCTAGTTTGTATTTTTCTAGTTTGTTTATAAAACAAACAGTCATGAGAGACAGTATCAAAAGCCTTACTGAAGTCAAGACATACCACATCTACCACCTCCCGCTATCCACAAGGCTTCTTGTCCTTTCAAAGAAAGTTATCAAGTTGCCTTGACAAGATTTGTTCTTGACAAATCCATGCTGACTATTACTTGTCACCTTATTATCTTCTAGGTGTTTGCGAATTGATTGCTTAATTATGTGCTCCATTATCTTTCTGAGTACAGAAAATAAGCTGACCAGTCTGTAATTCCCTGGGTTGTCCTTATTCTCCTTTTTATAAATTGTTACTATGTTTGCCTTTTTCCAATCCTCTGGAATCTCTATTGTATTCCATGACTTTTCAAAGATATCACTAATGGCTCAAATATTTTTACAGTGAACTCCTTGATTATTCTAGGATGTATTTCATCAGGCTGCGGTGACAGAGACATCTAACTTGTTTAAGTAATTTTTAACTTGTTCTTTCCCTACTTTAGCCTCAGTGCCTGCCTTATTTTCACTGGCATTCACTGTGTTAGACACCCAATCGCTACTCCCCTTTTTGATGAAAACAAACAAAAAAGTCATTTAGCGTTTCAGCCATTTCTGTATTTTCTGTTACAGTTCTTTCCTGTCCCATTGAGTAACAGGCCTACCCTTCCTTGGTCTTCTTTTGCTTCTAATGTATTTGTAGAATATTTTCTTGTTACTTTTTATGTCTGTAGCTAATTCAATATCATATTGTGCTTTGGTCTTTCTATTTTTGTCCCTACATACTTTTTGAGTTTTTTTAAAAAAATATTAATCCTTTGTAATTTGACTTTGTTTTCACTTTTTGTGGGATTCTTTTTAAAGTTTCAAATCATTGACGATATCCTGGTTAAGTCAGGGTGGTGTCTTGCTACTTCCTAGCTCTCTTACTCAGTGGTTAGTTTGAGCCCTTAACAATGTCTCTCTGAAAAATTGCCAACTCTCTTGAACTGTTTTTCCCCTTAGATTTGCTTCCCAGAGGATCTTATCGACCAATACCCTGAATTTGCTAAAGTCTGCCTTCTTGAAATCCATTATCTTTATTGTGCTCTTTCCCCTCCTACCGTTCCTTAGAATCATGAACTCTACTATTTCATGATCACTTTCACCCAAGCTGCCTTCCTCTTTCAAATTCTCAACCAGTTCCTTCCTATTTGTTGAAATCAAATCTAGAACAACTTCTCCAGCTTCTAAAATAAAAAAATGTCTCCAGTACATTCCAAGAACTTGTTGGATAATCCATGCCTTGCTGTGCTATTTTCCCAACAGATGTCTGGGTAGTTGAAGTCTCCCATCACCACTGAGTCCTGTGGTTTGGATGATTTTGTTAGTTGTTTAAAAGAAGCATCAGCCACCTCTTCTTCCTGGTTAGGTGGTCTGTAATAGACACCGACATGACATCGCCCTCGTTTTTTACCCCTTTTATCCTTACTCAGAGACTTTCAAAAGTCTGTCTTCTATTTCTGTCTCATCCTCAGTTTAAGGATATACATTTTTAATATACAAGGCAACACCTCTCATGCAAATTAGATTTGTTATGAATACAAATGAATACAATGAAAAGAGTGGTGGAGAAGAAATACAACATGTAGTCACCATTTTTGCCTTCCTATTAAGCTAACAGAGAAAATCAGAATCAATAAGAGCTAATTTAGCAATCCTGAAATAAAAATTCAACTGACTCCAATTCTTAGCTTGTATCTCCAACCCTTAGTTTCAAATTAGATAGCAAGAAATCAGAAACATGTCAATTTAAAAAGAAATTTGCTCTAGGGAGGAAAATTCACTTGTATCTCAAATTCAATAAACACGGGAGAGAAAAATGATCCGAAGTAGGGTGGCTCAGTGGTTAGCGTGCTAATGTGGGAGACTAAGCTTAAATTCTTTGTCCTACCACAGGCCTATTGTGATGGTGGGCAAGTCACACACACTGTCCTCCACTCCCCAAATATCAGATGGGAATAATAGCATTTCCCTGCTTCACAGGGATGTTCTAAGGAGAAATCCATCAAAAATTGTTAGGTGGTCAGATTTTATGGTTCAGGCTTCCTCCTCAGACTACATCTGCCATGTTGCACAGTGGCATCACACCTCTTGATGAGGGGAGGTAGGGCATCATGGCAGTTGCATGACCAGGTGCATCATGGGAGATGAAGTCAACCTGAGGCATCCAGCTCATAGAGGAGAACAGGAGCACGAGGCAACTAACCTACACTGAAGCCAGAATTTAACATTAAGTATAACATATAAAATACAACACTCTAATGGTGATCAAATACATTTTAATTCCTTTAAAAAGCTGCAGCAAGATGGGGTATTGGGGTTACATAAAAGAGTTTCTCTGGGGTGCCTCTCTTCTGCCCCTCCTCAGAAGGCTAGGTCCTTTGTTACACCCCGCTACTAACTCAG
The DNA here is from genome assembly GCA_007922175.1 of Pelusios castaneus. NCBI lineage: Eukaryota > Metazoa > Chordata > Testudines > Pelomedusidae > Pelusios > Pelusios castaneus. Next base: position 361,940 of record ML685758.1, read on the forward strand.
GCCACCATAAGGTAGCTGCTTCTTAGTCTTTGTGGCCAAGCCTGCCACCTGCAGGCATCCTCCACGTTGTTTGCTGTGCGGGGGGAAAAAAACACCCAGCAAATGTTCTGACATCCACAAAACCAAGCCCCTTCTGGGGCCGATTGAGCTCAGCAAAAGTTATTCACTTGCAGAACACCGAAAGGCCGGAAGACGATATCTATGCCCTGAGAGAAGTGGGTAGAATCCCTGTGAGGAAAGGGGTGCCCTGCCTAATCTGTTACTTGGTGAAGATAAAACTGTTCGAACTAGTGCCTGTGGTCAACCGCACCAACACAAGGGTGCTTCAGTTTGGGCCCTGTTTCTCCAGAACCTCTATAATTCATTGCAAGGTCTTAGAATATACATCGCAACTACCACATAGGTACTGCCGTACTTCAGCAGGGCGTCTGCAGAATAGCGTTGCCAGTTTCGGTTGGGTATATTCCTGGAGGTTTCATCACAGGATTTAGTCTTTAATTAAAGATTAATCTTTAATTCCTAGAGACTCCAGGACAATCGTGCTGTGCCCCTTCCAGTCTGGCTCATGTAAGCCTGGAGCATTGCTAATGTGTCGGAGGGGAACAGGGAAATGTTTCTCACATTGCTTTGGGAGGTACCCTAGTTTCATCCTGCACCAGACTTCCCCCTTGTAGATCACAGCGTCTTTCTTTTACAATCCTCCTTCCTATCATTTCTGATTGGCTATCTGAGTACACAGATCCCCCCAACCCCTTCCTCACCAAGGTATGGTTTAAATGCCCTGCCACAGGTTAGTTACAAGTTGGAGAATTTTGGAGTGCATTCCAAAAGCACTGTGGATTTTGCGATTTAAAGTGTATTAACAAACGTAAGCAAACCTTTGGAAAGGCTCCATATTCCACAAATACAATTGCTGTGCATTAGGCATAGAATCATAGAATAATAGGGTTGGAAGGGACCTCACGAGGTCATCTAGTCCAACCCCCTGCTAAAAAGCAGGACCTCTCCCCCTAAATCACCCAGCCAAGGTATTGTCTAACCGGCATGGCACACAGTACCCCAAAACAACAAGCCTCAGTGCTCAAAATTATCTGCACAGATCACAGGGCAGCGTGGAGAGTCTTCCCCAAATCAACAGCCAGTATACGGAAGTAATGTGCAATCAGCAAACAATCATACAAGATCAGAATGGTTGTCTTTCACACTCATTGTCCCCGAATGCAGAGGAATACAGAATCCAGTTCACAAAAACCTTTGCAGAGTGGAGAAAGGGGCTTGAAATAGAAAGAGATGTGAGAGTATAGAAGGATCTGCGCTAGTTTGGGGCAGAAAGTCACGTGGGAAGAAGGAGGGAGGCAAGTTAGAAGCAAAGAAAACAGACAGCTAGGTGCTTGGAAGGTAAAAGCAAAGACCAAAGATGATCAATGCATCAATTTGATTCTCCATTTCACTCTAAGTTTTAATAATGAAGGCCATCATTATAGAATCTGTGAGAAACTGGTCCAGCAAGGCAAAATTTGGCTGCTTATTTGTAACCTCTGAACCATTCCTGCTGATATTCTGCAAAATTGAGCTTGGAATCTTGCAAAGTCATCTTTGTGTGAGATTTCTGGGACTACCATTTTCTCATTGAATTGGAAATCCTGCAAAAAAAGCCTTCCTCACAGCCTATTTGGGTCTTCTGTTTCCAAGCGCATTTGGAAGCAGAAAACAAAGGTGAGTGAAAATGAAAATTCACAGGAGTAAGAAGTTATGCAAAGTTTTCTTTCTATCTCTTATTTGTCTTGGAGTTTTATTGTCCGGTCCATCGCCTTGGTGTTTGAGCTCCTTCCATATAAAATCAACAACAATGGCAAAGTAGCTGGTGGATTTCATGGAGTTTCTGTCAGGTAGCTCTTTTTTCAGGGTAAAAACTCTGCTTGAGGATTGGAGTTTTTTGTGGTTTTTATTTTTGATTTGATTAATATATAGTGTGGGCTTTTTTAGGTTGGTTTAAGCGTTTTTATTTATGTACTTATTGAGTGGTAAGTTGGTTGAGGTGTATCGGGTAGGAGATGTGTGGTATCATTTTCATGGAGTTTTGAAAAGGATCGTCTTACAATATTTCCTAAAGGTGGTCTCTGGACTGGCGTGATCTCTGGAAAGCTGTTCCATAGCTGGATCTTTTGAAAGAGAATGCTTTATCCGCAACCCCAGCTCTTTCATGCTTTGTCCTGGGCTTTTATTCATAGACAGAAATTCATCTTTGCTGTATCAGGAGCTTGATCAATCAACTAACTGTTTTGAGGATTAGAACCAGAGCCTTCAACTAGCATTTGGAAGTTGTTTCAGTGAGGTTTGAACACAGCCGATGTGTTCACCTAAGGCATGGAGAAGGCTATTTCACATTTAGAAACTGTTTCTTTTGAGCTCAGGTGAGGGTTTGGTTCAGCTGTTATGTTTTCCAAAACGATTTGTCCTAATTCCACCCAGGCAAAGGTTAGGTGTGACTTCGCAACATCAGCATTATACAGTTTTCCCAACACAAGATTTAAGGTAATATATTACAGACCTGAGCTGGTACCTGATCTGCCAGCATAATAACTTCCAATCTTTGACATTTTTCTGCTAATATTCTTAGCAGCATGTCTGTTCTCCCGTTTCAATGCTCATGTACAAAGCACTAGCTGAGTTGCTGCCACAGTGTTTGTGATTCCTTCCGTCTGTACATCTGTCCACTCATCTGTAAGGACTGCGAGACAAAGTGATTGAAGAATTGATTTTTTTTTTTTGCACGGTTGCATTACAAGTTCATAGCCAGCCCGTAGAAGAGACTTGCTCAAAGAATGTCTGTCCAGTAAGTGGTATGATGGTCATAATAGTTGAAATACTGCCCACCAATGAAGCCATCGTTGGGACCCTTTTCCACGTTTTGATAATGTTTTACAATAATGTAGGTGGTGTCCTTGCCAAAGGCTTCTAGGATACATCCACACTGGAGCCTTAGGTTGACTTAAGGACAGTTAAGTCGACCTACAGAACGCCGCATCCACGTTAGGCGCTTATTAAGTCGACTTAAGCGCTTCCTTAAATCAACTTAATAACACCACGTCTGAAGGTTGACAACGCTTAAGTCGACTTAATCCAGTGTGGACAGGGCATGCCCTTAAGTCGACCTAATTGGCCTCCAGGACCTGGTGCAATGTGGGACAGCTACCCACAATGCACCACTCCTCCATCGACCTAGCGCCTGCCAGTGTGAACACTGGCAGTCGACTCGAGTGTTCAGTGTGGACTCTCTAAGTCAACTTAATAGAGCCTCCAGTGTAGACGTACTCCTAGAGAACTCTACTGTCTCTATCACTTCATTGCCAGAAACTGAGTATCTGCCTACACGCTTCCTCCCTGAAGAAACACGACCACATCCATCCCTGAAGAAACACAACCACTTGGAAACAAATTCTCTTGTCCCTAGTACTGACACCCAGACACAGGCTGAGAATGAAAGATCCTTTTAGGAGATAGCAAGCTGCTAATAATGGGTTATTGGCAGTTGTTGAATTTCAAGTGAACAGCTCATTAAAGAAATCACAAAAGTGTAGTTCATGTTGTGTCTACAAGCAGCTTCAGGCTCCTTGAAAAGCAGGAACGAAGGGGGGCCCTTAAGGGAAAAAAATAAAGAGAGAAACAAAAGAGGAAACTTTAATTGAAACTACATTTCAAAAACCTCACTGGTTCGGCTTCAGTCTACAGGCTGGTTGCTGCTGACGTCTTGGATGTCCTCCAAAAAATAGCATAAGAAAACATTTCCCAATGCTATGGGCTCCAGCCTGGAGTTATTACGGGACCCCTGAGGAAGGGACAGGGCACAGCTACCCTGCCCCCAGAGCAAGCCTGCACTGAATTGTGAACTCACAGAGTTGCAAGCCATTCCTTGCTACCCCTGTGCTCCAAGGAGAAGTAATTCGTTTCACAGCCCTAGACCTAGCATAAATTACTTACCTCTGTGTGCCGACTAACTTGTACTGCGTGTTGGATTAAGCAGACCCATGGCTGTGCCCACTTCTCACCCCTGGCCTGGCCACCCAGGGTTGGTTTCTCTCTGCCCTGGGAACACAGGATGGCCCATTCAGGAGACTAAAGCAGGTTGTCATTGCCCCTTAGTGGCCCGCAGGGGTACATGTGGCAGCTTGTAACCAAGTCCCATCTTCTGAAAATGGCTCTTGCCCTGAGATTAGGGTGGTGCCCAACATCTGGAACTCTTCCAGGCATCCTAGAGCATGTTCATTTGACTGCCTCACTGGAGATAATAAATAGCTAAGGCCGGGTTCTACTTATTTTCAAAGCCAACCTGTCAAGACACCTGTGTTGTCCCGGCATTCACACACACTGAAAACACAGCTGTTGCCCTGAAAATGTTAGTCAAGGAGCCACTGCAGAACAGACTGGTAGCCCCTGAGCTTTGCTTAGTGGAAAAAGGGGAGTTTTTCTCCTGGATTTCTGCAGAGCCCCCTTTGACAGGTAAGGAATGCAGGATTTCCATATAGTAACTCTCTGTTCACCACTTGTCTAAATAGTAATAAATCATCAGTAAATTCCTGGTTCTGTTTGGGAAGTTTGGACTTCAAAGCCAAAGAGTCACAAACAGGAACCTTTCATTAACTGTGGAAAAAGTTTCACTGTATTTCAAATTGTGTATTTTGGTTACTTTGTTGAAGCATATATCGCTAACCAACAGAACACAACACGCTCTTTGGGGTCATGTGCCATTTATTATTCAACTCTCAGGCACTGAAATTGGTTGGTTATAATGACTACCCAGCTTTCATCTATACCAAATGTTTGAACTTGCTTACCCAAAGATGAGACAAGTTGGGGGTTTCTTTGTTTTGTTTTCAGAGATTTTTTTTTTAAGCTTTAAAAAGTTCCAGTTGATATTTAAAGACAGCAAAAGGGGGGAAAGAGGGGGGAATCCAACAACATTTTGATCAAATTTCCAAGAGCTACCTTCCTTGGTTTTGCTCACCAAATAATTTGAAGCATGTTGTTTTTGAGGAGCTGACAAAGCAGCAGCCTAGAATGAACTCAAATTTCTTGCGATGGCTTCAATGAAGGATAAATTTCTCTCTTGCCCCCTGAAAAATCGTAATTTTGTGGGTTCTGCTGCCATGATTCCTTTCATTCAATTAGGTGCAAACGGTTCAAAGCCATCCGGAAATGCTGTCTTGCTTTTTTAATGATCACTTCTTCTGCTTTTGTTTGAATGTGAGGGTCTTTCACCCAGCAAAGGAAACATTTAAGCTTTATAACAAGCTATTAAATGTAAAAGAACTTGCACTGTCTTCAGCTGGGATAGCCATTTCCTTCAAGCTTGACCTGAGTATCAGATGTTTGACTCTCTCAGGATTCGAGGTGAAGAAGAATAAACATGCATGCGCCACGCACGCGCATGTGCGCGGACACATGCACAAAGCTAGTAACTGAAATACTCGAGGCCTACAGACAGATCATTTTAGCTGTTAGCCCAGTGAGGGGGGTTTGGAAAACTCATCAGTGGGAAAGTTGCCAAAGCTGAGATTTAAACATGGGTGGTCACTAACAAAAAAAGTCTACAAACAAATGATTTTACATGATGTGATTGGGATCTGCTTTACTACATTGCTGAAGCAGCCTCACACTGTCACTCTCCTGTTGAAAGATAAAATTATGGTGATGTAATGAGGAACCGATTCTTACAAGCCACATAAAATACAAATGAACACATTTTCATTCTGTCAAGGTTTATGTTGGCTTGACTTCCGTGCACTCACTGGTTTTGGAAATAAAAGGTTTTACACTACACTGTGTCTTCTGTTTTATTTAGAAAAATAACCTCTGCGGTTCAGTTCAAAATGGCTTGTGCTATTGAAACGATATGATTTAGGCCCCCACTCAACATTCCCTCCCAAGCATGCTGTTGAGCAAGGACTTAAATTATATTTAAATGAGGGTTCCATCGTGCAAGCATGTCTCATGTTGATGAACAAGAGCAGTCCACTAGATTCCTTAGCCATGCCTACTCATGAGGGTAAACACTAATATAAGTAATCTATCTAAGGTGCTTACATGGTTCCCATTAGTGTAATACTAACAATCTTTACTGCATTTATCCTCACACCCCCCTGAGAGGCAAGGCGGTGCTATTACCCCCATTTTACAGATGAGGAACTGAGGCACAGCGACACTAAGGGATTTGCCCATCGTCACACAGATAGTCTATAACAGAGCAAGATATTGAACCCTGATCCTTCAATTCTGCCACTAAAACCACATGGGTAAGCATAGGCTATACCTATTAAAGCTGATCTGCTCCAGGTTTAGCAAATTCAGATTAATGCAAGATTAGGCCATTTTGGATTTGGTTACAAATGTGACAGTTTGGCGCGGGGGAAAGCTGTCACTCATCTAGGCAAATAATGAGTTTGTCATTACAAGCTGGCATTTTCAAAGGAATTGAAGAAAGTTAGGTGCCCATTTCATAGGTGTTCAGTGACACCCCTTAAATTATTTTGAAGAATTCCAGCCTGAAAACACAGGCCTAAATTCAGCTGTTGTACAAGTATATGGCCCCAACCCAGCAACCATCTAACATTATGCATGAGAGTACTCCCCTCAAAGGCAATTATCAATGAAGACAACGGGACTCCAGACATGCGTATACCACCTAGGCATGTGAAGAAGTGTTGTTCGATCAAAGCCTAACTCTGGAGTCTGGGTTTATCTGATGCAGTTTAGATACATCGGAACTTCAGTGAAATGAAATCCAAGCGAAGAAGGCCAATAATAGGCAAAATGAACCATCATTAAATTTCACATATTGTGTCTGAACTGAAATTCAATCCCCTCATCCACTTCGGTTATGCATGTACGCAGACATGAATTTTTATCTCAGTTTTCTGTGCACTTAAAATGAGCGTTTCAAAGGGACATCACCCAGAAAGATCACAGGGGTTGTGACCCTAGTTTGCCTAGGTTGAACAGAGCTGAGCACAGGGGTTGAAAAGTAAGAAGATGAGACCGTATGCAATACCCAAAGTTGCAGGCTCGGAACATACTAGAGGTCACTTTTTCAGCACCAGAGCCAATTGCATTCACTGAAAAATTCATATCTTCTATATTTTATTTTGGAGTTGAAAAAAAATAGAGAGACAGGTCAGCAACCTTCTATCCCTTGGCTTTAGCATTCCTTCCTCCAGCCTATTTTGAATCAACTAACTTCCTCTCCATTCACCTTCTTCTCCAATGCAGCTGTTAACTTTCTTGATTAATTGTCTAGGTTCAATAGGCCAGATCCTCAGCTAAAACCTGTAGACTGGTATAGCACCACTGAATTCAGATACAGTCTGAGACCTTCTTTAAAACAATGAGTGGTAAGGAAGTTGGGGTGCAGTTGAACCCCAAAAGCAGTGGGAATATTTAGCTACGGTGACCAGATGTCCCGATTTTATGGGGCCAGGCCTGATATTCAGGACTTTGTCTTATATAGGTGCCTATAGCCCCCATCCACATCTTGGTTTTTCATATTTGCTATCTGGTCACGCTAGGCTCAGTAGCAGAAAAGCCTGAAGTTACAGCAGAGCCGAAAATCAGAGACTGGAAGCCAGACAGAAGTAAGGAACTGAATCCAAACAGATCCTGATTGACTGAAGAAGGATCCGATTTCAACTGGGTTTCAGCAAAGCAGGAACTGGCAGTGGTTAGAGCCTGCAAAGCCCCAGTGCTAAATTCAAGTCATGTGACCCCACTCTTGGGCTCTGGAAGACACTTGGCAATGCTAACGTCATGGTGGCCATCTTGGTCGGCGCTGAGGCACAAGTCCCCAGAGCGAACGCCAGAGCATGATCTGAACTGAAAGGTGACGTCCGGTAGACAGGCGTGAACGTGTCCCCTCTGTAGGGAATGCGTCACACAGACTGAACACTGCTTTAAGAAAGTTCCAAAGGGGGAGCCGTGCTAGTCTAGTGCAGAAAAACAAACAGAAGTCCTGTGGCACTTTTAAAGACTAACAGATTTATTTATCACACGAGCTTTCGTGGGAGAAAATCCCACTTCGTCAGATGCTTTGAAGATGGGAAATTTACCGAATGGGAGGAAATTAGTGCCACGGGACTCTGTTTGCTTTAAGAAACACGCCCCCACCACGTATCCCTAATGCCAGACAGAGCAACTCCAAGCCATTGATGGTGGTTAACTTGAGTTGGTTTGATCATGGCAGGATCCAGCATTACACAGCAACCCATAACTATTGATCTCACCCAGTTACATTAATGCTGTGGTGAACTGGGGCCCTTTCATGGCTTACCCACGCAGTATTCACTCCTTGCGCTTGATAAATGGCAAAACAACCCTGAGCTACTTATAACTGATTCTTTCACGGCCCTGCTGAGCATCTGGCAAGTTACACTGTACTTTTCCCTCATCATGCTCCAGTGGGGTTGGATATCGCAATTGTCCTCATGCTATCTCTGGGGAACAGAGGCAGAGACCGGCCGCAAATCACCTGGGAAATCTGTGGTAAAACAGGGATTTGAGCACTCATTTCCCAAGTCCCACGGTAACAGCCTAACCCCCAGGCAAGCCTTCTTTGTTCATCTTCTGTTACCTGTCAGCCACCTGGACACTTTCTGAGTGAGGTTATTTATTCTGTAATTGTACACTGTTTTGGTAAGGTTTGTTACTGTATTCTCATCCCGTTAAAGCATGTTCAGCTCCACCCATTCGATTGGAAGGTCCTTGGAGCAGAGACCATCTTCTTGTTTGTACAGACCTGGCACAATGGAGCCTTGACCCATGATTGGAGCCTTTACGAGTTACCTTACTGCAAATAGTAATAATCAATAAAGTTCACACCCATTGTCAGAACTGATTCATTTTCTAGTGTAGATCCAGCCAGGATCTGTTCCCGATCTGGCTCTTTAATAGTTATCACGCATATCCCTGGATTGTGTTTAGTATTTCAAACTGATGCTTTTAAAACCACAGAATCAATATCCTGGTAATTTTAACTACAGCTGTACAAAAACTCAGCAGCTCTGGTTTTCAGGGCCTCCTGCTCGATTCTGTTGTTAACCCCTGAGTTCTGCATTGAGCTGTCTGGGGATTGAACAAACCCTCAAACCTCAAAATGAAATTGATCCAAAACTGCAACATTTCTTGGTTCCACCCAAAACCACAAATAGGAGCCCTCTTCCCCATGGGTCCTCTCTCTCCTTTTCTATGGCCTTACTTTTTGCATGCTTCTTTTTTCCCTAACAGCGTTATGCATGCTGGCACTTATTCAGGCCCACTAATAAATACGGATTCAGCAAACAGGGATTTGTAAATAGCCCCCAAATAATAATACCTAGTGCCTTTCAGCAGTTCCTCTCAAAGTGCTTTACAAAGGAGATCAGCATTGATTTTCACCATTTAACCAATGGGGAAACTGAGGCATGGAGCAGCGAAGTGACTTGCCCAACATTAACTAGCAGGTTAGTGGCAGAGCCAGGACTAGACCTCAGTCTGGTGCCCTGACTTCTAGGATGCCCCTCCCTTCCCAAAGAGAGACAGATGCTGGCTGATAGGGTAGTAGCCAGGGGAATTGCTCTCTGAAGATGGAAGATGAAGGAAGTAGGCTTAGTGGCCATCTCCTGAAAGCACTGGGACCTGAATTGCCAGCCCCTCACATTCAAAAGTGCATGATTCAGGTTCCCCCCCCCCCCCCCCCCAAAAAAAAAAAGAGATCAGAGGAGGAGAGAAGACATCAAGACACAGCAAAATACAGGCAAGCTTGAGGTCTGCTAGGACCTGGGGGGAGAGGGAGGAGAGCTGGGCCCTGTTTCAAATGTTCCCTCTGTTTTTGTTTCATTTCTGAACATTTGCACAGCTCAGTCTGGTGAGAAAATGTCACATGTCCAGGGTATGCGTGTGCCTCTTCGCCGCATCCAGCACTCAGCAATTTAACCATCGTTTCAGCCAAGAAACGATGGCATCGTTCTCTGGGGTCTGACTCAGTGTCTATCCCGTCCCACTACTTTAAGCACTCTCTAATCATGAGAAAAATCAGGGCTGTCTTTTTCAAAGAAAGCTGCACTTCATAACAGCGGCAGAGTTAACCACAATCCTAACCAGTTCCTGATGCAACCCTCTTTTAAAGGCTGCCTTGCTGCTGCGGTCCCCGTCTGCCGTTAGACAGCAGCAACAGGCAAGCACTCGGGAAGCGGTGCCTGACAGCTCCTAGGTCTCTGTGCCGTCCTTGAGCCTGAGCCATATGGCCCTTGTCTCTTCACCCACCAATGGTAACCTGAGATTCAAGGGCTTTGCATGCCGGGTTTTCTACCAAGATGCTTCATTAAGCAATACGAGGCAGTTCAGAATGTACATGTGACTAAGGTCTTAGATTTCCAGGGAAAATGATGCCACAGATGGGATCAATGCAAATCGAGGCTTGCACAAATCTTGTCAGAGCCTCCCAAAACACAGAACGAACGAGAGAGAGAGACTGCAGTAGAGGGAAAGGAACCAGCAAGAGTGGCCGCACTGAAAAATGAATTCCATTCCCCCCCTTATTTTTAATAGCAAACAGAAGGAAATAAGTGATTAGGGATGGAAAACCTGAATTAAAAAAAAGGCTAGCTAGGCCATTCGAGGGGCACAGTCAGAAATCTGTGACCCAATGGCAGAGGTCCCTCGGTTCTCTCCCCTTCCCACAATCCTCAGGATTCTTTAGAGAGGGCCAAAACTGGTCAGTGAAAGGAGTTGAGACTCTCGCACTAGGAATGGGACTGGAGAAAAATGGCCAGGTTTCAGGGAGGGGCTCGGCTGGCCTGGGAGCAGGCACTTGAGAATGCAAGCTGGGTGCAAATTCGAGAGCTTCAGCTTACGACACTGGCCCTTAATAAAGATCTCTTTCCTACAAGACGACTGCCTGTTGTGTGAACTGTTGCTACAGAAACCGGGATCCTGGCGTAACTCAATATACTCAGGATTGCCAGAGGGTGATGGCAGCCCCTGTGCTGGGAAGGGACAGTTGGGTTCCAGAGGAGGGGGATTAGGGGATCGGGAAGAGAGAGGGGATGGAGTCTATGGAGAGAACGGAGGTTTGAATAGTATAATATTTGGTGGGCAAACCCTCAGCATTCTGCCCCTACAGTTAGTGGAGTTATGCTTATTTTACAGCTACAGTGATTTACAGCAGCTGAGGAGCTGCCCTTGGATGCCCTGATCTTACTTACGTATCACACCTTCTGAATCCAAGATCTTCCAGTCAAGGTAGCAGACAAACTCCCCATCTCCACTGAGCGCTTCAGCCAGAAATTAAGGACTGGCAAAAGTAAATAATCAATGCTGTGCTCAGAGGTAAACAGAGTAAGAGAGCAGATTAAAGGCCAGAGTCAAATAAACTAGTTTAAACTGAAACCGAAGGAAGTAGCAGTACAAGCCAGATAGCTGTCTGTGGAGACTGATACATTTAGCAAAGAATTCAAGAACAGCTCTGTACTCTGTACATCCAAATAACGTTTCTGTGGTCCCGCGTCAGTCAATCAATCACAATCAATCATTCTGTAATGGCATTAAATCTGGTTTAGATACTTGGCTAAGTTAAGAAAGGATGCCTACGGTGATAAATTAGACTCAGACTTCCTAGCACTCACTCACACACACCTGCTGTGCTCAAGACAGAGCGCCAGGGAGTCTAAATTAGTCTAACAACCTTATACATCACTTCTGAATTTGCCCTTTTTTCTCTAGCAAAGGATACACACTGTCATCAGAATGTAAAGCAGTACAGGTCTAAAGGAGAGAAGCGATGGCGATTTACATCGGCTGCAGATCTGATCCAGATACAGCCCAAACTTGAGGGATACATTTTTGTGGGGGGTTTTTTTTTAATAGACTGAAAGGTATTGATTCTCAGAAAAAGGTAGAAGCCTAGAGTTGCATGGAATCACACACCTGGGTGTAAAGATCAAGAGTACACTTGCACAAATCCAATTTTCATCTGTAGTCAGCGATACTGTGCAAATTATCCCAATTTATGTATACACTTGCATCTAGAGCTGAACCGGAGTTTGTTAACTAAATATTTTTTCTTCTGAAATGGCAGATTTGTCAAAACTGAAGTGTTCGTGAAACAGGGACAGTTTTGACAAACTTCTCCACTCAAAAACAAGTAAAAATTGAGGAAACAGTTTTTGACATTTTTAAAACCAAAAATTCTGGTTCTTCAGTTTGAAACAACTTCTTAGTTTGAATTTGAAGCTAATGAGACTGAGGAATAGAAGGCTGAAATTGAAACAGACTCAGAATGTTTTGTAATTATTAAATGGAAATGTTTTAATTGAGCTGAACTGAACTTTTTTGGTTTCAGAAAGTTTTTAGATTTCAACTTTTCATCCTGATTCAAGATGGTTAAAATGATCAAACTCTCAAAAGCATTTGTGGAATGGGGAAACCCGTTCCTGCCCGGCTGTAACTGCATCAATTTTGCCTGTGTGGAAAACCAGGTAAAAAACCCCAAACAAACAAGGAGTCCTGTGGCACTTTTAAAGACTAACAAGTTTATTTATTTGTCTGACCAAGTGCGGTATTCTCCCAAAAAGCTCATGTGATAAATACATTTGTTAGTCTTTAGAAATGCCACAGGACTCCTTGTTTGTTTGGCTGAACTGGACTAACACTGCTACCCCTTTGGAACAGATAAAAAATGTAACCTTTCTGCTTCATCTTTGTAGACCCCCTATTTCCAGTGTGTGTCGTATGCTGGGACAGATCTGATGGCTCTGCCCGCAGACAGAAATGCAAATAAAAAGCCCCCATAATACTTCATTTTGTAAGATTCAAACAAGAAAAGTCAGGAGAACACCGTCACTACATCAGCTGTCCCTATTTAGAAAGGGCAATCCCCATTCATTTTTACCAATACAACTATAATTTTCCTTACTCTGTCCTCCCTCTTCCACCTTGTGTGTTTTGACTTGAAATAGTCTGCAAACCGTTTCTCCATAACACATTTCCGCATGTGTAATGCAATAATGCAATTTGTTTGGTAATTATCATTATAAAAAGTTTCTGTGTTTATAAAAAGCTCTATCAGTTCAACAGAATTGAGAGCAATCTCACCATTTCCCACCAGATGTCTGTTAGTAACTTTGAAACACACATACACACAAAAGATCTGTCCTGAATAGATGACAATCTAAATAGACAAAGAAACAGAGAAGTAAAGTGATGTGCCTAAGGTCATGTGCAGGAGGTCAGACTAGACGATTATATTGGTCCCTTCTGACCTTTGAGTCTATGCATCAGGGCTAAGTTCTCACTTGGGAGAAGGCTGCATCTATTGTATCCTTCCCGTATTGCAAAAGGAAAGGGGGTGATTCTGGCTAGATGAGAGGGGCCTCAGAGGGATACCATATTGGAAAAAGGGCCCCAGGATTGAAGAGATTGAGAATCACTATATTCGAGGGAATTTTCTAGGTTCCCGGGGTGTGTTTAAAAGGGGAAAATTGCTTAATTAGTTAATTAACTAACTGCAAAATTAATTAGCTTTCTGTTCAAACTTGTCACAAAGCTCTAGTTGGAGGAAAATTTGAAGGATTCCTTGTCAAAACTCAGCTAAGACAACCATTAGTGTGCTGCTGCTAACACCATGGACTAGATTCCCCAGCTGGCTCTTGCTCTGACATAGCGGTGGAGGGGCACTCTGGAGAAGGCAGCCGGATCACATGTACTAGGTTGCATTCTCCAGTGCATTCAGTCTCCTTTGCACTACTCAGATGGCCAGTGGGGAATTCCTGATGCACAGGGGAAATTGTTGCTGGTGGAAAGCTAGCAGACCCCGATCCTAAAGTTAAGGGTGTGATGGGGCAGGCAGGGTCATAACAGAGCAAAAATACACCCTGGCCTCCACCAGTCACTGAGGGATTTTAAGCCAGTGTGAATGAGGGATATCCTTAATACCTCTAAGTTACCCAAGGAGCAGGGTTTCCTTTACTCTGAGCCCTAGCTTGAGATACTAGTGAAACAGCAAGGCAAAGCTTGTGTGGGAATCTTTTTGCTCAATGGGTTTGATTCTACTTCCAGTGAAATTAGATTTCATTTGTCATTTGAGCAGGAAGGGGCCCAGTGCTGGAACTTTATTTCCCAGTTCTGCAACTCCCTTAGCTCCAAAACAACATAAATAATCACTGAGGAACTCAAAACAAAACAAAAATGCCAAGGAAAATGAAATGAAATAAAGAAGAATGTTCCCTCTGGGGTCCCCTAGCATGAGAATTGCTTGGCCACAAGACATATTAATAATAATAATAATAAAATGAAAAAAAGCCACTGAGGATCTCTGGCCACGTTATATTGGTGGTTAGCCTTCTTCGCTAAGAGACTAGAATGCTCTTTATGTTCTACTGTGTTCCCAAGAATTATTTTTTTTACTTATTACCAAATTCAGATGTCCCTATAGCATTCTCTGACTTCCCATGAAGTATTAGTTGAGATCATCATTAGGATATTCATGCTAGCATAAACCCATCATTAAGTGCCCACAGAAATTTGGGTTATGTCAATGTCAGTTGAGATTGAGATTGGGGAACATTGGCCTTTCTGTTCTCTTATGGAAACCAAACTTGTTGGACAACATATTTTCATAGTCATATATCAATAAAATGTTGCTCAGACTTAATCCAGCAGTAGAACATATGCAAGCTTAGTGTGGCCTTTAGGGCTGTCTATTCTCTGTGTCAAGGGTATGTTCTGCTCTTGGATGTGTGTACTGAATAGAGCTGGTTGGAAAAAAAAATCACAATTTCCATATCCTCTAGGAAGTTTCAATATTTCATAGTTGTTTTCATCCCAAATTAGGACAAAAAGCTGAGATATTAAAGATTTTTTTCACCCGAAAGAAAGTTGCAAAAGCCCACATTTTGACATTTTAGATTGGAACAAAAGGTTTGATATTCCCAAGTCAAAGTGTTCCATTTTGATTTACTGAACTGAATTAAAACATTTAGTTTTGTCTTGGATTTTGTGCCCTTGAGTTACCATTAGTGTCTCATGCCCCCATTCTCCTATATGGGTTGGGCTCCCCTAGCAGACCACATCTCCCATTATATACAGTGGTCATGTGTTCCCATGATGCATTGCATCAGTTTGACCAAAGAGAGGCTGTGATGTATTATGGGAGATGTAGCCTATCAGGGAAATCTAGCCCATAATGGAGAATGGGGTCATGAGGCACTTGAACTACAACTGCAATGAGGAACCCTGGCAGCCAGACAAATGCAGATTACTGTCAAACTAATTTAAAACAGAACATTTTGATTCAGTTCAACAAGTCAAAATGTTTCAATTCAGGTCAACTTGACTTAAAATTAAATATTTTGTTTTGATTTGTCCAATGAGGTGGGGGAGAAGAATCACATTTTGATGGCAAAAAAATCAAACTTTTCCCATGGAAAATTTCAGTTTTGCAGAAACTTAATATTCTGTCAAACAGATGGAAAAACTGATGGAAAATTCCCAACCAGCTGTAGTACCAAGCATGGGATACTCCAAACTCAATTTTTGTCCAATACTCCCTGCAGAGTAGAAAGTAAGTCATTAATTAGCCTTTCATTAATTAACTCTTCAGCCATAAACTATCACCTTTATGCCTGATATACTTTTCTGACAGTGGATAAACAAATCATAAACCAGAATGTTTGCAAAGCCCTCATTTGGGATGGAAAATGCTGCAGTTACAAGAGACAGGACAGTCTGAATGTTTCTAGGTGTTGGACAGAGCCGTAGCAAATTCTCACAGCAACTGGAGAATGACAAAATAGTGAAGACTTAGATACATCCATAGAATCTTAGGCTATGTCTACACTTGTAAAATTAAGTTGACTCTGTTAAGTCAACTTAACAAGGTCGACCTTAAGTCAACTTAAAGTCGACCTTGTTACGTCAACTTAACAGTAGACATAGCCATCCACACTGGCTTTAAGCTGACTTAATAAGGTCGACTTAAGAAGTCAATTTAAGGCTTAAGTCGACCTTCAGAGGTGGTGTTATTAAATCAATTTAAACTGTTATTAATTTGACTTAATAAAAGCCCAGTGTGGACACGGCTTTGTGTAGGTCGACTTAAGCGTGCTTAAGTCGATCTAAGTTGCCAGTGTAGACGCACCCTTTGGGTTGGAAGGGACTTAATAAGGTCATCTAGTACAACCCCCTGCTAAAAGCAGGAGCATTCCCACTAAATCATCCCAGTCAGGGTTTTGTCTAACCTGGCCTTAAATGTTTCCAAAGATGGAGATTCCACCACCTTCCTAGGTAACCCCTTTTCAATGCTTCAATCACCCTGCTAGTAAGAAAGCTTTTCCTAATATACAACCTTGACCACCTCAGCTACAACTTGAAACCATTGCTCCTTGTTCTGTCCTCTGTTACTACTGAGAACAGCCTAGCTGCCTTCTCTTTGGAGCACCTCTTCAAGTAGTTGAAGGTTGCTATCAAATCCCCCCTCAGTCTTCTCTTCTGTAGACTAAATAAGCCTAGTTCCTTCAGTCTCTCTTGTAAGTCATGTATCCCAGCCCCCTAATAATTTTCGCTGCCCTCTGCTGGACTCTTTCTAATGTGTCAACATCCTTTCTGCAGTGGGGAGCCCAAAACTGGATGCAATATTCCAGATCTGGCCTCACCAGTGCCGAATAGAGGGGAATAATCACGTCCCTGGATCGGCTGGCAACACTCTCCCTGAGTGGAGGGCCATTGGCCTTTTTGGCAACAAGAGCACACTGTTGACTCATACTCAGCTTCCCGTCCACCATAATCCCCAGGTCCTTTTCTACAGTGCTGCTACTTAGCCGATCAGTCCCCAGACTGTAGCAGTTCAAGAATGACACACGGGCCAAGGTTATGCCTGTGAGTGACAGACTAGGAGGTTAACAGATGCTACACCTGTTATAGACCAAGGTTCAATAAGAGCTTCTACTCCTGCTGTAAGGCTTTCTTCTCTACAAAAGGGTGCTGAAATCAGTCAGTGAAGCTGTGACTGATGTGAGTTCTTGTCTGATTTAATTGAGCTTATAGGCAAAAGATGATGCTCTATAGGATGAGATCTTTATTAAGATCCAAGAAATGGGTATTTTACATATCCAATCCTAATCTGTGTATGGCTTTGGATACAGGCTATAGCAACTGAAAGAGACTGTCAGTTGTTTATTCAAGGGCTAACTAGCTAACTAGCTGTAGAGATCCCTTGAAAGTTTGTTTGCTGATAGGGAACTGAAGTGTCTGAGAGGACTGTGAAGTTGCTAATTTGCAACTTCCAAGAGATCCACACAACTTGCTCCTGAAAGGTGTCGAGGGAGTCAGCGGATGCTGGCTGGGTTGCTGATGCTGGGCAGATTTAGCTGCCCAAAGCCAGAAGTTTCTGGAACAGGGAGTGGTAGCTTTGAGCATGGTCCACAAATTTTTCGGTTGCTGTGGTCAGATGCCATGAGAGCAGCAGTCACAAGAGCTGCAGTGAGAAGAGCCCTATGTGCTCTGTGTGTGACTGGAAGAAGCTGAGCCAGGAAGGGAAAGCAAGATGTTTCCCCCTAACTCAGGCATTTTGCAGCAGACTTTCTCCTCCCATTCTGTAAATTCCCCATCTTCAAAGTGTCTGACAAAGTGGGATTTTCTCCCATGAAAGCTCATGCAGTAAATAAATTTGTTAGTCTTTAAGGGTGCATCTACACTTGTAAATTAAGTCGACTTAAGCTTGCTTAAGTCGACTTAATTTACTCTGCGTCTACACAATTTACTCTGCGTCTACACTACATTTTCCTTAAGTTGACTTAAGCAAGCTGCTTAAGTCAATTTAAGGAAAATTAAGTTGACTTTACTAAATCTCATTTAAAGTCCACTTTAGGCTTAAGTCGACTTTCTAAAATTGACTTAAGCCAGTGTAGACCTGGAGTAGCCCTAAGTTGACTCTAAGTTGACTTAGGGCTCTCCAAGACTCCCCCACTGCCCTCCCTTGCCATTGTACCTGGGTACAATGGGGCAAAGGCTGAGGCCCCTGGCACTTGGCAAGGGGTGCCCCCCCCACCGTGGATCTCTCCCAGGTCCACCTAGCCCCTAGAAGTCATCCTAGGCATCCAGTGTGGATGCTCTAGATCGACTTTGTAAGTTCCCCCGTAAGTCGACTTAAAATTTAGGTGTGGACATGCTAAGTCGACCTAAATTAACTGTCTGCAGCAGGTAAAGGATGGGAGAAGGAAGACTCCTGGAAACTTAAAGTGGTGGCAGAAAAATAAACTATTAATCTCCCTCTTTGGGGCGCAAAGGGTTAACAGTTGCGCTGCTAGCTGAGCTAGATTCGGAAGTCAGCTTCACAAGTGACAGGAAAACCACAGATGATTATCCAACAGTTTGAACATACAATGACTTTCACAGAAATAAAACTTTCAGAATAACCCCTCCTCTTGGACCCTCTTAATAGCCCGGAGACAAAATATAAAAGGACAGAATCCAATACATAAAACAATAAGCGTGACAATAATTCCCACAGCTACTCCAATTGTAATACCTTGGATTAAAATTGAGGTAGAAGCGTTATTCATATCCAACTATATACATTTTAAAGGGAAGAGAAATAGCCGTGAGAAGTAAACGTGGGGGATAACTCGGGTTCACATACGTATCACGACTATCAGGCAGGTGACCAGCAACAGCATGATGTCTGAGACGGAGGTTGTAATCGACTCGGGCCGGCACTCTCGGGAGGACTCCTACTGCAGGGTGATCAGGCCTGGCAGTTAACTCGCGGAAACTCTCTTTGCTCCGTGCGGAATGGTAGCTTTTATGGCCTAGGCCACTTCCTGCAGAGGTCTGTGACTGGGCAGATTCTGCCACAGTAGGAAGGGGGGCAAAAGGTCGCCCGGTTCCCCCTGTCCTTATTTGGGCAAAGAAATTTTCACCAGCTCTCTAGGTTCTGGGTCAGAGCCTTCTACGCCCCTGGAGGGGGTGGGGGGGCAGAGCAGCCATAGATGACGAGGGGCTCGGCACGCACTTGCCCTCCAGATGCCCTCACATGGGCGAGGGGGATGACCCACCCCTTTGGGAGCTGACTGAGAGTGAATCAGGGTTCGAATGAAACCTGTGGATGGTCACAAGCCTTGCAGTCATGAGTTACCCATGTGAGCCGGGGAAAGTGTCTGGTAAACAACATCTTGTGACTTTAGCAGTCATGAGTTACCCATGTGAACCCGGGAAAGTGTCTGGTAAACAACATCTTGTGATTTTATATCACAAGGGAGGTGGTGGCCATTTTACGGGGTACTCATAACAGCCCCTTAACATTAACAAGTGTAGACATAGCCTAAAAGTGCCACAGGACTCCTTGTTTGTTTTGCATATGTATGTGACTGAATGCTGGTTAATTAGTAAGCTGACTAGATGGTGGTTCCAGCAGAGGAAGAAGAGTCTGTATGGATTTCTGCTGAAGATTCCCCTAAACAAAGAAGAGGATAGCTAGTTTTTTCAACTCAAGCCTTTGGACTTGATGAACAGAGACTATAACTGAGACTCAGGTGAACTCCACCTA
Source organism: Pelusios castaneus (assembly GCA_007922175.1). Classification (NCBI taxonomy): domain Eukaryota; kingdom Metazoa; phylum Chordata; order Testudines; family Pelomedusidae; genus Pelusios; species Pelusios castaneus. The sequence continues at coordinate 381,507 of ML685758.1, forward strand.
AACTTTGGGACCTCTTAAGTTGCATCTCACAGTGTTTCCGTGGGGACTGCTCCACTTAAATTAAAATTGTTTTCTTGTTTGTGTGTTATGGAAAAGGAGAGCTGTGAAAATAGTATATGTGGATTTACCAAATAGCCACATTGGTTTATATATATATATATATAGTAGTTATATTATTTCCTTATAAGATCTATAAAGTTAATACTTAATCAAGCTCGTTACTTTTGTTTTCATTAGCACTTGAATGTGGGGAAGGTAACTCTGAACAATCTTTACTGAGAGTCCCTTGAAGACTGAATCCTGAGTCTCCAGCTGCTTCTCCATAGGAGTTGAGTTTTATTTTTGTTAAGGCACGGGAGAGGGGCAATAAGGTAAACTCTAGCCCCCCCGAAGGTTACATTTGCAAAAATGTTATTTGTCCAATGCTAAAAGAGCTTGGTTCTATACGGACTTCATTAAAGCTGCAAGGCCATGCGCTCTAGTATATCTTCCTAACTGCTATGTGTCTAAATGTCAGCCATGCTGAAATACCCTTCAGCCTTAAATGTTCCAATATGTATCTGTGTCCCGCATGTATTTTTCTGGTAAAGGTAAAATTGCCAGTTATGTTAACGCAGGAATGTTCCAGCTATTGCCCTTGCAACATTTGCGACCTTTTGCCACAGACTGGTTGCAGCATCACAGCTTACGACAGCTAGAAAATGCAACATTAAGGCCAACTTTCCGTCTCTAATGCATATGGCAAGGGGTATTGTTAGTGGGAGTTAAAGACAATGGGCCAGAGCCACTGATGGGCTAATCTGGCAGATCTCCAACTAAGTCCCTGGAGCCATTCCTATTTTCCATCAGCTGAGGATGTGGTCCAGTGTGAAGTGAAGAGAAAGATAGACACACTCCTTCTTTCTGATCTCTTTTACACTGATCAGAAAATGGAGTAGCTCTGCTGAAATCAGTGTAGTTATATCAGGGCAGAATTAGTCTGAGATGAGAAACAGACCGAGTGGCCTTTGTTGGTTTGGGTCACAACCTTCACATATAATCAGTGACAGTGAGGTTACAACATTCTTACACGTCTACAACATTTATTATGGTCATTTCCTGGCAATGACTGTACATTAAACCTGGAGGACAGATCTTTTCCAACAGGGCTTTGAACAGTAGTCCAGAGTTGTGACCATTGAAGTCTGGGTTGTCTGCTATAAATTACTATAATGTTACTTATTACATACACTCACTGTAGCCTCTAGGAGCCCCAATCATAGACCAGGACTCTGCTTTCCTCAGCATAGTAGAGACAGAGAAGAAAATCAATGTCCCTGCTCCAAAGACCTTGCAGTTCAAGCATAAGACAGATATAGACAGACAGGGGAACCCAAGATAACCTTGGTCAGGATGGCAGGCAGTGGTCTTGGCAAACCAGTGACCCGGCCACTGTCAAATATTTTGTAGGCTCCTTGGCAATGAGTGTTCTAAGAAGAAATTAGACGAGGGTGAATGAGGTACCTTTGTGGAGGTTCATAGGGAGCTTCTTCCAAACATGAGGGACAGCATGAGAGAACGCATGAAGGTACTTTTTCTGAAAACTAAGTGGGCATTGGAGGCTGGCAGAGGTGGGAGTCAACATCTCAATAATGCAGTGGTTCTCAATCTTTTGCGGGTCACAACACATTTGGTGTATTGAGACCCTACAGGACACAGCAGCCCATCCTCCCCCAGGCTGAATTCAGCCACCTCCCTGGCTCTCCATTACGCTCTTACTGATGTGTGATGACATAGTCATGTGTCTCGACACAGTGGTTGAGAACCACTGCAATAGTGAATGAGAGAGGATAGGTAGGGCTGGGAAAAGAATTTTAACAGATACAGGGATACATAGTAACTTATTTAATTCATGAAATAATTAGAAATATGCTGCTAAACTTGTGCATCTGGGAAATATACTAACGCACCGAGGATGATCCTTCAAGACAAGGGAAGACCGGGGGGGAAGAAAGGGGGAAGGGCTAGAAAGTCCTGTTACGTCACAATAGATGTATATGGGAGCCAAGACACATGAGACCACATGTTCAGACACTCGCCCAATCAAACATGCAGCACCATAGTGCCCGGAGACCCCAGCTGAAGTTAAGACTGCACTGGGGTTTTACATACACAAAGTAAGAGACCGTTCTCGGTCCAAAAAAACTTCCAAATGGAAAAGGCAGATCAAAGGGAACATTGCTCTCCTCTTTTTGTAGATGGGAAACTGAGCTGCAGAGATTAAGTGATTTGCTCAAGGTCACACAAGAAGTCTGAGGCAGAGTCAGGATTTGAACCCCAATCTCCTGAGGCCTACTGTAGCTCTTCAACCATGAGACCATCCGAACTTTCTTACACACAATATTCTCTCTTTTCAAAATTCTGCCATTATGCAATGGGAAGATCAGACAGAGCTTTTGGCCATGCACACAGTGCTGGGATTTTCCAAAAGGGGCCTGTACTCCTAGGCTATGTCTACACTAGCAAGTTAGTTCGAATTAAGGAAGCTTAATTCGAACTAACTGAAACCATGGCTACACTAGGCTTTCATTAGCTCAAATTAAGGGCTTCCTTAATTCCAAGTAATAACTTCGAATAGGGTATTAGAAGTAAGGATTCATTTGAACTAGTTAGTTTGAATTAACCAATGTGGCCATGTTAGTTCAAATTAATTTCTTCGTTTGAACTAACCAGCCCATTGAAATCAATGGAGATCGCTAATTTGAACTAAGCAAGTGCCATGAATGGCACTTGCTTAGTGCGAACTAATTTTTTCTAGTTCCAATTAAGTTAATTTGAATTAACTAAAATTAGTTCAAATTAGTTAGTTTGAACTAACTAATTTGAACTAATTTTAGTAAGTGTAGACATAGCCTAGCTAGAGCCCATTCTCCAGCCAGAGGCCCATTTTTTAGTGTCTGCAATTTCCCATTCAACTTGAAGATGTAAACTCCCATTCAAGTCAGTGTGACCTTTGGAAGGGGCAGCAATTAGTGCAAATGTTCATGCCATACAGTGTCAGTCCTCTGATCCTGTATTTTTTTTTAAATGAAGAGATGATCTATACATTTCATGTTCAGCTGATTCACTAGGAACTTTTTTGCCAAGGGAAGTATATTACAGGGGGAGAACGGTAGACATAATAATAATAAAAAGACATTTTCCTGCCTATAAATTTGTTTTCTTCAAGCATGCCCTGATCAAGGCTATTACTTTGTGGGTTTTCCTACCCATGCCTGCAGAGTTTGAAAGCAGTCATGTGAGACTTTTCTGGCAGCGAGCCCAATTGCTTTACATTTCAGTGGTTCTACTTCCCTAACAGAGAATGTCATCTGTGTCTAAAGGTATATCGGTGAACAAGTCAGAGAAGAGAAGAAAGGTTAATACAGACTGTTAGATATAGACACAGAAGAAAATCGAAGTGTACGTATTTAGGCTTTTCAAACAACCACATTGCAATTGGGATGTATAATAGGCCAAAAAGATATGGGCAGATCAGAAATGAAGAGTGGGTTTCAGAGATGAATATATGGGAAAGGTCAAGAGATATTTATTGCCTGAAGAATTGTTCTTGTTAAGATTCCTTCTGCTAATAGGACAAATACACTGTTGAGATGGCTACATGCTGGCTTCCAGTTTCCTGTGGGTCTTGAAAGATTTTGCAGATCCTTTAGTTCAGAGCCAGTACACGTTAGGGGAGCTTTCTGCAGGGTTCTGCGCACACCAAGAAAGGTTGCCTTTTAACCACCCCCATTTATTAAGTGAAATGCATGTTTTCATATGGAAGATGCTGATTTAAAGAGTATGATGATGTTTTCTTTTCTGTCTTCAAGACAGACTGCCATGCACATTAGGAAATTTGGAACTGGTGGCAGGACATCTTCACAGAAGGATCCCCAACAATAGGAATTTTTTGGTCTGACAGAGACATATTTAATGACCTTCAGGCCATCAAGTGAGGCTTATTTTGAACCACTTCCAGCCACAACCACTCCACTGCTCTTTGCCAAGAACACAACAACATTCTGGCATTTTTCATGAAGAAAAGTTTACACCAGAAAGTGATTGGCTGCCAGTTCAGACCACAAAGTACCAATGTAATGGGCGTTGCATGAAAGCGGGAATCTGCATTCAGCACTAATGTCAATTTCTGAAGGATCTTGAGGTGTAGCCCATTGCAAATCAAATTGTAGTAACCCAGGCTCAAGGTGACAAGGCTCTGATAACTTTCTTGAGGTCCACATTCGGTTAAAAAAATAGTTTGCAACCATCAAACCAAGCTGAAATGATAAAAGTCATGACTACCTGGACGCCCCGAAACATCTAGGAATCTTGTAATGACAAGTAGCAGTTGTGAGTCTCAGAGACAAACAGTAGTCATATCTCCTCAGGGAGCTGGTGTCATATCTGTTTCCTTTGGTAGCTTTCCTCCAGCCTGTAAGCATTATCTCAGTACCACCTGGCTTGAGTCTTAGCTGGTTAACCATCACTCAAGTCCCAATTGCCATTGACCACTGTGGAAATTACTCGGCCTCCTTGCGCAGGCAAAATGAGTGCAGATCTTAGACTACATGTCATCAGCATAACCTACATCTCTAACCCGTCTCACATACCCACTGACATCCAACATATACATGCAGCAGAGGAGTGGCTATAGAGCAGAACTTTGTATAATCCGATATTAGAATACCCCCCAGAATTTGAGCAGTGTCCAGTGCTACTTCCTGGCTCAAACCAGAAAGAAAGAAGCAAGAAGTACATTATATCTAAATATTGCATGACCAGCTCTATGAACTAGCTGAAGGGACTTTATTGAATAAAAACAAACAGAGTCCTGTGGCACTTTTAAAGACTAACAGATTTATTTATCGCATGAGCTTTCATGGGAGAAAATCCCACTTTGTCAGACGCTTGATTTTCTCCCATGAAAGCTCATGCGATAAATAAATCTGTTAGTCTTTAAAAGCACCACAGGACTCTGTTGGTTTTTCTGCAATAGACTAACATGGCTACCCCTTTGGAACTTCATTAAATAATGTATTCAACTAATTTAGCAAATCAAACAAGGAATCCTGTGGCACTTTTAAAGACTAACACATTTATTTATCGCATTAGTCTTTAAAAGTGCCACCGGACTCCTTGTTTATTTTGCTGAACTAGGCTAACATGGCTACCCCTTTGGAACTTGTCAGCTAATATAGTTATTGATTGCATATCAGCATTTCCTAAAATGTAGGGTATCAATTTATGGTTGCTTTGTGAATGAGCTACCAACCACACTCGGGATAAATTCATAACAGATGTAATTCATAAGGTATAATTTGACCAGCTCTAGTTTCAAGTTGCCATGGAAATGGAGATCTAGCCTTTGAATGACATCGAAAGTCTAAGTCCTGACTATTCAGACTCCCATGGGCCTTTTCATAAGGGTGGAGCTGTTAAGAATCTAAAAATGGCTATCCTGGGTCAGACCAATGGTCCATCTAGCGCAGCATCGTGTCTTCCAACAGTGGCCAGTGCCAGATGTTACAAAGGGAATGAATAAAATAGGTAATTATCAAGTGATCCATCCCAGTAGCCCATTCTCAGCTGGCAAACAGAGGCTAGGAAGACTACAGAGCGTGGTTTTGCATTTCTGCCCATCCTGGCAAATAGCCATTGATGGAACTATCCTCCATGAACTTATGGAGTTCATTTTTTTTTTAAACCCTGTTACACTCTTTCTCTTCTCCTCCTCCTATCCCCCAAACTGGCCACTTTCTAATTTAGAGCACTAACTTTCTGAGTTGGATAAATACTATAAATATTGTGTATTGCATACTGTAGTGGGGATCATCTTTTAACAGCAGATAAAGCCATTTCCAGCCTGCCATATGTTTATTAAAGACCTGCACATGTTTTAGCCTTTTAATTAGATGAAACTTAATAAAATTGTGTTTTAAAATGTAATCATAACTTTTTATTGTTAAGGAACAATGCATAATAGTCAGTATTGGATTTTGAGACATGTTTGAATACTATTTCATTATTTAAAACTGAAATAGAACATTGCTATTCAAGAATGTTATAATACTGTATAGTACTTTTTTTAAATCACTGGAACTGCTAAGAAAAGTTTGAATAAAGATCATGTTGGTAAAAAGAAGTTTCATCAAAATCAGAATTTTTCTGAGAGAAAATGTTGATTTCTACAATTTTTTCCCCACAGCATCATTGACAATAAATTGTTTCATTTAGGAATGTCACTTTGAGTTAAAAGGTCATTGTGAAATGACTTTATTTGGAATTGACGTTTCAAAAATGAAACATTTCTGTCTGAATCAAATTTTTGTTTCAAAACATCAGTTTCCCTTCCATCAACAGATGTATGTATTTTGATTTTTTTTTTTAATCTCAAATTTGGGATGACAACAAATGTCAAAATACTGGAATTTTCCATTGAATGGAAATGGTATTTTCCTCCCTTTGCTCAAATGATTTTTTAAAATAGTTGTTATTACTAAGTGGCAACTTTTTATATCTTCAGATCATAATACAGAAATGGGAGTTGTGGTCACTAAGTACCTTACAGGACTAGGCGCTGATCCCGAAAACATACCCATGTGCTTTACTTTAAGCACATGAGCAGTCTCACTAATGTCAATCTTGCTGAAATCCTGTCCCAATGAAATCAATAGCAGAACTTCAATTGACTACCACAGGACCAAGGTTTCACTTAATAGCACTACTCACACACTACAGTTTAGCCTGTGTGTAGCCTTATTGACGGATCAGACTGCTCATGTGACTTCACCGAACCATAGAAGATTAGGGTTGGCAGGGACCTCAAGAGAGAGATCTAGTCTAACCCCCTGCTCAAAGCAGGACCAACCCCAACTAAATCATGCCAGCCAGGGCTTGGTCAAGTCAGGCCTTAAAAACCTCTAAAGATGGAGATTCCACCACCTCCCTAGGTAACCCATTCCAAAGCTTCACCACCTCCCTACTTAAAAAGCTTTTCCTAATATCCAACTTAGATCTCCCCCACTGAAACGTAAAGTGTTAAGTCGACTGAATAAGGTTGACAAGGGGCTATGTCTACACTAGTTGACCTTATTAAGTCGACTTAACAAAGTTGACTTACTTTTCTAGTGTAGACATAGCCTCACTGACTTCAGCATAAGCAATCTAAAGCCACTGCAGACTATTTCGAAAATCCAGTCTTCAGTTCTCGAAGTCTTGCTTGTTGGTTTTCCATTGGCCACTCAGGGTATGTCTACACTATGCAGTCATTGCAGGCGATTGACACCTGGATCTGAGCATTCGCGTTAGCTCTCTTGTGTCTGATCATTCCTCCTGAAAAGTCCTAACCTGTTACTGTGTCCTCATTTTTTCTGCCCTTTTCCAAGTGCTTCTGGGAACAAATCCTGCAGTTCTGAGTGCTGATTTGCTGCAAGAGTCCTTTCCACTCAGCTCTGCCAGCTGCAGGAGAACTTGTCTGTCCCCCAGTGGGATTGAGGGAGAGACACTGGAGACGACCAGCCCTGGAGTGATATTTCTAGTGTCCTCACTGCAAAATGGGCAGGTTCTATCCTGAACCAAACCACAGCTCGGGCTCTAACCCGTACGCCCAGCTGTGCAAGTAAGTATGGGTTCAGAGAACTAGTAAGCATGTGCTTGAGGGTTTTGTGGGGGGATGGTTGCAGGGAGGGCTGACGTTGGGGAAAAATGTGTAAGAGCACAGACTAGTTGATCCGCCCGCCCCCCCCCCCCCCAAGCAAATCAACCCCATGTAGATTTTCTTTACCACTGTAACATTTTAAAATCAAGGATGGTTGCCCACTTTGAAGGAGCCACAAAAAAAGACCAATAATAAGAAAAAAACCTTCCCAAATCCCCATTTTTATAGTTTCAATACAGAGGTCATTGAAAATTAAGTATGTGGGGTGCACAAAACAAAGTAAAAACAAAAACAAAAACCAAAAAAAACCCCACTTCAACAAACAAAAAAATACCAGAAACAAAACTACCTATCTGTGCAGGAGCAGGAAACTACTTCAGTAAAGCTAACGTAGCGGTTCATAATACAAAGTTTCACTAGTGCCTCTCAGGCAAAACAGTTTTTATTTAACTTGAAAAACATGCCAATAACAGAGAGCATAATTCATTTCATGAAAGTTATGGTTGGCTGTAAAATAGAATACAGAAAATTTTCCTACTAACGCTGCAATGCTTTTCTTTTAATTCTTTGCTATTCTCTCTCAGCATTTTAAACTCTAATTCATATCTTGGCCTTTGCCTCGAGATCTAGCTGTGCTTAACAGAATGAGGTCCATTTTTGTAATTTTCAAGAATTCAAATCACACACCTCCCATGCCATTAGAAAGAACCACATAGCAGGCCATAGTCTGCATTTGTTAGACCCATGGTTCATGGGGGGGATGCTGCAATCCCAGGCTTAAAGTGGTTTCTATCATATACAGGGTTTGGTTCAAAGGCTCTCAGCCCCCCATCTCTACAGAAATTGTTCCAGCACCCCTGCCATGAATGAGAAAAGAATGGAGGTAAAGAACTAGCTCAATGGATTTTAATATTTGGGTATTGTTTGAAATGGCCTTTAAAAAGTCATTATTGTAAGCGGAGATGGAATCCAAGTTTAGGGGACTCCATGTACCATTTTTTCCAAGTTAGTTCATTCATCCAATATAGTTCAGGCTGTAATTTAACCAAGTGAGGACAAAAAGAAAGGCAGGAAATTAGATGTTGGGGAAACGTTAGGAAGTAGATTTCAAAGCTTGGGTTATTTCTGTGTGTGCGCGCGTGCACATGTGTGTGTGCCTGCATGCGCTAGTGATACTAAGTCCTTTGAAGGGTCCTTTAAGTGTAGGGCTTTTGTATAGATTGAACCCAGCGGACCAATTTTTCCACCATCTCCCACATATGAAAGTAGCTTCCCTGGTCTTCAAAAGGGGGTTACTTATAACTTGCAGGAGAAGAACTGCAGGTTGAATGATGTTACTGCAAATTGTCATGGACTCAATGAGCCAAGCAATGATTCCCTGAAGTCTCCAGAACTATCAGAGATGATAACCCATCACCATCATATCTGAGTAGTTGACAACACCCTGTAAGGCAGGGTAGTGATATTATCCCCATTGTACAGATGGGAGACAGAGGCACAAAGACTAAGTGACTTGCCAAAGGTCACGCAAGAAGACCATGGTGGAGCACAAGTATCAGCCTCTGTTCTTTCAAGTCCCAGTTAGTGCCCAAACCATTTGGCAGCCTTCCTTTCCAAGGGAATCAGTGCAGGAATGTAAACTTGGCGAGAATTGCCACTAAAAAGCCATTAGTGCCCATCTATGGCAGTGAGGGGTTTATTAGGAATAGACTGGATGATAGAGATAGAGTGGCATGATCAACTGTGGTGGGAAATATGATATGGTTAGAGCTGGTAACAAGGGGGGGGGGGCTTTCTTCTCATCTGGGGTAGACAAGAGAGGGAGAAGCAGTGGCTGGGAAGAGAGAGCCAGAGCCCTATGTTCATTGACTTGGGCCAAGCTTCAGTCTGTTCAGGACACAGAGAGAACAATTCAAAACCACCATTCTTCTCATATTTTGGAGGCAGTCAGGGGATCTGTTCTGGCAGAAGGGGCAACTCAGAGCAGCCTCAGGGTTACTATAAAATTATAGCAGCAGGAATAGTCCTTTAGGGACCTTTCCACTAGGCTGTCAAGTTCTCTGGCCACACCTTTCCTGCCCCCAAAATGCCTCTTGCACTGGGAGTTGATAGCATGGAGCCAGCGGGGCCAATTTCACAGCACCTGGAGATCCATCTCCACCAAAGGAAACCCTAGCTCCCCGAGGAGGCAGCATTTCTAGCCTTTTCAGGCAAAGCAGCTAGAAAAGAGGCCAAAGATGCGACTGATTCTCCTTTTAGTATAATTTTTACACTTGTGTAGTTTGATTAACACCAAGTGGAGTTAATCCTGATTTACACCAGTGTAAGGCAGAAGGAGCAGTATGTGCAGATACCCTGCTGATGGGACAGAATAACCTGGATAGAGTCTGATTCTGTCAGTCTAACTGCTTAGTTCAGAATGAGAACGCTGGACTTTGGAGCAAGGATGTGGGCCCAAGATGGAGAAGGGAGACAGACCTGGGAACAAATGGAGGGGCCGGGGGACACAATCCTAAAAGAAAGTCAAATTCTTCTCTTGCTAATCAGGAGTAACTCCACCGAACTGAAGCCAGCAGAGTTACACCAAGGAAAGCGAGCAGCCGGTTAGACTTAGTTCCGAGTTGATCTACCACCAAACCCACAGAGCAGATTCAACTTCCATTTACACATAACAAGCCAGCTTCTCAGCTAGTTTACACGAACGTAGCTCCTTTCTCTTGGACCAGGTTCTCTCTTTTCTGGAGGGTTCTTGAGTAAGATGGTCAGTTTTCATTGGTCTTATATCTACAGTTGAGCTATTAAAGACATGGTTTTATTCAGTATAGAATATTTTCACCTGAAAAACACACGGTAGAATTTCTTTTGAGCGTCGAACTTGTGAACGTATCAAAAAGTTTTAAATGCCTTTAAGTATGGGAGCCTCACAAAGCTTTCGCAGTTGCACACACGACGACTGCAACATTTTGGTCACTTTCCCAAGGGGTAAGTGGATCCTCTCCTCTCCACTCTGGCATCCAATGAAGTAGGTCTTCACCCACGAAAGGTCATGCAAAAAATACCTTTTAGTCTTTAAAAATACCACAGACTCCTTTTTTCTTGGGTCACTGTTTCACCACTGCGTGAAGGTGTTGGGCTGGGTGAGCATTATGCTAACATTGTAGGCTCTCGGGCCAATCAATATTTGCTCACTTTTATATTTGCATTTTTACCTTTCAATCATTATGTTTCACAACTGCTTAGAGTGGCTCAGCTGGGGAAAGAGAGAGGTAAAAAAAGCTGGTTTGCCTTCCAGAGTTTTCAACAAAACCACATACACTGTGTCTATAGACTTAAACACATAGCTAACTCCTTTGTCAATACAAGGCCTTATTCCAACCGTACACTGCTTGGCTTTCTATCAAAATGGCTTCAATATTATTAGAAATCTCCAAGGCTTACAAAGTCAAAAACTTGGACGTTTACTGTACACATTAACAGGACTCATTCCACAGACTCATAATAAATCTTTATAACCACATATGGCCGAGTTATAAATATCATCTGCGAAAAGCCATAAAAAAATTCAGCATACAGAAAGGTGTCTTCATAGTTTTAATTGTTCGATACTTGTTTTTTAAAAATGCGTTCAGTCTCTTTTTGGTGGGTGGGGGAGAGAGGGGCAGTAATCAAAATGCTGTATTCCAGGTGGCAAAACCGAGTTAGCAGTACATGGAGCTTGCAAGATTGAAAAGCAGTCTGAAGAAATGACAGAATCCTTAAAAACCTCAATAAACATATGTTCACTTAATTATAGTTTTGTGGAAGAACCTTACAATTCTGAAAAACCATAAAACCCAGAAGTTAGAAACTCGGGGAAGAGCTATGTTTGAAAACGACAGAAACCTTGTCTCTTTCCTCACACAATTTACTATTCCTTGTTTTGTTCAGCGGGCAGCTTCCATCAGCTCGCCACTGTCTCGCCAGGGCCAGCTAAATCTACTGTACTTTAAATAGTCTAAATTTAAAAAAGGGATGTGAAGAGATACAGTGTGGGCAGGTGTACGCTGATGTTTAGGCACTGAGAAAGAAAGGAAAGGTTCCTTTATAAAACAGCATTTCTTTATGATTTAAAAGGGGCCAATCATTTTCTAATGCTGTTTTCTTTCAGTTAGGTAACTTCAAGCATATTTCTAAGAAAAAGACTGAAGTGGGGTTGAAAGACTCATATGATGGAATTATGAAGGCGCACATTTGCCATTTAATCACTAAGAAAAGCAGAGGTAAGTGATCAGAAGAGAACAAAAATGAGATTTGCTTGAAACCTGAGGGAGTCTCTCATCCTTCCCCCCTTCCATAAACATGGCACTTTGGGCAGATACCCTTAATTATGGATCATTAAATTAGCCTAATAAATAGCAGGGTGGGCATCATATATCAGAATTACGTGGTCAGAATCACTCCTGGACTAGATCCTCCAGTGGTGCAAACCAGGATAAGTAATTTAGAGGAGTTAAAGACCCCCTGCTTTCAGGATATACTGTGGGAGTAGTTTTAACATATGCATTGCTCTTTTACACCTGAGCTGTGTGCCGCTTACCGACTGTGTGCCTCAATAGCGAATACAAAGAACTCTAAATGGAAATAGAAATATTGAAGCAGAGGCATGACCTGTTTTTACCTAGAGTTCATATTTCACAGGACACATACAATACATGAAGTAAACTCTTTGACATCTAGAGAATCTTTAGAGATTCACTTTTAAAAAGTATGGAGAAACATTACATTTGCTTGCTTTTGTAGTATAGATAGTTGGAAAAGAGTAAGCATTTACCATGAAACATTTTTTTCTTTAAAAAGTAAAGTGTAAAATATAAAGTGTAAAATGTTCACTTTTAGGGATTTTTTTTCTCCTCACAAAGAGACTGGAAAATTATGAACAAAATGAAAACCTCTCATGTAGGAAGAAAGAGGAAGTTTGCTATCCAAAATAGCTGACAATTTTTTTTGACTGACTGTTAGTTCATAGAAAAAGAAAAATACTCTGTCATTTTTAGTGGTCCTATAATATTTTTATTTTCATAACCAATATATCTTTTTAAGCCCTGTGTTAGTAAAAAATACCTATGTAATGATTTAATATTAGTACCGTATGCTACAATAAAATTAATGATCCCAATGTTTCTCTCTCTCGCACGGACAGTTAGCTGGTTCACAGTATAGTGCAGTTAGTAACGTGCTAGGGTAGACTGTACAGCATACGGGATTGGCCAGTATCCCTTTGAGAGTAACTTTTGTTTTAAGTGTTAGCTGGGCATACATATTTCATTCTTAACATTAAATAATAAAATACAATAAACAAGCATATAATTTTTTTTATATTATGATAAGTAGTAATTAAGGAAAAAACTTCTCATTCCATGTGAGTCCATTGGTCATTGGAAATCTACTTTTTTAAGTCAGAAAAGTTATTTAAAATACTTAATAGCAAAAATGAAAGCAGCTTTGATGAAGAGCTCTGGTGTTTATTCAGTAACTGTCTTTTCCAAGGAGTTTTCCCAGACACTTTCTATATACACATTATGTATTTAATCAGTAGACCATAAAGATCTTTATGGTGTATCAAATAAACATCACACATTAACATTTGTCTTAATATATTATTGGTACTAGCCCCTTGGGTCCATTCAGATGAATCCTATACTTTATTAAGTATATAAGTATGTACTTACACCATCTCTAAAAGGTATCCTTACTTTCTTTTTCAGATTTGTTTAGAAAATTCTCCAAATACCAGTTCAGTCTATAGAGTGCAGTATCTATGAAGGATTTTGTGGGTTTACTTGCGTCTTCTTTCATAAAGGCAAATGGCTGAGTTTTTCCACAGTCCGCGCCCCCACAACACCAGGTAAAAAAGAAAATATTTAACCTTAGCACGGTGGCTTAAAAAAATATAAAAGGAAGATTTTAAAACTAAGGCAGCAAATCTCACTCACTGGAGGATATAGGAGTGAGACAGAAAAAAGTCAGCCACAGCTTAGAGATTTGTTGAACTACCTAGATATATAGAAGGTTGGTTTAGAGTGAAATTTCTTCCAGATCTCAAAAACAGCAAAAGCCAGGAAACTCTAAGTCATTCCCTGCAATGCTGAAATAATATAATATTATGTACTATGAAACAGATTTTTCCCACAGTCATAGAAAATGAAAACTGAGGGTCTGAACCAAAGCCTATTGAAGACAATGGGAAAAATCTGCATTAACTTCAGGGGGCTTTGGATCAAGCCAGAAAATATTAAGTTTCCATAGAAGGATTTTACGTATTTATTGCTAACCGGATTTTTGGACTATTCATTGGTTTATTGTTTGCAAGGGCATACATTGGTGTTATCTGTTATTGGTGTGTCTGTTTCAGAATTCTGCTAACCACAGTCTTGGGCTGAGAGCTCTGGATTGGAAAGAATTTTTGCAAAGGTCTTTCACAACAGATTGGATTTTCAAAATTCACAGCCAGATTTTTCAAGAACTCAGCACCTATTTAGGGACCTAGATGAGGGCCATGCATCCAGCTTGCCAACTCCCATGATTTCATCACAAGCCTTTTATCTCGTATTTTTCTTAAAGCTCCCGCTCCAGAAGTCTGGTGTGTATGTTTCTTTCTGGCTTGCTGCTTCCTACTGTGTTCCTTGTTTCCTGATTCCTGCACCCTGAATGCAGCATCCAGATCCTGTGTGCGTGGTTACATAGCTTTGGGCGAGTGCGGTTAGTCAGGGCCTGCTCTTATGTTTGTTCAGACAAGTGCTGACTTGACTGGTCCATGTTGACTGATCATCTTCCTGGGTCTCGCTTCAGTTTCCTTGTGTTTTGGGATTGCCCTTCTGGGGTGCACTGGAGCATAAAATTATGGTGTTGAACACGTCTATTCTGCGACCCTTCCCATCCTTTGGCTGTCGACGGGTGATATTTTATTCAGAGTTTTCAGAACTACATACAGATCTCCAGTGCTGCTCCATCATGCTTGCTGCAGAAGTGCTTAGTCTGGGCTGGCACAGATAATTAAGCCCTCCTTTCATGCGGTCGTGCAGTGCCGGAATGAGGATCTGGGGACAGGAGATTCTGTGCTGCTAAAGAGGAAAATGTTTTGTGAGGCACGCCAGCAACCCAACGAAACCAGATGTGAGTTTGCATGTCATTCACAGTGGTTGGCACAAGACTGAATCTGGGGATTTTAGGGTGGTCACGCTCAGGAGTGTGTGTGCATTTGGCAGAGCCAGTCACCGTCTGGGTGACCACAGGCTGGCTGGAGAACTAGAATGCCAACTTTTGATGCTGCAATGGCTAAGAGCGAGGCACCTGGGAGGGCTTGGACTGGAAGGGGTTGTGCATCTCTGGCGGCTGTTACTTTTGTCTCTACACTTCAGCTACCAGCTTGTCCTCTTGTTTCCATGGCCCTGAGTTCATGGGTAGCACGCGATTCCTGCCTTTGGGGAGGCTGGGCAGAGGTACGGGGGGTGGGGTGGGAGCAGTGGCCCTTGGACTGTGGCCCTGCCCCTGCTCTGTCTCCTGTCTCTCCTATGCTCCAGCCCAGGCCCTGCCCCTCCCTTAGCCCCCACCCATGCTCCACCCCCATACCCTGCCCCTCCCTTAGCCCCCACCCATGCTCCACCCCCCGCCCTGCCCTGTTCATCTTTCCCCTGAGGTCCCTGCCCACTGCTTGCACCTCTTCAATCCCTCCCACCAATAGCCCACACTTCATGGGGGAGAGAGCAAAGAGGTGTTAGCAGGGGAGGGGGAAGAGCAGGGCCAGCATGGCATGTGTGTGGGACAGAGAGGGGGAGGGGGAGCTTTTGTTACCAGCTGATTGGGGAGGCCAAAGCCTATTATAACCACTATGCCTGAATCCATGGGTGTAGTTCCCCCCCAAACTTCACACCTCAAGTAGGCATGGAATTTGTACCTCCCCCCCCCCATGCAGAACTGCTCCCAATATAGAAATCAAGCTATGCCTATTCCTGAGTCATATGACGCTACCTACTCCTGATCCATAGCCTGGGTAACAGAATTTGCTAGCGCCTCACTATTTCTACTGTGGGCTCCTTAGCGAAATTCCCTGCCTGCCCAGGTAGATCAGCTACCTTCCAGGCTCGTGGGAAGAAAGGACACAGGGGTTAACATACCCCAGGCCACTGGTTCACAGTGATGGGAGGCCTGAAGTGCATACTGTAAGTGTGGAACTGAGAGATCCCCTTTACCAGGGACACTGTGGTTTCCTTTAGTATGATCTCCCGTGCTGGCCTTTGTGGGGGAAAGCTGAAAACGTTCACAAATTTTGGTTTTGCTGGGGCAATTAGCATTTTTTCCTACTGTTATGAGCAGCTAGGGAGAAAATTGCTTTGGCCATTGAAAATGTATCCCATCTTATCTGTGTGGTAAAACACCTGGCATCACTCCCTTGTGGCTTTCAGATCAGCAAAATGAGATGACCTTGGACTCAATGTGAGAAAGAATTGCCAACAGTTTCTCTCTGTCTCAAATACACACGATTTACAGTTATGCTATTACCCTGAACTATCTTTTTTATGTCAGATGGCGAATCAACTCATGATGCATCATGTAGCCTCTAATGATTACACTGCATAGTCTCATAGAAAAGGAGGTCCCTTCCAACCCTCAAGAGATCATCTAGTCCAATCCCAAGCCCAAGCAGGATCAACCTCAACTAAATCATCCCAGCCAGGACTTTGTTAAGCCGGGCTTTAAAACTTCTAAGGATGGAGATTCCAGCACCTCCCTAGGTAACCATTCCAGTGCTTCACCACTCAGTGAAAAAGTTTTTCCCAATATCCAACCTAGACCTCCTCACTGCAATTTGAGACCACTGCTCCGTATTCTATCCTCTGCCACCACTGAGAACAGTTTAGCTCAGTCTTCCCTGGAATCTCCCTTCAGGTAGTTAAAGGCTGCCATCAAATCCCTCCTCACTCTTCTCTTCTGCAGACTAAACAAGCCCAATTCCCTCAGCCCTCCTCATATGTCATATGCTCTAGTCCAGAGCCTCAGAAACAACTCTGACATTATTATTAAGGAGGCTGACAAGGGAAGCGCCATCGTCATCATGAATAAACTGGATTATGATCAGGAGGTTTATAAACAACTGTCCAACACAACATTCTAAAAACCACTTCTCTTTGACCCCACTGAGGAATACCAAAAGGAACTGCACCTCCTATTCAAACTCCCCAAAGCATGCTTAGGAACAAATCAAGATAGACACACCCCCAGGACCCCAACCAGGGATATTTTGTCTACTACCAAAAATACATAAAAAAGGAAACCCTGGATGCCCCATCATCTCAGGCATTGGCACACTTACAGCAGGATTATCTGGCTATGTGGACTCTCTCCTCAGACCCTATGCTATCAACACACTTAGCTATCTGAGAGACACTTGGATTTCCTGAGAAAAATCCAATCCATTGGCGAACTTCCGGAAAATATGTCCACTATGAATGTAGAGGCGCTTTACACCAACACCCCACACAAAGACGAATTACAATCCATTAGAAGAACTATACAAGATGATGCCACAGCAAAACTTGTTGCTGAACTTTGTGACTTTGTACTCACCCACAGCCATTTCAGATTTGAAGATAATTTATACCTTCAAGTTAGCAGCACTGCTGCGGGTACCCGTATGGCCCCACAATATGCCAACATCTTTATGGCCGACTTAGAACAACGCTTCCTCACGTCTCATCCCAAAGCATCTCTACTTTACTTACGCTATATTGATGACATCTTCATCTCGACCCACAGTAAGGATGCCCTTGAAGATTTCCACAGAGATTTCAACAATTTCCACTCCACAATCAAACTTAGCCTGGAACACTCCACACAGGAGATCCACTTTCTGGACACTACAGTGCAAATTAGTGATGGGCACATAAAGACCACCCTATACCACAAACCTACTGATGGCTATAGTTACCTACATCCCTCGAGCTTTCATCCCAGACACACCACAGAATCCATTGTCTACAGTCAAGCCCTAAGATATAACCGCATTTACTCTGATCCTTCAGACAGAGACAGACACCTTCAGGATCTCTACCAGGCATTCTTAAAACTACAGTACCCACCCGCAGAAGTGAAGAAACAGACTGACAGAGCGAGACAGGTACCCAGAAGTCAACTACTACAGGAGAAACCCAAGAAAAACAAAAACAAAAAGCCAACAGAACGCCATTGGTCACCACCTACATCCCCCCAAATCAGACCTCTTCACCACATCAAAGATCTACAGCCTATTCTACAAGCCGATCCCTCACTCTCTCAAGCCTTGGGAGACAGACCTCTCCTTGCTTACAGACAGCCCCCCAACCTTAAATGGATACTCACCAGCAACTACAGAGCAAACAACAGAAACATTAAAGCAGGAACGTACCCCTGCAACAGACCACGCTGCCAACTTTGCCCTCATCATATCTACACTAAAGACACCAACACAGGACCAAATCAAGCCACCTACTCCATCAAGGGCTCATTCACCTGCACATCCACCAATGCGATTTATGCCATCGTGTGCCGGAAATGCCCCCCTGCCTTATATATTGGACAAACAGGACAGTCTCTGCGCAAAAGAATAAATGGACAAAAATCTGAAATCAGAAATTGCAACACTAAAAGACCAATAGGGGATCACTTCAATCTCTCTGCTCACTCCCTTAACGACTTGCTAATAGCTGTGCTGAAACAGATGAATAACAAATCACAGCTTCAAAGAGAAACTGCAGAACTTGAATTTATATGCAAATTTGACTCAGTAGCCTTGGGGTTAAACAGGGACTATGGATTTTTCTCTCATTACAACAGGTGATTTGACCTCACCTTCCTCTATGTATTGTTCCCCAGTGTTTGAATCCTAACATCTGTTTTGATTTGCTGTTACAGCCTGACCTGATCCTGTGTCATACACTTCCCTGCATTTAATTTCCTCCCATTCTGTTCATTTCCCATCTTCAAAGCGTTTGACGAAGTGGGATTTTCTCCCACAAAAGCTCATGCGATAAATAAATCTGTTAGTCTTTAAAAATGCCCCAGGACTCTGTTTTTCTGCAATAGACTAACATGGATATCCCTCTGGAACGAATAATTTTTGTTGCCCTCTTCTGGACTCTCTCCAATTTGTCCACATCCTTCCTACAGCAAGGAAGGGTCCAAAACTGGACATATGATCATGATGCGTCAAGCAATGACTATCAGAAGCAGTTTTCCATGAACTTGAGAAGTCTTGTAAGAATGACATGATCAGCACAGACCCCAAAATATGAATTTAACACCAGCATCATCTCCATCCTCCTTTGTGAAGCAAAGTGATGGAAATCTACAACAAACCAATGAGAAGATCAGCTCATTCCAAAATAAGTTTCTAGAAAGATCTTTATAATTCACTGGAAATAATCGTAGGCAACATCAGAAATGCAAAGAAGAAAGCCAACCTAGAACATCACACATGTTAATAAGAGAGTGGGCACATTTACAACACGCTTTAAGGTTGCCACCAACATGACTTCAGCTGAAAAATGGACAGAAAGAAGCCAAATACAGCAACATGACACTCAGAAGCCTGGACAGACCATCAAAAGACTGAAATAAACGGTGGAAATTGATGGATGCCCTACATACCTGGTTAAAGAAGAAACAGAGCC
This sequence comes from Pelusios castaneus, assembly GCA_007922175.1. NCBI lineage: Eukaryota > Metazoa > Chordata > Testudines > Pelomedusidae > Pelusios > Pelusios castaneus. Next base: position 400,869 of record ML685758.1, read on the forward strand.
CAATGGTGAAGGCAGTGGAGTGGGAATCTGGACAGGTGAGGTCTATTCCTACTTTCAAATGGGGTCACACAGCCCACCCTCTGCCTGTCTCTTCTATTTTGAATGTATGCTCTTTGGGGCAGAGTTCCTGTCAAATTTTCACTAACTCTGTTTGTGACAGAGCAGAAAATGCAGTTTTGTCAAAATCAGAACAGTTGTGGACGGTGTCTATTTTGACTACATCATCAAAACAATTCATTTCAGGGCCTTCATAACACTCATTCACTCATTTTAGTATTTTATTGGGTATTATCTTTTGAATTCAAAACAGTGCTTTTACCTTACCAAAGGTGAACGTGTTGAAACTATCAAAATGTTTCCAAATTAGGTTTTTGGGGGAGGGGAGAATTTCCATTCCATGATTTAAAAAAAAAAAGAAATAATCCAGGACAAAAGTTATACTGGAAATTCCTGTGGGATGAAAATTCTGCTTATGTAGCTTTATGGCACCCAGCGCAATGGGACCTAATCTATTTGAAGACTCCAGATGCAATGGTCATCTAAATAGCAACAAATGATGTTAGTTTGTGGGTGGGGAATATTTTGGTGGGGCTATGGAAAAAGAGTAACAATTTGGGGAAACTTTGAACTGCAGTATGCTGAATGTTAGTGAGTGAGTGAGCCAGTCAGTCAGGGGTGGAGAGTTACCCATGGAAACATAAAAATGACATTGATAGGATCAGGCAATTACCTATCAGAGATCCATAGGGTTAGAAGGGACTGCGAAAGTCATCTGGTTAACTCCATCAAGATGTACGATTTATTGTGTCCATGCCATCAGAGACAGATGGCTTCCCAACTTCCTTTTAAATACTTGTTTATGTTCCTTAGTTGAGGTCAAATTCTCAGCTGGCTGAAACTGGTGTAACTCAATCCAAGAGCTGGAATTCATATGCAAATTTGACACCATCACCTTAGGTCGGAATAGAGACTTTGAATGGCTACCTCATATCAGGTAATTTGCCCTCTTAACATTAACACCTTCTCATCTAGTGTTCTTTAGAGGCCACATGGACACTGTTTGAATCAAAACAATTTGCTTGATTTGCTAAAACAGACTAAAAAACTACCTAGTGACTTTGTCTTCTCTGCATGTAACAGACTGCAGTTCCCTTTTCATTTATCTGATGAAGGGGGATTATACCCACGAAAGCTTATGTGATTAACGAATTTGCTAGTCTTTAAAAGTGCCACAGGACTCCTTGCTTGTTTTGCTAAAATAGACTAGTACGCCAGTTCCACAGGGGTAGTCGTGGTGTAGCCTAGTTAGTAAATTCAGTACAGATCTGCCCTTCAACCTTTACTTTGAGTAACCAGCCCCTTGAAGAGAACAGAGCTCTGCCTAAGTAAAGACTTCTGGATTAGGTTCAGGTTAGATAACTGCAGTTCACAATGCAAGGCGCAACCTGCCGAAAAGTGATTCTGAGAAGTGTGCCTGATGCCAGCCAGGAGGATTTAAATAGGATTGGCTCCATGAATGTTTCCTAGGAACCAGATTCAGCTGCCATTGCTCACACTGAACAGTACTTTACTTTGGGAGTACCCCCACTGAGATCAATTGCACCTCATGGGGAGCAAAGATGGCAAGATGCACGTGTCATGGCTCAGTGTATCGAACACATTTCTGCGGAGCAAAGACGAGAGATCTGCTTATCTGTCACATGTACGAGTTATTGACGGGATATTTTATTAATGTAAAATGATTTTTAAAAACCACAGTAATTACACCAATCCGTAACATGATTTTCAGGGATTTTGTTCAGCTGCCAAGCACAGATGCTATTAGATGTGTAAACAGGTCTGAATCAGAGTCTGGTGCTCTTTCATGATTGGTGACTTATTTAGGGTTGTTTTGTGAAGCAGTCTGATTCCTTTCTACTTTTCAGACTTTACACAGGATGAAATCTAATGATTTTATCAATACCATGTAAGATGACACTCACAGTAAAAAAAAATTATGTTAACAGGTTAAAGAAAAGAAGTTAATGTTTATCAGAAATTTTAATGTTTTTTCCTTGTGTCTCTTTGAAATTCCATTACTGATATTTTTGCTAGAAACCAAAACAATCGTTTAAAGTCTGGGACTATGAAAATTAAGTCTGTTATTTATATATTGCTTTTCTACAAGCAAATTACAATGCATTTTCACAGACTCCAAATATGAGAAAGCACGATCATGCACTAAGCTATAGGGTTTTCCACAAAAGTAATTTATATGAGTAGGTTTTACTGGCTGAGATCTATTGATATACTTTGCATCATTTAGGTTATTATTCCCTAAATATATATTTTGAAGTTAGGCTGTCAATAGTAATAAACACAGAACATCTTCCTTCTTTTCCTATAAGCATGGACAAATAGCTGTCAAATCTGGAAGATCTTAAATGAATGCACATATTTTTGTACTCCATTCTTTGTCAGAGAAATGCATAAAATATTTTAAAACCAAGGAAACCCTATAGGTTTATTTACTGCTCCTATAAGCATGGACAAAAAGCTGTCAAATCTGGAAGATCTTAATTG
>ML685758.1:406312-562642 GCA_007922175.1 Pelusios castaneus
GTGTGTGTGTGTGTGTGTGTGTGTGTGTGTGTGTGTGTGTGTGTGTGAGGGTTGATTTGTACCAGGGCACCAAGCATGCCAATAGTGGAGCTGAAAATTGACTCGGGAGCCTGAGTGACAGTCCAGTGTTTTATACTTACAGGGAGGCAGTATGATCTAGTGTATACACAAACCAAGCACACTCTATTCACCTTCTCATGAAAGAAGAACAAGGGGAAATTCAATCAAACTGAAAGGCAGCAAATTTGAAAGCGAGAAAAAATATTTTTTTGTAGAAGTCATGTTTAACCTGTGGAACTCACTGCCACAGGTTACCAAAGAGGAAGAGCCTCACTTGATACTTTCATGGATAAGACCATCCACATTTGTGCAAATAAAACTGTTTTTATAGGAGACATTCATATAAATTATATTAGTTGTCATGCTACATAAGCCAACCAGTGATTGCGGGGGACAGAGGAAGAAACTATTTCCAAAATTGTCCACTCTATTTCTTGCACTTTTCTAATTACTGCCTATTTTTGGAGACTGGATACTAAGCTAATCGGACCACCAGTTGTGATCCAGGATAGTAGTTCCTATGATCCTCCACCTCTAGTATAAACGATGGTCTCTTTTGGCTTTACAAACCTATGTATCTAGTGTTTACTGCCTTTCTTTTCAGATCTAATGGAGAAAGGAGATTATTCATGACGAAGTACTCTGTTGCATCTGTATATGTTGGGCCAAATTTGGTCTGTGGACCTGATCCTGGTGATCCAGAGACCTTTGAAGCCAAGCCTATTGACTAGAGTGAGCTTTGTATAAGCTCCCCATATCCATTCAACCCCAATTATTCCACTGATTAATTGAAATGCCACAGCAGTAATGAGGGCAGAGTTTTGTCTTGACATCTGTCTAGGGATTCTCAACCTTTTGTGGATTGCAACATGCTTGGCAGCATGCATGACCCAACAGAACACACCACTCCCCTCATCACCAAACCATCAAATCCAGCTCCTTCCTGGGAAGCTGCTGCTGCACTCCAGTTCTGGCGGGCAGCTGCTGGCTCTCTGCAACACACTTACCCACTGTGCGGCAGCACAATAATGGGTCGCGACACAGTGGTTGAGAACTGCTTGTCTAGAATACATTAAAAACACTGCCTAAGGATTGAAAAAAGTTCTTAATTGAACTCCATTTGTTTCCATAGGAGACGTAATTTACATAATTTAACAGAGCTGGTTTATTGGTTCACACCAAATAAAATAAGTTGCTGTTACAGGATCTTGTACTCCCCCCTTCCTCCACAAAACAAAAAATAATAGCTCTTTACATGAAGCATCCATTACCTGTGCAAGCGTCTGTGAGGATTTATTAAACAAGAACACATGTTTGGAAGGGGAAAGACTATGTTTTTGCCATTCTGCCAGACTTGCCTGTCCTTTCCAATTGCTGGAATTCCAATTATATAAGCTACTGTTCTTGCATTTCAGCAACCTTACAACAGGCAAGCCTGCCACAGCTGTGCTGGCTAAAAACACCTTAAGGGAAGCCATACATTTATATTCATTCTGGTTAGACAAGTGGGAAGACAGTGGAAGACTCAGTGGTTTTGAAAATTGAAGATATCACCAAAAGTTCCAAATAACAATAGTTCATGAAGATAATTTTACATTTATATTTTAAAATTTGTTTAACTGTCATTAGCATTCATTTAAAAATGGAAATTTGTCTCAGACTCATAAGCTATGTCTACATTTGTAAATTTAGATCGACTTTAGCTAAGTCGACTTTAGCTAAGTTGACTTTCGCTAAGTTGACACCTAAATTTTAAGTCGACTTAGGGGGGACCTTACAAAGTCGACCTAGAGCATCCACCTGGATGCCTAGGTTGACTTCTAGGGACTAGGGGGACCTTGGGCAGGTCCATGGTAGCAGGTGGGGCACCCCTTGCCCAGTGCCAGGGGGCTCAGCCTTTGCCCCATTGTACCTGGGTACAATGGGGCAAAGGGGGACAGAGACCCTGGCAGGGCATAGGGGCAGGGTGGGCATGCCAGGCTCCCCCTGTGCCATCCCCCCCGGCAGGGAGGGCAGTGGGGGAGTCCGGGAGAGCCCTAAGTCAATTTAAGCCTAAAGTTGAATTAAAAGGAGGTTTAATAAAGTCGACAATTTTCATTAAGCAGCTTCCTTTAGTCGACTTAATGAAAATGAAAATTAAGTCGACTTTATTAAACCCCCTTTTAATTCAACTTTAGGCTTAAGTCTTAAGACTTTCTAAAGTCGACTTAAGCCAGTGTAGACCTGGAGTAGCTTGCTTAAGTCGATTTGAGGAAAGTGTAGTGTAGATGCAGAGCAAATTAAGTCGACTTAAGCAAGCTTAAGTCGACTTAATTTACAAGTGTAGATGCACCCAAAGACTTTAAGGTCAGAAGGGACCAGAACGATCATCTATTCTGACCTCCTGCAAAATGCAGGCCTCAAGACCTCACCCACCCACTCCTGCAATAGGCCACCAACCTATGACTGAGTTATTTACCTCCTTAAATCATGATTTAAGGACTTTAGGATACGGAGAATTCACCAGTAGGTGAGCCATACCCTGTGCTACAGAGGAAGGTGAAAAGCCCCCAGATCCCAGGCCAATCAGCTCTGGGGGAAAATTCCTTCTCGACCCCAAATATGGCGATCGGTTAAACCCTGAGCACGTGGGCAAGTCTCAACAGCCAGTTACCCAAGAAACAATTCTCTGTAATAACTCAGAACCCACCCCATGTACTCTCCCCTCTTAGGACACTTGTATATCAACCAAACGTAGCCAAATATCAGTCAATTTCCAAAATAGGGTAATCATACCATCCCCTCCATAAATTTATCAAACTCAGTTTTGAAAGCAGTTATGGTTTTTGCCCCCACAACTTCCCTTGGAAGGCTATTCCAGAACTTTACTCCTCTAATGGTAAGAAACTTGCATCTAATTTCAAGCCTAAATTTCTTGGACAGTTTATAACGATTTGTTCTGGTGTCCACATTGGTTTTTCTTCATTTCAAAAGATTTTGAAACAAGAAACGGGGAGCATTTTGAAACTTCCATTTCCAAAATATTTTCAAGATGAGCAATTGTTTAAAACTGCAAAAAAGAAAGAGGGAGAAGGGGGATCAGGTCCAAAATTGCCATTTTCCCATGAAAACAATGTTTCACTGAAAAATTCCCAACCAGCTCTCATAAATATGGCTATAGAAGTTGAACATCAAATATTCAACCCATTACACAGTCAATATCACCAGCCAAACCAGCCACCATATCAACTCTCTTTCTTGTACTAGGACACTCCTAGGTAGATTGTCAGCATTGGAGATTTCGAGTATAAGCCTCCATTGTGCACATCAGTGTCTATATTTGCACTAGCCACCCCTAGAGAGGGACAGAGTGTCCCATTGCGTGCATATAGATTCCACAGAGAACAGTTATTTTTGCTATATTTTCCTGTTGTCTATATGCTCTGCTATAAACACATACACAATCCTGCCAACAATTAAACACCATTCATACTGGGAAAATATTTGGACATCTTAAAAGAAATCCTAGTAATCTTTATAATGTAAGAGGAACTTACACTTCCTGCCACTATCCGATTCCCCTTCTTATATTCCATCTTTTCCATTAGCATCCTCTAGTGCTTAAAGAACAAGAGGTGGCAATCCAATAATTTCAGTGTGGCTGCAGTCCAGCTGAGAATGGATACCAATTATTTTATTCCAATTGAGATAGATATTTGCCATCATCAGATACCCATCAACTGAACTGCATTAAGGGAAACCCCCTATAGCCATTAAAAGTAATGGAGGAGCGGCACGTGAAAGCAGGTGAATGTCAATCTCAGATGTCATCACCCAAAAGTGGACACTGGGGGGTAGGGGATGCATCCAAAAAAGCAGGTCAGGTGTGTTTCAAGAATATGGTAGCCCCACACCTACTTTTTGGTTTCCCTTTCAAATCGGTGTCCCAAGGACGACACATCTGACTGCTGATACTCAAGACAATTTGTGAAAGGCTACAGACTTAGGGGCAACAGAGCAGGCTAAGTGGACCAAGTTCATCCATGGTGTGAATTTCAGAGTCTTGTTTTCATCAGATTCTGCAGCTAGCTGTGGCCATAGACAACAGTCCTTAGAAGGAGCAAATATTAAGGTGGGCAGAGATTTATCAGCATCCATGTGTGTTTGCAACTGGGTTTGGATGGCTAGTGGTCTGTTGCCCATTGTGAAAGTTCTTTGGGTGACACGAAATGCATGGGGAGGAAGGAATGAGGCTGGCAGAGAATCAGAATAAATCAACTTAAATAGAATAAGAATTAGCAGCAGTAGCAGGGATGTGGAGGTGGTGGTGGTGTGGGACATGGAATAAAAGTCCTTTTCAAACAGGAGTCGTTCATTGAAGACAAGCAACCCTCCATGCCCCCTGAGTTCCAACCTCGTCTCTTTTTCTTCCGAGGGACTCCTCCTTTCTGGAATGATAGACAGTATACATCTAGTAGCCACATGATGACCTACAAGTATACGTAAGATTGTATGTCGAGTATAACTGCCAACGTCAGGAAGCAGCAAAGTTTTGGGTACAGCCTACGTGTGGTCTGAAATAGGACCAATCACAGATACCTGTCAGCCACCAATACAATAAAGGGCCTTTAGTAACCTAGAATATTAGCATTGGAAGGGACCTAAAGAGATGATCTAGTCCAACCCTCTGCTCAAAGCAGGATCAACCCCAACTAAATCATCCCAAACTTCCATCAGGTAAGCCATTCCGATGCTTCACCACCCTCCTGGTGAAAAAGGTTTTTCCTAATATACAATCTAGGTCTCCCCCCCTGCAACTTGAGGCCATTGTTCCTTGTTCTGCTGTCTGTCACCACCAAGAACAGTCTAACTCCATCCTCCCTGGAATCCCTTTTCAGTTGTCAGAAAAAACAGCACTACCCTGCAGATTACCACGAACCATCCGTGCAATCTTAGCTTCAGCTGTATATCACAGGACCTAACGAGTAACACTAAATGGCAGAATTGGCTAAAACGTGAAAAGTTTTCAAGTGCAATTAAATTAATTTTCGGTCAAATTTAAAATAAAATTGAGGAAAGGGTCAAACATTTTTGCAATCCTTCCCCCATTGATGGGCCAACCATAGAGCTGACTGAAATTTGGGAAGATGTTTTGGCTTACAAAAAGCTACAGTTATATTCTTCTTTCCATAATCTCATGCAATTTTGTCAGAAATATCTCAAATTCTCCAGATCAGCACTTATAAAGAGGATTCTTTAGTCATTGAAGCATGAAACAGAAACAAATTTATTGGCCATCATTTCTTACCAAAGCAGATCTTGGTGAGGAGACAAATAAGAGAAAAGTGGTTTCTTAACAATTAAAAACCCTTGGCTCGTGCAAATCAGCATTACCCACTCAAGTGTCACTGAAGCTACTCACAGTGACAGCAACTCAACATTTGACTCTAGAGAATGCAAGAAAAAGAATTTTTAAAATTAATTGATCAGAAAAACTGACTTTTCATCCTGAAAGACTGCTAGTTTTGAAAAAATTTAATCCTCAGTCAGGACAGAGTGCCAAAATTTCAATTTTTCTGAAAAACAAAATTCTGGGGAGCAAACCAACAAACCAAAATAAAAAAACCACAAAGCATTTGTTTCAGGTCATTCAAAAAACTGTTTCAATAAATTAGAAAAGCTTTTCTATTTTGATTTTAATCCTGTTTTATTTTATAGCAAAAATACTTGAGTAAATTTCTAAATGAAGATTCAAAACTTTTCATTCTGAAAGTGCCCAAAGTCCTGCTTTTAAACATTTCCCAAACAACCCCCCCCCCCCTCACTCCTTATACAGTGAAATGTCAGACCGGATACAATTTTGTGAAATTTTGCAAAAAACTCCAGTTTTGTCAAAATGGCATTTTCCAATAGAAAACTATTTTGGACAGAAGTACACCGACAAACGCCTCCTGCCCCCCAATTTTCAATTCTATCCACTACCCGATGGCTTTCTGATGCCTATTGGCAACTGTATGGATCCCATATCAGGACAGCACATAATTTGTGGTTGTTCCATGCTTCTACAATCTGCTGCCTTGCCACATGTTAGGGGTGTTAGATACTTTTCAGGAGATGATCTGCTGTGACCCTTCTGCATAATATAGGCCCTAGGGTTTCCCTGAATTATTTTCTGTTTGAACTAGAGCATCTCTTTTAGAAAGGTTCTGAAAAACCTATCAGGTACTTATAACTTTCAGAGCAGTGGTAAGGCCAGCTGCCTGTGGTGTAAAAGACCAGGTTTGAATCTCCACTCAAGCAGGGATTTGATATCAGATCTTCTACAGTTCACATAAGCATCCTACCCTCCAAGCTATCCTTGGGTGAGGTACTATCACATTCTCTCCTATTGAAAGGGTTTCACTTTGTATCAACATGTAAATATTCATTAGGCCAAAGCAAGCGTAAGATTCCATAACCTGGTGATTGAGCAACCTGGGTGGGGGAAGAGTAGACTGTGAATTCAAATCTTTCCTCTGAATCAGATGGAAGGAGATGGCAGATGGATGTTAGCTCTGGGGAGGAGGAAGTTGTGGTTCCTGAGGAGTTGAGTTAAATTGCTTGTCAGGGAGAAGCTATTTAATGTTATTGTTCTTGTAGTTTTTATTCTGTTATTTATTGCACTCCTCACCATAGGAGCCGAGCTCCGTCTCATACTGCATTAAGCAATGTGACTAACATCTGCCTCGTGTTCTCTCATCCTTTCCCCAGGAGGACATGAGCAGTGGCATGTCTTGTTTTGGTATGTTTTTAGGGGAGGAGTCTGGTTTTTAAAATGATATACACATCGATATGTCATGAAAGCAAGAAACGCACCTTGCAGTTGGAGAAAAAGGTGTTAAGGACTTTGTGATGGTCATTGGCACGTTAAGTCATGGAATCAGAGAATCTTAGGATTGGAAGGGACCTCATGAGGTTGTCTAGTCCAACCCTCAAAGTCCACTTTGATCAGTCAGGGCAGAGAGAGTTAGAAAGTGCCCCTATCCCATGGCATATAAATCCAAATAAGATTTTTTTTTCCTCCTACAATTGAAGCAAGATGCATTAATTCATTCCGGGGGGCTCAAGGCTTAATTTCAGGGGCTGAATCTGCTCAACATGAGGAGTGCCTTGATCCATAAATAAATCAAACTGAAATCGACAGACAACCCTGCCTAAGGTGCTACTCAGCCTAGGTAGGAGAATCTGGCCCTTGAGTTATTTTTCAAAGTACCTTTTATATTTACCCTTCTTACATTTAGCCACGACAAAACACCACTTGCAATCCAATGTAAGACACTTAAAAGTTTTCTGCTTCAGTCATGTAACTCAAGCGTACAAACGAGCTCCAGGTTTTCTATTCCATTCATTCTGCATCCCCTCTGTCTTGCCTGGCTTACAGGCGCTCAGCCTCCACCAAAATGATGTCTTAATTAAATCTGAAAAATGGACATTTGATTTTGCTTTAAGTGATGATTTCATTCTGCCAGAGATATAAATTTAAGATACACAGAACAGACATGCACATTATACACAACCCACCCAAATTTTTTTTCAAAAGCATATTTTTTTCAGCTCTTCAAAGTGTTTATTTTCTTCATGTTTTTAAAAATCTTTCAGTTTGAATTGAAATGATAACCCACATAAGATCTCCCTCCCTCTGTCTTAAACAGCATTGTGCTCTTGGAATGTTCTTTTAAGAAGAAAAACACCCAAAACGTATTGACGATATGATCTAATTGGGAGTACCCTTGAAAATTTTAGCTACCGCAGAATGTCACTGTCTGTGAACTCTGTAGTCAAATTCCAAAGGGGTAGCCGTGTTAGTCTATTGTAGAAAGACAACAGAGTCCTGTGGCACTTTTAAAGACTAACAGATTTATTTATCGCATGAGCTTTCGTGGGAGAAAATCCCACTTCATCAGACGCTTTGAAGATAGGAAAGTTACAGAATGGGAGGAAATTAAATGCAGGGGAGTGTATGACACAGCATCAGGTCAGGCTGTAACAGCAAATCAAAATAGGTGTTAGGATTCAAAACACTGGGGAACAGCACATAGAGGAGGGGGAGGTCAAATCACTTGTTGTAATGCGAGAAAAATCCATAGTCCCTGTTTAACCCCAAGACAACTGAGTCAAATTTGCATATAAGTTCCAGTTCTGCAGTCTCTCTTTGAAGCTGTGATTTGTGAACTCTGTAGTATTTCATGGCATGGACGGTATTTCATGAGTGCTCCAAAGACATGTCTAAATAGTTAGGGGCCAGTCCAAAGTCATTTGAAAGACTCCCATTGAGTGAATCTGGACCTAGGTTCCTACTTGGGTACCACACAAAATATCAGTGTTTTATAGGACAAGAAGCAATGGGCTTACATTATGGCAAGGGAGGTTTAGGTTGGACATTAGGAAAAAATTCTTAACTGTCAGGGTGATTAACCACTGGAATAAGTGGCCTCGGCAGGTTGTGGAATCTCCGGAAGTTTTTAAGAGCAGGTCAGACAAACACCTGTCAGGGATGGTTTAAGAGGATACTTGGTCCTGCCATGAGTGCAGGGGACTGGACTTGATGACCTCTCATGGTTCCTTCCAGTTTCTCTGATTCCATCTGCCCAGAGCAATAAGGAAGCATTATTGCTATTTCATAGACGGGGAATAGAGCACTGAGATGGGGCTGTCCCTAGGGATGGGTGACCGGGGTGACAGCCCCAGCCACGTGCTTCGGTTGTCCCCGTGGGGGCCGACTGACATGTGGTGCAGCTTCTGATGTGGTCCTCCAGGGAAGGCCACACCAGTGGCCGTACAGCATGCCAGCCAGCCTCACACCCAGAGTATAGCATCCGCATGCCAGCCTGCTCCCAGAAGGGAAAGCAGAGCCCAGCCTCTGGCCCAGAGTGGCCCCGCTCCCCATCCAGCAATGGGGGGAGAGGGTGGGGCCCCCACAGGTTGATTGGCTCTGGGCCCTGCCCCTAGGGACAGCCCTAGCAGAGACCCTGACCCAAAGCCAAGGCAAAGACTCATTGGCTTCGGATCAGACCCAGAAAGATTGAGACCTAGATCTTCAGGGGGATGTAAGTGGCTCAGGAGGTGCTAACCCCAGATCAACTGAGTCACAGTTCAGTACCTGTGGGTCATGGGGATGGTGTGGGTGTTTGTGTTTTAATTACACACACACCATGGTATCCCAAATGAATGATGTTGCATGTGTTTTAAGAAGCGTTGCATTTTGACTGACGTATACATAGTACCAACACTAAAAAAAAAAAAAATGAGTATGTAATCAAACTAAAAGTCCACCCTTCCTTCTCCCACAAACACATACAAATACAGTTTGCTGCGGTGCTTCTCCAAGATCCCTTCTCTTCCTCCTTCAAATAGAGAACAGAGGCCATTAAAATGTGGAAAATTAAGAAAATGCAGAACACATCATTAAATCATATAGTCAGGAAGCTGTGGCAATCTTTCCTTCCACTCACATAAGGTCCACTATAAATGAAATCTATATTTTAATTATTTCCAGTTTGGGTACTCCCAACGTGCACTAGGGAACCTCAGCTGTGGACTGTAGAGTAAAAGGAAAATTGGGTGGTAAAAAGAAGAATGTTGCCGCTAATGTGGAACAGTTGCACGTTATATTCCACATTGCCCGGAGCAAAAAAACACTCTTCCTTTTATTTTGAAGAAAAAGCAATTGATTTCTCCTTGCAGTCCCACATCTGTACTCAGGTTCTGTTTACTCATGAGTTCTGACAGGTTTACCCGTAGCAGCTTTGTGAATCACCCACTCTCCAAGTAACCGCAGTGGTTGGGACTCTTTGTAGTCACAAGGCTAACATATAAAGATCTAATGGCCTTTCATGATGCTAGGCAGGCAAAGGGAACTGTTGACATATTTTATTTTTTGCATAGCATTTCCAATTACAGAGATGGAGGAACTATGAACTTATTCTGCACCCCCTTTACCAGACATGCATCAGGTTGCATGTAGCCGGCAAAGTCACTTAAATTCTGCCTCTCTGAAAACTTGGAAGCTTGCCGACAGTTTGTCATTTCTGAGCCAATGAGAATCTAGCTGGGCTCTTATAAAGTGCAGCTGAATCTCTAGACTTGCCAGTTAAACTACCAGGATGGCTCACACCAGGGATGGAAAGAGTGAAAGCCACAGAGCGGCATGCTGTATCACTTTTCAAACCTCTTCGAGTCAGTGATGATTTTTTGAGGTGTAGGAAGGCTTTTTACAGGACTGCTGGATTTGCAGAGGAATTTCTCTTTTCTTTCGGCAGCACCTTGCTGACAAATAGGGGCACTGCAAGGCATTCAGTGTTCCTATAAAAGTAATTTGTTCGGCGTGCAGTGTAGAACTCGAGTTTTCTGTAGCTGGATGCCTGTGTGCGTTTCTCTAGCCACAGAAAAATAGAGTACAATCCTGTACAAATCCACAGCTACCTAGGGCTGTGTCTATATTACAGAGCCTGTGTCACCACAGCTATACTGTTAGAGCCCCCAGGGTAGATCCATCTTAGCTATACCACCTCACTGAGTGAAATATTCCCACAGCCTACTCACAGCTACAGGGTGAGTTTTGCCAGAATAGCTCTCTCAGGTAGGGGGGTGTTGTCGCTTTACTCAATTCCAACCAACACAGCTATGCCAGCATAACTTTGTAGCATGCACTAGATTTAGGACTGTGGCTGTACTCCATGTGATGGGAAATGAAACACAGCTTTCAGTTCCTTTTCCTTCTCTTCTTCAAAAATAAGATGCCCAAGACCCCATCATAGAAGCTAAAGGACAGTCTAATTCACAGACTCTTAATGTGGGAGAGCAGGAGGGAGTCAAGTCACAGAGGTTTCGATGTGTCGTGACCACTCATTTTCCTTATGATTAGAGGGGAAGGGAGCTACTGAAACTTGCAGGGGAAGATTAGAGAGATCTTCTGTTGTAAGAAGGGGCCCACGGGTAGGGGAGAGCTGAGGACGGCTGATGCAAATGAGAACATAGGGTGCAAGACAGTTCAGTGATATTGATTCTCTGTAGAGATTGTCGGCCAGAAGGATTTAGTGTTAAAATTTTGAATTTTTCTTCCTGCCCTCCCTCCCCCCAAAAAACCACCCCAAAAAACAAAAACAAAAACCAATTGAAATTTCTAATTTTTTCATTAAAAATCAAACACACAGCATTCTTACATTTTAATTAAGGGGATATTCAGTTCCCACTATCTTTTTTGCCTCCTGCTCCTATTTTACACAGCAAAGAGAAATAAAGGAAGGGTGAAGCGGAGAAAAGGGAAACTTAAAATTGGTGGAAGTTTTCATTTAGTAAAAAAAACAACAAAACAAAAACACACAAAATACCTCCAAAAAAACCCCAACCAACCAACCCACTCCTCCATATTTTTCATCAGTAATCACACTGACACACTTCATAGAAAATGCTCAAAATGACACTTCACTGCAATGCTATTAACTTTCTGGAGAACACACAATACTGGTACCCTCCCAAATAGAACTGGTAAAAAAATTCCTGTCAATTTCTCTTTTAAAACTAAGTGGAAATTTTTATTTATGATTAAGTGAAGATTTTTTGCTGAAAGTAAATGCTTTCCTCAGAAGTTTTAATTTTTTGAAGTCAGACAAACAAATCTGAAAGCTCCAAAATTTCATTTTTCAACCAAAATATATTTTGGTTGCAACTGCAAGTTTTTAGTTTGAGAAAAGGTTAAAAAAAAAAAGTTTCCAAAGAGTGGGAAAAAAGCCACATACTTTCCCCCAAACAAGTCTACTCTTAACCATTGATTTTACTGACAATCTGGAAAACATCAGTAGTCTAAAAGTGATGCCCTAACATAAGAAATGGGTGTACTGCTGACAAGGGCATCTGCCTAAAAAAGGCAGACAGGAAAGAAAAATCTAAACTGGAAACTTTTGCACAGGCATTATCATCAAGTCCTAATACTGATGATATTTTAATATGCAGTAAGATTAAAAATGTGATCAGAGAAACAGGTTACGGTCTTTACATTTTCAGTAGCTCGACACAAACTGACATTCATAAAGAAAAGTCGTATTTATATAGAATCACAGAATCATAGAATCATAGGGTTGGAAGGGACCTCACGAGGTCATCTAGTCCAACCCCCTGCTAAAAAGCAGGACCACTCCCCCTAAATTATCCCAGCCAGAGTTTTGTCTAACCGAGCCTTAAAAATCTCCAAAAATGAAGATTCTACCACCTCCCTAGATAGCCCATTCCAATGCTTCACCACCCTCCTAGTGAGAAAGTTTTTCCTAATATCCAACCTTGACCTCCCCAGCTGTAATTTGAAACCATTGCTCCTTGTTCTGTCCTCTGTTACCCTCGAGAACAGCCTAGCTCCCTCCTCTTTGGAGCAACCCTTCAAGTAGTTGAAGGTTGCTATCAAATCTCCCCTCAGTCTTCTCTTCTGTAGACTAAATAAGCCTAGTTCCTTCAGTCTCTCCTCATAAGTCATGTGCCCCAGCCCCCTAATCATTTTTGTTGCCCTCCGCTGGACTCTTTCTAATTTGTCCACATCCTTTCTGTAGTGGGGAGCCCAAAACTGGACACAGTACTCCAGATGCGGCCTGACCAGTGTCAAATAGAGGGGAATTATCACATCCCTCGATCTGCTGGCAATACTCCTACTGATGCAGCCTAATATGCCATTGGCCTTTTTGGCAACAAGGGCACACTGTTGGCTCATATTCATCTTCCCGTCCACCATAACTCCCAGGTCCTTTTCTACAGCGCTGCTACTTAGCTGATCGGTCCCCAGCCTGTAGCAGTGCATGGGATTTTTCCGTCCTAAGTGCAGGACTTTGCACTTGTCTTTGTTGAACCTCATGAGGTTTCTTTCGGCCCAGTGTTCCAATTTGTCCAAGTCTCTCTGGATCCTGTCCCTGCCCTCCAGAGTATCTACCATTCCCCCCAACTTGGTGTCATCCGCAAACTTACTAAGCACGCAGTCTATTCCATCATCAAGATCATTAATGAAGATGTTGAATAGAGCCGGCCCCAGGACCGACCCCTGGGGCACTCCACTCGTTACCGGTTGCCAACCAGACATCGAGCCATTGATTCCTACCCGCTGAGCCCGTTGATCTAACCAGTTTTCAATCCACCTTATGGTCCACTCGTCCAACCCATACTTCCTTAACTTGCCAACGAGAATGCTGTGGGAAACCGTATCAAAAGCCTTGCTAAAGTCAAGGTATATCACGTCAACGGCTCTTCCCGCATCCACAAATCCAGTCATCTCATCATAGAAGGAAATCAGGTTGGTCAGGCACGATTTGCCCTTGGTGAATCCATGTTGACTGTTCCTGATCACTCTATTTTCCTCCAAGTGTTTCAGGATGGATTCCTTGAGGACCTGCTCCATGATTTTCCCAGGGATTGAGGTGAGGCTGACCGGTCTGTAGTTCCCCGGATCCTCCTTTTTCCCTTTCTTAAAGATAGGTACTATATTTGCCTTTTTCCAATCCTCCGGGACCACCCCCGTTCGCCACGAGTTCTCAAAGATAATGGCCAGCGGCTCTGCAATCACTTCCCCCAACTCCCTCAGCACCCTCGGATGCAGTTCATCCGGCCCGATGGACTTGTGCACATCCAATTTCATTAAGTGTTCCCTAACCTGACTTTCCATCACTGAGGGCCACTCTTCTCTCCAGTCCGCGTTACCCCGTGTAGTAGCCTGGGAGCTGGCCCTCCCTGTGAAGACTGAAGTAAAAAAAGCATTGAGTACTTCAGCCTTTTCCGCATCATCCTCCACGAGGATGCCTGCCCCATTCAGTAAGGGACCTACACCCCCTCTGATCCTTTTCTTGTTGCTGATATACTTATAGAACCCCTTTCTGTTATCCTTCACATCTCTTGCTAGCTGCAACTCCAATTGTCCTTTGGCCTTTCTGATTTGATCCCTGCAGTCCCGAGCAATATCTTTATACGCCTCCCTTGTCATCTGTCCAAGCTTCCACTTCTTGTAAGCTTCCCTTTTATGTTTCAGCTCCCCGCAGAGTTCCCTGCTAAGCCACGCTGGTCGCCGTCCACATTTGCTGTTCTTTCTGCACATCGGAATGTTATCTTCCTGTGCCTTTAACAGGGTTTCTTTAAAATACAGCCAGCTGTCTTGGACACCTTTCCCCTTCAGATCAGCTTCCCATGGGACCCTGCCCATCAGCTCCCTAAGGGAGCCAAAATCTGCTTTTCTGAAGTCCAGGGTGTGTGTTCTACTTCTTTCCTTCCTTCCATTGATCAGGATCCTGAACTCTACCATCTCATGGTCGCTGCTGCCCAGGTTGCCATTTACTTCTACTTCCCCAATCAATTCTTCTCTGTTTGTGAGCAATAGGTCTAGAGGTGCAAGGCCCCTAGTTGGCTCCTCCAGCATTTGTACTAGGAAGTTGTCTTCAATACTCTCCAAAAACTTCCTGGATTGCCTGTGCACTGCTGTATTATCTTCCCAGCAGACATCAGGATAATTGAAGTCCCCCATAAGAACCAGGGCCTGCGACGATCTGGAAACTTCTGTTAGTTGTCCATAGAACGCCTCATCCACCTCCTCTTTCTGGTCTGGTGGTCTGTAGCAGACACCCACCACAACATCCCCCTTGTTGCATTCTCCCCTACACTTAACCCACAAGCTTTCAACCATCTTGTTTCCACTTTCATAGTGGAGCTCCGAGCAGTCATACAGCTCTTTTACATATAAAGCTACTCCTCCCCCCCTTTTTCCCTGCCTGTCCTTCCTGAACAATTTATATCCATCCATGGCAGTGCTCCAGTCATGCAAGTTATCCCACCACGTTTCTGTTATTCCAATTATATCATAGTTCCTTGTCTGTGCCAGTACTACCAATTCTTCCTGCTTGTTTCCCAGGCTCCTCGCATTTGTGTACAGGCACCTAAGATACCGGGCCCATTGCCCTACTTTGCCCTGTCGATTCTCCCTCCTGTCGCATCTTCCCCCTTGCAATTTCTCCCGGTGTCCTCCTTCCCCACTCGCCTGAGGTATTATGACTTTATCACTATACCACTACCACTATATGAGTGGTTCAACTTTGCCTACTGATAGTTTTCAAAGAAATTTTGCAAAATTAAACAGATAATGCTATGATATTTGTTCTTGTATGTTATCTCTCTCTCTCGATAGAGCTAGGTTTGTATGTTATATACAATATATATAACACACACATACTATAAATGTTTTTATATTACAGATGGTATGCAAAATAAATTTGCTTTCTAATGAAAGAGTTCATATTCCACTGGGAACTCATCTCCCCTTGAATAACCTAAGTTTTCCTATACCAGAAAAACCATCAAACATTACCTAAGTTTTGCGAGGTTTCCTTCTGTTTTTTGGACACACGTATATAGAAGTGTTCCTGGATGGCATTGATGTTGCTCCTTGACATCAGTGACTTAACAGGTACTCTTTCCACTCACTTCAGTGGGAGGTGGCTCTGAGTCAGCAAAGTCTACATAAAAGTGCTCAATTTTGAAGAGGTCTAAAAATATCCTGATTCAGTAAAGCAATTAAAACATGCACTGATCTTTAAAGTTTAGCACATGCCTCAGTTCTTTGCTGAACAGGGCCATGCAGATCCACCTGTCTCCTGTTATAGGCTCCCATTGACTTCAAGAAGAATTGAAGCTGGCCCACAACCATGGCAGAAAGGTTGACTCACTCCTGGCACACTTCTTTGTGACTAGGTTTGACATGGCAGCTCTTTCTTTTCTAGCGCTCTCTGTCCACGGTCACTCTGGGCCAGTGCAGATCCACCTCTTCTCATGACTCAAGGCAAGTCATCTTTTGGGGTGACAAAAAGCCCAACACAAAATCCATTGTCCATACAACTGGTCCACGGCCCTGACAAGCTTGCACTCATCTCTCAGGGTTTTAAATCACCCTGCTCCTCTCCTGTTGAAGTGAGGGAGCTTCACACCACATTTGCAGTGGTTGACAGGAGAACCCTGGCCTAAACTCTACCAGCAGGTTCCAGTCTAGGGACCCCCACATCAACCACTAAAGACTCCTCCTTCAGACACCTCACTACTCCTTCCTGCCACAAACCTTTTCCCTAACTCTTTCCCAGGCTCTTTTTAACCCTCAGCTCCTCCTTAGAGGTCCTTTATGCATCAAGCTGAGCCACAGAATCCCACTCTAATTCTGTGGCTTCTAAATATCTTCCCTCTAACTTTCTGTCCTAACTTACAAGCACCTTCCTGTTCTGTACAAGCCTATCCACTCTGTACTAACCAGAGAGTGATTGCAAAGTTATTTCCCCGAAGCCGCTCTGCACCAAGCTTCCTATCATTATACCAGCCACCAGCTTCTCCCTCACCTGGGCTTCATCTTTAATTAGGCCTGGCCCACATTCTAGGTACAACCAGGTGCATTAATTCACCTCTCAGGCCTACATTAACCCTTTCACCACGTGTGCAGAGTAGACACCTCATCACAACCCGAAGATTGCAAACATTTTGACACAGACCAACTTGGTAGATATTTAACTACCCTCACCCTCCCATGAGTAGAGTTACACAGGTGTATGAGATTTGCAGGACTAGCTCTCAGAGTGGTTCTGTGCCATGATTTTCACAAATTGCCCCAACAAGAGAGATCCATTAAAGTTAATGGTAACTGGTGGCTAAATTCGTAAAGGTCACTCTGAAAATGAATAAGTGAATAACCTTGCTGTTGGTATTCATAACATTCATCATTAGTCCCGGCATTAACCACCACACAAAGTGGTGTTTCAATGAACAGAAAAAAAATAATTAACCTCTCTCCCAAGAAATATGGACATGGGGTATGTTCTCCCACTGACACATTAGTGTAACAAGAGAGAGACCTAGGGATCATGTCCCCATAGCTGATAGATTCTAGTAAATTCAGCATAATTTCCTACATGCCAGCTTTTAGGGGGTTGAGTATTAATTTGTGCAGACAGTGGTGAAATGCATGTCCTGACTGCAGCCACAGACTGTCCCCTCCCTTGTTTTAATTTTAGCAAATCAGTGTGTTTTCTGAATACCCTGATGAGAGGAATCTAACAGCTATATCCCTGCAACAACTCTCGCTTGCGTTTTCTAACCCATTTAAATAGGAAAAGAAAAAAGGGATAATGATTTTCTCAACTGTTTGCATTTAAAACTGAGCTATAATAATTATGTGAGATGAAATTATTAAACGTTTCCTAGCAAAAGGAAGGGTAACTTTGTGATGCTGGCTGGCCAGATGCCAGCTCCTGCCAGAGCCCCAGGCCAATTCACTTGTGTATTAGTATAGATCATATTGGCTATGTCTACACTTACTAAAATTAGTTCAAATAAGTTAGTTCAAACTAACTAATTCAAACTAATTTTAGTTAGTTCGAATTAACTAAAATTAGTTCTAACTAAGCAAGTGCCATTCATGGCACTTGCTTAGTTCAAATTAGTGATTTCCATTGATTTCAATGGGCCGGTTAGTTTGAACTAAGCAATTAGTTCGAACTAACATGGCCACATTGGTTAATTTGAACTAACTACTTCAAATAACCTTTAGTTCGAATAGCATATTCGAAGTTATTAGTTCGAATTAAGGAATCCCTTAATTCGAACTATTGAAAGCCTAGTGTAGCCATGGCTTTAGTTAGTTTGAAATAAGCTTCCTTAATTTGAACTAAATTGCCAGTGTAGACATAGCCATTGAGTGTTAAAGGTATAAGAGTGTAGCTAGTGTTTAAACTTCATGAAAACTAGAGAGATGTTACTTGCATTGTTTTTACTTAGCTGTATCCTGTTGTAATGTAATAGCAAACATTTACATTGTGTATGCCCCAGTAATTCAGTAACCCGTTGAACAAGAAAGAAGTCTTATGGGAAGACAAATGAAAAACTCTAAAAAGAAGAGAGCTAATTTCTCAGCAAGTGGCCATTGTTTGTGATGATCTGAGGTCAAAGACTCAAATGCATTCCTCACTCTCTGTTATCATAGGAAATCCATCATAGTCTTCCATCATACTCTTCCTCCTCTGGGGCCTTTCTTGTGTTATGCTTTTCCCTACATAGAGAGCAAAAAAAAGGCTTCCAGACAGAACAACCTTGATATTGTGTCTCTAGGACATATACAGCAGCTATTAAGACAGTGGGACTTTTCCTACAGTCTTGCCTTTCACAGAAAAATTATGCATGAGGGTTTACTTGTTTTTCGATAACAAAGACAAATCCTTTAAGACTAGGCAGAAAGGCGTTGGGTTAGCTAACCTGAGTTCAAATGGAAGTAAAGACCTGGAAACTCTGGTTAGCAACTTGAGTGAAAGCTTATAGAGGATCCTGGAGTTAACTTAGGCCAGGTCTACATTGGTGGTGAAATTCGGCAGCAGTCGACCGGAGTTACCGGAGTTAAGCTGTGCAGAGTAGCTTGCATAATTCTTGTCGACTTCCAGACTCCCCTACAGTATGACATCTTCACTGCACTGCGCTGACAGAAAATGCATTCCCGTCTGCAGAGCACGACGCCACTTGAGGGAGTGGTTTTATTAAATCAATCTCCAGATCAACTTAGTGGATCTTAACTGATCACTGAGTTGATCTGCAAAGACCGATCTGATGGCAGTGAATATGCCGCCGTCAGCATAGACATGGCCTTGAGCTGCTAAACCATGTTAAAAAACTGAGTTGCCATCTGTGCGCTGCTATTTTAACTCAGGAAGGCAAGCCCAAGTAAAAAACTCACTTTTTGTTTCATGGTGTGTAGACATGCCCTATACAGGATGTCTTATTTGACCTGTGTGAAAAATTACAAGCTGCCTTGTCTTTACCAAGATTTTATTTTGTGTTAGTTACCATCCATTGGCTGACTTAAGAACACACGCTTTCCCCATAGCGATGACTTAGCCAAAGTGTGTGAGATTCGTATGCAAAGTCAGCAAGGGGTTTTCAAAAGCACACACACCACTGACTTAAGTCTGCATGTGTTGGAGTTGGGTGAAATGCCAACTGACTATTAACAGGAGTAAAGATGGGCCAAAGCTGAGTGATTCAGAAAGTCTTAGCATCAGACATGAGTTGAAATACCTGCATTTTGGTTAAATGCAGGTCTGCCCAGATTGCTTTTTTGTTATTGATATTTCAGGGTGGATGTCTCAGCAGAGTGAAGCACTGAGACTTCTGATGTTCGTTCTGATGAAATAGCAGCCGCTGATTTTCCAAGAAAGACGTCATTTGCTTAACTGAAACATGGTTTGCAATCTGCATTAAAAAAAAAGAAAGAAAGAAAAAGCATTACAACGCACTGTCAAAGTGAGTAGTGGTCCCAGGAGCTGAAAGTCAGCAATCATTCACCTCCTCCACAGTCTTTTCTACATGCAGAGAATTTCTAAATTAAGGCTGGGATGTTCAAATAAGTAGGGGACCCAGCCTTAAGGAGAGGAACTTCTGATTAAGGCACAGAATGATCAAAACAGTGAAGAAATGAAAAGCTAAAGGAAAAACACATGAGAGCGTGAAGGGAAATGCCGTGGGACCAGAGCTGGTGGGAAAACCATGCAATTAGGAAAAGACACAAAAATGTACCAAATTTTTGTGACAGTTGTAACATGAGCGATTAAAAAGCTGCCAAAACTAGCTGTACTTAGGACTGAGCCACCTGAGAGATCACCTTTCCCTGTTAGCCAATCAATCATGTTTATTATGATAATACTTTAGAAGCAGCCAACATCAGGACCCCTGAGATGCTAGACACTACAAACACAGCAGTAGACAGTTCCCACCTGAAGAGCTCTCAATCTGAACAGAGAAGGCAAATACAGGGGAGGGGAAAGGAGAGAACACACAAGCAGAGCTACCAATGTGATGGTGGCAAAGAACGGGTAAGTTGCATTATGCCAAACGCAGAATGTCGCTGTCATGCTACCATAGCAAAAAGGGCGTAAACTGGAGTCTCCGAGTATAAACGAGAAGGGCTGCTGTGGCGAGGAAGGATTCTCTGAGAGAGCTCAATAGCTTTGAAATTTACTTCCCACCATGGCCCATGTTGTCCCAATCTACTTGTAAATAATGTTGAACCAAAGATACAGGTGACTGGAGCTGGACAAAGTTTCTTTTGGACAAGTTAATTCAACAACAACAAAAGATTTATATGGCTGGAAACCTCCTGCAAATCTGACTGATAATTCTGGTTGTTCACAGAGAAGCTAGAGGACGAAGCTGGGTTGATGGTTCCTTTTAGCTCAATGGTTAGGGTTCTCTCTGTCAGTAGGGGAGACACAGGTTTCAATCGCTTTTGGGGGAATCAGAAAAATGCCCAGTTCAGTTTGACTAACTGAAAAACTCTGGGTTTTTGGGATGGCCACAGAACCAAAACCTCAGTTATTCACCCAACTCTGCAGAGGCACCCCAGGTTGGGAGATACCTCACTATCACAGGCCCTTAGCATGAAGGAGCCTTGTTAAGGAGCATGAAGGAACTCCCTAACCCCATTAACCACAGGAAACAAAAGCCCTCCCCTCTAGACCTCACAGGCCCTGCCGTCATTCTGCAGGAAAGCAAGAAGCCCACATCAGTCCACCAAGCACCTCTTGCCCATGTTCTCCTGGGCACTCATAGCATTCACCCCTCCATAGCTTCCACAGAAGTGGTGCACCTCAGATCACCAGTTCTACCTCAAATCACCACTCCACTGAACTCACAGCGCTTTACCGTCTTACAGAAACTGCTACTTGAGCTCACCATAAACAGACCTAAGAGACTCAGCACTGGAGAGAAAGGGTCCGTATAAAATCAAATCATCACATGCATTCTAGAGCCTAGACTAATTAACTAGATGCTTTAAGTATTGCTCATCCAAAGTCCTCACAGCCAGGCAGACTGTGCGCCTTCTTTCATGAGACATGCATGTGCTTAGCTTGCCTTCTAGGTGAAGAACTCAAAGCATCTCTTTGCACTCCAAGATATGCCATTATTCCAGTCCATAAACAGGATGCCCCACCTACTGTTTGGTTCTTCCTGCAGATTTCCTCTTTTACAGATTTTGCAATCTCTCCATTCACAACTGCTTTAAGATGTAAGTGAGTCTACCACACTGTGACGGGTTCTCATCGGAGTCGTGTGCTCTGTACTCCTCTCGACAGTCAGGCAGGATGAAAGTGCTTTGGGAGGGGTCCACCACCTTTGGGCTCTCCCCACACCTGCAAAGTCATCTCCTCCATCTGACCCCAGAGGGTTCGGCACTCGTACTCTGTGAGGAACTTCCCCTGCGGAAGTCCCTCTTGTGGGGTCCTGGAGAATTCCTTCATACCCCAAAGGGCCAACGCATCTCACCTCTGCAGTCAGAAGTAATTACCAGTCAGTGCTGAAGTCACAAGTTTCTCATTATTAGTCTTTTATTAGTTCTCAAGGTTACAGCATCAAACTATGTCTACACTGGCAAGTTAGGTCGACTTAAGGAGGCTTAAGTCGACCTAACTTAAGTTCTGTCCACACTAGGCTTTCATTAGGTCGACTTAAGAAAATCCTTAAGTCGACCTAATGAAAGCTTAGATCGACGTAATAAGAACTGCAGGGTATTCAAACTAACCCTGCGTAGGTCTACCTAACCCTTCCTTAGGTCAACCTAAGGTCAGTGTGGATGCATAAGTTCACTTTCTTAGGTCGACCTCAGGGAAGTTAGGTCAAATCAATAAGTCCTGGTTAAGGAAAACCACTTCGTTAAGTCGACTTAATAAGGTCAACTTGAAGTTGACTTGAAGTCGACCTTATTAAGTTAACTTAACAAAGTCGACCTAACTTTTCCTAGTGTAGACATAGCCAAAGGATGTTGCTAGCAGACTAACAGAAGTTACAGCAGCAACCATGTGGGGAGCCCCATTCTTGGGGCTCCCTACCCACCAGACCCTCACAGAAAACTGATCTCTTCCCTCAGCCACTCCCAGACCCATGCCCTAGCCCTTCCCAGTCCTTTGTCTCTTTCCTGGGCTAAGTGGTCATTCCTCTGATCTTCACCTGCCCCAGCTTGTTACAATTGGTTGGAGCCAAGACAGAGGATCCTACCCAGGTCTGCCTACAAGTGGCTGGGGAAGACCCATTCACCCTCTCGTGGTGTCTGTAATGACCACACACCCATGTCCCATGACTGATATACATGAGTAACATGTGGGGAAACTGAGGCACACACAGTACCCAGAGTAAACCCCAAGAATATGTCCACTTCCTCACAAACATACAATCCATAAAAAGACCAGACAAGGAGATATTTACTTCAGAGATATTCCTTTCAGCCAAGAAGCATGTCACTTCCTAGTGTCTTGCCTGAATCCCAAGACCTTAGGAACAAACTTCAGCACAGATCCAGAATTCCTTAAATATTACCCATCCATCCCTACTGCAATTATTAGGACAACCAATGGGCGACTGGATCTAGGCAGTGACCTCATAGACAGCGCTTCAGTGAACTATTGGACACATCCCCAGTTGCTACTCCCAGTACCTGCTGGCATGAAGGGTACCTGGGTCAATGAGCGTTTTTAACGTGAGGCCTCAGAGCCGAGTGAAAAATAGGAAAGGAAATCATGAAATAGTTTCAACGATCAGCAAGTGCAGGAGTTAGCTGGTGGGTGGCTAGTGATATGGAGGAGCACACTGAAGAGGAGTAAGGAAATGTTGAACAGCTCAACACTCAATCAGGGGCCCTTTGGGGAATACAGCAGCTGCGAGAAATTGAAGACTGAATTGTAGTAGGGTCAGAGTTAGGGTGGGACTAATCCAGGTTTCAGAGTATTGCATCACTTTTATTCACACTGGCTGGGGGAAGGAGGTCTCACTGTCTGCCAGGAGGCTCACTGGTTCCTAGCGGAGGAACATACTATTCTGTGTGAGCAGAAATAGCACCACTGAGCTGTTGCATAACATTTGGCAACAATGACAGCCAAATAAAGGAGACGTTTTCAGCTTGATCTGGCAATCAGGGCAGGTTTTTCAGGACTGGAAATTCAGTGTCATGAAACTTGCCTCCAATGGTAAAATATGATTCCACCTGCCTTTCAGTTACACAGTAAGATGCCTTCCGGCTTCTTAGCATGTACGTTCCTCCAACTTGGACCCTTTTACGTTGGTAGAGTGCTCAGCAGTAGATTGAAGGGAGTCTCTGCAAGTGTCTAAATGGTTTCACTCACAGCCGAGTTGGGCCCGGCGTGTACAGTCGGTTCTGAGCCAAGCTGGGTCAATCAGGCATAAGGGCAGTGAGCGCCATGCATTGCTTGGCTCCAGAGCTGTAGCGGTTCAGGTCTCCATAAGTGGTTTAGTGCGGTTTATTACAGAATGCAGAATGAGAAGTGCCATGGTACGTCTTATCCCAGCCCCCAGGGGACAGGACCAGCCACAAAAATCATCAGCCCCACCTGGCGCCCTTCTATCTTTCAGCAGCAAGGCCTAAGGAGAGGCATGGAGGCTGAAGAGCCTCACCCCCTAAATGTGGTCGCTAGAGCTCAGGGATATGGCACATTGTTAAGCACTGTTGGGTTGGGGGAGCTGTTTGGGCAGGGAGACTGCACTACTTCTTTCCTATTTAAGCCGGGGGTGGGGGGAAGGAGGGGCACAGGTTATCAGCAATCTTCATTCTCCAGCCATGACATTGTAGGCCACGATTTTCAGCAGTAACTAGTGATTTGGAGCAACCCCTCTGCTGTAAAACGCTCTGAGGTTCCGGAAATGGCGGGCCCCTCCTCAGGCCCATTCTCAGACATTGCCAGCCCGACACTGAAAACCTGGGGAGGGGTCAGTCACCAGACGCGTCAGAAAAAATTAGTTTTTATAAATGCTCTGTTACTTGTTCCAAAGGGGGAGCCGAGTTAATCTAGCTCAGCAAAACAAACAAGGCATCCTGCCAGCGCTTCTAAAGACTGACACATTTATTTATCCCATGAGCTTTGTCCCACGAGAGCTTTCTCCCCTTTTCTTCTGGGAGAAACCCGATGCGATCAATAAATGAGTCAGTCCAACAGCACTCCTTTTTTGTTACTTGTTTCCTACAGCTCTTTCAAGGATTTCTTATTTTTACGGTAGGTGGCACTGTTGCAGTGGAACTACGGCTCACAGGCAAAACAAACTGGGGCTGTAGAGCTGCAGGACCCAAAGACCACAAGTTGGAGTGGTAGAGTGTTTACATACTATTAATCAAGTTCAAAAGCAGGCCGAAACGGGCACCGACCAACTAGTAGAGTAATTCCTCACTCTATAGCGCTATATTCTGAAATTAGACACCAACCAAGTGAATAGGGACTTTTTTCTCTTCTTTCAGTGGTTATTAAAAGGAGTTTAGTTAATTACCGAATGTGGAAACAAAAAATCCATGAGAGTCTGATCATTTACACGAAGGCTACTTTACAGCTCCCTGGGCCTTAAAGTGAGCATAAATGTGATGCGTGATCACTTTGGTGCCCATTTACATTGTTGGATCTGTGTAAAGTTGCCTTAGTGTAAGCAAGAATCAGGCCATTTGCATTTAAGCGGAGAATTGCCTTTCCATCTTGCAGGGTTGTTTTTTTTTTTTTTTTTCAGGGTGCAGGGATGTGCATCAACCAGCGATCAGCTATACTATGTTAAAAGCCAATCAAAGTCCCGCCTCAGTTTGACACTGTGGTACCTTTCCAAGTCTCCTATTTGTCACCTGGCTGACAGCCCCAGGACTCCCCTTTCTCCCTCAGTGACAGACAGGAAGGGCTGTTTCCAGCTTGGTGAATCATAAGTAGCAAACAGGACAGCAGATACATATCCTGCAGAGACACAGATTTGCATTTCCACTTCCAGACTTGTCATGGGTTGGGCAGACCTGATGTAGCTGACAGTCCAGAGCCGTCTCACTGGTGATCTTTGGGCAAACATTTTTGACAACTGTCCTTAATACCACTGGAGACCCAAAGGTACACAGCGCTTCTGATGCAAGGAACAATTGCTTTCTGCTCTCCTATGCCTCTAGGCTATGTCTATACTTGCAAGTTAGTTCGAATTAAGGGCTTTCTTAATTCGAACTAATAAATTTGATTATACTTTTCGAACTAACCCTTAATTCAAATTAGTTAGTTCGAATTAACTCAATGTGGCCATATTAGTTCGAACTAACTGCTTAGTTCGAATTAAACGGCACATTGAGCTTAATGCAACTGACTAATTCGAACTAGGCAAGTGCCATGCATGGCACTTGCTTAGTTCGAACTAAAATTCCAGTGGGGCCATGCTAGTTCGAATTAAGTTAATTCAAACTAACTAAAATTAGTTCAAATTAGTTAGTTTGAATTAACTAATTCGAACTAACTTTGATAAGTGTAGACCAGGTGACACGATCGTTATTATTCATATAATGTCCAAAGTGTGCCCCTTAGGGTCCCTGTAGAAAATGAGCTTGATTCTACACTGGAGTTACTCTGGATTTTCACTGATGGAATTGATATGAGGTCAGAATCTGGGGTCCAGTAAGTAAGACAAAGAACTTGCCTCAAAGAACTTTCTATGAAGACCCAGAGTCTCGCGTTAAATAATACCTTATTTCTCAAGTTGCCTGTTGAGTTCACTGAAGCTACTTGAGGAGATAGGTGGCAGAATCTGACCCAATCTCCAGAAGAATCATGGGTTGATGGGAAGCAATAAATCAGTGATCATGCCAGGAAGTTTAACCCTGCTTGGTTGGGTCTTAATTTATTTCCTGTCGTCTGTTTTGTTAACACTTCTTTGCGTGGAGACTAAGATGAATGGACCTTAGAAGTGTAGAGGTGGTTTATCCATGGGTCTGGCCTGTACTGTCAGACTGATTTAAAAAGAACAAAACCAAACCCTAAGGCATACAATTATTGAAAACGGATCCCAAGATACTTTTCCCAATGATTTAAATCCACAAATTGGTAGGAAGAAAGGCTAAGAACAAAGTGGCTTATAATTGATTAATACAGAATTGTCCCTGGTTTTCAATTGGATCCATACAGGTTCCTTGGCTCCATTTTGATCACTTAGCTAGGATTGGGAGTCCTCAGTTCTCTAAAACCAATCATTTCTAACAAGATCAATAGAAACAAATTTTGAAAAAGTCTTCTTTTTACTGTTGCGTCATAAATTCAAATATCCTTTCCCATAAAAATATGCTACACAAAAGGCACCTGTAGCACATATGCGTAAAAAAATTATGTTTGGAAATGTGAATGTAGTTACCTTCTGGAATTAATTGCTTTCTAGTCCATAATTTGGGTATGGAATTCAGTATTGAAATTAAAGGGTCACTACAGCATTTGAAATGTTTCTACTGTCAGGAGGTTGGGTTTTCTTGCCCCCAGATTGCACTGAATTTTGTGGGAGTACCACATGTTGAATGAGGATAGAATAAGATCATAGGGTAAAATCTTCAAGCAGATGGCAGGGGGGATAGTCAGCGAATGCAAGAGTTTTTCTACAACTGCAGGCTGATGTACTATGCTGTGGTGTTTTTAAGGCCCCCAAGGTAAAAAAGCAAATTTGATCTGTAGTGCATCATACCTCATCTCTCAACTAGAGAGGGGCATGAGTTGGGCCACCCACGACAGAAAGAATGTGGACAAATAAGAAACACTCCATCCAGCAGAGAGCAACAAAAATGCTATAGGGGCTGGAGCACATGACTTATAAGGAGCGGCTGAAGTTATTAGTCTGCAGAAGAGAAGAATGAGGGGTGAATTCATAGGAAGGAGGTAGGCTGGTCTCAGTGGTGGCAAATGACAAAATTAGGAGCAATGGTCTCAAGTTGCAGTGGGGGAGGTCTAGGTTGGGTATTAGGAAAAACTTTCTCACTAGGAGGGTGGTGAAGCACTGAAATGGGTTACCTAGGGAGATGGTGGAATCTCCATCTTTAGAGGTTTTTAAGGCCCGGCTTGTCAAAGCCCTGGCTGGGATGATTTATTAGGGGGTGGTCCCACTTTGAGCAGCGTGTGGGACTAGATGCCCTCCTGAGGTCCTTTCCAAGCTTCATCTTCTAGGATTCTGTGAACAATAAGAGTTCAAGTTTGGCTTCAAAATCCTGCAGATGTCTAGATCTAGGGGTTTTGACTGGCTCATTATACACATGGCTTACACAAGAGTGTTCCTCAGTTTGTCAGATGATTAGCTCCAGGGTTTTGGTTTGGACCAGTTCTACCCTGAACAGCAAAACAGACTCTCTGGGCCAGATCCTCCGCCAGTGTGTACATAAATTGACTCACAACAGAGATTCTCTTCCTCATGGCTGGTCATGGCATAGCAGAGCAGAGCAGTTCTCTTCTGTCTAGCATCTCCAGCTCATGGTCATTCCAGTTCTGCCTCTCCTTACAATTCTGCCTTCTGGTCAGCTCTCATTTAATTCCATCCCTTCCAGATGGACAGAAAGTTCAACACAAGAGTCCCACAGCCTCACATCAGGGAGTTGGCCTCCATAGTCTGTGCACTTTCTGCTCTTATGACTTTCAAGAGTGCTTATCCTTTTATGTCTGGGGAGATTTCACACACTTTCCCAGTGGCTGCTAGGGGAAACAGACTTCTCCTACTACCCAGTCTAGGGACCTGTTAACAGCAGCTGAGGTCTGCTCCATTTTACTTCTTCCTGCTGACTCCCTAGATTTCTTTCTAACACGCTCATCAGCAGGCCTCCCAGAATTCTTTTTTCTTTCAGGGCAGGGACTCCTGGATCTCCCAATCAAAAAAGTACACACTTCACCAAACTTCTTCCCTCCATGGGCATGACTTTTCATTCATCTGAAGTGTGCCTTATACTGATTCTCTCATGAACACTTCTCAGGGTTCTATCTCTGGGAGCCCAGAACCAGCCCTTGTATCAGGGCATCCCACCAGAGATGGTACCTCATCTCTCCTAGCCTCTTATCAGACTTCTCTATTGAGGGGAGGATCCCACAGCTATCTCTTACCCAGGTCTTCTCTCTGAAGGCAGGTCTACATTGCCTGCCATTTTTGGCAGCAGTCAAAGGGAGATACCTAAGTTACCTAAAATAACTAGTGTTCCTCTCTCCGACTTCCCTACGCCTAGAATGTCCACCATGGTGAGTGAAAGCAAAGAGAGGGGGAAGGCCCTCCCTTTGACTGAGCACTACGCTACTTACAGAGGTGGTCTTCAGGAATCAACTTCCAGATCAACTGAGTGGGTCTCCACAGACCCAATCAGTCAATCAAGGTCAATCTGATGGCAGCAATTTTGCAGCCATCAGTGAAGACTAGTCCCAAGTCTTCTTAGTTATAATACCAAGAGATGAACACACAGTTTTCTGTTCTCTCATCCCAGACTCCCTCTTTATAGCAACTACCCTGCAGCTCTCCCAGCTGGATTCAGATCACCTGTTCTGCCTAACACCCTCCATGTGCTGCCCAGTGGCCTAATGGGCTCAGCTCCTATTAAGCCATGATTAGACAGTTTGGGGTTTACACCCCCCATCACATGGTGCAAATAGCTGGCTTCAGTGGAACAACACCTATTTGCATTAACTGAGGATCAGGCCCCTGCCCTCTCATTTTATTCAGCTGTCTTTCCCACCTCTCTTCATTTTCTCTCTCCTCTCATACATCTCCTGGAGATAACCTGTGATAAACAGCTCGGAAGCATCAGCTGTCAAGATAATGTATTCCCAAGTAATGGAGATGGCCAGAGTCCAGAGATAAAGCAGGATTTCTGCTTCTTTCAGAGTTGGTGGTAAGTAGGAAAAGTTTGGAAAGCTCCGGGATTTATCCATTCCCAGGCACTCTGAAATCCTGCTTCAGTTGAAATCAGTGGGAGGTTTGCTAGTGATTTCATTGGGAAGGCAAGAATCCCATAATACACCCTCATAAATGTTTTTATGCTTGTCTCCTGTTTGATACACCCACCGGCTGACTCTTGTATTACTTAGACTGTCTGTTTTTCTGGGCAGGGACTGCCTAGCCCAACAGGACTCTGATCTACCTTGGCACCCTAATAAGCTATAATAAAAACTAACTCTTATATAGTGCTTTTCATTAGCAGACCTCAAAGCACTTCCTCATCTTTAATGTACTTATCCTCACAATGCCCAGGTGGAACTAGGGCAGTGCTACCATCCCCATTCTGCAGATGGGAAACTGAGGCACAGAGGCTACGGCCCAGATTTTCAAAGGTATCTAGGTTTCTAACTTCCATTGAAATTAATGTAAATTGGGAGCCTAAATAATTTAGGAGCTTCTTTCTTTGAAGGTCTGACTTGCCCACGGTCCACAGAAAGTCTGGGTTGGAGAAGTGCAGGCTATTTCTCTAACCACTAGGCAATCCTGCCTCTTAATAATAAACACACTCAGCCTGTTGGCATATGTATTATCTGCTCATACACACATTTATAATCTAGTTCCATCCCAGATGCGTTAGGATTATCCCCATCCGGAAGGTGTAAAGCGAGCACTTCGCAGGCTCCATTATCGGATGCAAATGCACTCAGTGAGTTATCGTGTGGGTGATTCCTGTTATGCCTTTCCAGGCGCTGGATAAAGAGGGTTCTCAAAGAAGATACTCTCCTATTTTCTTCTGGTAACCACTATTCTGCATGCACACGAGCCTGCACTCCCGCCATCCAATGGGAGGGATAGATGAGGTCCCACCCCATAGTTGTTATTATTATTTATTATTTATATTATGGTAGCAGTTAGGAGTCCCTGTCATGGCCCACTGGATTTTGTTTTTCATTTCAGGCTTCTTGGCTGCAACAGCGCACTCCAGGGAGGAAACATGACAAATGATTTAGTAGCTAGGTCCTCAGCTGGTGTAGATCACTGACATGAAGATTTAGCCCTGTGTTTCTGGCAATCAAGCCGTTCCTTTGTAGAAGTTCCAGGTATTAGAACTGAGTAAACATGCCACGTTTTGTCTTACCCTAAACTGCTGATTAAAGATACATTCTTGCTTTCACTCTGTTTCCTAACTGGTTGCTGGCACTCCACAGCATAGCAGGGAAAATGGGCAGAAACCATTTTTTTTTTTTTGGTTGTGGTCAGATGTATTGCTCCAGATGCTCAGCTGATGTAAATCAATATAGCTCTGTTGAAGCCAAGAAGAACTATGTTATTTACACCAGCTGAGGATCCAGCCTATTAAATTTACATATGTTCCCCCAAAGGCATGGTATAACTGAACTGAGATTTTTTAGTACATCATGTAACCTCTGATCTCTGTCAGATCCTCGATAGCAGAGGTTTTCAAACTTTTTTTTCTCGGGACCCAGTTGAAAAAAATCATTTATGCCTGCAACCCAACAATTACATCTTTGAGCAATGCATTCCCGTCTTTTGGCAATGGCAACTGCGGACGCCGCGACCCAGGTCCTGAGGGTCTGCAACCCATTTGGTTTTAAAACCACAGCTCTATAGTCTTTCTTGCCTGCATTTCTGCTAATCTGGTCATACAGAAGATCTCATAAGAGGCCCATGGGAATGGCAGATTCTCATTAAGAAAAGAAACAAGGAGGACTTCTGACGAGTCCAACAACCTCTTAACAAGTGGAAGACTTTTAACTCTTTCAGTACATACACATCAAAAGGAGTAGATTTTTGAGAGAACAATGTATGAAACAGAACTTTTTATTGGTGAGGAGGAAGGGAGAAGGACTTATTAATTTAATATTTTTTTAAAAAAAGAATGTTTCTGGTACAGGCTAACCCAGGAATGCAAGTTTTGTCTCACTGTGTAAAGCTTGGGTTTTTTGTTTTCCGATTGACTGGATTCTCTCACACTGCAGCCCTCGCCCTTCTCTACGGGGCAGATTTAACAAAACTCTGTCTCCTGTACTGTGGAAAACTACGCAAATCCCACAAAATTGATTTTCCCTGGGCTTGTTCAGTTTTTGTAAAAGCCAGACAGAGTTTTCATTTAGTCTGGCCCTTGGCAATTGGAATTTTGTCCTCCACAATGTTACTTAACGATGGATCCCTATTTGACCAGATCCTTAGTTGTAGAATGTGGATTTACTAAAGTCCAATGGAGGTATACTAATTTACACCCGCTAGGATTTGATCCACGATGTTTTCACTGGTCTCTGCAATCTGTGTAATGAACAGAGGAAAAAAAAACAAAAAATGGTGGATCCCCATATAAAGATTTGGGGTGTCTGAGCCTTCTTCAGTTGAAAGCAATGACAAATCTCCCCTAATGCATTGTACATTGTTCAGAATATGCATTTCTATTTGCTATTGGCTGTTGACATTTTCTTAATTGGGAGAGTGTATTGTTTTACAGTTATGAAAAGAGTAATAGAAAGGAAATTAGGGAAAACATCTGAGCACAAGAGTACATCTAGACTACTGATATTCTGTAATTTTAGACAAATACAATACAGATTTTCACAGTTTGGAAAACATACATACAACGTACTATTCTGATGGGACTTACATACAACAATGGGAAAACAAGCCCTTTATCTAGCAGGGAGGTTATTTTTTGGGCAATCTGCCATTTACCTCTACATTTCCTGCATATTTTTTCTGGTTCACTGTCTCTTAAGGGCTCACCTGATCAGGTGAACAGGGCTGGAGACAACTACTTTCGGAGCCTATCACTTTACATCATCTGCAGCATCAGTCAGATGTTTCCTTCCTTTTTTCATTAGTCTCAGTTCTTGCCAAGATTGTGGTGCGAGAAAATTAGCAAGAATTAACGAATGAAAACTTAAGAACTGGTCAAACCTCTTTCCCTCCCTTATCTGAACCAGAACTTCTTAGGTTCCAAAAACTACTGTAGGGATTTGAATTCAAGACCTCACATATCCTCAAACAGCCTGGATGTTACCTCTTTTGGAATGAAATGCTGAGGCTTTTAAGGAGAGCTGCTCTTGACACAGTCAATATGAGCCCTCTGTTCAGCATACAGGCCAAGATTATCAAAAGTGACTAATGATTTTGGGGTTCCTCAATTTCGGGATATCAGTTTTTGGGTCTGACTGTTGGTGAATATTGACTGCTTGCCCACTGGGAAATATGCCTCTTTGAGGTGTCTCAAGTTGGGAGTCCAAAATCACTAGTTAATTTTGAAAATCTTGACGATACAATTTAGTAATGAGTGGCTCTTGCAAAGTTCAGAGAAATCAGGCTGATGTTGAAGAACCAGCCAAACTATTTAGATTTAGCTCCGCATTCCCAATCTCTGGAGTCTGCCAAGTGTCTATCTCATGCGACTTCTGCTTCCAGTCACCCAGAAACGCCTCAAAAAAGGTCTTGCAACGGATGGATTAATGAAGTAGATGTTATCATTTTGTCTGATGGATGTTGATACAGCAGTGACAGGAGCCACAACTCATACGACCATTATTGCAAAAATTGCACTCGGGTTGTTTAGAGAAGACTTTTCCTGTGCTTCAAGGAATCTGAAGCCATTTTATTTTAAAAAGGTTATTTTTAATTGTATATTCTGTTCTCTAGAGATTCTTATTCTACCCCTATCACTGCAGTATCCGCCTGCATTAAGCAATGTGTGAACATTTGTCAGCTGTGATCCACTCCCGCTAACATCTTCTCTCCCTTGGGAGAAATGCGGGTGCAGTGGAGTGTTTTGGGGTGGTTTTTGTTTTAAATGTTCACAGTGCTCTGTGTTTATAGCAGAGAACGGTGCCTCGTACTTGGCGTGAAATGTTTGTGATAACCTATAGCCCCATAGAGTGTGGAATGAACTCCTCAGACCAGTCCTCAGATACAGGCATGTTACACAGGCATGTTTCTGATAGGCCGCCAAGTTGGACACAGGAGGGTGGGTTAGATTTGTAAACTCTTTCCTGACTTAGCTGGGCTCATGGGGAGAGGATTGAACTTTATGGAGCGAGATCTCTAGAGATCCAAGGAATGGAGGTTTTCTCTGCTGGTCCCAACCCCTGCACTACGCTGAATACAGGCTACGGCCACTTGTTTCAGCAGCGGCTGAGGGGACCAGTCAGCTATTAACCTGAGGGCAGGAACGCTGTTCGCTCGGTTTGTGCACTAACAGGGTTTTGATGTGTTTGAAAGGAATGAGCTGCTGCCATTGCTCAAACTCTGCAGGATCCAGGAAACACAGACTGCAGAGGATGGTCTCACTATAAAGATGGAGAATCATTTCTGAGAGATCAGAGGGGAACGTGTTCTGATGGATGCACTGCTGTACAGAAAAAGTGATGCTGACACTTTACCTTTGAATGTTTGTAACCGAAACAAAAGGGGGAAAGTCTGTGTAAGAAACACCAATAGATTGGCTTTTAATAGCTTTTGTTTAGAAGTTATTTAATAGAATCTTAAATGACACTGTCTGTGTTCTGCTAGTTAACAATGTGTTTCATGTGCATTGCCCGTTTGTTTTACTAAGGAAGTGTATGGTTCTGTCTCTTGGAAATTGACAGGGAATGATCAACATTTATTTCTCAGGGTTTAACTGAATCAGGCTTCCTGAAAAGACAGAAGCCTGGCCTGTGCTTCAGCAAAGATTTATGCTCATGTGTGGGCAGAAGGGGAGTAGAATTATTGCACATAACATGACGTGAGCATCCCCTGTCCTCCTGTTACCACTCCTTAACGCCAAATCCCACTGATGTCAATTGTTAGACTTTCACCGACTTCAACGAGTTTTGGAATCACCTCCTTATGGTGCAGTCTTGTTGTGGGCAGGTTCTGGCTCATCATTGTTTAGTATCGCGCCAAACACACGGTCCATTCTCTGTAAATAACAAGGCTGGATTATTTTAGAGTGGGGTTTCCAGTGTTAGCCTAACTCCACTCCCACCAAGTTCAGTAAAAGCAGAGTTAGGACAACCCTGAGCACTTCTGGGGATCACAACAGTCTCCGGGTGGGATGACTGTTGAAGGGAGATGGACCAAGATCCTCAAAAGAATTTAGGAACCTAACTACCGCTGTAACCAAAAGTTTACCATCATGGCTACTGGCAATCAAAAATGGGAATCCAAATAGTAGAAATGAGGACATCAGTGAAATATTGTTACTAAGCCCAGAACTGGCACAGAGGGGAGTAGCCAGTGAAATAGCAGGAAACTCAGCACATCCCAGCAAGAAATGAGATGGCAGATGAAGTAGCAAAAAAAAAAACAAAAAAACCAAAACCCTGGAAAAAATGGACACAGAGATCCCTCTTTGTAAACAGGAATTTAAAGACCTAATTGAACATGAGCTGAGAGAGGAGTGGCAGGAAGTATGGACCCAAAAAACAAGAGGAAGGTTTCCTGAAGTATGCCTAGGATCCAAAATGCTGATATACTGCAAGAACCTGAGGGAAAGAATGAGGGAGCTCTACGCAGAATACCTATTGAACGCTGGTGTTAATGGTAACTTGGGTCTAAATTAATAAGCATAAAGATGGGTCATGGTAGACATGCAAGGTCAAAGAAACTTTTGAATACATCCCCTGGGAGTGTAGAGAATGTAATATTGATGGGGGGCAGGCTGTTGTATGACAAACTCGGGCACCTAAAGGTGACAGAATTTCCCTCAAAATGCCTGGTAAGAACATCAGGAAAATGGGTGCCATTAATAAAGCTATGTTACCATTTTTTTAAAAATATTGGGAAAAGAGAGACAGTAACTATGTCTCATGGAATCTAGCACTGGGTGCTTATAGACTTGTATTATGCATCTGCTATGTTATCAAACACAAGAAGTCGTCAGTGGAACTGGGTTTTAGTTGATGTCACATGTGGAGACAAAGACCAAATCCTCCGTCTCCCACCTGGTGAGGTAAAATGCCAACTTAGCAGCTTTTTTAAGGGTGACAACTGCAGGGATGAGTTGAGAGGTGGGACGAGGGAACTGGACTCGATGGGTAAATTAAGCGTAGACACACCCCACGTCTACACTACAGTTTCCTTAGGTCGACTTAAGCAGCTTGCTTCAGCCGACCTACAGAAAATAAAGTCGACAATGAAAATTAAGTCGACTTTATTAAACCTCAAAATAAGTCGACTTAAGCCAGTGTAGATGGGGGGTAGCCCTAAGTCGACTTAGGGCTACCCCAGGACTACACCAATGCCCTCCCTGCCGAGGGGGGGCATATGGGGAGCCTGGCATGCTCCCCCACAGGGTAGGGCAGAGTCCTACCCACCCTGCCCCTATGCCCTGCCACCCTTTGCCCCATTGTACCTATGTACAATGGGGCAAAGGCTGAGCCCCCTGGCACTGGGCAAGGGGTGCCCCCCCTACCCCCATGGACCTGCCCTAGGTCCCCCTAGCCCCTAGAAGTTGACCTAGGTGTCCAGTGTGGACACTCTAGATCGACTTTGTAAGTTCCTCCCAAAGTCAACTTAAAATTTAGGTGTAGACTCACTAAGTCGACTTAGCTAAACTCGACCTACATTTTCAAGTGTAGACATAGCCGATGACCTGTCATGGTTCTTTCCAGTTTCTATGATTCTAGAAGAGGAACTGCCATGCCAGCTTGAGATACCTGCAGTGGGAAAAGCCAGGAGGGGCGAGGTGGCAGGACCTGCTTTACTTGTTTTGTGTGTTGCCAGGCTATGTTTGAACAATAAATGCATGTGTGGGGCAAAGGGAATTGAAGACTGAGGAAAGTGGGGAAGCGGAGGTGCAGTCTAATGCTGGGTTTAGGGAGACTGTTCTCTTAGCAATCAGACACTTCTATCACTTGGTCTACCGGTCATAGTTAAAGTCCAGTGGGGAATGTTCTTACTGAAATGAGAAGCTTGAGACAATCTGGCTGGCTCCATGTCTTGTTGAAAGCTCAGTTCAGGTACGCAGCAAGAGACAGCTGCTCTCAAGCCTTGCCTGTGAATGGGTGGCCCGTTTCAAACACATTTGGTCTGGCTCATGGTTTCACATAGGCTATGTCTACACTGGCAAGTTAGTTCGAATTAAGCCTTCTTAATTCGAACTAACTAAAGCCATGGCTACACTAGGCTTTAGTTAGTTCGAATTAAGGGCTTCCTTAATTCGAACTAATAAATTTGAATAGGGTTTTCGAACTAAGGGGTTAATTTGAGCTAACTAGTTCAAATTAACCAACGTGGCCATGTTAATTTGAACTAATTTCTTAGTTTGAACTAACCAGCCATTGAAATGACTGGGGATCACTTAATTCGAACTAAGTAAGTGCCATGAATGGCACTTGCTTAGTTCGAACTAACTTTTTCTAGTTCGAATTAAGCTAATTCGAACCAACTTTTTCTAGTTTGAATTAGTTAGTTCGAACTAACTAATTCAAACTAATTTTAGCAAGTGTAGACATAGCCCTAAATGCTGTAGCTGGATATAGTTTTGTGATCAAGACCGGGAAATCTCAGTTCTGTATTAAATGTTCAAATTACCGTAAGTCTGAAACACCAAGGAAAACTTGGGGAGGCAGGAAATAAGATAGGAAGTAGAGAAGAATAAACCTTTTTCAAACCAAAGCTAAAGAAGAGGGGCCAGATACTCAGCTACTATAAATTGGCACAGCTCCATTGGTGCCAGAGGAACTCCACTGCTTACACCAGCTAACACGTTGACCTCAGGTTTGTAAAAAGCCGCAGCCAAGCAAAACTGCTGAGTTTCACACAAACCTGCTCCTAATGCAGATAGAACGTAGCCTACCCAATTCAGTCCGCCCCAGGATTTATTACAAGGGTCAACAAGGTTTCCAAATAATCTTTACTTAATCAGAAACGAAAGCTACCTAGACTTATTACACTGGTCTGAGCGAGGTTAATTTCAGAGATGTGATATACAGACAAAGGGCCACGGTCCCTTTGACACATGGCCAGAAAACATATTGAGCTTTGTGTCAATGCCCAACTGCGTCACTCTAAGGCTGCTAAGATATAAAATGAACCCTAATTTTGCCTATGCCCCAGTACTATCGATTTTGCTAGTCACTTCTCGTTTGTCATCTTAGACTGCTTCCACACACAAGTACCCTCTGGTTTCATTACATACACTGGTGACTCTCTCTCTCAAGTAGATCATTCCTACCCCACACTCACTGAACGTACTGGTTAGCCAGGCAGGCTGGGTTGTCTCGAAGCTGTATAAATGTCCTGTTCTTAGCAACTCTCTTCTAACTGTTGGGCCTGCTAAACTTGTCTTATTGGTTCCTTGGCCGGATTGCCTCTTTGCAAATGGACTCAGAGCCTCCTTAATGAAGTAATAGCATTCAGAGTTTTTCTTGTACAAATTGATCTTCCGGGGGGAGTGGGGAAGAGGGGGAGGGGAGAACAAAACAAACCGCATGCGCTTGTAAGACAATTATTTTGCCAAAATATAAAATGAGAAGTCATTATTAGCTCTCCAAAATATTTCTTATACAACATCACACAATGACCGTTAGCCCTCATTCTATTGTAGGTTTAGGAGGCTCAGCCAGTGCTCCTCACTCAGGGCAGAGCCAGGATTTTGCCTTTGAGAGAACCTTTAAAAAGTGCATATAGAATCATAGAATAATAGGGCTGGAAGGGACCTCATGAGGTCATCTAGTCCAACCCCCTGCTAAAAAGCAGGACCACTCCTACTAAATCACCCCAGCCAGGGTTTTGTCTAACCTGGCCTTAAATATCTCCAAAGACAGAGATTCTACCACCTCCCTAGGTAGCCCATTCCAATGCTTCACCACCCTCCTAGTGAGAAAGTTTTTCCTAATATCCAACCTTGACCTTTAAGAAGGGTAGGGTGAATAACGGAAATGGACAGCAGGTCTTGAGTTGATGCTCAAGGCCGAGCTAGCCTTCTGGGAAAAGTTCCCTGAGAGGAAATGAGTTCATGTCATCAGGGAGCTATAAAAGGGGGATAGCCTGAGCTCAGCATCAGTCTGGGGGAAAAGAGAAAGGTAGCATTTGGTCTTGAGGGGGGTACTTGTTAGACTGGTTTGAATTGCTTTGCTGTTACTTGAGGCTGCCCTTTATTAAATAAAGAGAGCCCCGAGGAAGGGGACGGGGCATGACACAGTTGTAGTTTTATTTCTACCTGTCACTTATGGGTAAATACCCCCCCCCCCAGGGAAACTTAGGAAAGTGCCTGTGGGAATTAGAACAAACTCTCAGTGAGATTTGTGCTCCTACGTGCCCTGTGTGCTCTTGACTCTCTCCCCCGAAAGAGGGAGGTGTTCTCTGAAGGCCAGGTCTATACTGCTGATGAAATTCGGCCCCAGTCGACAGGAGTTACACAAGCTATGCAGGGTAGCTTGTGTTAACTCCCATCGACTTCCTACCTCTCCTTCAGCATGACGTCTTCACTGCACTGCGCCACTTGAGGGGGTGGTTTTACTAAGTCAATTATCCGACCGCTAAGGGGGTGGTTTTACTAAGTCAGTCTTATCCGACCGCTAAGTCAATCCAGAAAGATCAATCTGATGGCAGTGATTTTGCCACCGTCAGTGTAGAGGTGGCCTGAGTCTGAATGTTTTCGCCACAGCAGTAAGTGATCCTGGGAAAAGGATAGCTAGACAACGCCAGGAACCTGAGTCAGCCCTGTGATATATCAAATGTTGCTGTTATAAGGGAGTCTATGGCCCCTGGTGGCAGAAAGTCTGTATGGAGAGGGATTGTGTTAGCCCCGGAAGAGGAGGTGGTGTGGGTGGTAAAGAATTCTCTGCCAAGGCACTCAATGGTTGCTCTAGGTAGCCTCTGTCAGGGAGACGGTAGCAGCAGCAGCCCAGGTATGTTTAAAATGAGACTTCCACTGGGGAACATTGAACTCAAAAAAAGGGTTATGTTTATGGGATACAAACTAAGCAGTTGGATCAACTTAAAATACTCCTGCAAGAAGGTTGCAGTATAGCACGCCTTTATTTCTACGAATTCAGAATAATGCACAAGAATCTCAAACCAGAGAGAGACAATACAGGCTGCTCACTAAACCAGAGCAGCATAACTCATCTCACTTACTCTAGATTGTCAGCTGCCAGCACAAAGCAGCTTGCATGCTTCCCTGCACAGTCCTTTAACCCACAAGTAGAATCAGGAAGCCCCCCTAAAATTTAAAATGACAGCTTACAATTTTAACAGAATTTCCAATACACCACAGAGGGCATTGTTTCAAATAACGCCCTTCCTCTCGTGGTGACTTCTCCTTGGAGTTCAGTTATCCTTTGAAACTGCTTCATGAGTGGAGACTACCTGGAGCATAGTCTGATGCCTTGCCGATCTGATCATAGATGCTTTTTTCAGACAGTGCCATTCCTTGGACACTGTGCTGGCTGGCTATGGAGGCCCCAAAGAAGTAGAGTAAGTTGTAAGTGCCTTGCAACCTTTTGTCCGGGCAATTTCTGCTGCTGTAAGACCAACAGCGCTGGGGTATCAGGGTCGAAGCTGTTGCACTCCAATGGTGACTCAGGCGACCTGCTAAATTGGCAAGATCTCACAGTCAGAGAAGAACTCGTGCCATGAGCTGTGTGCGGCTTCTCGGTTTTTTTTTAAAGGAACCAGCTTTGAACATCAAGCGTCTCTGACAGATGCAAATTCAAGAGGCCTGGTTTATTACTGAGGAAAACTCTGGCACCAGTAGGCAACTTGATAATGACTACCTTGCACTCCTCTCTAATGTCAGCTGGTGCAGTGGATGGAGCACGGAGCTGGCACAGCTTCACTGGCCCACCTCAGTCAAGCTGAGTGGCTGCATTCCACAGTGGCCAAACCTCCAAATGACCATCTCAGTCAGTTTTCATTAGAAGCCATCATAGTATATCCCAAGAGTATATACGGTGAGTTCTGCTACTGAAGCAATCTGGGAAACCAGAGGTGAGTATTGTAAATGTAAACCCCTAAGATTGTGACCTGATCCCATAATTCAGATGGATTAAGAGAAAGAAATAGATAGCTGCAGAAATCTGCTTTGATTTGGAAGGT
Source organism: Pelusios castaneus (assembly GCA_007922175.1). NCBI lineage: Eukaryota > Metazoa > Chordata > Testudines > Pelomedusidae > Pelusios > Pelusios castaneus. Next base: position 446,171 of record ML685758.1, read on the forward strand.
TCTTCAGATCTGAAGTAGTATCGGCTGGCTTAAAACATGCTACCTAGGAGTAGTAGAAGCCGTTAAACAGTAGCCAAGATAGAAAAACAGAAAAGATTTTTAAATGTTTGGTTTTCATCTTTTTTTCTCCATTTTGTCACTAGAAAAGAAGGGTAAATAGAGAGAAAAAAGGGGAATGGGGAGGAAAGAAAGAAAATTTGGGGGGAAGAAATTCTCTGAAGGCCATTTTCATATGCAAAAAAGTTCTGTTCAACATATCAACCTGCTCTAGATAGTTCTGAGAACGTGCACAGCTAGTGATCACACCCATGCACAACTATGTCCTTTCTGCAGTTCTCTTTAGGCAAATTTCCTCCAACTATAAACAACAGCAACCAGACAGTAATAGAGAACAGAACCCGAAATTACCAACTGACAAAATATTTAGGAACAGATTAAAAAAAAAAAGAGCAGCTCAAAGGAGCTTCATCTTAAACTTCTTTTGGCTCAAAAGTCAGCTACTCTGTGAAGCTTTTTATGCTGTAATTGTTCTTTTTCATGTCTAATGACATATGTAAGAATTTCTTCATTCCAACTAGAATACGTTATCTAGCCAACTGGGTGATCTGACTTGTCTGCCTGTTCTCTTGACGCTGCAGAGATATCATTATTAGGGCTGAATAAGGAATAATCTATTAGCCAAATTTTTGTTCATCTAATAAATTCTTGGATTTTTTTCTCATTCATCAACCCCTCCTGTATCTATTGAAGGGACTTTATCCAATGACATGTATGGGATGTTGTATAGTGGCTCCTTCATATAAAAGAGAGGTTTGTCATTCTGCAAAAGACTGTTCTTCATTTTGTGGAAAGATTGAATAGAGAACACATAAACGCACATAGTTGGAATGTGTATAGCTGAATATTCATGTATTTGGGAAGAAAAAATAAGAAACCCCAAACACCTTGCAAGTTCCTAGACATCGACATAGACTTTGAGACCAGTTTATGGGTCATTCACAGGAGTAACACTGCAGAAAAGGTTACTGTCTCATGTGCTGGCCTTCCAGTGGCAAATTCACCCATGATGCAGTTCATGGAAGGGTTAGAAAACATGCCAGTAAAAATACCTTGGTCCTACCTACGCAACAGACCCAACCCTTGTTTCAAATGGAGGACCTGAAATGGGGTGAATTATAACAGCTAATATGTTCCAGTAGAGCATTGGCCTGAGACTCAGGGAAATCTGGGTTCCTTTCACAGCGCTATAGCTCCCATGCATGTGATCTTCCACAAGCTATTTCACCTCTCTATGACTTTTTTTCCCTTCTCAGGTTTGTGGTGCAGAACTGGCATTTCTGGCCTAGAGGAAATGTCAAACACTTAAAGTTTGTTTTCTGTTCCAAATCAGAACATCAATGACACAGTCAAAATTTGTCACAGATTCTGGACAATTTTGATTTGGAAGCACTGAAGGATTTCGTTATTTTGATGTTGTCAATGTTGAGTTTAAAAAAGGTTCAAACACTTTACCTGCTGCAACAATTTATAGAAACCATTAAACATGTGTCAAAATGAAACAGTTCAAGTGATGTTTTTACACTATCAAGATGATTCATTTCAACACTTTTCTGTTGCATTTTATTTGACAAATTCCCCCCACCCAAGGTTTCCCTTTCAGCCATCCCTGCTGTGTTTCTCTGGGCTACATTATAAGCCCTTTGGGGCAGTAAGTCTCTGATATGTATTTGTACAGCACCTAGCACAAAGTTTTCTTCTTAACTAGGAAAAGTGGTCAAGTTTAGGTAATGAACTGCTCTGTGGCTGTTGGCTGACATCATAAGCCGACCACTTTTTTTTTAGAAAAGAAAATTGGCTGACTCCTTTAGAAAAGAAAATTGGCTGACTCCTTGATTTTGATTGAAGTCTCTAGGGACTACCATAATGCAAATGAATTTCACTATAATAAAAATATATTTTTCTAACCGTAGAGCTCAAAATAAGCCTCTTGTGTGTTCAGCAGCTGAAAGCAGGCAATATTATTGCCACGCAGCCCTCTTTTCATCCTTAGCTCCGTTTACATATCATGGACACGGACGCCTCTTAAAACACTCCCAAAAAGTTGGCAACAATTAGGCAGCTGGACTGCAGAGGACTCTGTCACCATTCCCTGGTGCTCCTCTGGTTCAATCTGTTGTCTTTTGTCTTGTATTTAGATGGCCAGCTGTTTGGAGCTGGGATTATCTGTGTGTGTTGTATTTGTAAAACACCTCACCCATGGAGGTTAAGACTCATTGTTGCTGCCACAATACAATGAATAAAGCCCCAAAGGAACTAAGGGAGGGCTTGCTCCTGAAGGCCTTCTGTGAACGTTGCTTCCATTGAAAGCAAGTGTAGTTTTGTGTGTGCGCAAACTGCTGAGGGAGGGCTACACTGTGACAGGAACTGCTCAAGGGAGCAGAAAAGATGGTTTTACATGGATTTCCTGGAGCTTGGAACTGGGTGCATAAGAAGAAGCAGGGTTGCTTCCATGCCACTTCCTCCCTGGAGCAGGTGGGTGGGCACTGGAAGTGAGGGATCCACTCACTCTAGTCCAAGGAGCTGAGGCAACAGGGGTGGGTGATTGACAATGAGCATAGGTCGAACATAACTTACAAGCCCACCCTAGAACATGGCTGAAATGGAGGTGGGGGGTGACTGACTCAGATCTATCAAGTGCAGCATTTCCTGGGTCTATTGCTGGGTCATTTTACAGATGGAAACTGAAGCACAGATAAGAACAGATCCAAACTTTGCTACCAGGAAATACTGTGTTGCCAACCCCAAGTGATAAAATCTTACCAGTGCCCTTCCCCCCCCCCAAAATAAAATAAAATAAAATAAAGAGCTTGGTTTAAAAATCATGAGATAAAAATCCTGATTGTGTGGGAATGTCTACAACCACTGCCATTCACTTTATTCTATTTCTGAATTACTCCAGCCTCTTATGGCAGCCTTGAGCACAGAAACAGAGGGAAGGGGCCCAAGTGGAGACCACATGTATTTAGGCACCACATTAAGCAAGAAACTCCCCAGATTTTAGCCATTGGGGGAGTATTCTGACCAGGTTATGCCACAATTCCCCACTTATTTCCATTGCCGCTGGGCAACAGAAAGTTACTATGCCCAGAAAAAGCCATATGAAGGATAAAAGAGGATCTCCAGCATCAGAACATGAGGATGAGAAAAGTTTTAGTCAGGGACAGATGTACTGGGAAAACAGATCACTCTGGAGGTAGATGAGATGTTCTTTATGACCATGTGCTTAAATCCTCAAAAAGTCAATGAGTGTTGAGCATGGACTTTAAATTCAGCACTTCACTGAGTAGGTGGACCTGAGGATATTCTTAAAATACTTTCCTAAATTAGTCTCTCTCAAGAGAGGGAGTTAGAGTTACCCGTGTTATTTTTCCTATTTATTAAGGACTAACATCCAGATATTCAAAGATATCTAGGTTCCTAATTCCCATTGGAATCAATGGCTATGTCTACACTTGAAAAGTTAAGTCTACTTTATAAAGTCGACTTAATAAGGTCGACTTTAAGTCGACTTAAAGTGGACCTTATTAAGTCAACTTAACAGAAGTGGACTTAACTTTTCAAGTGTAGATGTGGCCCCTTTTCGACCTTATTAAGCAGTAAAACGGGAGAGTAGAGCTTTAGGTTCTGATAGGGGAACCTGCAAGAAGCTGTACCCAGTTGTAAAATTCTTGCAGTGCTCATTCCGGCCAGTTATTGAACATATCAAACTAATTATGAGGCATCACAGTGACAATTGCCCACATGGAAGCAATTACTACACACATTAAAATCAATTATTGCGTATTTTTCCGATCCTGAATATTGTTCTGTGCTTGGAACCCTTCTGTGCATTTGGTCTGCACTAATCATTTTGTCTGTCATGGTGGGAAAAAATAACAACTCCTTTAAGACCAGAGGTGGGGATTTCTTAATATAGTAAATTAATGGAAAATGCCTGTTTTCAAACAACGCGGCGCTAAATCTGAAGGGCTTAAATTCAGTCGTATCAAGGGTTTAGTGTTTCATGAAGCTTATGTTTTCCAAAGTCTCCCATTGATTTCAAAGGGCCTTGGCCTGGTCCATACTTTTTGTTAAAGTGCTACACAGCAAAATTACTATAAGGAAGGGTTGGTTCTTCCTAAAAATAATTAATAACTGACAGCACTGTCCCATGGGGGGAGCGGGGCCCAGGGCCAACTGGCCAGGTGGGACCACGCCCCCCCATACTGGAGGGGAGGCGGGCCACTCCACCCCACCAGGGAGCCAGCCCAGGCGGGGAGGCTGAGACCGCCGGCAGGAAGCTGGCCTGGCCCCGGCCCTGGAAATGGGGACCGCCAGTGGGGGGAGCTGGCCGATGCCTCAGCCGGGGACCCCAGGCATCCAGATATTCAAAGATATCTAGGTTCCTAATTCCCATTGGAATTAATGTGACTTAGGTGCCTAAATACACGAGGACCTGGGAGTAAGAACTTCAGGGCCTAATGTGCCTGCTGCATTTAAACAAATCCACAAAAACAAGAGATTACAAAGGGTTGTGACTCATTTAAACCTAGTAGGTTCAAGAGAGAAAAACCGACAAATACAGCAGTAAAACAGGAGAGCTGCGCTTTGGGTTCCGATAGGGGAAGTTGTACCCAGTTGTAAAATTCTTGCAGTGCTCTCCGGCCACACCTGACTGCCCACCACTCTGCTCTGTAACACCGATAATGAGCACCATTTTCTATATACACAAATTCATAGCCACGGTGGGATTAAATAATTCATAATGATGGTCAAGTTCAGAACATTAGAAGCTTTCATAAAATACATTACTCAACTTATTTTTAAAGTATAGTAGCATCATATATAATCAGCTGCTTCAGTTGCTTTTTCTTTCTGGATTCAAAACCCTTTCTTTCCCCTTTGGGGTGTCTGGACTTTGGTTGCCACAGAGTTGGGCACTGTGACTTTTCAGCTGCTGAAAGAGATGCCTAAAAGGGCTATGTTAGAGGTCAATAAAATCGTGACTGGTGTGGAGAAAGTGAATGAGGAAGCGTTATTGACTCCTTCACATAACAGAAGAACCAGTGGTCACCCAATGAAATGAATAAGCAACAGGTTTAAAACAAACAAAATGAAGTACTTCTTCACACAACGCACCATCAACCTGTGGATCTCCTCACCAAAGGATGCTGTGAAGGCCAAAACTATAATGGGTTTCAAAACAGAACTAGATACGTTCATGGAGGATCGGTCCAATAATGACTATGAGCCAAGATGGCAGCCCAATGCTCTGCATGTTTCTAGCCTTTGCTTGCCTGAAGTTGGGAAGGGATGACAGGGAATGGAGCACTTTGTGATTGCCCTGTTTCGTTCATTCCCTCTGAAGAATTTGGCATTGGCCATGCTCAGAAGATAGGAAACTGGGCTAGATGTACCATTGGTCTGACCCAGTATAGCCACTCTGACGTTTTTCACCTCCATACCTCTGAGGATCTGGGCCTAAGTGATATGGGAAGTCTGTAGAAAAGCAGGGAACTCAATGTAGGTCTCCCATGCGCTAAATTAGTGCCGCAACCACTGAACCAACCTTCCATCAGTCTACAAGGAACAAGTAGCCTAAAGGAACAACAAGGAGATGAAGGCTAGCAGAGGAAACACAGCAAAAGAAGTGAGTATGCCTCCAGTTGAGCAGTGCACATGAACGATCCCTATTCAGCAACGATCCCATGCATGGACTTAACTTTAAGCCTCTGCTTAAAGGCTTTGTTGCATCGTGGCCCAAGTGCTGATCTTTGGCACACGTCTTATTTTCATTATAACCCTGGTTTTCAGTCAGTTTAAGTCACATTAGGCTGAAACTCGGCAAAGGGGTGTTTAGTCCAGATGGAACTTCTTTTTCCCCGATTTGGCAGGAAGTTGCCTTTCACATTTTAAACTCCATTTCATTTTAAACCCTTACAAAGAAAGGTCTTTTCAGATTTCCTGTTTCTTTTAAGGCTGTTTTTAAGATTATTCCAGCTTTCTTTTTTATTAAATGTAATCTTCCCTCGGAGGAGGGTGTTGTAATTTTGTACTCATTTCTGCTTGTACCATAGCTACTTTTAAGAGCATGGTATTATTATGCAAAATATATTATTTCTGTCAGCTATGATGATCCCTAGCTACTTATCTTTTACTCAGCATTGAGTTCTAATTACTCTGTGATATAAAACGCCGGCAAGGTCTGGGTTTTTCCCCCTCAACCCATGGGTGATTTACACATGTAACTTGCTAACAGGAGTTATATACATAAATCCTCCTGCTCATAGATGGGAGAACAGCCCCCCTGAGATGAGATATTGTTCCAAAAAATGTTATGCGTTTCAAAGCAGCTTGGCAGTTCTGTTCAGCTGGATATGCAGCATCCCAAAAAAGGGACGAGGATAAGCAAAACAGGATGGAATTGGCCAAAGGACAAACCTGAAATATGATTCCAGTGAGACACTATTAATGCTAGAAAAACAAAGCCTTTTATTTAGTTCCTTTTCCATTCTTCAGCCAAGCAACACTTATGCCTGAAGGTAACTTCATCATTTGATTATACTCAGGGTGTTCAGCCCTATATGCTCAGTAGAGCAACTCCTATATGAGTAAATTACTCATGTGCCAAAGAGTTTACAGGATTGGGGCCATCAAGAGTAGATCAATTTGAAGGGTGAGAATGAGTCATTAGGCTCAGCATAGAGATGGCAAAGCAGGTAGAAAAAACAGAATTGCCATCCAGCAGGAATACCAATATTCCAACACATTCTAAATTGGGATGAAAAGTCGAAATCTCAAAACATTTTGCCACATGAAAATTCTGAAAAATCTCACATTGAAAACATTGGAACATCTTGTTTTGAGACTTTCAGTCATAATGCAACTCTTCGGCCTTTCTGAAATGCAACATTTCATTTTGATTGTCCCAGTGGGAGAGTCCATCAAAACCAATCTTGCTCCAAGAGAAAAATTTGGAAAGGAATGAGAATTTTCCTGATTTTTGAATTCACCTTCTAAGCTGGGCCACCCCCAGAAGAGACTTCAATTTGGCTGAAGTGCTTCACTGCTTCCTCAGAGACAGATGGGAGAGATTGCCATTGATATGCGTAAACCTCTGCATGGGCCACGTTCGTAGAGAACCAGAGGCGAGCAAGAAGTCTGTGCCAGACCCGATGACTCTGTGACAGACAAAAGCTACCTGAGAACGTGGTCAGACCTTGGTACCATACAATGACCGTTGGTGTGACTTCAGTGGAGCTACACTGGTTTACACCAACTGAGGGTCTACATTTGTACGCCTCACTTTAAGCTGAATCCAAAGAACACAATCCACTATAGGCAGTGTTTGCAAATCAACCCTTTCTTACTGGCAGCATTCTCCTGGGACTTTCCCCACAGCTTCCATGTTCCTATGGCCAGGAAGATCTTTGCTGCCTCCCAGGATGGCTCGCAGCCTTTTAGCAGCACATGTTATAGGAGGGAGATGTAAGTTGGCCACAAGCAGAATTTAACATAAATCGCCATAATTATGCGCTTACTCAACATGGTGAGGGCAAAGTGACATTTCATGGCCTGTTTTCATTAAAAATGTCGGGCTTTGTCCATTGGCGAGCAGGTTTCTTGGTGTCATGGGAGGCAGATTGGCTTGATGACAGCATTGATCGCAAAGCTTTCCTGTGCAATAGTGCCACGAACCTCCACTGCATTGATGGAAATGGCAGCTGTGGTATGCTGGTAGCATTGACTGTGCTGGTAGCTCTGCCTTTCCAATCAAGAGGCACACCAGCCTGAGGAGAAACACGACTTCTTTTGCACAGCACGAGCAGCGATCCTCGCTGCTCGGCTCAGTTCGTACCCAGCTATGCAGTCCACACGATATCCTGGCATTTCCTTTCGATTCAGAGCAATGAGGGCTCCGGCAATGAGGAATTTCCAGCATGGCCGAGAAGAGCATTGTGCAGATCCAGAAGTGGCCTCAGGTTAACTGAGTGAGACAGAGATACTCCATGTTACTGTGGTGAGGGGAAAGAGTGGTAGTGGCTGAGCATAAGGTAGAGTACCATGCATTCCCCCGCCCACCTCTGGCATGTCTTCTCCTGTCAAGGGCAGGCAAATGGGTGGGAAGATGTCAGTTATGCTGGCTTCAGGCCACCCAAGGATTTCTTTGCGTCATGTCAGTCCTCAGCTACCATTGCAGGGCAACTCTCTGGATGCTTTGTTCATCTTGAGCACTACAAAGCAGCCTGAACCTGGGACAGAAACTCATAGACTCAAAGGCTATGTCTACACTACAAAAAGTTAGATCAACTTTGTTAAGTCAACTTAATAAGGTCAATTTTAAGTAAACTTAAAATCAACCTTATTAAGTCGACTTAAAAGTGGTGTCCGTGGACGTTTAAGTCCACTTTGTTAAGTCGACCTTGACTTAAAGTGGATTTAGTCCACGTACACACTAGGCTTAGGTCGACCTAAAGAAGGGTTAGGTTGACCTAAGAAGGCTTAAGTTGACCTAATGGGCAGTTCTTATTAAGTCAACTTAAGCTTTCATTAAGTCGATTTAAGGAATTTCTTAAGTCGACTTAATGAAAGCCTGGTGTGGACGCGGCTTTGTTTAAGTTGACTTAAGCCTCCTTAAGTCGACTTAATTTGCCAGTGTAGACATAGCCAAAGACTCTAAGGTCAGAAGGGAACAATACAGTCATCTAGTCTGACCTCCTGCATAACGCAGGCCACAGAACTGTTGTACTTAAAAAGAAAAGACTAGCAGGACGTTATTCAGAGGGACAAGGCAATATGCTATGTTTATTGTGAGGAAAATGCAATTATGTTAATAGCGAATATCTAGTACCTACGCACACACATGAACACTCCCCCAGCCCAATGTTCTGCTGTCGTTCATGTGTAGTTACCAGTCCTGATCGTAGCTTGAGTTCATGACTGGTGTTCGCAGCTCATGGCAGCTACCTGGCCAGGGAAGCTGGGCATGAGGAAGAGCGGGGTCTCTGTCGGGCACACAGCTGTGCAGAACATTACCTAAAGCTATGCAGCCTCACCCATCTTTTCATCCATGGAACTTGCTGTGTCACACTGCCTCAGGGCACTGTATGACCATGAGTCATCAGTTAATGGCAGATGTGACTCTGATCTTGTTTTTGAAAGGGCTTTTTGTCTCTTTCTTTCTAGGGTGAATTCTTCTTGCTTTTGCACGCTTTGTCTGCATTGTTCTTCAGCCATTAAGGTGGCAGTGGCAGTTTGTCATCAGGATGGGCCACACACACCCCTCATTCACACATCCAAACTCAGTTCACAAATCTAAATGAAGTTTCAGCAAAATTTAGGCTGAGCAATACAAAATGAAGTAAACAATTCAAAATGGAGTTTTGGTTATAGTATGGAGTTACATGTGAATGAATGATCATGGCATTTTTATCAGTGAATATTCCATATAGAAATTTCTGTTTGAAGCAATTCCATAGTATAAATTCATCTTTAACGCTACAGGACCTCCCGCCCAGGCCTGTAATAAACCTCTAACCTATGATGGAGTTACTAAAGTCCTCAAATCATAGTTTAAAGACTTTAAGGTACAAAGAATCCACCAGCAAGTGAGCCATGCCCCATGCTACAGAGGAAGGTGAAAAACCCCCAGAGCCCTAGCCAATCTGCCCTGGGGGAAAATTCCTTCCCAACCCCAAATATGGTGATCAGTAAACCCTGAGCATGTGGGCAAGTCTCACAAAAGACACCCTAGAAAGAATTCTCTGTAATAACTCAGAACCCACCCCACCAAATGTCCCAACTCAGGCCATTGGCATATCCATCGCCAGTAGTTAAAGACTGAATACAAGTCTCTACCCACCATCTGTGTCTCTGCTGAGAAGCCCCTTAATCTGCACTGATTTCAGCGCATCTGCCTGTGGGATAAAGTGCTACTCGCCATGAGAAAAAGTGGTAGAATCTGGACCTTGCTGTTTTTCTGATCCTCAAAACCTGGTGCTCTAAACCATAGGGGATCTTACTTTTCAAGTAACCACATTTTATACATATCTATCCAATTTTCATGGCACACATTCATTGCACCCGGACATCATGGCACTCTGTTTCTAAATGCCTATAATAATAACTGGGGATCACTAACAATCTTCCCGGTACCTACTTTAAATGGTAGGGCTGCCTTGTGTTTAACTCCTGTGAAAATACAAGTCTTAATAAACAAGAACACTTCTTCTTTCACGTTAGGCATATGAAACATACATACCTACTAGAGCTGGGTGGGAATTTTTCAACTAAACTTTTTTTTCCCACCAGAAAATGCTGATTCTCTGAAACTGAAACTGGTTGTGGGAACAGGTTGGTTTCCGCACATTTCCTGATTCGAAAAAACACAACAAAATGCAAAAATTGTTGGGAAAAAATGTTTTTTGAGATTGTTGGAGAGTCCCATTTCAACAGCTTTGAAACGAAGTTTTAGGTGAGGTGTTTCTTGCCCCTCCCCCCCCCTCAAATGACTTTTTGCTTAGAAACTTATCTGAATTTATACTAAAATATTTCAAAAGAAAAGAAGGTCCCAATCAACATGAATCACTTTGATTGCTCCAAACCAAAATATTTTTTCAATTTGTTGCTTTATGAAAATGGTCAAAAATTCAATTTTTAAGCCCTAGTCAAGAAGGGGGAAAAATTCAATCTAAAAAGTTCTCATAAGATGTGAAAGACATTAACTATCCAGCTCTTATATCTACTACATCTTCGATAACCTTATATTAACACATCTATTCATTAAATAAGTTACATAGTGACAAATGGGACCTGATTCTGCATTACTTTGCACCTTGTATATTCATTCACCCCATTGTAGCATGAGTGAATTCCTTTGACATTCTGAATCCAGTAGCATTTCATCCCCACTATGCACTGGTGTGAAGATCTGCACAAGCAGTAAGGAAAGAGTAAATTAGCTCTGTAGTACTTACCTCTGTTTAGTTTTAAAAACCAGATTAACAGCTGGTGTAAACTGGTACGGCTCCATCTGGCCTTTGCAGTTTCTGCCAGTGCATCTTTTTTGTGTCATTTCATAAAAGGAGTATATATAGCTACCAAATGACTTTGTAAAATATTTGCTGGTGCAGCTAACTTGCTTTCAGCATATGTGCCTCATTATCAAAGCAAAATCACAGACTGATTCTATTCTTATCAAAATGTAAATCACTTGGATTAAGACTGGTTGTTAAAAAAAATATCCATCAAAGATAATACAGTTGTTGCCAGTGAGATTAGTTCCTTTTGTTTCATGATCAAACAGTTTTGATATCTTAATTAAACACTTTCTTATGCTTTCCTGCTGTGTCTTTTCCTTTAGCTCCCTTGAATGTTAATGATGATAGGTTTAGAATCAATTGTGTGTGTCTGACCTCTGTGTATGGTTGATTTAAATTGATTATATGATTATTTTGTGTATTTGGCTCCCAGTGGAAGAAATGTCACATTGTGAGCCTTTAGGATCAGATTGTATCCCATTTGTAACACATCATTGAAGTTTAAAGTTTAGTGCTCCAGAGAAACATGGAAAGCCACTTACTAGAAAAACTTCTTTGCTATCAATAGCAACGTGTAGGTTTGCAAGTGGGTAATGCGCCAGTCTTATCAAAATAGCATTATTCTGTTCTGTTAAAAACAATTTCAGATCTTACTCTTTTTAACTTCTATTCAAGATCAAGTGGGGGTTTCATGGGTGGTGAGAGATTTTGGCCCATAGACAGCAATTATATACATATACAGCAGTTCTTAGGTAGGAAGTAAACTACTCTCGAATAAGGAGTGATATGCAAGGTCTTGCATGCCCAGAGGAGAGCTGGGAGCAGTTCTCTCTAGAAACTCCATATCAACCAAATTGTTTGGGAATCAAGTTCCAATGCAAACATGGTCCCTAAGAACAGCTCAGGCAGGGAGATTTTGACTGACAGTTCCCACCCTCCCAGCCAATCATGTAAAAAGGGATACAGAAGAAGCAGGGGAGGGATACAGCAGCATTAGGCATTAGTGCAGTCAAGCAGTGGTGGCACTCAGCATGTTGAGAAGCATGTGATTGGGTGGAAATTGAAGTGCAATGTCTCAATTCATTACCTAGATTCGGTGGAGTTAAGCGCCTGGAGGTTTCCTGGAGAGGGTACACCGTGTTGGTGTCTGTTCTCACTTTGCTCCCTCCACCTCGCAGCTGCAGAACCCTCAACATAGGGATGCAGATTAGGATTTTTGTCCCCCCACCCCATTAGTATCCAGTGTTAGTTGCTTTCCAGACAGACGAGAAATAACAGTTCCCACCTTCCGATCAAGAGGTGTACGGGATTTGGGCCCGGCTTCCTATCCCAGACATTGTGGCTATGTGCATAGGGTTGCAGCACAACTCAGATCTGGCCGGGCCATACCTCCATAATGAGTGGTGCTGTGATCTCTTGCACCAGATTGAAAGATCATATGCACAAATCTGGCCCAGATGCCCCTCTAGCGAATATTAGCTGTCTTCTTTCTCTTCCTTTCCCATAATATATCATTTCTCTCCTTTCTCCCATTCCCCTCAATTCTGAATGAATGACCATAACTGCAGTGTGTATTGTCTAAATGTTCTACTTCTCTTTTTAAGGCACTGTGATATCTATCATGGTAGATATTGCACCAGAAGAGAGAGATAATATTAAACTCAAATTTTCCAGTGGCTCTAGTTAATTCCCAGTGCTCTTCAGATGAGGTGTGATAATGCTGTTCCCTTTCTCCACTGAATCCCTTTCACCTTGTCATTCTAATCCTATAAAATCTTATATCAATCATTTTCTTGTCTAATTATCCCATACACAAGCAAGCATGTTCTGTGGTAATTAGGAGAATCATGGTGCGTGAATTAACATCAGCACTTCCTGCTGACATGTCATGGCTTGATATTTAGTGGGTATCATGTAATTTCCAGATAAAGGAATCGTTGGAGGTTGGTCTTTGATTTACAGACCCAAGGCCATGGTCCCTGCTTGTGTGAATCCAAATAGCTCCAGTAGAGTTGGATTTAAACCAGCTGAGAAGTTCACCTAGTCCCAAGAATAGTACACTATTTTTCTTGTCTTCCTCATCCAAAGTTCCAATAAGGCTGGGTTTGTGATGCACTGATGTCATCCACCAGGTGCCCAACAAATGCATTACTGCTCAGTGATACATAGCAACACGTATCTACTTCCCCTTGATTCCTCTTTGGCACCTTAAATATTTACCGTCATTTCTAACTCAGACATAGCAAAACCTTTCAGCCACACTTGGGATGCTCGGGGAGAAGAATATATGCACAATATGCATTCAATTAGATGCCAGAGGTGTGTATTTACAGTACAGGAAGCCATTAGCCTTGCATTTCTTTGTCGGGGTGTAACATTTCCAAATTGTTTTCCAAATTAGTCAAGTGTCAGGTGCAAAGGGGCTCTGCTAATTCCATACCAGAAAGAACTTTGTAAAATAGTCTGTGCTTGAGAATTTAAATACACATTGAGAAACAACAAACAGTTTCTCTGATTATGTTAAAAATCTTGTCTACTAAATTGTATCACTGCAATCAAGCTTCCCACCAATGATCATTTGTTTGAGTTTTTCCTGTCCATTTCACCTATGCTCATGGGAAGGTCATGATTAGAATACAGGAGCCAAATTCTTCTCAGTTATGCAGATGTAAATCTGGAGTAAGTCTTTTGAATGTCAGTGCAGAATTTGGCTCCATCCATTTCTTGTAAGGGACTTGCTTTACTTCTAAACAACTCAACAAGAGCTTGATCCAGAGCCCGTTGAAGTAGATGGAACAACTCCAACTGATTTCAATGGCACAGCCCCAGAATAGCAGCTCTCTTGTTGCCATTTGACTTTCTATTTTAAAATGAATCTATATAGTTCCCAACTCAAATGCAGGAATGGGGAGAAGGAAATAAATTCAGACTAACCCCCTGTGTTGAAATTCCTGATAGGAATATTTAGTCTTATTTTCCTAGCCTTTCTTACCCTGCTTTACCCCTCATGGGAGCTCTTTGAATGAGTGTTTGGTATAATTTTATTTTGCTAGCCTTTCCTAATCCACCCATCTCGGTAGGGTGCACGAACGTTTAACATAGTTTCATGTCATTTTTATGTTGCTCTTACACACTGGAATTTTACTTTAGTAAATTACTTGTATATTTTATTGATGTAACCAGACTTACCCACAGCAACACGACAAAGAAACGGAACAATTTTTTTAAAACCTCTTGTTAGGAGGAAGAGGCACATGCAAATAAGACACCTAAGAAGCTTTACAGATACATAATTATTCCTAATGATGTGTTTACGTCAGCTTCTAGAGGGATCAACTCAGATTGGGGCGGGATCATGTTAGGCACTGTATGAATTCAGGTACGTTGCAGCGTGCCTGGGCCACTTCTATCTTCCAGTCCTATGATCAGAAGCAGGAAGTTTGGGATGTGACCAGTCGAGAAACTAAGCTGCCAGATGTTCCCATTACCTTGGCAAATGGAGCACTGGGCAGCTTAGTGATTCTCAGCTGGTCATTTCCTGAACTTCCTGCTTCCGACCACATGACGGGAAGTCAGAAGTTCAGACAGTGATCAGCCAAAAGTGATACATCATCTAAGGGCTTGAATGGCAGATAGCACGTCTTGTTACACCATGGAGATATTGTGCCCCTGATGCTCCCATTAGGCCAATGCAGCAGCACTTGAGCAAATAACTTCTATCTCTGTTTTTCCAGGGCTACTCCTTACTAGGATGGAGTGGTAACCCACTGGAATGGGTTACCTAGAGAGGTGGTGGAATTTCCATCCTTAGAGGATCTTAAGGTGTGGCTTGACAAAGCCTTGGCTGAGGTAGTTCACTTGTGGTTGGTTCTGCTTTGAGCAGAGGTTGGACTAGATCAGTGGTTCTCACACTGCTGGGTGGCTCCATAGTTGTGGTGGCGAAGTTCGCACTGCAGTGGACAGGCCTCATCTCCAAGTGGTGGACAGGCCTCATCTCCAAGTGGGTGGGCCCCGACCCACCTGGTTCCACCCTTGGCCACCTCCCTAGTGAAAAAGCTTTTCCTCACTGCAACTTGAGACCATTGCTCTTTGTTCTGTCATCTGCCACCACTGAGAACAGCCTTGCTGCACCCTCCCTGGAACCTCCCTTCAAGCAGTTAAATCAAATTGCCTCTCATTCTTCTCTTCTACAAACTAAACAAACCTAATTCCCTCAGCCTTTCCTAATAGGTCATGTGCTCCAGCCCCCTAATCACTTTTGTTGCCCTCCACTGGACTCTCTCCAGTTTGTCCACATCTTTCGGTAGCGGAGGGCCCAAAACTGGACATAATACTCCCAATATGGCCTCACCGATGCTAAATAGAGGGGAATAATCACTTCTCTTACTCTGCTGGCAGTACTCCTTCTAATGCAGTCTAATAAACTGTTAACCTTCTTGGAAATAAGAGCACACTGTTGACTCCTACCCAGCTTCTTGTCAATTGTAACCCCCTGGTCCTTTTCTGCTGAACTGCTGCCCAGCCAGTTGGTCCCCAGTCTGTAACAGTGCCTGGGATTCTTCCATCCTAAGTGCAGGACTCTGCACTTGTCCTTTTTGAACCTCATCAGACTGGAAAGTTGTGAAAGGCTGTACTTGCCTTGAAGATATTACAGTTTAAAAAGAGAGGATGTGTGCCTACCTCCTGCTTGCGCCTTTGAAATTTTCCCCAAAAGATGGGGACCAGAAGACTTGGACACAGGCAGTCCATGGGATAGCTGGGAATTGAACTCCTAACTCCAAAGTCTTAATCACAAAACCATCTTTCTTCACTGGGTACTGAGAGATACAAAGATGGTAGTGACTGTGCAATGGTCTGTATTAATGTTTCATGAATGAGAAAAATCTCCAGTAGAAAATGGATGTGTCCTGTCACAAAAATCAATTTTAAAAGATTGGTTGCAGATTTTCAAGCTTGATTAGGACTTGTCACTTTGCGTGGATGCATTTCTTATGAAAGAATCTTTTCAGATACAATGTTCAGTAACCAATGCATAGTCTCAGCATATAAACACCGGAGTCATGATTCGAATCAGAAAGCAAAATGAAGTTAAAAAGTATCAGCAGCACCACGGGTCTCTTGGATGGAGAACACAGAGTAGCGGAAACCAAGTAAATACAAACCAAAATAAGGAGTGATAACTATCAAAGGAATTTGTCCTGAAATGTTTGATCCTTACTCTGTTATTTTGGGGATTTGGTACCTATTTTGACTGATGCAGTGGCCAATTAAGTAATGTATAAGGGGAGTTTTCAAAGGCATGGGGCACCCAATTGATGTGTGTGCCTTTGGAAAATCTCCTGTGTTTTCAGTGGCTTTGTGGATGAGAGGTAATGTATCATGGGTAGGTACATCTCTGGCCCCAATTATCAGCATGCACCTCACAGCCCTTAAAGTATTTATCCGCACAAGACCTGTGACATATTGCAGTGCTGTTATCCACAGCAGTTTCCTCATCATGTGACCTCCTTCCCACATCTCACCTTCAGACCAGAAAATTTCCAAAATCTCAAAAATATTTTCAAACTGAACACTTTCTCTCCTTCATTCTGACACAATTGAAATGTTTTGGTTTGAAACTTATTTCCACGGTGAGAAAATCCGACAAACCCAGCTCCGTGTCACCGACAGGTTCAACTTTGGCAAATAATCATTTTTTAATGAAAAATATTTGTCAAAAAATTCTCACCCACCTGCCTTATTATCTCCATTTTACAGATGGGAGGCACAGATAGACCGAGTGATTGAAAGTCACGCAGGAAGCCTGGGGTGACACAGAGAATGGAACCCTGGTTTCTTGAATCCCAGGATAGCAGTCTAAACATTGGACCATCCTTTCTTCAGAGACTCAGAGAATCTTACCATCAAACGCTAAGGTCTGGAGATTGTTCACTGAGGCTAGTTCTTGAAGGGTGGCGTGGTTCTGACTGATCCAAACCGTGCAAGCGTTGATGCCAAAAGAGAAACAAGGAGGGATCTTTAATAAATGCTGGATAGGTTTCTTTTTCAGCGGGCTGACTAGAATTTCAGTTGCTATAACTGAGTAAATTTTTTGCCCTTAATAAGAATGGTCTTGTAGGACGTTCCAGTAATTTCTAGGTAGAAAGAGTTTACTCCTTAGGGCTGCTTTCCTGCCAATAACTCTATATTTCAGCAGATTTATACAATGATAAATCCTGACTCAAATTTTCTGACACATTAAAAAACAAAACTAAAAATCTGGACTCCAGCAGCAGTGTGTTCGCAGGGTGCAGTCCTCTGAGTCATCTTGGTAAACTACGCCGGGGAGGATGCATGCACCAAGCAGACACTAGCTTGTTTTCATTTGGTAGAAAACCAAACAGTGGCGCTTAAGAAATGACTCCAAGGTGCGGAGTGATTGACAGCTGCTCTCGCTAAAGCCGACATTTTTTTCTTTTCACTCACTGCTGGACAACGTGAAGTGTTCGGCACACATGCATGCCGGTTGAAGACTTTGTCGCTATCCATTATCTCCATTGAGGATCTGGTTGGGTCTTTAAGAATCTGTACACACCATATCATTTTAAATCACATACAAACGGTTCTATTAAAAGATGAGGGAGTTTGCAAAGCCAGGCACTCAAAAATGATGAAACAAGAGTGAAGGCTGCCCAGGAAATCTTTATTCAGCTCCCTTTTGCACATGCCTTGTGTTAATCTGTGGGTCTGGGGCATGCTCAGTGCCGTTGTTGAGATATAGGGAACTGTGTGGGGCTGTGGTGTATTCCCCGTGCGCTTGGCATGGAAAGGAGCTCTGGGGAGGTGGCGTATGCTCAGGGCCGATGGAATGCTCAGAGATTTTGCCAGAAAGGCTGGTCAAAGCTTTACTTGTTCTACACAAATGGTGACTGTCAGAGACTTAGAACTCGCCTGAAGGCAGGTGAATTTTCACAGGGACAGCAAAAAGTACCTCCATGACATCAAGCCCATCTTCATGTTAAACTTTAAATTTCAGGGAGGTGTTTGCGATCTGCAAAATAAGAGCTTAATTTTCTTTTTTTTCAAGAACAAATTTTGACAAAACCCCTTCAGCTTGTTCTTGGAAATGATTAAACTGTTTTGGATGCAATTTTAAATTAAAAATTAATTGATGAATTAAAAAATGTGCCCGGTAGACACAGAATTTAAAACATTTCAGCACAGAACACATTAGGCAAAGGCATAAGCAACTGTGAACAGTGGTTTATAATGAAAAGCCTTACCCAATATTAACTGCATGTGGCAGTGTGGCCAATTGGCTATCTCCTTGTGCCTTGGTTTACCCATCTACAAAATGGGGATAATGATATTGACTGCCTTTGTAAAGTGCTTTGAGATCGGTGGCTGAAAAGCATTAATAAGGGCTAAGTATTATTGCAAAAAGCTCCATTTATCATTTGCCCTTTTTCTTTTATGCCTACCTTAGCAGACATATAATTTAATACCGGCATTGAAATCTCACTGGAGTCTCATTTATTGCATTATTGTGATTTCAGTTCTTTTGATTGTATGTACTTGAATCCATGTTATTTTTTAATTGCTGGGATATTTTTTTAAAAAGAATATATAAGTAAAAACAAACTCTAAGTACCATGCATTCTAATATGGTTCAGATCCTATATGATACTTCCTTTTAAATTTTCTTAGTTATTTATGTTAGTCTGTCTCATTACCGATTCATACAAGCTGAGAACATGACTCAGTGTGTTTATGGGTAGTTTCATAAAGAGGGACTAATAATAATCTGTAATATACGTAATTTTCAAATCCACTGTAACCCACGTGTATTTAAAAGATATCACGAAGCATTAGTTGGGATCCAGGCTATCGCTTAACTAAGAATTGAATAAGTCAAAGCGTATTAAATAAGCGTTATGATTTTCCCGTTGAACAGTTAACACAAATAATGTTAGACTAGCTGAGCAGAGCCAAGCCACCAGTTTATAGGCAACTCCTGTGTTCGCTTTTTCCCATTTTGCAGGCTGAATGAAGACATTTGGTACCTGTTGCTGTAATTTACTGTCATTGTGTTTGTTTTGGGTTCAGGCACTCAATGACCCTTGAAGAGCAGTGGCACCCTCGGGACCATGAAATAATACAGCACAACCCTTTCTAAGCTTCCCCCCTCCCTTTATGCCAGAATCTCACTGGTTACGTCTCTTCATCCCCTATAATGATTTGTTGAGGAAGAGAACTAGATTTCTGTGTTCAATGTATTCTCTTCCCCTTTCCATTCCATTTCCCAGATAAACTGCTACTGCTGTTGGTGGCTTCATAGTTTTATTTCCCTCTTATTCTCACTCTTCAAAGTTTGATTTATTTTCTTTAACATGCTGCCCCCCAAAGCCAGCTGGTGCCCTCAGAAACGGCTGTGGAGGAGCAGAAAACACAAGAAATTATTGAAATGAGAGAAAGTTGCACAATCTCGGTAATGGCAATACTCTTCCATGTTGAGTGCCTACCTCGGCATGTCTTGTTCTGGAAGTTTCAGCTGAAAGAGTTCAACCATTTACTAGAAGGAGGTTGGGTAAAATATGTTATTTTGTCCCTATGAAAATATTCTTACGGCTGTTAAGAAACTCGAGCACTTCCCTGGTCTAGAGCAGGGATTACAAATTTGGCGTAAGGAGTTGCCCTAGTCAGGGAAGTGTTTTTTGCCATCTAAACCTACCCAAGCGTTACCAAATTATGAGGCTTTGGAAATCACAGTTTGCACATGCTCAGTGGGAGATTTGTCAGAGGTTGGCAGTATGGTTCTCCAAGGAGGCTGTCTGCGCTCATCATGGTACAGCCTCTCCCAGCTCTTACATGCCAATCAGAGGAAGAGGCACCATCCACATACACACAGGCGGTACTGTCTCAGGGCTCCCTGGGCTCAGTAAGACCTCTTCCTGCAATTGCTTTTCGCCTGATTGCTGGTGGATCACTGTGGTGTCAAACCCTACATATGAGCATGGAGAAACTATCCATGTGTTCTCAGTGGCCCCATGCTAATACCTAAGAGGACAGAAGGAGGAGAGAGTAGCGGAGTGGTAGGAGTAGGTAGTGCACAGAAGCAATCTGGGATAGCTGGAGGCCAGCTGCAGGGGATAAAAAGAGAAGGGAGTTGGAGACGGACTGTGGAGGACATGCTTTTGAATACGAACAGACGGGTAGGCTGGGAGAAATGGCACAAAAAAGTATGTAACCGCTGAACCACACTCCCCTCCAAAACTTAGAAAAAAAGGCAGGATTCTGAATCCCACCATTCCTCAACAAAGATCTGTAAAACCTATTGGCAAAATGTGTGTGTTCATTTCCCTTCATTGCCAGTCCACCCAGCAGATAAAAGCCTATTGCTAACACCAGTTATCCTGTTAAGGTCAGGTCCCTACTCTGAAACTAAATATTCTAATCCTGTTGATGAACCATGGGCGGGCCAGCAGGGTCCCCTCTTATAGAATATTTGTTTCTTCAGTTTAAGTTTAGGAACTTACCTACAAAAAGATGTTAAAAAGATCAGCCAGGGTGCAAAGTCAAGTACTCGAAAGTTAGGAAATGCCAGAATTAAGGGTGCCTATTCAATCTTAATTTGACTCATGTATATGCATTACGATACAGCTTTTAATTAAATGATCACGGCCAATTTTTTTCCATAGAATCCCTGCCTCACAAAGGGTGTGTCTACACTTACAAGTTAGGTTGACTTAAGGAGCCTTAGGTTGACCTAAACTACTCCGCATCCACACTGGGCTTTCCTTAAATCGACTTAAGGAAATGCTTAAATTGACCTTATTAGGTTGACTTAAGCCAGTGTGGATGGGGATTAGCGCTTAAGTCCACTTTATTAAGTGGACTTAAAGTGTTGAGTCGACTTAGTAAGGTCAACAAGGGGATATGTCTACACTAGAAAAGTTAAGTCGACTTTTGTTAAGTTGACTTAACTTTTGTAGTGTAGACATAGCCTAAGAGAACAAGATGGCTGTTGCTCAAGGAACAGGAATCTGTTCTACGTTTTTCTTGTCATCACTCAGTCACTGACTCCAGAGTAATTTACTGCTCACTGTATAACCTCATCATTAAAAACAGATCATTCCTAAACCTCGTTTCGGAGTGATCTGCATGGAGATGAGAGGAGAATGGTAGATGAAGCTGCAATGGGCTAAAATATGGTTGCACACCAGCCCTGCTTTTCTAATGCACATGTGTACTCATTCTGAATTCCATTTAACATATATGGAGAATTTGATCCCTTTTGCACAAAGACCCAATTTGCCTGCCACAGAAATGCAGCCACCTCAGGGCTGAGATGTTGCAATTGTTCAGCAATCCACAGCAACGCGACACAACACTTTAGGACAGACAATTAGGAATACTAAGCTTATTTTTCCTTTATAGGCCCCTTTACCTTCCCAGAACAGGGTAAAGAGGACTTAGAAATGAGAATGAGGCCCGTGACTTTAATTTTGCACCCACAGTTTAGCAGACAACGATGACAGAATTTTGATCATTAAATATCTGATTGTGTCTAAAACCCAGGTAATTCAATCGCTAAATGCTATAATTTATGTCTGCACCTTTGCACCCTCAATTGATGACATGTGCTAAATGAAAGGCCAAAGAGAGGTCCCTTTAAAGAGTTGGCTCTGTTTCTATTTATTCTAGGCATAAATCTGTGTTCAGGGGAGCCCATCTATTAACTGGCGTATGGCTATAGAGATTTAGCACTTTGCCTTTTCAAGAAACTTGCCGTATTACGGCTCTAACAATCTGTGAAATATGCTTGAGCAAAGGAAAAAGATGTCTAATACCAAGCCCACTGTGCTTGAGAAATGGAATAGTCAAATGGAATATGGTAAATATGGTTTTCTTTTTCAATTTGAACACATTTAAGGCATTATCTTTTCCCATTAAGAATCACTGATTTCTACAAAAGAGTTCTGTGCTCCCTGAAACAATTTATTTGTAGAGGAAATAGTTGTGATTTAAACATATTTTGAGAAAGCGAGGGATAAGGCACAAGGACAGAGTTGGCTTCAGTACACTATATTTGTATAGTATTTATGTTTTCTCTTTGGATGACAAGCATCGATGTACTATGCCAAACAGTGGGGGATATTTTTTTCCAGCTGCAGCATCTAGCTGTTTGGCAGACTTCAGTCCACGGTTAGTTACGTTGGCACCGCTGGGAACGCTATTTGGATGGATTACATGGACAGGCTACTGAGCAGGTTTTTGAGGGCTGCTTGCTGACTCTGGATTCGGATTCCTGACATATATTTGCATAATTAAGCCTTTTAATCAGAAGGATGTAGACTTACATTATTATTGTTTGTATTTGGGCCGTACCTCGAGTTGGCAAGAAGAGATCAAGGCACCACTGGGCCACATATTATATAAAACGCATTGCAAGAGAGCATCCTTTGCCTTGAAGATCTTAGTTTAAGTCCCATCTGCGTTTCTAAACACAGAACTGGAAGTACATGGATAATTCCATCGACTTCAGTGAGTCAACTCCCATACTGAAAGTTAAGCACGTGTATGTATATACAGGATCGAAGACCAAAGAGACAAGACAGACAAAGATGAAGAGGCAAGAAAGTTCTGTCACTTCCTAACTTTTGTGTGTTTGACACTGCAAACTTAAAATCTTTTTCATCATAGTATGCAGTTTCCTAGGCAACTGAATCAATCCTCTCCAAGATATTCTGTCATACAGAATCTTATTTCCCCCCACATGGATCGTCAGCAAAACTAGAAACCCGGACCTTTAGATCTACAATACAGACCACTACCACTGGAGATAAAGTAGGAACTAGTAACAACGGTGAGCTGTTATTCTTTGTGGACCCGCCATCTAGAAGACACTCTGCCAGTGGCTGACACAGCTGTGGGATTTTCTCCCCCGAAAGCTCATGCGATAAATAAATGTGTTAATCTTTAAAAGTGCCCCAGGCCTCCTTGTTTGTTTAGCTATTTGCGAGACAGCAGAGGAATCTTGGACATTAGAATTCCTGGTTCTGGTGGTCAATGTGGTCTAGTGGCTACAGACAACCCAGTGGCACATAGATTGGGCATATCTGTTTTGAAAGGCAGTGTCAATAGGTAGCTGGGTAGCCCCAGCTCTGCCAGACCTACCCTTGAAGAACTTTTTCAGTCTAGAGGGAATTACACTGGTCTGCCTTCTAAATTAAGGCTATGAGACCTGGCTTAATAATAAGGGCTGGGACACGCATAGAATCCCACCATTATGGGGGAGAGGTGAGCATATTCTCCTAGCTCCCTAGCTCAAAAGATGGTGGTGATTATTTCTTTCCCTCCTACCAGGATACCTAGCTCTTTGACAGCTATACAGGAAGTTCTACCAGTCTCCGCCAGGAACAGAGGTGAATGGGACTGGAGCATGCCAGTACAGTTGGCTCTCAGATGGACTGCGAGGCCCTGGAATGTGCTCCATACAGACAGAATGTTCAGAGATTTTAACAGCTAGCCTCTAACGCACTTACTGAGCATGTGCAAAGGGTAATTTGTGGTGTGCCTGAGCCCTGTCAAATCTGGGTAGATTTTCATGGGAAGAGCAAAAGGCACTTCCCTGACCCAAGGGAGCCCCACCGCCAAATATCAAATTCCCATTCCAGCCCCTTGACACATTAAAAAAAAGAAGCAGTAGGAAAATCTTTAAACATTGGCAAAGCTATCTATTTCCCCCCTAATCTTTCTCTGAACCATTTTTGCTGAAACTTAAAATCAGTCTGATACAAATGCCAAGCACAAAGAATTTCAGCCCCAATGGTTTTCAGTGTAACAAAGAGCTATAATGAAAAATGGTATGTAGCTTTAAGAATTTGGGTTGCTATGACCTCCACCTATAAAAATGCTCAGTGCGGGAAATGTTCTGCTGAAAGGAAAAGACAGACTATGTTTTGGTTTGCTATGAAGAGGAAGACTGGGACTAGCTAAGCAAGATTTTGGGTAACATTTTCAAATGGTCCAAGTGATTTGAGAACTTAAGTTCCATTTTTAAAAGTGATTTAGGGACAGATTTTTAATTATGTTTAGGTGCCTAAAGTACAAATGGACACCTCGTGATATTTTCAAAATTATGTGCCCAATTCCCAATGAAATCAATGGAATGCTGATATCTGATACCCTTAGGTGAGTAGATATTAGATAGCAACTTGGGTTTACAATTAGAAGAAAAATATT
Organism: Pelusios castaneus; assembly: GCA_007922175.1. NCBI lineage: Eukaryota > Metazoa > Chordata > Testudines > Pelomedusidae > Pelusios > Pelusios castaneus. The sequence goes on from ML685758.1 coordinate 470,473, forward strand.
TGAGTTCGAGCCCACTTCCATTATATTTTTTAAATTGAAAAATTCATAAATAATAATAGTAATTAAAATTTGTGTCAGATTAACAAAATGATGGAACACATTTTTAGGTCTTCACATAATGCTAAACACTACAACTGGAACCGAACTGTAACATCCTTCCAAATGTTCTCATGGGGTCCAGATGTGTAGACTGGTAAAGCTGTTAACATCCCCACACAGGTTTTAATTTATCTCAGTTTCCTCAATGTTGCCGTTAAAAGTCACCACAAACAGCCATTAAACCTTAACGTTACAATCTCACAGTTTTGTCAGCTGTTGACCAGTGAATCTAACTATACGCAAGCTGCCGAAACTGGACCTTAATTCTATCTTTTAAAAAAACGTTTAAATGGGTCAGGAGAATTTACCCTGGACATCTGTTTGACGTATAATGTGAGGATATTTAAAAGTCTCTTAACAAAAACAAATAAAGGCTTCCACATTCCCAAGGATAGAAACCATTTAATCTACTCATACAGTCGTTTCAAGAATTCAACATTTTGGCAGGAGATAACATGTCAGTAAAGAAACAACCAATGAGATTTATAATGGCTAATTTATGTCTATAGGAGTTAAGGCATGTTTGTACATAGTCATGCTCACCATGGGCAGTATTTTCCTTCCTGCACATTCTTATTGTTTCAGTTTATTATAGCGGCACGTCTTGTGAGATCATTTATTGCTTAGTATGATGGTACGGCTAACCCATTTATTAGAGGGAGACATCAACACCACGGGTGAGATCACTATTTCCCTTTGGATGCGCATACTGTAGGTGATGAAATCATGTATTTATCTACAACTTATTAGATGCATTTGATTGACTAGGGATCAATTTTTAGTTCGCCAACAGTGCAGGTTACTGGTTAGGAAGTTTCTCAGTGTACCATTGCAATGTTTGAAAACAGCAGTTAAAATAATTATCATAATATAGGACCACTGGGCAGTTCTGTACCACATGTTTGAAGCAATAAGGAGATAGTGCTAGGAACCCAAAATATAAACCATATGGGAAACTCATCCAGTTCAAAAAACCTGCTGTAGTTTCTTTATAAATTGGGAATGGTACAGTAATGTTTGGGACAACCCAAGTCACCAGTAGGTCTTTCCTGCCATTGGTGAACTTGTGACCTCATTTCCTCGGAGGGCTGTTAAAATGAAGTCAGAGGGCAGCAGAGTTATTTGCTAGCACCATTTTAACTTGTGTGGTCTAGAAAGTTAACAGATTTTTTTTTCAAAAGACAGATATAGTGATGAGGGTTAACCTTTAGCGATATTCAGTTGAATCTGGAGGTAGCAACAGAGAGCCATCTTGCAAAACCTTACACTAAGAATGAGCATACGGGGCTGGCTGTTGACCTAGGTCAGTGGGAGTTAAATGTGTTGCTGCCCAAGATGACCTCTGACTGGAAAGCTGGGAACACAGACAATGTTTTCTGCCACTAAAGGAAGGATAGGATTGCTCTGTATAATATGGTGTGGCTGCTTTGGGAGTGCCATGGTTGGGTTTTATAAGAATTCATGTTCAGACCTCCCACAGTGGAGGGAAGATGGCTGCTGGGGCATAAAGCATTTCAAGGATAGGGAAGACTGAATTAATATGGAGAGGGATACAACTTTTTATGTTCTATAATTAGCTGTCTCTCAATTCCATCTATCACCTTGATCACACCTTTTCTCATACCCTTCTTCAGTTGTTTGTCTTTTTACACTCTGAGCTCCCAGGGATTCTGTATTCTTCTGTTTTTCTACAGCACCTACCACGAGGGCTAGTGCAGATTTGGGCCTTTGAGTCCTTCCTCAGCACTATCCATATAATAGTAATGTCTTATTATTAATTATTATTATTATTATTATTATTAAAAACTTAATAATCACATCACTTAATAATAATCCCAGCACATCTCCATTAAAGCTGAAGCCAACACAAAATGTGTCCCTGTGTTTCCATTCATCACATCGCAACATCAAAGAACCACCATAGCACAGCTCAAAAACCCATTTCTGCTGATTGCCATGGTGTCTGCTTGATGCAGGGGGCCATTGATTGAGTCTTGGATCAGGAAAGCGCCTGAGTGCCTGCTTAAATTTAGGCACCTGCTTAAGTCTTGTTGACATCAGTGATGACTTAGTTACGCATCCTCTTGGGTCCTGTCGGAACAGGGTTTATATTTCTCCTTTTCCAGAGGGGTAGCCATGTTTGTCTGTGCACAGCAAAAACAATGCAAGTCCTGCCGCCCCTTAAAGACTAACAAATTTCTCCAGGCATAAGCTTTCATGGGCTCCAACCCACTTCGTCAGATGCATGCAAATGTTTGCACTTTTATATTAAAAACTTTTCAGAGAGGGCGCCTGCCCTACAGCATGATTGTAATTAAAGGATTCATAGGGGGCGTGGAGTGAAGCCATTTCCTGATTGATTGTTTCCTGCAGACCCTGAGCACTTGGTCATTCTTTCAGTACTCCCTAACCATGCCATTAGCTCATTCTCCAGGACACACGCTCTGGAAGATAGTATTTCTAGGAATAAACTTATCAGACTGCCAATACCAGTTACCTGCTGCTGTGAAGACACACACAGAGACTTTAATGCCCTTTGAAGGTTTATGCTGAGGAAGTGTGGATGAGGGGCAGGATTGAGCATACAGAGGTTACCAGGATCTGATCTGATCTGTTCAGATACTGATTAACAGCATACCCATCTATCTCAAATCACACCTGATAAGTTAGCCTGGAAAACACCAGCAGCCGGCACACTGCAGCACTCTGAAATTGAGCTGAAAAGTAAATAGGAGGCAGAATGTTTCATTTTCCCACTGCATTCCCAGGAACACCAGACATATGTTCCCCGGCATGATCCGAGCCCAAGAGCAAAGGTGTTTTGTATGCTCTACCAACTACTTTCAGCTGTTCCTGTGTGATGAAATGTTTCAGACATATGGTTCCCCAGATTAATCTCTGCACAGACTATTTCTGGAAATGCAACAAAATAGTTTGAGAACATGTGGCCTCTGCAACTGGATTCCCAAAGAATGAGACACAAGAGAAGTGCAATCCCAGGGAAGCATCTCTCGACAATGGGGTAATAGAGAAAAAAAACTGCACCGTTTTTCTTTAGGAGTTATCTCCCTGGAATTGCACAGAAATTGTGCCCCTGGTACCAACACTATCTATTATAACTCCTTTATTATGATCACAAGTGGCGAAGGATCTCTGGCAAATCATTTTGCAAAGTGGAAGTCTCTCAATTCTCTTCCTGCGTATTTTCCTCTTCCCCCAAACTACCACCATTTGTAGCACCCAGGGCTTTTTTAGTGATGGTACATAGAGGTACTGAGTACCAGCACTTTTTATTTGTGATGGTATTCAGGGGTACTGAGTACCGGCACCTTTAAAAAAAAAAAAAAAAAAACTAGTAGCAACTCACATTCAAGTGGCTCAGTGCTTCAGGGGAACCTGAACACAAGTTACTGGACTAATTACAGGGATAAGTGGCTGAAATTCTCTGATCTGTGTTATAGAAGAACTCAGACTAGCTAGCTAATGGTTCCTTCTGGTCTTAAAATCTACGAATGTATCAGAATTTTTTTGTGCATAAATGACGAGGGGCGATTAAACAACATGGGGGCAGACAATTATTCAATGGCAGTAGACAATGAGATTCAAAAAAAGGTAAAGATCGATAACCAGTAATCCACCAACTCTCAAAATATACAAAGTAAATATCCTTCCCTCAAACTCTAAGTTCTCAAGCAGCATTTTTCTGACTTTGCCAATCTGTAAATTTCAATGATTATTGATGGAAATATTTTTTTCAGCAGTTTGTGTGTCTATGGTGAAATCGATGTTAACTGACATTTGTCGATTAAAACCTAATCTGTCCAAATCTATGTATATTGCGTCAGTTCAGAGTGATTTCTTACTAACATAAATGACTCGTTTTATGTAAACTCTGTCTTTCAAGTGCGTTTCTTTTAGCTAGGGCTGGCTGGAAAGCAAAATTTCTGGAAAATTCTGGACTTTTTACTTTTGCTTTCCCTCCAACATGGAAGGAAGCTAAAGACGTTTTGAATTTTTTCTTTCAGAGCAACAAACCCACCCTTGACTAGCCAGTAAGCCCAGTGGTGAGGCACCCACCCAGAATACCCAGGTTCAGGACCAGGGACTTGAACCTACGTCTCCTCTGAGTGCCATAACCTCTGGGCCATTGTAGAGGAAATTCCATACTGGATCAAAGAAACCTTCCTGTCAAAAGTTTCACCGAGTCCAACACAATTCCACAAAAAGTTTGAGTTTCAACAAATGGGCATTTTTCCAACAAAAATGCCATTTTGTCAAAAAGTTTTCAACCAGCTCTACTTTTGGTCTTCAATGGCCTGTAGAATGAAGCCCGGCTGTTTGTATTTGAGTCTGTATATTGTTGGTGACATGTAGAAAAGAATTGCAAAGTACAGTTCTCCAAATAAGTCAGGGTAACAGGAGCTACTAGGTCTGCAGACACAGAAGGGGTACAAGTGCATTCTGGTGAGGAAGAATTCATCATGCTTCAGAAAACTTAAGCGCAAATTTGTTACAACTACCTTACGGAGACTGAGACACAGGGAGGTTAAGGCCAAAATACTCAAACTTGGTTGTCTAAAATTATGCACCTAAATCCATATTTAGGCGCCTATGTCAAAGTGACCTGATTTCCAAGGCTGCAGAGTGACTTCAGTTCCCAGTGAAGTTCATGTGACCTGTGGATGTTCACTTCTCCCAAATGAGGTGCTTAACTTCAAGTATCCAAGTTTGGAAATTTTGGCCTATGTGACTTGACCAAGACCAGAAAAGAAACCCATGCCAGTGCTGGAATGACAGCTTAATCCACTAGGTTATACTGCCTCTCATGCTACCAAGCAGCCAGCGCTCAGGAGACGGTGACTCCTTTGTAGTCATAGCTTGGACGGCATAGCAATATACTGATCTCAGATCTTCCCAAAAATCCAGGAACCCATGGCCTTTTCTTCTTTCACCCAGGAGACCAAAGACCAGATCTGTGAGAGGACTGTGAATAATCCTAGCCTTCAAACATTGACTAGCCATCGGTTTACCTTTATAAGGCAAAGGGCAACAAAGTTACTTCATTAGGCACTGATTCAGCAAATCTCCTAAGCACATGCTTAACTTTACATGCACAAATAAACCCACTGAAGTATACAGGCCTATTGAAAACAAAGGGACGTCTCACAAGGATCTTCCTGAATCGGGGCCTTCAGGAAATCTGAAATTTTCTTTTATATTGCTACAAAACAAATAAGGAGTCCTGTGGCCCTTTTAAAGACTAACAACATTTTAATTTATTTATTTATTTTACATTTCTAGCGTCCTCAAATCAGGGTGATGCCAAAGCCCCCCAAAGTCAGCTGTGAATACTGCGGAAGGACGGTTTCAGTTATGGCTACAAAAAGTAGCGTGCTGTTTGAGTTACAGCCGTGTACCAGACAAGCTCTAGGTAGGTTTGAGATGGCACTTCCTTTATAAATCTCAAACTTCAGTCCTGTTTCTCTTGGGATGCAAAAGTTGAAAATTGGCATATATGGTCTTGGCCTGAAATAACTTTTTTTTCCACCAAATTTGAAAGAAAAAATTTGGTTCAGCTGTTTTGAATTTAGAATTGGGGCAGGGAGGCGGGGAAGAGAATGACAGGTTTTAGTTCTCACTCTTTCATGCACACCCACTATTTGTTTCACCCTTATAACTCAAAAGTCACATCTTCAGTCTAAACAAGGAAGAGTAATGCGGTGAGCCAATGTAATCCAGCATTTCCTGATGTTTGGAGGTTTACATATGCCTTATTTCATGTATTGCATCAATGGTGTTCCGTGCATTGATTGTGCTATAGCACAAAGCGCGACAACATGTGGGTTTTTCTTTCTCGGTCAAGAATCTACAATAGCTTTGATGGCACAAGGACATTTCTGTATCACTATAGCCCTGTTTGGTCCCAGTAAGCTCCCAGAAAGGACGATGACCTTTCCTGCAACCTGACTCAGTGGTTAGCCAAATACAAGCAGTAAATCACTTTATTTCTCTCAAATCTTCTGTTCTGGTCAGGAAGGGTGGTGGTGGGATTATGGTATCAGACTAGGACGGGGCTCATTTCTCAGTCTTCTCACACACTCTCGGTGTGACGTTGGACAAGTCATTTAACCTTGCTTCCCTAGTCACAAGCCAGAGGTAACAGCACTTCATTTCCCTGTGTTACTATTTAGATGGAAGGCTGTTCAGGACAGGGACTGTCTCACACTACGTGTTTGGAGAGTTGCTGGTGAATGAAGCTTCTAGGTTCTACTGGAATTTAAGAATCACCATCAGGTTTATTCAACTTGTAGTCATCCTTTAAGAAATAGAGGGTCTGAGTCTCCATTGGCCTGCACGCTATGGAATCATTTATACCCGGAAGAAGGGGAATGCAGCCTTTTACACTCATTTTGCACGGGTGTAAATGAATAGCCAAAGGTGCAGGATGGGGTGAACCAAGGCCTCCATCTGGTGGCTTTGATCTGGTCCTTAGAGCTATGGAATGATAATTCTGCAAACATTTTTTTCTGATTTCTTCCCCCTCCATTATTTCATGTTGGAATTTAGATCTCTGGAGGTGGAGAAGGACAAGGGAGCCAAGCAACGCTGCCGTCCACCTGGAGCAGTTCTCCTGCTCTTCACCCTCATCACAGCTTTCTGAAAGCTCCTTTCACTGGGATCAAGTGAACGAAGGGTGAGGAGATTTCTGCTACTGTAACTCTAACTTCCTCTTTCACACATTCTTTCAGATACAGGTGACTTGTGTAGAGAACACAAAGGAATAAAGGATTTAAAAGCCACTGGATCCACATCCAAAGTCAAAAAGTTAACTATACCATAAAGCTGTCAAGAGTGTGGGCCAAAGGCAGAACAGCATTCTGATCAGTGTTCTTTCTCTGAGGATGAACAACTAAAGTCATTCTCCAGCTATGGCAGGAAGGAAAAAGATGAGCCAGGTCCTCACACTCAAGTCAAACCATGCAAAGTAGATCACCCTTCAACTCCTTATCCCAATTCTAAAACAAAGGCTGGCATGTGGATGACTCCAAGTATTGATCCAGAAATCAGCTGGAATAGTTCCCTGTTCACTAGAGCAGCCATGAAATCTTGACCTACCCTGTCAGTCAGCACTGGTTTAGCCAACAGCAGAGTGAACAAGAATTCAGCCGGTCTGAGCAAAACTGCAAAGTGCAATGAGGTGCCTGCCCTCTAGAGCTGGTCTAAAGTTTGTCCACAGAAATATTTTATTGATTTATTTGAACCAAACTGAATTTTTTTTGCTGTAACATCAGATGAACCACATCTTCACAAGGGCCAATAGGCCCACCCTCTAAAAGTTCTTGTCACAAAAATGGCATACTCAGTTCAGTATTTATGACAGCTTCACCTTGGACCAAATGGGAAATGTAAACACATTGACCGATGGCACAGAAGCTCGTTTAGTTTTATTTTGTCTTTTTAAAAAGTACTTATGTGATATGTATATAGTCCCTGATCCGGCAATGGAAGACTGTATCATAAGGCAGAGGCACAAGGGGGCTGAATTAAAGTTGCACAAAGCTACCCTAATTCTGGATTTCCTAACTTTTTACTGAAAAAGCTGAAGGTAGCCTCATGCTGACCCCAGAACAGCCTTCTGCCATGTGCACTAAGGGCACACAACCATTAGCAGGAGTAAATTGTCACTCCCTGGATGGACTAGCAGAAGAGTAGGATGAGATGCGCACTTCTCCTGTGGGCTTCACAGCTATCTGCTGACTGCAGAGACTTAGGCGTGTTGATTCTAGACCAGGGTGTGGAGATGAGGGTGCTCTAGTATCCATGTCTTTCTACAATGTCCCCTCAAACTGTCACTGTCCCAATTCTGTCTCTTTCCTAGCCCTAGTCACCACTCCTCAGGCTTTTCGTCAGTATCAGTCTCCTTGTCCAACTAGTCTACGCCCTTTGCAGGCTCCTTGCTGGGCCATATCACTACACTCTCACTCCCAGTCCTTTCTGGCCTCCAGTCATCTCCTCAGTCCCACCCACCAGCTCCCAGTCCCTAACCTCAGCCACCCCCCACCCCCGCCCCATCACCTTCCCTGCTCCATGTCTCCTGGCCCCAGTCCCTGTGCTCAGCCAGCCCCAACTCTTTCTGCACCCTTGCTGCTTGTCTGGTCTCAGCCTTCCCCCTTTTTTGTTTCTCACTGATGTCAAGTCCCTGCCATTTCCTTTCCCACCTCTCAGTGGCAGTCTCCTTGGCTATGTCTACACTTGTAAACTTAAGTCAATTCTGTTAAGTCGACTTAACAAGGGCAACTTTAAGTCAACTTAAAATCAACCTTGTTAAGTCGACTTAACAGTAGACATATCCGTGCACACTGGCTTTAAGTCGACTTAATAAGGTCAACTTAGCGCTATTGCCCGTCCACACTGGCTTTAAGTTGACTTAATAAGGTCAACTTAAGGCTTAAGTTGACCTTCAGAGGTGGTGTTATTAAATCGACTTAAGCTGTTATTAAGTCGACTTAAGGAAGCGCTTAAGTTGACTTAATAAAAGCCCAGCGTGGACGCGGCTTAGTAGAGGTCAACTTAAGCGTCCTTAAGTCGATCTACGTTGCCAGTGTAGATGCACCCACTTGACAAACCAGTCCCACTCTACTTGTCCCAATAGACACCTTTTCCCCAACATCTAGTCTCACTCTTGTTCCCTTTGTGTTCAAATCAGGCAACTTCCTCATACACGTTATCTGGGTACCAGCAAGAAGTGGGGGGAGGGGCATTGAAAGCACAAAAGAGACAGTCTTTCTGCTCTGAGGGGATGTAAAGGCTGGTCAGAACAGGGACCTAGAAGAGGTTCAGGCATGCTCAGTAAAGACGGAATCTTCAGGGAGTTAGCTGAGTAGTTGTAAGAAATCTTTACTGAGTATGTCTCAACTGAATTTTCTCCAGACGTTCATAACTTGGTCAAATTTGGATGGATTTTCATGGGAACAACAAAAAGCACATCCTTGAACCACAGGTCTCCCTCTTGCCAAAGTTCAAGTTACTGCTCCAAAGAATAAATTCGCTAGAGTTTCTCAATTATATGGTTGTAAAAAAAATAATTTTAACATGGCAAGACAGTGTATTTTTCCCTAGTCTTGTTCTTAGAAAGGCTGAACCATTTTGGCTGAAGCTGTCCACCCACCCACACTCAACCTCTGGCAGACATGACATGGAAATGTTCAGTCCAGATCAGTTTAAGTATGACAAAGTTATAAACAACTAAAAAGGGATTCTTTAATGGGAAGCATCAGGAAATCTTAATAATAGTTGGTGCTACCAGCCCCACTTTGGATATACATGTTTATATATTCTTAAACACTAATAAAAATATTCTATATCTATATTCAGGCTACATACGAAAAAAATCTATCTTTAAAACAGCATTATTAAGATTGCGAATTCAAACACTCAAAAGAGAGGAAAAGCTAGAATTAAGGTTGCATATTTGGGGTCGGGAAGGAATTTTCCCCCAGGGCTGATTGGCCTGGGCTCTGGGAGTTTTTTGCCTTCCTCTGTAGCACAGGGCATGGTTCAGCTACCGGTGAATTCTCCGTATCTTAAAGTCCTTAAAACATGATTTAAGGAGGTAAATAACTCAGTCATAGGTTGGTGGCCTATTGCTGGAGTGGGTGGGTGAGGTCTTGAGGCCTGCATTTTGCAGGAGGTCAGACTAGATGATCGTACTGGTCCCTTCTGATCTTAAAGTCTATGAGTCTATACAACCTTAACTCAGCCCCCTTGTGAGTATACATTATAATAGGTTTTTTCCCACAGGACTCCTGCCTCATTCAGTATAAAGAACAGATGGTGCTCAGAGAACATGGCAGCCATATTTTTTCCATTCTCATGGTTCAATCTGTTGGCCCTATGCATTATTAACTGCATCTCATTCCAATCCTGCAATGAGTAGAGAACTCTACCAGCTCTATTACTTGAGTTACAATAGTTGACCCCATGAATAAGCCGTTATCTTTTTGTGGGCTAGCACTGAAAGGAGGATGTGTACCATTCTGAAACTGTGGGTTACGTATGCCTGAGTAACTCCCTGTGATAGACCCCATAGCTAAGCAAGTAGATTTATTTATTAGCAATTCTACTGAATTTAGACCCGGTCAACTCTAAGATTTTAAAATTGAAAATAAAAATCACTTGGAAAGCAGAGATCAAAACATTTCATTCCAATACATTCCAAATGTTCTGTTTTGGCCTTAAAAAACACTGTTTCAATATTTTTTCCCTGAATGAAATTGTCAAAATCAACAGGGAAAGTATTGATTTTGATGAAACAGCTTTTTATAATGGAAAAACATCCTGTTGGAAAATTTTTGACCACTTCTAACTGTACTTTTCCACTAATAATATTTTTCTAGCTTCAACTCAACATGAGTAGTAGAATTTGTGTTCATTTAATACAAAGCTGTGTTTCAATATTTTTAATGGGTGGGCAACAGGTGGAGGGAGTAATTGCTTAATAAAAGACCATGTTAAAATAAGGAGAATCATTAAAAGGGAAAAGATTTCAACTATACAGCATCTCATCAATATGTGTACATTTCACTTGGGGAATCCTTTTCTTCCTTCTTGAAAAGGAAGAAGTTCCAAAGCTATTTAAAAACTTCCCAACAGACCTCCCACAAATGATAGCTTCTTTAAAGCCAAAACATCTCTAAAGATGTATATATCTTCAGAAAAGAATTCCCCTGTAACGATAAGAACCTTAGAAAATCCCATCTGGATCTGCGTTCCAATAATAAGGGTCAGGACCTTGTCCATACATAGGTTTTTTGTAAATACTGTAAGAAAGCACTTTTTTAGTATTTCCAGATGTAGCAAGAACATTTTTCATTTTGAAATACAATGAGAAAAGCTCTTTGTCAAGCTATTTGGGAAACAAATACATAGATCAGTGCAGCTAAGAAAGTGTTTTGCCAAACAGTAAAGACACATTAGGGCACATGAGTTTAGCCTCTGGCAGTGTCAGGAGTCACAAAAGGCCAGAAGATTTTTTTTCTCAAGTGTTCTATAAATTGGATTTATTTAAATAAAATGAGAAAATTAAATTTTAAGTAGATCCATAGATTTTTTTTTAGGTCAGAAGAGACCATTAGATCATTTTGTCTGATATAGGCCATAGGATTTCGCCAGTTACTCCTGTAATGAGCTCACTAACTTGTGTTTGGCTACAGCAGATCTTCCAGAAAGCATCCTGTCTTGATTTCACAACTTCAAGAGACGGTGACTCCACCACTTCCCATGGGAGTTTGTTCCAATAGTTCATCACCCTCACCGTGAAGTGTATCCTTATGCCTGATTCCCAATTTGAATGTGTATTGCTTTAATGTCCACTCATTGGCTGTTGCTGTGCTCTTCTCTGATAAACGCAAGAGTCCTTAATTGCTCAGGCCACGTCTATAGTTAGGGCAGCAAATTCATTGCCACCGGATTGATCTTTCCAGATCAACTTGGCGTTCTAGAAATCGACTTCATAAAACCACCCACTCAAGTGGCGTAGCGCTGTGTTGATGGGAACACGTTTCCCATCAGCGCAGCACTGTGAAGACGGAAGGGGAATTAGGAAGTTGATGGGAGTAACGCAAGCTACTCTGCGTGGCTTGCATAACTCCTGTTGATTGCCGCCAAATTTCACTGCTAGGGTGGAGCTGGCTTCAGTATTTTCTTTTTATGAAGATACTTTGGCGCCATAACCAAGTCACTTCATGATCTTTTTTTAAATAAGCTAAAGCACACTGAGCTTCACCATAAAGCATTTTTTCCAGCCCTCAAATCATTTGTGACTCTTCTATAAAATACATCAGTTGGGCAGGATTTGAAATTGCTGCCTTTTGAAATATGCCATAAAATATAAGACTACTTAATTTTAAAAGAGGCCAAGAAAATATATTTGGGCCAAACTGATAAGCTGCTAATTAGAGTTGATTGAAAACTTATATGTATTCGTCATGAACATTTTCAAATGAAGCAAACATTTTCACTGTGGTAGAAGTTTTCTAAGTGAAAGAAACAATTTTATTTGGTTTTGTTTCATTTTAAAAACACAAATTTTTATTTAGATTTCAAATAGAAAAATTACGTTTTGTTTAGTTTTGAGTGGTATTTTCCCCTTCCCCCCCTTTTTTCTCCAGTGGAAAGGGGCGTGGGAATGGGGAAAAGGTAGAGGAAAAAGAAAAGGTAAAACCACATATGTTTGCTGTCTCTTTTCAAAAAAATGTTCATTTCCTTCCTTTCCTTTTGTTGCTGTTGAAAAAAGTCTTCGATGAAGACATTACAATGAAGGACTGGCTTTTATGTTCTGTGTGGAGTTCAGTGCAATATTGGGCCCCTAGCAACTACAAGAATACAAATAAATAAAAATAATAATAGTTCCCCTGGTAAAGTTTTCCAAGCTAAAAGGTGGTGTCACACTGTATTGAAATGCATCCATCTCACACTGATGGGGTCAGAAAGGTCAGATCCATATGGATTTGCTCCCTATAATTCCAGAATGTACTATTTGTTTGCTTGCTTACCTGGAACATCACACCCTACTTTCTTAATGGTTGATGATGGAGCAAGAAATATATTCCATCTGTTCCTGATTGCTTGCTGGCATGCACTTGGAAAATGGACAATTTCTATGGATCTCATTCTCAGCGTTGCACACACTGAGTAATTGTATTGGGTTAATTTGTGTTCTCAAAATGCAACCCATGTAAGGGACAATGCATAGCTGCCTCATGCCTGGGGCACCCCCAGGAAGGAATTATGCACCTTTCTTGTTTACCTTCTTGCTCCATGGTCCATGCTAGCAGGCTGGTACCCCTGCCAGCTCGGTAGTGTGGCTGATACATTTTGGGGATGCAAAGGCTCAACCCATTCTCCATGTCTCTTTCAGTTACACCCTGCCCTTCTGCATGGTGGAGCGAATCCAGACATGTAGCTTCTACATATTTACAACCCAGTGCACTGGCCCAGTGAAATAACTGAGTAAGGTTTCACTCAAAGTTTTCATTTAGACCATATTCTCTTTACTCAGCTCTGGTTGCATAAAGGGGCATTAAGAGTCTATAAATTACACGTACACTCATACAGCACTGAAATATAAATAGGTTTGGCAGAATTTGATTTTTTTAAATATAAGTTAATGGATACCAGTCTTTTTTAAGCAATTTTTTTGGATTTTTAATCCATTTAAATTTTCAGTTGGGGAAAGCATGGGTTTTAAACTTTTTTTTTAAATTAATTGATTTAAATTTTCACAGTTATGGGAAGTTGGGGGGTGGGTCAGACAATTATTTACAACAGTAGACACTGAGATTAGAAAAGTTAAAGATTGTAATTGTTAAAACAAATTGTCAACATAACACGTCATAATACATACAAATTAAATCTGCTTAAATCAAACTAAAGTTCTCAGGAAGCATTTTTCTTACTTATATCATCATCATCATCATTATAATAAGTAGAAACATTTATGTCAGTTGGTGAGTATGTGTTGAAATTGACATGTACCAACATTTACCAATAAAAATCCCATTCTTCCAAGCCTAAATATTGCAACCACTTGATACAGTGGCATAAGTAAAAATAAGCATTTTTTGTACTTCCTAGATTTTGTTTGTCACAATCTTAATTCTTTCGTATGATTTTAATGTTAGATTATTTGCTTTTACAACACTTATTCCTATTTATTTGTAACAGTGGCACAACTCGATTTAACTCACCCCTGACTTGTGTACGAAAATAATTGGGGATCACATAACTATTTTTGCATGTAAATATTGCACCTCTACTTTTTTTTTTTTTTTAAACCAAACATGAGAAAAAAACCGAGTCCATCTGGAGGTTGAATATCTTGCAAAATTTTATCTTTTAAAACCACTCAGCAATTTAAGATTTGGGGAGGGAAAGCAGTAGAGGAGACCCTGTTAAGAGTTAAATCGTACTGTTGATGCCCCTGGCTGCATCTGGGGTTGTGCACTGGGTAACTCGAAGGGGTGGAAGGCCATAGCCCCGATGAAGCTCCTTTGCTCCAGACTCAGAGGCAGCTGAGACACAATAACACCAACCATATAAGGATGTTCCCCCGGCTTCAGGAAGCAAAGTAGATAACAAGCCTTGAAAGTACCAGTGGAAATCGGTCAAAGTTTGTTCTCTAAGAGAAGGGGGAGAGAACTTCCCCCACTTACAAGGAGAAAAGTATTGAAGCAAACAACCTGTCTATATAAGGGTCACTGCAACAGGGGTGGGGTGCACATGATTTGAGATGTGCCTGTCTCCATGTGCCTGCTTGAGATCTCAAATAAATCTTAGTGTGCTTCTCTGCCCTGGTGCGGTTATTGGTGCTGCGCACTCTGGGCAACGAACCTAAATGAACTGTTGCTAGCCCCAGCCCGTCCTCGGGCGTCCCACCTGCAACAGTACCATGAGGACACAGACCATAGAAAAAAAGCAACCCATAGTGCATCACTCTAGGAAAAGAATATGCCACAACTTTTTCTTCTGAACTTGCTAGTGGCACCCAATTCTCTCTGCATCAGTAGGAAGCTTCTGAGCTAAGAAGCCAGATCCAGTGTTCCTAGAAGAAAGCCCTAAAAGAGACACGGGTCCTCACCTCAAGCCACAAGAAGTAATGATTTGTGACAGGGAATAAAATGCCTTACGCTGGTCAAAAATTCTCCCCCAAATATCCAGTCTAGAGCGTAGCAAATATAGCTGTGCAGATCGTGGATTTTTCTGTTCATTAGCAATTGCAAAAGATCTGGGGAAATTATTCATTATGGGTCAAACTGAAAATGAAATTTTTTAAAATTTTCAACTAATCAAAAAAGTCATGGGTGAATCATTTTGGGTCAAACACAATGTTTTGTTTTGACAGAATGGAAATGTTTTATTTTAATTTTCAGCATTTATTCTTTTTTCCTATAATAAATTGAAAGGAAAATTTGAAACAAAATGTTTATTTAAAATGAAAAAAAAAATGTTCTTTCAAAAATGTAAAAAAGAGTTGTGATTTTCCAACTGAAAATTTCCCAAGACCAATCTGAACTTGTGAAATGTTTCAGTGGTGCTGAATCTGTATTTTTTTTTTTTCTGAAAAAAATTCCAGCCCAAACCATTTCACCCAGCTCTAGTGGCCCACCATGTCGACTGAATCTGCAACCTCCTGGAATGACGTGTAGGTTGATTTTGCTAGAAGATTCTGAATGAACTCATGAAACTCACCTCTGTGGATGCTTAAATCACGCTCTGCCTCAGTTTCTCTAACACATCAGTTCTAGGCTGTGGCCAGTCATAAAAGATGAGCCTGCAACTATCTGGGATAATTCCATGGTCCTATTTTGAGTTATTTATCTTTTCTATTACTGTAACACCTAGAAGCTGTACTCATGAGCTAGGTCCCAACTATGCTACTCAATTGATTCATCTATGTTCAAATCAGTACCAGGTTTGGTTCCCCAAACAGCTCAGCAATGAGGAACATCAGCAGGTCACTGGGAGATCTCAGAATGCACGATCGGGCCCTAATGCACTAGGGCTATGTCTACACTTGCAAGTTAGTTCGAATTAAGGAAGCTTAATTCAAACTAACTTAAGCCTTGGCCACACTAGGCTTTGATTAGTTCGAATTAAGAGCTTCCTTAATACAAACTAATAAATTCGATTGCTTAGTTTGAACTAACCCTTAATTCAAAATAGTTAGTTCGAATTAAGTCAGTGTGGCCATGTTAGTTTGAACTAACTGCTTAGTTCGAACTAATCGACAAATTGACCTTCATGCAACTGACTAATTCAAACTAAGCAAGTGCCCTGCATGGCCATGGCTAGTTCAAACTAGCATTCTAGTGGGGCCATGCTAGTTCGAATTAAGTTAATTCTAACTAACTAAAATTAGTTCCAATTAGTTAGTTCGAATTAACTAACTCGAACTAGCTTTTGTAAATGTAGACATAGCCTAGGATACCCATAAGTAACAGTTTTAGAAAGATGGATCCGGTCATCATAGAAAAGCAATTATTTCTGCTATTACTACTTTATGTGTTTAATATAAGGCTCCAAAGACAACAACAATTAGTTTTCTTCATGTTCTTTAGCCAAGTAGCTAGCTGCTGGGTTTCCATTATCTCCCTGGATTATCTGGCACCCAGAACAATGGCTCCAAATATCAATTCTTTAGAGTTTAATTAAATTCCATTTTAAACCCCAGTGTGGAAGTTTAACATCTTAGCCCTTTCAGATCACAGCAGGTTGAAAACCTAATGCAGAAAATGTCAGCCATGAGACAGATTTTTTCAACAATTATTTTCTCCCTTTTTAGTTTCTATCTACACAGATGTTTTCTGTTGTGCAGTTTTACAACTCTAATTTGGTCTGGGCTTCAGATGTTCTTTTATCAATTTTTCTGTTATTTAAAAAGGGAGCTAATTAAAAATAAATAATTGGGTGGCCAGATTCTGATCTCATTTATTGCAGGTGTAATTAGGCTCTGAATATGCCTAGTGAGCACAAAAGGTTAAATAAGCCATTTGATTAATGAGCAAAAATTGTTTGCATATGTGTGTGCATGCGGGCACATGAGCACAAAAACTTGCATTGCAAAGCAATTACGGCATGCTCTCTCTCTCTCACCCCTCCACATCCAACGTAAGAGGGGGGAAAAATAAAAAAATAGAAAGTTGAGATATCTCCGTCTTCTCTTCCATTCTCAAGCAAAAACTTAGTATTACCACCTCTGCTACCATACACCACAAATCAGATGGCACAACCTTAACTCTGCCCTATAAGAATACCAACCTTCTAATACACCCTTTCTCCAAAGCCAGCTCCAGACATACCACATGAGTCCCATCCCTCATTTATACATAAACTTTTACCCAGTTCTTGCCTTCTCTCTATACAATTGGTTCAGATGGTTGATGTATTGCAGAATCTGTCTAACCTGAGCAATCAGCCAGACTTATGATGTAGAATGGGGAGTCCAATAAGGAGGTACAAATTTGTTAAAGCTTGAAGAATGATATGGAAAATATTCATTAAAAGGTTTTAAGTGAACTCATTTAATCAGGAACTACTTACCTTTTGTGTGAACTTTCCTTGACATTTCCTTGACCTAATTAACTGTCACAAATGTTTACAGGAAAGCAAAGCACAAAGCAAAATTCAGCACTCTTACTAGAGGGAACTGAACATCCTTCCTGCTGCTGCATCATCTCATTTGCATATGAACTCCCATGCAAGTAACTTGATTACTCTCTTTCGTGCATGTTCTTTAAAATGCATGGTGCAGTACATTGCAATTTTGTTCCCATAAAGATGAATTTTAAAACACTCAGCAGTGACACCATTGTTGCATTTGCAGTAAATATCCTGATCCTACTATAATCAAAAGAGCCATGAAGAAACATCCAGTTTTTCTGCATTCCACGCGCTAAACTTAATTTCAGTCTGCATGATTGCCTAGTCATGGATGAATTTCAAACTTTTGATTGAAACATGGGTAGTATGTGATTTAGTCTGCTCAAGTTTTATCTGCAACGCTGTTTGGCGTCTTTGTAACATACTGTGTCTTGGCATGTTAAAACATACTTCAAACTTACCATCTGGTTTCAGACTGGAGTACCTGTTTCTTTTACAGTTGCACTCCAAATACTCCAAAGTTTTGTTCGTTATACAGCTTTTGATATGGGATGCCACTAAGGACAGAGTGCTCTGGTGTGACGCAATTGGACAACAGCACATGAACAACAAAGGAATATATACAAACCACGGGCGTAATCATGGCTGGGCCTGGGCCTACCCGCTTGAAGATCAGGCCTGCCCACTGCATCACCGCAAATTTCTCCATTGTGGGTGAAGGGCCCAGCAGGCAGCTGGCGGCTGCAAGTGGAACAGGGGCGCTGGCAATGCTCCACTTGTGGCTGGGCCCCACAGCCACAGCGGAGAAATTCGTGCCGCTGCCAGGTGATGCAGTGGGTGGGCCTAATCTCAGCTTCCTGTTATGTGACTGGAATGTGCCTGGCCCACCCTAGAATGTCAAGGGCCCAGCCAGGAAACCCCACCTGGCTAAGCCCCTGATACAACCTATTAACAAGAAAACCCTCCTCAACCTGGGTCGGTTTGGCTCAGCCACCAAAAGTTGAGCTGCTTCTCTGAAACATATCTGAGCTGCTTTGGTGTAGGACCTTTTTTGGCGATTTTGGGAGAATAGTTACTTTCTCCCTCCATCCCCTGCAAGAATCTCAGCACTTCCTGCCTCTGGCTAAGTCAACGATTCAATGGAAATAGAACACGGTTTTACTTCTGTGCTGGGAAGCATTTATCACACACCTCTGGATTTCCTAGTGTGGGGCAGAATGGGGCTAGCAGGACTGGAGAAAGATTCCATCTGGGCTAGATTGGACATTAGGTACAACCCCGAGCAAAGGGTTGACCTAGAGACATCTCTCTGAGTCACGGTTCCCTCCTTAGGGAGCAATTGTGTTTTGCTTTAACCAGTAACCAAATTGCCACATGCCTCACACCAGCTCAACTCGGCCCCTCCCCTCAGACATGCCCATTCCCCATTCTGCACCCACTGGTTTCACACAGTCGGATTTGTGTGATGGGTATCATCTTGGTTGACACAGCGAGGACTGCACTAGAGTCCTCCACTGGTTTCACACAGTCGGATTTGTGTGACGGGTATCATCTTGGTTGACACAGCGAGGACTGAACTAGAGTCCTCCACTGGTTTCATACAGTCGGATTTGTGTGACGGGTATCATCTTGGTTGACACAGCGAGGACTGAACTGGAGTCCTCCACTGGTTTCACACAGTCGGATTTGTGTGACGGGTATCATTTTGGTTGACACAGCGAGGACTGAACTAGAGTCCTCCAGAGCTGAAAACCTGAGCCACAGCTCTCTAGTAAGGGCTGGAACAGAATTAGAGCCAAGACCTGTAACAACATCTACCAGAGTGCTATATTTGCACTGTCAGACCCAAGACCTAGATAATCATGGAATATGAGGGTTGGAAGGGACCTCAAGAGGTATCTAGCCCAACCCCTGCTCAAAGCAGGACCAACCCCAACTAAATCATCCCAGCCAGGGCTTTGTCAATCCTCCAAGGATGAAAATTCCACCACCTCCCTAGATACCCCATTCCAGTGCTTTCCCATCCTCCTAGTGATGTTTTTCCTAATATTCAACCTAGACCTCGTCCATTGCAACTTGAGACCCTTGCTCTTAGTTCTGTCATCTACCACCACTGAGAACAGCCTAGCTCCATCCTCCATGGAAATCCGTTTCAAGAAGTTAAAGGCTGATGTCAATTCCCCTCATCCTTCTCTTCTGCAGACTAAACAAGTCTAGTTCTCAGCCTCCTCTCAGAAGTCATGTGCTCCAGCCCCATAATCATTTTTGTTGCCCTCCTCCAGACTCTCTCCAATTTGTCCACATCCTTGCTGCAGTGGAGGGCCCAAATCTGGACACAGTATTCCAGATGTGGCCTCACCAGTGCTATATAGAGGGGAATCATCACTTCTATAAATGTGCTGGCAATCTACACAGGAATGTCACAAGGGTGAATTGCCTGGTGAGAGGGTCACTGAATCACCTACATCCATGTCCACGCTTTTTTTCTCTACAGGATCAATCATTATTAATTTGCAGCCATATTGCATGTGGACGAGGGGCAGGAAGAAAGCAAGTCATTTGCCATTGTGTTTCCAAAGATGCCTTCCAAAGGGGTTGCTCTGAATGTTACATTAAGATCAGGGCTGCGTTCACTTTGAAACACTGGCCCCAATCCGGGCATGGTACAAAATAGAATTGCTCCTCTGAAGTCTGAGCTGTGTCAATTTTACACCCACTGATGGTTTGGCCCATTATTCCTCAGCACAGCAACCTGCCTGAGGGTTTTAATCAGGTCTGAAATGACGGAGGTGTATAGCCTATAAATCAGTGGGCACGCTTTGATACTACTGCAAGTTCCTTGTCTAAAGAGGTAGAATAGCTGAGTTCAAAACCTTGCATGAGGGCCTCGGCCCCCTTGCCAGTATTTTAGCCCTTCAGCCCCAGTTCATCAAGAAGCCTATAAAAGCCTCTATGAAAATGGCTTGGCTGCTACTTCTTCTTCTAATGAATGCAGAAACGTCTACGGCAAGTGTAATTTATGGATGAAAGGAATTCCAGTAACCATCATTTCATCTTTGCTATAATAAGGCCATCTGTGGCTGACAACTTTATAAAATACTATTGGAACCCAAGCAAGTGAAACCACTTCTAAAAGATGGTCTTCTAAGGCTTGTTCAGCCTGGGGAGGCGAACTTTCTATCTGGGGGAAAACAACTTTTAACAACCCAGAAGAGGATTATAACACAGTACAGCTCCTGTTTCTTTACAGACCACTTCTTTAAACCAAATGAAGGCAAACCAAATATTTTACTGAGTGGGCTCTGATGACCTCTGATTCCCCCGCCCCAAATGAGCAGATCTGTAAAAAATGGCATATGAAAAAAAACGCAAACTAACTTCAGATGGTGAGTTTAACCTCCAGTGGTCCCACAGACTAAAAAAACATTAAATCTTTTTATCTAAATTCTCATAAAAATAATGTCTCCCATGGTTTTAGTGACTGCTTCTAACTATACTTAAATGCATGTTATTTTAAAATCAGGCTATGTGTGCTGTAAAACTTACTAGAGTCTTTCTTGAAATGGTAAGCGATTACATTAACTTGAACATAACCCTGAATACATACTTGATTAAGCAATCTCATCCTTCAGAATTTCACCCCTGCAAAGTTTCAAAATGAAACTCCATTGCAAAATTAACTAAGGAGCACAGAGTCTTAACCACGAGTGTGCAAAAAGCACATCTTGTTAGTTGTTTAACAGCCTTGGGCTCATTTCTCAGGGTCTCAAAAGTTAGGCAGTTTTGCCTTTCATTGCAAAAGACTGCATCAGGACACCAAAGCTTGTTCCTCACTAAGCAGTCAACATTGACCATAGAGAGGCACCTGACACGTTTTCTCTCTGGGTGCCAACCTGACACAGTCCTTGCATGCTGATTGTGCTTACTCCTCACACAAGAGCCGGGCAGAAGTAGGGCTTTGCTGTCCTTTTATCAATGTACTCTGCCTTGTGGTCAGATGCAAGGATTAGCAACTCTGGAATATGAATTTTGAATCAATGATACAAGAAAGCTGTTGAGAATAAACACACCACACTTCCTTTTTTGGTATCAGATGCCACTGTGTGTAACTGTTGACTTTATTTAATAGTGTCTGCTACCAAAAATGATTCTAAGCATCCTAGCTAGAGATGAAGTCCTGTGGCACCTTAGAGACTAACAAAAATTGGGAGGGGGGTGGGAATAAGCTTTTGTGGACTGGAACTGGCTTTGTCAGATGCATGAGGTATATACACACATGCAAGGGTGACTGCAATTTATGAGGAGGGCAGATGCTAATGAGGTCATTTCAATCAGAGTGGAAGAGACCCATTCAAAACAGTTGATGAGAAAGTGTGAATTTCCAAAAAAGGTAACATTTTTTGTAGGGAGCTAGCCCTGATAGTATTAAGTTTGCCTATAAGTTCCAGCATCCGAGCTACAGGGCAGGTGAGTGTTTATGTCTTGCAGGCTCCACCCAGGTTTCCTTGGCCACCTCTGTGATTTCTTTCAAGAGTTCTTGTAACTCCAGTAAGGGGCTTCACTGGAACAGTAACGTCCAGATAAGGTTGATGGTTTTGTCTAAAGACAACAGAGTCTTGTGGCACTTTTGTCTAGGGAATACTTTGGTAAGACTGCCAAATTGATTCGTACTGGTTACATAATGTGGATCTAGATCTCCACTGGTGAAGAATGCACCAGCCATAGCATCTCCCAAATTTCCATCACAACATCCTTCTTAGTTGTTACAGGAACACTGGGAGAACTTCAAAGTTCTGATCCAGGTTCTAATTTGTAGCAAAAAGGCTGTGGTGGTTAAAATGAGAATTTAATGAAAGAAGATCCAAAGTAGTCAGGAGGAAATGAATTATGCAACATATCAAGCTTTACATGCGCTCCACCATAAAGAAAATGGGTAATCATTTTACACCTGAAAAAAAATATGGGTTGTATTTTTGATAGCTGAACTTTCAGGCCTACCATAACTTCTACTGATAGAGATGAATACATGCTACCCTTCCCAAAATATTTCCAGTATCACTTGAGGTTAGCTTGCCTCAGTCATGTTATGACATTTCCTAGTTCTTTGCTGATTTAGAGAAATGTAAGCAAACCACCATCTGTACTTAAAAGCCTATTAAAAAAAGATAAAAGTTAAACAAAGTAAATACCTCAATATATATCATGCTGAAATATAGCTTGGAATCCATTTGTTATGGATCAAGAACATGATCATTTCTCATTTTCACCTGCTCACACAGGCCACCGTATACCACAGGCTTGTTGATTATGTAATAATGTACGATAATGTAGCATTAAGGGGGGAAATGGTCCAGTGGTTACAATAATAGGCTTTGGAAGAGTCAGAATCAATTCTCACTTTGCCACAAACCTTTGAGGTGATGCTGGACAAGTCCTTTTGTCTCTCTGTGCCTCAGTTCCCCTTCTGTACAATGGGGATAAAAGCACTGCCCTCCCTCAGAGGGAGGGGGGAGATGATCAAATACTACAGCGTTGGGGGCTATAAAAAGTGCCTTACATAGAGAGCTGGGTTATGATATAGGACATAATAGTCATAGTTATTCATTAAAGGAGCTTTCATTTGCTCATGATTGTGCACTAGTTGCTCACTCAATTGATCCGTTCACTTTCTAATGGATCACTTTGCCCATGGAGACAATGATTTTGGTTTCACAATCAGCCTAAACAAAACCTAAGTACTGTACCATTCTGTGCTGGGGGATGCACACATCTCCCCAGTGATTAAAGTCTAAAGCACTCCTCTTGAGTCCATGGAGAAGTACTGCTCCCTTGACCGCATGTCTCACACAATACCATAATTGACGACAAGATTGCCCATTGCATTGCCGACGCCAGCTCCGCATTTGGAATGCTGTCACAGCACTTCTGGAATGAGAGGTCATTCAAATAAGCAAAAAGCTAAACATTTACATGGCAGTCATCTTAGAACACGTCTATATAGTTGTGAGACACGGACAACATATCCCACCACAGTAAGAAATCTGAACAGTTATGCATGTTCTCCTTGGTCTGTTTGCAGGGTCAAATGGTGGGATAAGAGTCCTCCGTATCAAAATCCTTAATCATTATTGGATGTCAGGCACTGAAAGTATGCGCATAAACACTCTGCTGCATTGGTCTGGTCTTCTCATTCATCCTGCTGACTCAAAACTACACAAGGTCATTTTTTTTTTTATGGTCAGCAAAATCAAGGCACCCCTTCTCATGGGGGCCAGTACAGCTGATATAAAGACACACTGAAGTAAAACTTGAAAATATGTCAGCTTGGTTGCAGCGACTGGGAAGCAACAGCCATGACAGAGCAAGTTGGCAGCAGATTTATTATGTCATCATTAATTTCTTTGAAGGAAGGTGCATTAATAGCTGCTATAAAAAAACATGAACAGCACAAAACAAGACTATCCCAATCTGCAACAATAATGGGCAATCTTTTCTGTTCCACATGACAGATATGTTCATGGTTCTGGCAGTGGTCTGACCTCACATATCACATTCATCTACAGAGTTTGCTGAATCTTTGTACGTGGACATTGACATGGAGACCCATCACCACCACCACACAGGAGAATACCATGAGCTATATGTACTCTCACAGGGTGCCTCTACAGTGGTGCCTTAGGTCGACCTAAGGACGCTTAAGTCGACCTACACAAAGCCGCGTCCACACTGGGCACTTGTTAAGTCGAATTAAGTGCTTCCTTAAGTCAACTTAATAACACCACCTCTGAAGGCCTTAAGCCTTCAGGACTGAAGGACTTAACCTTAAGTCCACCTTATTAAGTCGACTTAGGTCGACTTAAAGGTAGTATGGACAGGTATGTCTACACTACAGGCTCTGTTATGTCGACTTCCCCACTACAGAAAGGATGTGGACAAATTAGAAAGAGTCTAGCGCAGGGCAATGAAAATGATTAGGGGGCTGGGGCACATGACTTACGAGGAGAGACTGAAGGAACTAGGTTTATTTAGTCTGCAGAAGAGAAGACTGAGGGGGGATTTGATAGCAACCTTCAACTACATGAAGGGTTGCTCCAAAGAGGAGGGAGCTAGGCTGTTCTTGGTGGTGACAGAGGACAGAACAAGGAGCAATGGTTTCAAATTACATCTGGGGAGGTCAAGATTGGATATTAGGAAAAACTTTCTCACTAGGAGGGTGGTGAAGCATTGGAATGGGTTGCCTAGGGAGGTGGTGGAATCTCCGTCTTTGGAGATATTTAAGGTTCGGTAAGACAAAACCCTGGCTGGGATGATTTAGTGGGAGTGGTCCTGCTTTTAGCAGGAGGTTGGACTAGATGACCTCATGAGGTCCCTTCCATCCCTATGATTCTAAGATTCTATGACTTAACAAGGTCGACTTAAGTCGACTTTAAGTGTAGACGCTCCATTAAGTCGGCTTAACAAGGTCAACTTTAAGTCAACTTAAAGTCGACCTTGTTAAGTTGACTTAACAGAGTTGACTTTACTTAACAAGTGTAGACATAGCCACAATGAATAAAAGGGGTGAGTATTAGAGAAACTACAAATGTTCTTTTCATGATTAACAAAACCCTGTTAACCTTATCCTAAATTCAAATGAATTAGACATTCATAAGAAATAAGGTCCTGATCTAAAAGTCCATTGAACTCAGTGGCTGGTGCCAAGAAATTTTTAAAAAGTCCTTAGATATGCATACTGAATTCAAAGCCTGTTGGAGTCCATGGGAAGATTCCCTTTGACTTTAATGGAAAATCTAACCTTTCATCTCTATCTGATGGTCTTTGATGGTTTAGTAAAAGACCAGTGAATGTCCCTTTGGTCAGGAACCCAGTTATTTCAGACCCTCCCACGTTGTGCCTCTACCATCACCACCAGGAGGAGGAGGAGTGCTAGTGTAGAGAGTGCTCTGGCAGATTTGTAGAGCCCTGAGCAGATACAAATATGTGGATCTGCATCTGCAAGAAATGGCCCATGGATATCCGCATTATATCCATAGATGCAGATATAATGTGGATATTTGCAGATTTGCAGGGCTCTAGCCCTGCCACATACAGATATGTGGATCTGCATCCGCAAGAAATTGTCTGCAGGTATCCGCATTGCATCTGCGGATGAGATTTGCAGGGCTCTACAGATCTGGCCTTTTAAGTCAATATCGTATTTGAAGATTCCCTGAAATATTTGGCTTCAATATTTTGGGCTAGATCCTCACCTGCGTGGATAGGCTCATTCAACCATCTGATGATCAAGTTCTTTTTCTCATAAGGACACGATATGATCCACAAAGTTAGACAAAAATATGACAAGCTAACCAACCAACCAACAACAAAATCAGACCAAAGCCTAAACGATCTTCCCATTTGCTATCTTTCAAATGAAGTTTTCAATCTTTTGATCATCTGAGTTGTATTGCACCATGCAAACATTACTCTGCGAATAATGAAGCAACGTTTGCACTTAGTGGGAGCATGCTGCCATCAGAATGAAGCGGGTGCCAGAACAGGAAGGAGTCTGAACTTTGCATTCATAATATCATTTAAAACAATATTTTAAATGAAAATCCCTTCATTTCCCAACAACAGGAGTTATAAATGGATATTGTTAAAGGGTTTATGAAATCAATATTGCTATTAATTCAGTATAACATGAGAGAAGCCCCTAACAGTATCAAATGCCAGTACAAAATCAGCCACCCCATACGTTTACACACACATCACGTTAATAATAAATTGATTGATTGCTTTTACATGTAGAAACTAATGTACTAAAACAAATCACCAAGTGACAAAACTTAGACAGAGAATGAAATATATTAGTCTGGTTTTTCATATATATGTTTATTAAAAGAAGAATCAGTCAAATTCTTCCCCTACTGTGATTCTTTTAAAAATAAAGACTTGGGGCCTGATTCTTATTTATGCTAAGGCCCATTTACACCATTCTGGTAGCATAATGGGATCTTAGTGTAAATTTGAATCAGGCCCATTAAAACTAAAGATTAAATACAAAACAGAAAAAAATTTTAATAGAAAAAGTAACTTTAGGGATGCATATACCTTTTCAAGACTCCAATACTAAAATTCTGAAAAGACTTTAACATAATCCTTTAATCTGTTTACCTTTAGGTGCAGTGGAAAATGCTTATTTACAAGAGTAAACATTTACTTCCATTTCAAATAGGAGTTTAATCTGTTTATTGAAAGGTTTAGAGGCAAATAATTTAAACTACTTTAGAGATTAAGGTTATCTTTTTTCTTTAAAGAAGATAATACACAACCTTTAAAAGAAGCTACACTCTAAAAATTAGCTTAAAATAATTATATCCACAATTATATCCATATAAATCAGAGATGCTAGTAAATCTTGATGCAGGATTTGGGCCACTTTTGTGCATTTCAGAGTGTTTTCAATATAAAAAAAAAGACAGTACAATGTCTAGAGTTTGGGTCTATTTTCCACTTTGCATATGTATATATGCAATCCCTGTTGTTAAATTTTGTTTGTAGATCAAAAGGGAGAATGGACTCTTAGCCAATTACATGATTATTTTTTCTCCTTTGTACAAGGCATAAGTATATTCTGTAGCTGACAGTGATGCTTTGAAAGTGCTTTGCATTCAAATGATTGGTTTTCTTTTAAGTCTTGCTTTAAATGTACTTTTGATTATCAACATCCTCTACAGCAGACAGATCTCAACTAGCCAATGCTCCATTCAACACCTCCTCATTATGACAGAATAGGCTGACTTTCATGTATTGGCTATCTGTTGTAGTTCAACATTAATTCTTTAGACCAGTGAAAACACTCTATTTAGAAACAAACATGAATGGCGTCAAGTTGCATCTAGTCACTAGAGCTATGTCTACACTACAAAAAGTTAGACAACAGAGTCCTGTGGCACTTTTAAAGACTAACAGATTTATTTATCGCATGAGCTTTCGTGGGAGAAAATTCCACCATGCGATAAATAAATCTGTTAGTCTTTAAAAGTGCCACAGGATTCTGTTGTCTTTCTACGATAGACTAACACGGCTACCCCTTTGGACTTTGACTACAAAAAGTTAGGTCGACTTAATAAGATCAACTTTAAGTCAACTTAAAGTGGTGTCCATGGACGTGGACTAAGTCCACTTTGTTAAGTCGACCTAACTGCCCTTAGGTCAACTTAACAAAGTGGACTTAAACGTCCACACTTGGCTTAGGTCGACCTAAAGAACCTAAGGAGGCTTAAGTGGACCTAATGGGTGGTTCTTATTAAGTCGATTTAAGCTTTCACTAAATTGACTTAAGGAATTTCTTAAGTCGACTTAATGAAAGTCTGGTGTAGACGTGACTTTGTTTAAGTCGACTTAAGCCTCCTTATGTCAACTTAATTTGCCAGTGTAGATATAGCCTAGGAGCTCAGTGTGCAAAACTATTATTCCATAGCTGCAACTCTCAAGCAAGGCAGAGAATTGTAATACATAACAACTTTCCTACCTATTGTATTTCAAATGTACATTACACAATAATTAGCTGGGTCACACCGAGATCTGGGCATTAGAAAATATATTAGAGGTTGATCTTGCTAGATATGAAGCACTTGGGTTCTGATTGACCAAAGCATTTGAGCACATACTTAAGATTTGCCAGCAGGGGTCCACTCACCTATATAAAGTTTTTAAGTACCTCACAATATTGAGCCTTCTTAAAAAGAAGGCCAAGATCCAGGCTGTCCCCTCCTCTTTTTGATCCATGCCAAAGTGAACTTCTAATTTCTGGAGGATCTCCAGATGGAAATTTAAACAAGATTTTATGAAGCTGAATTGATATTCAAAGTCGGGCGAGTTGTTTGTTAAGAAACTAAAAATATAACCATCCATTGGGATGTTGATAGTACTGGTTGGGAATTTTTAAAGAAATGCATTTTTCCTTATGAAAAAAAAAGGCAGATTTTTCTCTTAGACTAAAGCCAGGAGGAACCATCCAGTCTGACCTTCTGCACATTGCAAGCCACAGAACCTTGCCTACACACTCCTGTAATAGACCCTTAACCTCTGGCTTAGTTACTGAAGTCCTCAAATCATGACTTCAAGTTACAAAGAACTCTTTATTTACTCCAGTTTAAACTTGCAAGTGACCCTTGCCCCATGCTGCAGAGGAAGACACAAAAAACCCAGGGTCTCTGACCCAGGAGAAAATTCCTTCTTGACTCCTAATATGGTGGTCAGTTGGACCCTGAGCATGTTGGCAAGACCCAACAGCAAGATACCCGAGAAAGAATTCTCTGCAGTACCTCAGACTTCTCCATCTAGAGTGTCATCCCCAGCCATTTGGAGATATTTCCTACTAGCACTCACAGATTGCCTACAATGGCATGTAGCCAGTCTCATCCATAAACTTATGAAGCTCAATCTTAAAGCCAGTTATGTTTTTTACCTCCACTGCTCCCCTTAGAAGGCTGTTGCCCAACTTCACTCCCCTGGTGGTTAGAAACCTTCATTCAATTTCTAGACTAAACTTGTTAATGGCCACTTTATAAAATTTGTTCTTGTATCAACATTGGCACTTACCAGGACAGGAGGAAAATTATTTACCCCTCTGATGTATTTATAGAAATCAGTCATATCTCCCTTCAGTCTTCATTTGGTTATCCTAAACAAGCCAAGCTCTTTGAGTCTCCTCTCATAAGGTGAGTTTTCCTCTTTTCATCTTCGTTGCCCTTCTCTGCACCTGTTACAGTTTCAATTCGTTGTTCTTAAACATGGGAGAGCAGAACTGTACATAATATTCCAGATGAGGTCTCACCAGTGCCTTGTATATAATGGTAATTACACTTCCCTATTTCTACTGGCAATACCTCACCTTATGCATCCTAGGATTGCATTAGCCTTTTTCCACGGCCACATCGCATTGGCAGCTAATAGACCTCTTGTGATCAACCAATACACCTAGGTCTTTCTCTTCCTCTGTCATTTCCAATTGATACATCCCCAGCCTATGGCAAAATATCTTGCTATTAGTCCCTAAGTGCCTGACCTTGCATTCCGCATATTAAATTTCATCCCATTTCTATTACTCCAGTTTTCAAGATCATCCAGACCTTTTTGTCCAATATTCCACCCCTCCTCTGTACTGGCCATGCCTCCCAACTTTGTCTCATCTGCAAATTTTATTAGAGCACTCCCACTTTTTATGCCAAGGTCATTAATAAAAACGTTAAATAGGATTGGTCCCAAGACCTATCCCTGAGGAACTACACTAGTAACCTCCCTCACCTTGACTGTTCACCTCTCAGTAAGACCCTTTAACCCGTTCCTTCTCCACCCTTCAGTTGGAGATAGGGATTAATATGAGAAGTGAAGTGATAATTTCTCATATGGAACTGTATCAAATGCCTTACTGAAATCCAGGTAGATTAGGTCTACTGGATTTCCTTTCTTTTGTCTTAAAGAAATCAGTTAGCTTCTCAAAGAGAGATCAGGTTGGTCTGGCAAACTCTACCTTTTGTAAAACCATGTTGTATTTTATCCCAACAAACATTGACCTCCATATCCTCATTGTAACCAGTGCTTCCAGGTTCACAAATTTTGGGGAATTGGCCCTACCCAAGATCAGGATATTTAAAAAACTTAACAGCTGGTGTCTTTTTGTCTTCTGGGTTTTTAATCTTTGTGTTCACATTGTCAAGCTTTTCTCTGCAAACATAGGGGCCAAAAGGTTACTTTATTTTTTTTAAAATAAGAGCTGAGTTTCTCACATAGTCACCTGACTCCAGGACCAAATATTCAAGGTCTCACAATGAAATCACAAGACTTGGCAACCCCATTATGCCTTCCATCTCAAACTTGTTTCCAGCACAACAGCTGCCTACATTTCCAGTACAAAGTCATATTCCTCCTTGATTGGTGGGGGCAGGACTTGGTAGAAGTCATATTAGTGCATATTTCAGAGGCACCAAAGTGCTCACGTAGTGACCATCAGGATGGGGAATCACCAGGGTGTGAATCTGGGATCAGTGGTGCTAAAAGCACAGGCCATTGCTACTTGACCTACAGGAGCAACTCAGATCACTGCCGTAGACTCTTACTCTTCATGGACCAGCCACTGGAAAGAGATGTATGAGTGACACATAGGTCTGTGACCCATTGGGTCCCTGCCTCATTGTATGTTTGTCTGCATCTCATACATCTCATATCAACTTTCTAGGGGCGAGCCTTCCATTCCAACAAGCTACAATTGCCAGTGCTGGGGGTGGGGTCAGAGGCCCCAGCCAACGGAACTGAGGCCAGTGGTGCAGTTGGGGTGGGGGACCCCGGCACGGCTCAGAGCGCTGGAGGAGCCAGCGGAGCTGTGGGGGGTTTGGGAGGGACCAGGGGCCTATCTGCTGGGGGCAATTTGGCTCTGAACTCGGCTGCACAGCATGGGGCCGGGGTCGGGCCAGGGTGTGGTAAGGGGGCCAGAGAACCAATGTCGCAGCGCGCAGCATTTCAGGGGCAGGGTCCCTCCCCTGGGAGCATTGTGGGCCAGGTACCAAGTGGACCAAGCAGGATTGGACTACTGTGGGGTACAGGGCCCCCTTTTAGCTCAGGGCCAGCGGCTCAAGCCCCTGGCGTAATCTGGCCCTGAGCTCACCAGGTGAAATGTAATTAGCTTGTAACAAAGGTTTAGTTACTGATATGCTAATGAAGCAATGCCCACTACCCCTTGATTACTTCACGATGTTGAGATGCTTACCTGGGTCTCTCCCTTATTAAACCAGTTGTCCGGTCGGTGTATTATTTAGTAGGTTGTATGGTTTTCCTTAGAAAGAATGAAATGATCCAACCTATTTTTTTAAATGCAGACACCAAAAGTCAAATTGATGTCAGTAATTCATTTCTTCCAATCCATCTCTAAGAGGCCATTACTCACACAGCCTGTTATCTGTACTTAAAATCAGACCAGAGCAACGATAGGCAGCTAAAATGTACAACTAAGGAACAGTCACATGTATGCAAGTAAAATCATGAGTCGAAGCCAAGTTTAATTTTGTTTTTGGATTCACAGAAGAGCATTCACCGAGTGTGTGGTATTGTGGAATCCTTCCAAATTTTTAAGATGGAATTTTGATATTTTCTGAAGATATGCTCCTGCCCTTGAAAATGATTGATTTTACTCAACGCTTTTCTGGTAAGCAAAGGGCTTATTAAACGGATCACGCTGGCAATGAACAGGTACACAGAACTTTTTAAAACCCTGTAGTGCTGTGGGAGAATATCTGAAAGCATATTGTCTTGTCTCCTCCCAACAGCTTCAAAAGAAGAAATAAAACCAGATTAATTTAGTCTAAAGGAAACTCAGCTGCGGCTTGAATCAACCATAAACGTTTTGAATCATAAGTTAATGTTGAACAGTTATTCGGGGGGCCAGTTCTGAAGCTGTCCCAAGGATGGATTTCCTAATGGCACGAAGAAGAACCCTACAAATAAAACGCCTGCAGCCTCAGACTCTTAGCAAAACTTCTCTTATCTCCTGATACCTGGAATTCTATCACAAATACCCTGTGTTTTGGTATTTTAATAAATACTGAAGGACAAGTTCAGGGCTCTGGTCTTTAGCAGGGACCTTCTAATGGATGCAAGTCAGTGGTATCAGACAAAAGACAGGAAATCTGCTAGCTCATGAAAAGGTGCGCAGGTAGGGAATAAATAGCGGAATACTACAAGTCAGTCAAGCCTAACATGCAAGCAAAAGCATCTTTGATTGCCCGTCTGTGCTTAGCCTCCATTCCAGGGTCCCCTTTCCCTAGCTCTAAAATATAGGTGTCAGGGTGTCACTCTGAGCTACAGCTGCCCTGGCAGATGAGAAGGAGCAGGCAGGAGAGCTGAAAGACACACAGAAGTCCCAATTCAAAATCCCAGTGCTGTGGACTCCGCCAAAAGCTACATATTCCCAGATGGAGGTCAGAGGACAGGCACATGGCCCCTGCCCAGTCTTGCTGCGTGGCTTGTACTGAGCATGCTCATATGGACTGAGCCTGCTCAGTAACATCTACTGAAGCCACTACCCTCACTCTGCCCTCCACCCCGCCACACGAACTATCGGCAGGTTCAGGTCATCTCTGCTGTGCAGTTCTGGAGGAGGGTGCACATGCCAATCCTTGCAAATAGACACCATCCTACACGTGGATCCATGTGCAAGTGTTGTTGAAAACTGAGCACATCAAGCATATGCTCGGCAAGTGGTGGCACAGAAAATTGCCACAGCCGTCGCAGGTCGCCATTGTGCCCAGAGAACCCCACAGCTTAATGACAGCAAACAATCCATCACCAGAACAGAACACCCACAAAGGAAAGGTAACTCAGAGACATCCGCCCAGCCACACACACAAGAGTGAAGGACCTTTGTTGCATGGAATGAAGCCAATCATGACAGACCCCAGAAGGGATCTAGTTCTGTCGGGTCCGAGGAAGATCTCCTGCTCCCCCTGACCCACAGAGCTTTCCCTTAGGAACTGGCAATCTTGTGGACTTTATCCATACCAGCTAACCACAAGGACATTAGAATGCTGGCATTCAGCTCAAAGACAGTATTTTTGACCAAGCATTCACTCAACCTTCAACCAAATGGGATGTGGCTGTTGATATGCTTTCTGATATTTCACCACTAGATGTCTCTGTGTGCTCATGCAGAGTTCCAGGCCAGGCGTGCTCCCTCCCTGGTGCTAGAAGACAGACAAAACTGGAACTCAAGCTGTGTGGATGTCTGTCTGTCAGTAGTAGTTTTCTTTAATAGATGCCGCCTGTTTAGACATGCCATAGTTCGGCACATCAAGACACTGTAATGCTATGCACGAGAGGCCCTGAAAAGAGATATATAATCAAATAAAAAGTGAACTGTGCTGCTATTCCACAACTGCAAAGGATGTTAATTCTCCATGCCCTTTGAATCTTGGACCAATCTGCTGAATCTGAAAAACCTGGTTTCCAAGCATACATAGCAAGAACCTATTAGGCCAGGAATTAAGGCAGAATTTCAAACGTCTGTACCTGAAACGGGTTTATTTAGATAGTGGCTTGATCATAGGCAGCTTGTGTTTTGGCTGCCCGGGTTTTTCCCAAAACTTGACAAAAATGCATTTGTGGACCAACATCGCTAGCAGAATCAATCAAACGTGACAGGTCCAGTGCAGGCAGGGCGGAGCTCCGTGAAGGTCAATGGAGTTCCGGCCTTGAGCCCAGGAGAATCTGAGGTAGGGTATTTTAAATATATAAATGAGAGGCACTGATTTATCTTCTAGCCTGATGGCACTTTATTTTGCTGTGTCCCAAGGGGGGGGGCTGTCATTTTATTTTTAATTTGACTAGCTGAGTTAAATAA
This sequence comes from Pelusios castaneus, assembly GCA_007922175.1. NCBI lineage: Eukaryota > Metazoa > Chordata > Testudines > Pelomedusidae > Pelusios > Pelusios castaneus. The sequence continues at coordinate 504,110 of ML685758.1, forward strand.
CAGCATTGCTTTTCCATCCAGGGCATCTGATCAGACAGGCAGAAAATTGAAAATCCTTTGTCTGCATCCATGGGCCATGGCGGTAGGATTTCTGCTCGCACTGCCAATAAGGTACTAACTCTGGGATGGTGTTTATGAGGGTTACCTAACCAGTTCCACTCAGACACCCACATTTCTTTTCAATATACTGTCAGCCCCTGTTCTGACAGCCCTGCAAGATCTGTCCTAGCAGTTGCATTAAGGGTTGCTGCACAAAGGGTTGCCTCCTTAGTGGTGTACATGCAATACATAGACAAGGCAAATTCGGTGTCCAAAAGAGCTCATGTTCTGATGCAGACACATCTATAGAGTTAAAACAGGATACCATACTGGGCGGTGATGCAAGATCGTAAGCTGACCCTAGGATATGCAAATCACCTGCTGCGAGCCGCTCAGCATCTGCAGCACCCACTGGCTCTACTAGGAATTCAGGAAACAGCATGGTGCCCCTCAAGATTGGGCACTGAAAGATGCAATGGATCTATCGCAGTAGAAAGACGTAGCAGAAGTGTGCCGTAATTTTATGAACGAAGCACCGTTTGTGCAGACTCTCCACCTTCTCCTCCTTCCTCACACACTGAAATACCATGGAATGCATGGTTCAGGAGGAATAATTACACATGCAACCTCTTATATCCAGGATTTAAATCATATATCTTGGAAAAGCAGCAAGGACCTTGAACGCAGAATCTCACATGCTCTGTCGTACAAGTCACCATGAGCACATCAGTCCATTGGGAGTTTCCCTGTTTGAACTGATTCACCAAAGTCCCGTTGAAGGCCTCTGTTTTGAAAGTCAAAGGCCTTCATGACACTGGTCTTAGCTAGTTCTCTTTCCATACCCGTGACATTCCACGACAGCTGCATCTATGAAACTATCACCAGTGGGTGGAGGTTCATGAACCCAGAAGCTGGACAGGGACCCAAAGAAGATAAGACTGAGTTCAATTATAAGGCCCTCTTCAGCAAAGCATGCGTTTAACAGAAAGTCATGGGATGTAAACATGTCTGAAGTTAAACATACACTTCAGTGCATTGCTGAAGAGTGCTGCACCACCCGCGTCAGGGCCTAAATGCAATTCACTTCTGTTGCACAGCTTTCCCTCAGTACTGTCTTCTCCTAAACAAACACGATCTTCACTTAAAAAGCACTTGTCAAGTTTCATGTTACCTGCTGTGAAAGATAAAGTGAGAAATACTGTTATTAAACTGCACATGAGGAGAGAATGAATTAAAATAGGCAAGGAGGCCTGTGGCACTTTTAAAGACTAACAAATTTATTTATCAATGATCTCCATCTCCAGAAATAAGTCTGGGTGTCTCTTGTTCTCATTTTCACTCTTCAGCTGCCTTCTCCAATAGAACTTCCATATGTTTATTACTCTTTGCGTGGAGTAGCCATCTCTACGCCTACTTATTTACTCTGTGCTTAGTAATTCTATAAACAATTTCCTAACAATAAGTCCAGTGAGAATGTGGAACAACCCTTCTAAGGGAAGTGGTTGGATCCCTTTCATTGGAATAATTCAAATTCTGACCAGACAAAGTCATTTGGAACATTCTCTCTGGAAGAATCCTGGACTGATGGAACTGTTAGATTGAATGATCTAATAATGCAGATATTTTCCATAGAATCTTAGGGCTGGAAGGGACCTCATGAGGTCATCCAGTCCAACCCCTTGCTAAAAGCAGGACCACTCCCACTAAATCATCCATGGGCCTGATCCTGTTCTTCTTGACTGAGTAGCAAAATTTTCATTGTCGTTCATTGATCAGGTGCCAGGAGTCCTTAACAACTGATTTGTCTTCACACAACTGCAAAATGGGCTGTTTCTTTTTTTAGCATGATGGCTGTATGATGTAAAATTACATGGGGTTACATCTGTTTTAATAATTATAGGCCTTTAAAAAAAAAAACAAAAAAAAAAAACTATGGTTATCCTGACTAATGCCTGACACATGCTTCAAACCAATATCCTTCAGCAAAATGCAAAACATAAAGAATGAAACTAATACAGTTTTAATGGATCGAGTACTATCTTACTGAAAGCCAAAATTTTCAGGTCATTTTTACTGAAACAGACATTCAATCAGGGCAAAGTATCCTACTGGAACCAAGCAGTTTCCAAATTCATGTCCATTAGTCTCTTATTTCCCCCCTCTCAAATAGGTAATTTTCCAATCAGATCTATAATAGAAATCTAATTTATATTTACCAAAGATATATAATTATAAAAATGAGCTCAAACCGACGCTTTTTTTAATCCTTTGCCTGTTAACACAAACCACATAGAGCTGCAACTAGATTTTTTTTTTGGAGACCAATGCAAATGTATTCCAAACAATGCATTCTTATTCAAATTCTTATGCCTTTTAATCAAAAAAGTTTGTACTATCTGCAACCAATATGCCGTAATTCAGCTTGTTATCTTTTGTTGAAGTCTGTCCCCTTTCACAAACCAGCACATTTATATGGAACCAATATGGTTCATATTTTGAAGGCAATGCCTAATGACTTTATTATTATTATACAAGCAAATGATTTTCAGTGTATATAATGAGTGGATATATTGCTGATGTTTACCCAAACCAAAATATTTTGATTGGAAACATGGCAGATACTATATGAGAGCTAGACTGTACCCTGGCTGCACACAGCTGTACAGGGGTGGAAGAGGAAGTGAAGTTTTTCCAAACTCTTTGTGCAACCCATATGAAGGCTGACCCCAGTACACGGAGAAGTACAGAGATTGCATCCACCATTCTGGATAGCCATCCATCTTGGATTAGACACAACAAATCATGCATTTTAACAGGGGGTTAGATTAAAGACTCTTGGGGTTCCTTCTAACCCTAGGATTCTGTGATTTGTTCCACAATAGGACCAGCTCAACAGGGGAGTCCCAGCCTCTCTTCATCTAAATTAAGGGCTGGTAACAAGGCCCATCTTGTTGTATTTGAATGAACAGCTTTGATAGGTCAAGGAGACGTGGGCTACTTGTGTCTCACCCTTTTTGAAGGACAAGATCCAAGCTGTTACATCAGCTAGAGATCTAGGCTACATCAACCCAATCTAGAGAAGAAGACCTATCTTCAGACCTGAGGTTCCCAAGAATTTTCTCTTTCATCCTTTAGAGCCCTGCTACAGAAAGGAATTATGGATACATATTGTCTTCAGTACACTGATGAATTTAACTCCCAGTTCCCATCTCGTACATAGTACCTGTATAGTGGAACTTGCCCACTGAGTAAATTCTCCATTCACTAAAGGAATGGAAATTGAGGTGCAGGTGAGGGCTAGTTGGCAGACACTCCACCCAAGTTTCAGTGGCAGCAAAATGGTACCAATTATATCAGCCTTCCTATATCTGACACCTGTACCCCTGTTCTTAGCTGCTAAAGTTTGCAAACTGTGAGGGCCTCCAGCCGCATGTTGAATTCTCGGCTGATTCGGGTTACAGACAGTGCTGGCTACCACTTGCACTCAGCAAGATGGCTGCCACCTTTTTTTCTGGAGCAGGCCACTCCATGGTAACCCAGAACGATCACCTTGTACTAGGATTGCTGCGGCGAGTTCTGCCTTGGGAGGCATTGTCATACACCGAGACTGCAGCTGGTGCAGAATGCAGGAAGCTGTGCCATTGTCAGACTTTCCCCCTATTGTCCCTGATTTATGCTGGCAATTAGACAATTTGCACGTTCAAGTGGATTTGCTGACATTGTTTTCCACGCCAGAGGGGGACAGGATGAGGAAGCAGGCAATTTCGGGGGCTGGGAGAAGATTTAGGAATCATATTAAAGAATCCTAGATGGTCTTTCTTCTCCCCCCACCCCCATGCCTTTTACCTGGAAGATGCCTGCCTCCTGCTCCAACATCAGCCAAAGGGCAGGGCCACCACTTCTGGAAAGAGGGTACAACGATGTTTTTAATTTAAGCTACATCTAAATATCCCCTCACCTGATGCTGGAGTCCTTTCCCCATGTGGCACAGACAGGTCTATGGAATACAGTAGAGTAGCCTAAAGGCTGATGTATTTTACACTCAGCGGTCTATAATGCCATGCCAGCAGACAAAGATACCCAAGGCAAAGAGACATCCCGGTCCTGCCCCCTTTTTCTTAGATGAGCATCTAAGTTTGCGGGGCAGGAACAGAATTGGTAGAGAGCTACCACCTCCGGAGCATTTCCCTATACAGGTAAAATCTTCTACTTCCTAATTAAGCTGGCATTAAGGTGTCTTTGCACTGCTGAAATAATGAAAGTACCCTGAACAGTCTAGATGTGCTTTTTCTTTAGTGTGGCTGACAGTAAAAAACGTTTTTAATATAGCAGCAAAACTGCACATTCGTTTTCTCTCATTGCTATCTAGTTTAATTTATTATACCTTGACAAGCAGATGGAGAGAATTGTACACCAGCCTAAATGGGAGTCAATAAAATCTTCCTAGCACGCCATAGCATTGTGTACTGCAAAAGTTATATTCGAGAGGAATTTTTGCAAGTTTTTTTTTTTTAAAAGAGTGGGTATAACATTTTATTAGTATTGTATTTCTTATCCCTTCACTTGGTAAAGTCAAGTCCCTTTTGGGAGTAGGGTCCAACAATGCAAGACCATGAACTAATCTTCACTGATGGTAGCAAATTCGCTACCATCTGTTTGAACTTCTTGATCAACTGCTCAAGTCTGTGAAGATCCACTCAGAGGATCAGGAAGGTCAATCCCTCAATACCACCCTGGCAATTGGGGTAGTGCTGAGTTGAAGGGAGGCTACTCCCTTTGACTCAGAGCAGTGGATGTGTCAGGAGGAGGAAGGTCAGAACGCAGACAAACAAGTTATTTTAAGTAACTTGCGTATCTACATTTGACTGCCACCGAAAGGGCAGGCAGTGTAGATCTAGTCCAAGAGGAGAGACAGACATAGCATTAATTATATTTAGAAAAAAAATTAAATAAAAATAACCTATTTTAGGCATTTTTAGGTTTCCCTGTGAAGAATGTAGTGATTTTGAGATCCAGTACCTCAGGACATTCTAAAGCTAGGATCAAGTGTTTACTATCTTGTTGGAAAGCTGGAAATGTCTCGAGTAATAGTAGATGGATGTATGTATTTGTATTTCAGTAGTGTCTAGGAACTCAGGTCAAAGACTAATCCTTCCTGATGCTAGCATATAAGCTCCAGCTAAATGCTGGATAAAATTTTTCGACTGAAATGTTAAGAAAATGCAGATTTGGATCACCCAAAACATTTTACAATTTCGTGTCCAGCTTGCCAATGTTTAAAAAAAAAAAAAAAAAAAGAAAAATAAAAACAGAAAAAAGTCCAAAATGTTTCAGTCTGACATTTTCTAAATGAAACTTTTCTACTTTGTTTTCAAACATTACTTTAAAAAAAAAAAAAGTTTCAATATAAAAATAAAAGTTGGACATTAAAAGTAAAATGCATCAATTTAAATGTTTCCCCTTTTTAATCAATTGAATTTTTAATTTATTATTATTATTATTATTATTATTATTCAGAACTGCCAGCAAACTGGAAAAAAAATCAGTTATTAACACAACTCTACCGCCAAATAAGGATCAGGGCTTCATTGATCTAGGTGATATATGTACTCATAGTAAGAGCTCCTGCCTCAAAGAGCTTCAAACCTTCAAACTAAATAAATGAGGCAGACAGAGTAGCATGAAGGAAGAACTGTTAGCTTTGTTTCATAGGATAAGCCATCAATTCATAAAATTCTCTATTCCTTTTAGATCAAATGAAAAAAAATTACTGCTGTATTATCTTCCTGGGTAGTGAATTAGGATCTTGCATTCCAGCACAGAGAGATTTGAATTGTTTCTTTTTATAAAACAAGCATGATGTTGATTATCTAATCCAGTATTGCAGCTGATCCATTTGCACCCCTTAGTTCATTGAGAGTCCAGCCAGTTCTCACTGGATAGATAGTGCAGCGTGCAGATCCTTATCATTCAAGTGAAAAACCATGTTCTCAAAACCTACTGCATGGCTGCTGTTATGGTAACCATCTTGATGGTAGCCATCTTCAAAGCATCTGACCAAGTGGGATTTACTCCCACGAAAGCTCAAGCGATAAATAAATCTGTTAGTCTTTAAAAGTGCCCCAGGACTCCTTGTTTGTTTTGCTGACCTAGACTAACACGGCTCCCCCTTTGGAACTCATCTTGATGACGAAACCAAGAGCCATGAATAAATAATACACAAGATTGGCAAGCTGGGAATGTCACTTCTGTACCTTTTCCACCTGGCCAAAAAAAATGGGCAAACCACAGGCACTTGTGTGGGTGCCTGCTATTTTTTACTGAGTATGATCACCATATGTGGCATGTGTGTAGCAGTGAGAAGATGCGTAATAAATCGCTAGAGCATGAGTTCAATGACCTGTACCGCTTCCTCACCTGCACTGAGCCCCACTAATCTATCTTTGCTGAGAATACTTGTAACACTCAAATTTGCAAGCAGCTTGGAAATAGCTGTCACCTAAAAACAAAAAACAGCCTACCAGAGGATGGGTCCCCCCGCCCCGAAATGTGCGATTTTCTTCCCCATCTAGAATACAAGAGAAAATGACAAGCTTTTAATAGTTTGTTTGTGGTCCTAGATAACTAATAGTTTGTTTGTCATCCTAGATAACTGGATAAAGAATTGTGTCCTGCCATAGCATTGTATGTGGCTTTTAAAAAAAAAAAAAAAAAAAGCTATACAAAGGATATCATTCTGTATTAAATTGCATCGTTTCTTACTACAGTTTCCATAGGATCCCGCTGGTTTCAACCTTGTTAAATTCTCTTTAAAGAAAAAAACCTCTCATAATAGAGTTCCATATCACTGTTTTCTTCCAGAATTACACTGGCACAAGATCCAGAATAGGAAGTACTCAATCCAGGACCAGAGGGAAAAAAACAAGGTTTGATTAGAGCTGGTCAAAGCTCAGAATTTCCATTTTTAAATGGCAATTTTTGTCAAAGTCGATACGATTTTGTGAAAAAAATATCAGTTTAGTTTAAATGACTTTTTCTGAGGATAAACTTTTTGGAAGAAAATTTTCTGACTTGCTCCAGGTTTGACATTTCGCGAACGATCAGGGCCAGTAATGGCAGATTTATATCCCTGGAAAAACAGTTTCTTTTTTTTTTTTTTTTTGCAATATTTACGAAACAAGATATGGAATTGCCTCTCTTAGATTAAATATTCAATTTTTAATCAATTTTTTAAAAACCCCTTTGACAAAGTTTCCTAAATAACTCCTTGACCGCCTTATGATTTATACCATAACAAAATCTCAGGTGTATATATTTTATGTTATTACAGATGTGTAAACTGATATTAATTGTATACGTTTATCCCAGAAGTATAAGAACTGATTTTTTCCCCTTTTTGCTTTGGCTTATATAACTAGACATATAGTAATTTCTCTGGAAGGTAAAACTAGCACATCTAGTAAAAAAAAATGGATGAAAAATCCTTGGGTAGCTCTGCCTTTCATTTTAAATGAATATAAATGTTCGGATATGTCATACATTTAAGCTTCAAGTAAATTACTGCCAAAGATTTGGGCACATCTGATGCTAGAACCCTGCAGCAAAATAGAAAACATTTGTTGAATCACTCTGCTGAAAGAGGCAAGGAAATGATGTAATCTTCATGAAATATGCCGTTTTGATAAAATCCAATTAGCACTCTAGGTTTCTTTGAATAGTGTTTGCAGAAGGTTTGCTGGAATGATTTACTAGGGGAAAAAAAAGAAATCGAATGTCCCTCTTCACTGATCTGTAACATAGCAATTGCAACAATGGTGGGAGGGGGTGCTCACTTTTCTTGATGACGTAGGAGCCATGAAGCTATCTTGATTGTGACTAAAATTACCCAAAGAACCCACACTGAATAATGATACTAAAAAGTGTGATGTTTCTCAGTGTCTTGATCTATGAAGAGGAGAAATTTTAAAAGTTCCTATGTGTTCATTTCTAAATAAAATAATCCATTTAAAGCATACAGGGCCAGCCAAAGGGTTTTTGGCACCCTAGGCGAACTATGACTCCCCCCACCCCATGTTATAAGAGGGAACATATTAATGTATTTTTTTAAATAAAGAAAAAAATTCACTTCCATTTAATTTGGCACCCTTTAAAGCATGGTGCCCTAGGCACCCGCCTAGCTCACATATATGGTTGGGCCGGCCCTGAAAACATATATTTCTCCAATTCTGTGTTGTGATGTATTAGGTAACATTGTATTGGACACAAAACCTAGCTAGACAGGCACAGAGTTATTGGGCAACAGGGATATGTCAGGACAGAGCTGCAATAGATTTTGTTGAGGAGACTCTGTACTATAGGGCAGGTCAGGGAGGCTTCTATAACTTACACAAGCCCCAGGGCTGTATTAGTTTTTCCAGGGAGCTCTAGCACAAGACCAGTAGGACACACAGGCTGCGTCTACACTGGTAAATTAAGTCGACTTAAGCTTGCTTAAGTCGACTTAATTTACCCTGTGTCTACAGTACAGTTTTCTTAAGTCGACTTAAGCAGCTTGCTTAAGTCGACTTAATTAAAATTAAGTCAACTTTATTAAACCTCCTTTCCACTCGACCTAAGGCTTAAGTTGACTCCCTAGAGTCGACTTAAGCCAGTGTAGCCGTGGGGTAGCCCTGAGTCGACTTAGGGCTACCCCAGGGCTACACCAATGCCCTGCCAGGGGGGGCAGAGGGGGACCCTGGCATGCTCCCCCACAGGGCAGGGCAGAGCCTTGCCCACCCTGCCCCTATGCCCTGCCAGGGTCCCTGTCCCCTTTTGCCCCACTGTACCTAGGTACAATGGGGCAAAGGCTGAGCCCCCTGGTATTGGGCAAGGGGTGCCTCCCCTGCCCCCGTGGACTGGCGCTAGGTCTCCCTAGCCCCACAAAGTCAACCTAGAGCGTCCAGTGTGGACACTCTAGGTTGACTTTGTAAGTTCCCCTTTAAGTCGACTTTAATTTTCAGTGTGGACACACTAAGTAGACTTAAATTACCCAGTGTAGACATAGCCATAGAGAGGTCAACAAAGCCACCTTTGCTGCCCCCATTCTTTCTGGCTAGTGAATTCTGCACCTTGTAGAGATATAGCATTGGGGTTTTTCCAACTCCTGGAATCAGATGACTGTGTAAGACTATCAACTCGTTAAAAAAAGCAAGCAAGTTTCTGGCCCTCCTGGTTGCAGAGTAAAACTTGAAAGCATGACCCTAAAGACACAAAAAACCAAAATAGAATGAACTCAATGGTCAAAGCTTCCGTCTCAAGGTCACTCCCTTGAAGATGAGATGAGGTCTCACTTACCTCCTACATCTTTCTTTGGGCAACAGAAATCCAGTGGCCTGGTTCTGGGGTAGGGAGTACAGCCCTCCAGCTGTGTCTGTCTCTTAGCAGGTCTACCCCCTTCTGGGGGTTAGAAAGCAGTTCAAACAAAAGGGAAATGCTTACAATGCACTCAAGGAGCTGGGTCCCCTCCCTGGCAGGCGGGAGAAGAAAGTGGGGCTAAAAAACCAAGGCTGAGTCTTAAGGGGCTTCAAAACAAACCAGCCCATCATTTTTTTCAGAGGGACTTGGGCAGGTTCTCAATCCATAATCAGTGACTGCGACAGGCATCCCCTGCCCCCAGCATCTCAAGGGGTTCGTGCAGCACCACTCAGGCTCACCCTGCTTGACATGCCCTAGACAGGCTGAAAGGCAGCGCTGATACAGCCCCATGCTACAAGCTGCAACCCCACTTGGTTTGGGGGCCCGAGTTCTATTTGCTTCCTAAGTGCATGGAGCACCTCCCTTTTCGCGGCCAGATCCCAGGCCTAAGTAATCTAACAGATGCAGCAGATTAAGTCTGGTTGCATCCACAGTTCTCTAACCCCTGCTTGCCTAGGGTGTGCGTATGGGTGGGGGAGAGGAGAGAGGGTCACCTACTCCATCCCACCAACATTTACTTTTTCAACCTCCTGATTTTCAAGCCAGATTTACTCAGGCTCGCTTCATGCCATTTGGGAGAGGCCATTCTCGACCCCCCTCCATTACCATTCAATTAATTAAAGATGAAGTGACAGTCTTCACCTTTATGCTCATGAGTTCTATGGACATTGTTGTATACATTAATACCTTTTCATTTGAAGGACTAGATTATTTGCTGGGTAGGTTTCAGGTAGGGGTGTCGGGAATACACTGAAATTTGAATTTTAAAAACCTCAAGGCTTCCATGCTTTAGTTAAAAATGGACAACTATTGATTGAGAGATAAGTCTACTTTTGAGCAGAAAAGGGCAATATTTTCACTCCAAAAAGGTCCTGGTTTTGTAAAAAACCAACAAAAAAAAAAATCACAAAACTTTGGCCGAATATCAGTTCAATTTAAAACAAACAAACAAACAAAAAAACCTCTTGACTTTATCCGTGTACCGATAGGAAGTCTCCATTTCATGAAGCTCTCAAAGACGTTTCCAATTTGCAAAATGGCCCAGAACAAAATGTAAAATCTACTCCTCCAAAAAAGCAACTGGCACAGTCTCACAACTCTAGATTCACTGACAATAATAAATTCACAGGTAGTAATAAAATATATGTGCAGACCCAGCCCTATACAATCATTAATCTTTCATCACTACTAGGGCTCCCCTGTCTGTCTGTGATATCCACTTCTTGTCTCATCCTATCTATAGTGTCAACTCTTTGGAGTAAGGTGTTTACATGGCACCTAGTGCCACAGGACTCCAATGCTTAAACGGAATCCCTAAATGCTACTGTAAGAGCAATAAATTACCATCACCATTACACCCACCACACAAGACCACTCAGAGAAGATTCCAATGACGATGCTAATTTTAAATCTTTCGATTTTAATTTAATTTAAATTTCTCATTTTAAATATCCTAGGCTATGTCTACACTACAAAAAGTTAGGTCGACTTTGTTAAGTCGACTTAATAAGGTTGACTTTAAAACGATTTAAAGCCGACCTTATTAAGTCGACTTAAAAGTGATTTCCATGGATGTGGACTTAGTTCACTTTGTTAAGTCAACCTAACTGCCCTTAGGTCGACTTAATAAAGTGGACTTAAGCGTCCACACTGCGCTTAGGTCGACCTAAAGAAGGGTTAAGTCAACCTACCCAGCAGGTCTTATTAAGTCGACTTAAGGAATTTCTTAAGTCAACTTAATGGAAGTCTGGTGTGGACAGGAACTAAGTTAGGTCGACTTAAGTTGACCTAACTTGCAAGTGTAGACATAGCCCTGAATATTAAAAAAAAAAAAATCCTCAACAACTTAAAGAATGGTCCATGCTGTTGCATGATGCTCCTGGTTTACAGAGAATGAAAAAAAATCTCTCTTCAGCTCTACAAGCATGAATCTTTATTACCTGAGACAAAAGAGCAGGTTCATTAACTTCAGAGGCAGTAGCAGAACAATAGAAATAGATGGCCTAGCCACTGGATGGCAACCATTAACCATGCTTTGTTAGCATGATTGCACACACCACCACCACCCCTCCCCCAGCCAAGCAAAGCTCTCCCCAAGAAGGTCCCACATAGGTTCAAAATGCCATATGGGTCACTACTTGTAATGATATCCCTGGTCCAGGATGCAATTCTGCTGCTGATGATACTGACATGTGAATCAAAAGGCTTTTAGGTTCCAGATTCCATCACTTCAGAATATGACCCCTGTCAAGGAAGTCATTGCCCTTGAGAGAAGAAAAACCAAGGCACCTTTCCCTTCAAAAAAGTAATTTCCAAAACATTTCAGACTCTCAGTATCATCATCTGGAACGAGGGACCTAAGTTTTGATTATTTCCTTATGATATTCATTCAGTTTTTGTACTTTAAAACTATTATTCTTTTCTATGTTATCCTTCCCTTCTGTGTGTTTCGTCCCCGTCCCCCCTTCCCCACTTCTCTTCTTTCAATCTTGTACTCGTGTTCTTTTGTTGGGCTTGCTTAAAAGAAACCCAAAAGTTAGAGGAAGAAGAAATTGATGAAATATTTCCAATGTGGCCTGTTTTAATGTGACATAAAAATGAAGCTGCTTCACCAGGAAAAAATGATTCATCTATAAAGAAAAACACTTGATATTGTAGATAGTAATGGCCAAAATTAAAACGAGCCAATAATCAAATTCTTGCATCCAATCCAGTCTACCCAAATCCCTGCTAGTTACCATATATTATTATTGATTATATGCTAGTTTCTCAGCAGTGCCATTGATTGTAATAAAAATTTCTACATAAGCCAACTTTAAAAGGGACCAGCCCATCTTAACGCTCATTATCTATAACTTTACAAACCATTCAAAATTCCAGAAAACAGCTCGTAGATGCTGGCTTGGGTCAGCCTGACATTTTCAGCCACTGTGTCTACCTGTTGCAAATACACTCATTCCACTCCCTCCCAAAGGAGGCTTCACAATGAACGTTGGCTCTAGGGCCTGATCCAAAACCCACTGAAGGCAGTAGCAGGGTTCCACCCAGCTTTGGATCAAACTCTAATGAGCTGTCTGCCCCTTAAAGCCCATAGCTACTATCTCTCATCCCTCCCAACTAAACTGTGTCCCCTGGGAGTTATTATGGCTGGAGGCCTAAAATAACCCCAGAACAGGTCTTGTTTTACTTATGAGCCAACAAAATCTAAAGCTGGCCAAAAAAGGTAAAGATTTGTCAGTTTAACAGATCTGATCAAAAATTCAATTTTTGATTTTAAAAACCAAACTAGAGGTGGTGTGCTCCTGTAGTCCATAAGGGAACGTGTAACTAGTCTGCCACTGTACCCAGTCTGTAAAGAAGATGAGCACATTCTCACCTGTTAGGTAGGCTACGTTCTTTAGCCCCAGCTACCATAGGGCTTGATTCTTTACCTTGGGAGATTTCCATTTCAATCCCTGCTGCATCAGCCAAGTTGGCATCCACACACTCCAATATGCCCATCACTGAGAAGTGCTGTAGGAGCTTCCTAACAGCACCGTGTTCTGTAGGGGGTCCTATGCTACCCGCCCACCCCAATCATTAGAAAAGCCAATCAATCCTTCCTCTCTACCTGGCTTATAGATTTTTGGAAGGAAGTTAATCTTTGGGCTCTCTCCCCACTTGTCCTCCAAAAGGGAGCTCAACCAGGAAGATCTACGTATCTTTAGGCCACAGTCACTTGACAGTTCTTCCCCAGCTCACTAGCATTCACTCGGCCATGGAAGATCCTACACCTGCTTATAGCCTCAAAGATAGCTGAGCATGGCTGCTGAAGAGTGGTTCTTTCCTTTAGAGTACGGATACTCCGTATGCTTGATGGAGTTCAAGGAACTTAGGGTAGGCCTTAATGGAGAGAGAGCACTAGAATGGGACTCAGGAAACCCAGGTTAAATTCCCAGCTCTACCAATGACTTGCTTGGACAAGTCACTATACGTCTATGTCTGTTCTGTTTATACAGCAAACTTGTCAGGGTAGGGGTGGTCTCTTACGTCTCTGCACTCTGTAGTGCCTACCACTGCATTCTGAGCTGGGACCTCTAGGCACTACTGCCATATAAATAATGACGATTGTCGGGTACTTGAGCTGTAAATCATGGGAAATACATGTGCAAATACAAGTGCAAACTGGAGTTGCAGTATACACTGTACAAACCACCCTGGCAACTGGCAAAGTATGTACGGGGATAATGGAATAAGTTGGAAACAGACAACTGCAGGAGTGAATGGGAGTAGAAGTAGTATGGAGGATCGGAGCACAGAACATGTATGTCATCCCCCATTGAGATCGGACTTTGGGGTTTTCAAAAGCGCTTAGCATTGATCTAACTCTGCTCCCATTGAAATCAATAGTACTACACAGAGTACTTCTGAACATCCTCTGCCTTACTTCTATATATTACCAAAGCAGCAAGACCCGGCACCTTTAGCCACATGAGCCTCCAGGGAAATCTTGGCCCCACAGGGAATCAATGGGAGTTTTGCCATTGACTTCAATGGCACCAGGATTTCTCCTTTTGTGCTTACTTGGCAATGTGCCAAGGGAATTGATTAGATGACCCTGTATGGTTTGGAACCTCAGACCAGAAGGAAGCAAATAATACACTTTTCAACATTTACAAATCACTCTTGTGTCTTTACAAACAATCATATTTGGAGCTAGATTCCAACACCCCTTCCTTTAATCCACATTTTCAGTTTAAGGAACCGATAGATAAATAACTCACAATGAGAGCCTTCTATGAAGTGTGCAGTAGCCCTTTCATCTGTTTGCTAAAGTGACAAGTAAGGCTGGTTTGCTTTATATTGAAGTGGAAGTACAATTCCTAAGCTACCAATGTGTCTGCTTGTTTGTTGAGTTTACCATGGAAACTGATACCCAGCTAAAAAGTTCTCCTTCATTCCAATGTCACTTCAGATAGGGCCCGGTAAAAGGATTACCCTGCTGGTGCTGACCTGTGCTCATTGTCTTCAAAAGCATGAATGAATGGAGTAATTTAAACCCTGAGAGATAACAAATGCAGTGTGTGTACTAACATTTGTTATTAGCATTTCCCATGAAGCCACCAGGTTGCTTAAGTGGGGCTTTTAACAAATTGATATCAGGATATCTAGCTCACTAGAGACCTGCTCTGACCAGCGGCTTACAAGAATCCAAATGCCTGTATCTAACTGGTCATGGAGTGGGAGCAGGCATACCTATATTATACATTTCCAATATCGCTCTACCACCAGAAAACTACAGGACTAGCACATTCATTAGACTCATCAAATACAAAAGCAACTGTCATATGCAACAAGGCAGACTCTTACACTCTTTGTAAAGTAAGGCACTATGCCTGGTAAGAGCCCCGCCAGCGAGGATTACTTGCAGAGTAAAATGTTGCTCATTGTGGCTATGTCTACACTTACAAAGTTAAGTTGACTTTGTTAAGTCGACATAAAAAGGTCGACAAGTTTAAGTTAACTTGTCGACCTTTTTATGTCGACTTAACAGCAGAGCTAGCCATTATATTGGCTTTAAGTCGACTTAACAGCAGAGCTTGCCGTTATATTGGCTTTAAGTCGACTTAACAGCAGAGCTAGCCGTTATATTGGCTTTAAGTCGATTTAATAAAGTCGATTTAGCATTAATCCCCGTCTACACTTGCCTTAAGTCGACCTATGGAGTCGACTTAAGGCTTAAGTCGACCTAAAACGAGGTGTTATTAAGTCAACTTAAGAAAAGCCCAGTGTGGACGCAGCTTTGTTTAGGTTGACTTAAGCATCCTTAGGTAGACCTAACTTGCCAGTGTAGATGCACTCTGTGAGTGAGGATATCAGAATCTGTCCCATAGCATCCTCTGCTGCTTCATTAGGCAAATCAATTGATCAGTAGATATTGCTGAAAGGGCAACACCCTCACCTGGGCAATATAATCACAACATCTTCCTCCCATTCTTCTCTCCCTGTGTTCATGGAACTCCCCATGAGGGATCAGCAAGTAGAATTCCACCTGAGATTGTCAAAGACAATTCATGTCATGTCTCAGTATATTTTATAGCAATACAGCAACATTTAAAATCTAAATTTCAATCCCGAAGATCATTGGGTGCTTATTCATGCCCTCACGCCGTCTTAGAAGCTCACAAACGTGAGGGCCAACCTCAGGATAGATGTTATAAATCAAGGCACAGCTCTCAATCTGTTTGTGTGTTCCAAACTTAGATTTCACCAGCCAAAGTCTCAGATGTGAACTCTCCAAACACTCCAGCAGCCTTATCATGGAGTCCCAGATAGTTCCCTTTGGCACACCAGTCTACCTTGCCAGTCAGGCAACCCTAGGTGGTCTCTTACTGAAGAAAATTACAAAAGAGTATTCAGGCTATTCACTTAGCCCCTACAGCCCAGAATCTGGTGTATTGGAGAATAACTCTTTGTACCAACTGGTAATTTGTGAGGTGACGGGGAGAGAGATGATTCAAAGCTCCCCTTGCAAGTGAAGCAGGTTGTTCATCACTTTAGTAGCCTGTCCTAAAAGACCAAAATGGCTATTGATTAGTTACGATAACACGTCAACCTAACGGTTGCATTAGGAATTACCAGAGTGGATCAGAGCCAAGGTCCAGCTAGCCCAGTTTCCTGTTCCTTACAGTCTCTGGTTGAAAAATAACTTTCAAGTTTACATGTCTAATTTCATCTCCATGCACTCAATGCCCAACCATCCCTCAACACTACAGTTTTCTATTACACCCATTCTTAGTTCATTTTTTTAGCCAGTTTCTTAATCTATCCCTTTCAGCCAGACCTTTTTATCAGTATCATAATACTCAAGTAAAATTTTTAAATCTTAAAGTCAATATAAAGTCTCACTTCCTGCACTAAGATGACCCAATTTTTCCTATTGCACCCAATAGGTTTCCTTTTCTTTTCCTGTCTTTGCCTACCCATCATAAAAGGCACAGTCTACTCTGGAACTATACACCAGTGTAGAACAGTCACATCCTGGCCTTGTTTTCTGCAAACTCTGCTACAGAGGGCTCAGCAGCAAAGGTATCAGTATCTGCTCCCATCATGCTGTGACTTGGAAAGGTCATAATGCAATACAGTTCAACTCCCTAGCCACCTATCTGTACTGTCGCAGTGACAGCTAGAAATCCTGGCTCCCTTGTCCCGTGTTCAATTTCTCCAGTGAGCATCCACTGACAGAGCCAGATTCTGCCACCACTACTCCCAGAATATTATCTTATTCTATGAGAAGGCTCAGTGAAGACAACAGGACAATTCACAGACTAGGGCGTTGATTAACATGCAGAAACCGGCCCACCAGCCTTTGAAGTCAACATCTGGAACAAGCTCCCATACTGTACATTTTTTTTTCAATGGGAGTTTTCTCCACTCTGGCATCTGATGAAGTGGGACTTTGCCCACGAAAGCTCATGCAAAAAATAAATTTGTTAGTCTTTAAAGTGCCTCAAGACTCCTCTTAGTGTGAACTTTGCCTTGGACATCTCTAGGTCCTCCCACCTGGGAATATTTAATGGTATGCTACAGAACAACAGCTATAGCTAAACACTGTAGCCACTAAAGCACAGGAAGAGGTTCTTTTTTTGCTATACTAAATCCAGAACTCAGAGAGGCAATCAATATAGTGATGTAACAGGCTTCACCATAGCTATTGGGAGTGTGAGAATTTTTTACACAACTGAACAATGTAGGTCGATTGACCTAAATCTGTAGTGTAAATCAGCCTGTAGTCTTGCAGATTGTTTCTGTGTAATAGCTCAAAGATATGACCTTTCTTTCCATTCATACAAAAAACAAAACAAAACACCCCAACTCACCACCTCTCAATCGGGTTCTAATTATCATCTTAATTATTGCAATATCTTGTCCCACTCCTATCCATTCAGAATGCTGCTGCAAAATCATTTTCCTAACTCCATCCACTTTGGAAGTTAAGTTAACTGGGGAAAGGATTTCATTCTGGAATGAGAACATCCAGCTATTCCAGAATAGTAGTTGTGTTTTAAATTCACACCCTACTGGATTGCAGAATCCCTACTGGATTCCCAATTTAGACAAATTCTTATTCTCTCATCACTTGAGAATCCGAGTCTTCTTGCTACCTGAGTCTAGTTCACAACCGGCTTAACAGTCACTTTCTGAATTCCCTCATTAAATTACTGCTAACAGCTCAGCCCTCTCCCCCAAGCTGTGAACCTTTTCCCCACTGCACAGAAGTTTTTCCTCTTCTGGAATAGTGAGGGTGCACACAGTCCAACTGAAATCTATGGAAGTTAGGAGACTAAATATGTTTATGGATCTGATCTTAAAGTCTTAAATTGAATGTATTGGCAATGATTGAAATTACAAATTTAAGAGATAACTCTTACTTTGAGATTACACAGAGATGCAAGGGCTGCAAGAAACCCCTATGCAGGAAGCATTGGGTACATTACAGGAGAAGTCAAGGAGTGCTGACACCCTGCCATGCACATAGGATCAAGGGGTACATGAGGATGGCAGCAGCTGTTGTGATATGGCAGGCACCGTGGCCCAAAAGATCGTGGTTAGCAGAGGTGTTTGATTCTTTTACTGTCAGTATCGAGCTGTAGAGTTGCCAAAGTAGTATGAGACACTCTGCTTCCACAGGACTTGCAGTAAGGACAGTACTGGAGATATATGATGGCCTGGTTTTGCAAGAGTGTGAACCTAGCAGAATCCCAGTGCAAGGCGGCAATGGGCTCATCGGTATCTGATAGTGAGTTTCAGTTGGCCTGGCCAGTTCAGCGTATCTCAACCCACCCTCATAACTTGTATCCAAAAGATGTTATGTAAAATATCCATAGAAAGCTAATAACATGCTGATCGTTAATTTATTGCATGGCTATGTCCGGTGAACAAATGCAAATTTTCAGTATGTTTGGAATTTATATTTCTAAAGTGAGTCTGCCCTGGGGTAGTCAAAAGGTATGGTTTTTCACACGTCCTTCAAAGTGTTTCCAAGATACAGTGGGAACTCAATTTACTTAAAACGTAAAGAAAATCTTCAAGCTAACATGGGGAGGTAGTCTCCCACGGCCATGATGTGACTACAGGAACAGATTAATGTGTATTGAACTTCCCTCACCAGTCCCCACGTCTCCTTTCTCACAACTTGAATGTACTTTACTATGGGGGTCTATCCTTCAGAAGAATCCATTTCAAAGCTTCATAGAACTATAAAAGAGAGGAGCAAAGAACTCCTAAGTTATTTTTCACCTTTGTGGGAGATCCTGACTGGAGAGCAGTCAGCCATCTTGCTGGAAAGTAGTGTGGTAAAAAAAAAAAAAAAAAAAAAAAAAAAAAAATCTTTCCTCAAACCAAGACTATAGTTTTTGTTACAGCTTAGTCTATAGCAAGGGCTCTTCATTTTTACTTGCCTATAAGCATTTCCAACTCTGTACTTAGGATTTTAAGTTAGTTTACTCTCCTTTTGTTAAGGAACTTGTTTTACTTTTAATCTGAACCATTACAGTGCTGTGTTTGAACTCCCTCCATGAGCAAGTGAGCAAGAAGGGGATGAATGGGTCAGGAGAGGGAGAAAAAACAATCTCTGGTCCCACCTGCCTTCCCTACTCACCAGCCAGTATAGGAGGGCTCAAAAGGAGGTATAGAGCCAGGGTCAGGTTAAGACATGCTGAGGCCCTAAATTATGTTAAGATTCAGAGGCCCCATCCAATAAAAAAATAAAGAGAAAAAAAGTGTATTACATTGTAACAGAAAGGGTAATGCAAAAATAAATGATAAACTGTTATATTTACATATATACATAGGCAAAGATGCAACAAAAAACTAAATAAAACATACATCTTGCAAAAATCCTTATTTGCATGATCAATCTTCTTAGTTATCTCTGACGTAAACCATGGCTTAGTTGGCTTGTGCCTAAATCCAGCGGCATCCTTCCCAGGGGTACGTTCGGCACGTGCACTGCCGATGCGTGCTTGGCTCCTCCATCCAGAGCTCTCCCTTGGTTTAGGAAAGCTCTGCAATAGCCTTTGTAGGCCACTACTGTACTATCAGACCCTGTCCTTTGGATCTATCCTCAGTCTCATAAGGAAGCTTTGCTACTCCCCTCTTCCAGTTATTAATAAAATCTCTCAGTCAGATATTGGCAGAAGAGAGTGCTTAAATTAAAGCACAGATTTAATGCAGTTCCAAAGGGGTAGCGGTGTTAGTCTATTGCAGAAAAACAGAGTCCTGTGGCACTTTTAATGACTAACAGATTTGTTTATCGCATGAGCTTTCGTGGGAATAATCCAATAACTTTCCTGCTCCATCGTAATAGTGGCATGTGCTAGGCTTTTTAATAGGACCATAGATTCGGAGACTAAGACTAGAAGGGAGTATGATAACCCTCGAGTCTGATCTCCTGGCCAGGAAAGCTCAACTAGTGATTCCAGCATTAAGCCCGTATCTTGTGGTTGAGCTAACAGCATCTTTTAGAAAGACATGAGTCCCAGCTGAAAAACCTCAGTGATGGAGAATCCACCACATCCCTTGGAAAACTGTTCATAGATTTATTTCTGTTAAGGAAGATGTTCCTTATTTCTAGACTGAATTTAGCTAGGCTAGCTTTGTCTTCCACCCATGAGATCATTTTTTCCTAGACCTTTAGTCTGACAAAGGCATAATAGCACATCACTTTTGCTAAATGGTTTGATTAGCAACATATTACCATATTGCTCATTGGGAAGTATCCAGTTTCAGTATTTTTTCATCTCATTGTCAAACCATTTTATCTTTCAATTAATGGAATTAATAACATTGATCTGATGGAAAAAAAAAAAAAAAAAAAAACTTTTTCACTCCAAAAACCATTGCCTGTAAAACGTCACCCCATAAGAGTGTTTACTTAACAACCTGTTGATGCTCATTTACCTTTACTAGCAGAAGTCTTCATCCACAGTGGATTGGTACTATTTAAATCATATTTGCTGCGTATCATGTTACTACAGCATGACTCTCTGTAGATGAATGAAAACTGAGCATGAACGGACAAGAAAAAATGCTTCAAAAGAGGAATATTTTGGAACAGCCTAAAATACCTATCATGGTTTAAAACTAAATTTCTAAACCCCTTCCAACTCATTCTAAATTAAACTAACACCTTTTCTGCACGATTTAGAAGGTAGCATTATGCTGAAACTGAACAAATTCAAATCATAGAAAATAAACTGAAAGAATATTAAGTGAACGGTCAAATAGGGGCCTGATCAAAAGCCTACTGAAGTGAACAGGGACTCTTTCCAGCCAGCGTCAATGTCACTGGGCTTTGGATCAGGGCCATAACAAATGTGGCATACAGTATTAGGTCTAAACTTGCTTAAACTAAGTGTTAGAATATAGTGAGGCTTCCTTATGATTTGTGTGTGTTTCTTTCACATTGCCTTTTAAACTTCCCTTCAGGCACACCATCTGAAAGCATAACTTCCATTAACAAAGACAGTCCTAAAGGATGCAGAGTCATAAAATCTTTGGCTATGTCTACACTAGAAAAAGTTAGGTTGACCTTATTAAGTCAACTTAACAAAGTGGTTACCCTGAACGTGGACTTAGTAGGTCGACCTAACTGCCCTTAAGTCGACTTAATAAAGTTGATTTAAGGGTTAATCCAGGTTCACACTGTGCTAAAGTTGACCTGAGGAGTCGACTTAAGGGTTAGGTCGACCTAACCGGCCGTTCTTACTAAGTTGACTTAAGCTTCCATTAAATCGACTTCAGGAATTTCTTAAGTTGACTTAATGAAAGCCCAGTGTGGACAGGGAGTAATTTAGGTCAATTTAAGGCTACTTAAGTTGACCTAAATTGCCAGTGTAGACATATTTTTTGATCAACTCCATCTATTCTGTTCAGTTCACAACAGAATTTTACAGCTCCTTCTCCCTAGTGGTTTTGGTTGATACATTCCAGAAACAGGCCACCTCCATGTCTAGCCTAGTGAGACAGCACATAAGAAAATAATCCCATAGGGCTCTTTTCTGAACCATTTGAAGTCAATGGGAATTTTGCCATTGACTTCAAGGGAGCTGGTTTGGATCCCCTCTGATGAGAGGCGTTGGGAGATTCCAAGTATGCCAAATTCCTACTGAAACCCATAGGAATAGGAGCATTGCATTGACTTCCAGATTCCATTTTCCATGCATTTATGTCGCAAACGTACTAAACTCCTTGCTGTACAATTCCAAATTGGAGCCCTAATATTGAGGTGAAAGTCACTCCTCCCCACTCAGTCAATGAGCTTTGACCAGAGAAGAGTGCAGTACTTGAGGAAGTACAATTCCCCACCTAACCCACTGCTGAATGGGGAACTCTATTTGTTGGAACAACTGCTTAGGCTCCCGTGTCCCCTGTACAGTGCTCCCCACCCATTAAAGCAGTAGTTTCCAATCCTCGGCCCGGGGGCCATAAGTGGCCCTCTGACTGCAGAAGGGAGCTTCTGTCTAAAGATCCAGGTGGAGCACATTGCCATGGGGCTACAAGACAGGTACAGGCTCCCTGCTGCGCCCAAGGGAACAGGAGATCAGCTCTCCCCTCCCCTGGCTCCAGCAGGGAACACAGCAAAGAGCTCTGCCTGGGTCCCTAGGTGGTGGGGAGCCACTCCTCTACATTAGTGCTTTGTCTGTGTGTGTGACAGATAATGAGTCATTTGTAGCTGTAACTTAGTCAATGGAAGAATGAGCACAGTAGCATCAAAATGGTTACTTAAACTATGCAGTGATTGGTAGTCCTGAATGGGGTATATGTCAACATGTTTTTGATGAGTTGATAGACCAGTGGCCAGTAAGGGCTGTAAAAATGATATTTGTGGCCCTCGAGCCACAAAGGTTGGGACCCACTGTTAGTGAAATAACACCCTCTAACAAATCCTGGGCAAGAACTCATCTTTCCTCTTTCGCTTGGCTGGAATCACATGGGGTCTTTATGTTGCCCTGCTGTTTTATTTTCTTCTCCTGCAGCTGTGTGTTGACTGTCTTAGTGTAGCTGTCAGGAGGGCTGTAGCCTATTTTTCACAACAGCCTCCCCATTTTTAGCACACACCATCAGATGTGACCAATTTTCATTGACAACTATTCCATTTAGTGCAAAAATACTGCAAAATGGGTCATAAAAGTGGGACAAGTGTCCCACTCACACAGAACGTCAAGCTCCTGGGACCACCCGGTAACAAAGACTTACCCTTTTATCATCAGCACTCATTCCTTGCTTCAGATTCCTTCCCTTGAGGTAGGCAGTCTTTTTTTTGGTTTGGAAAAAGAGCTAAACTCTTCCTGCTTCCTTTGAGGGCATGGCTATGCTGATGGCAGCACTGCCCACCCACAGTGTAGGATCAGTTTTGCAAATTCGATGGAGCATCAGTAAAGATGTGCTCGACAGAAAGGATGTGGACAAATTAGAGAGTCCAGTGGAGGGCATCGAAAATGATTAGGGGGCTGGGGCACATGACTTATGAGGAGAGACTGAAGGAACTAGGCTTATTTAGTCTGCAGAAGAGAAGACTGAGGGGAGATTTGATAGCAACCTTCAACTACTTGAAGGGGTGCTCCAAAGAGGAGAGAGCTAGGCTGTTCTCGATGGTAACAGAGGACAGAACAAGGAGCAATGGTTTCAAATTACAGCTGGGGAGGTCAAGGTTGGATATTAGGAAAAACTCTCTCACTAGGAGGGTGGTGAAGCATTGGAATGGGTTACCTAGGGAGGTGGTAGAATCTCCATCTTTGGAGATTTTTAAGGTCCGGTTAGACAAAACCCTGGCTGGGGTGATTTAGTGGGAGTGGTCCTGCTTTTTAGCAGGGGGTGGACTAGATGACCTCGTGAGGTCCCTTCCATCCCTATGATTCTAATTGAACCCAGAAGTAGCCAGAGGTCAATCTATTAAGACTACCCCAGCAAGTAGCATAGCACTGAGTCAAAGGGAGGGCATTTTGCATTGACTCAGCTCAGTGGGGACACCATGGTAAGTAGGAGTTAGAAAGTCAACAGGAGATACACAAGTTACCGTATATAGTTCACATAGTTCCGTTCAACTGCTGCCAAAAATTGGCAGCAAGTATAGACTAGGGCTTAGCTTCTCCTTCCTGACAAGTTTTGCCTCTGTCTCTACTGATGGAACGGGAGCTTTTATATATTCCTGCCACCTTTCCCAAAATACATTGCTGCTCAGCCCTAATTTGTTTGGTCCCAGATGAGAGAATGTGGGAAATTGATCCAATAAGAGGTAACCGCTTATCCGTCTTGTCTCTCCAAATAATACTGATGTCATTAAGGAAGTATATATGACAAAGATCTGCATTGTCCTGTTCTCCAAAGGAAGCAACACACTGAAGGGTAGACTGATGTTCCAGAATGCAATTTGTAGACTTGAAAAGTCTGGAATGCATTAAACAGTGGTAGGTGGTTTCATGGTAAAGCTAAGAAAAATTAAAGAGGAAAATTTTAGGGGGAAAAAAAGTGTCAAGGCTTCAGCTTATTTTCATAAATGAGTACAGAACACTTATCCCGGCAGTGATCAGAGTATCGTAGTTTGAATTAAAGCAAGAGGCATGAATTCAACGGACAATTTCAGGGTTTAGCTATGTTGTCTACTGCACAAAGAGAAGGCCTGATTTTATCTTTGACCACTAACCTGCAAAAATGTATACACCTGAGCAGAAGTTGCTGTTGCGTGAAAGAGGTTAGTCACGTGAAGAAAGTCTTGCAGCACTGGCATTTTTGTATCCAGTAGTATACTTTGCCAATATTTTAACCGTGATCTCATCTCATGTTATGATGAAGACCCAGATCCTGAAAGGTTTTTGGGTAACCAAGTCCCATTTATTTCAGTAGGAGTTAAGTGCATAAATAAAACTGAAATTCTGGGGCAAAGCCACTGGAGGAACAGTGAGAAAAATATAGGGTTATGTTTTGCAGTACAACATTACTGTAGCGTATGGCTCTTCCAAGCTAAAAGAAATCTATAGGGTGTTGTAAAAAGTTTGGCAAACACACATTAAGAAGAAAGCTTAGTTGTCTCAAAATCGAAAAGAATTAACAAACTATCAATACTGAATATGGCATCATACTTCGCACTCCAGTAGTGCCTTCCATTCAGAAAAATTTCAAACTTCTTCACAAATACAGTGGCCCAGGACAAATCAGCTAGCCTCTGTGCCTCAGTTTCACCATCTGCGAGATGGGTATGATGCTTCCTTATCCAACGTGGACATTGGGGAGCTTAATGAATTACAGCCCCATGTACAGTCCTTGCTCACAGTGGTGTAAAACACATATTTGGTCAGAAGTCCAGGGGGGCTGACTCACACCCACAATGTTGGCATAACTCTGCTCCCACTAAAGTCAAGAGCAGTCTTTCCAGTCACTTTACAATGAAAGGATGTGGACAAATTGGAGAGAGTCCAGCAGAGGGCAATAAAAATGATTAGGGGGCTGGAGAACATGACTCATGAGGAGAGGCTGAGGGAACTAGGCTTGTTTAGTCTGCAGAAGAGAACAGTGAGGGATTTGACAGCAGCCTTTAACTACCTGAAGGGGGCCTCCAGGAGCTAGGTGGTTCTCAGTGGTGGCAGAGCAATGGTCTCAAGTTGCAGTGGGGAAGGTCTGGGTTGGATATTTGCAGTAGAAGCATGGTGAAGCACTGGAATGGGTTACCTAGAGAGCTGGAGGAATCTCCATTCTTAGAGGTTTTCTAGGTAAGACTTGACCAAGCCCAGGCTGGGATGATTTAGTTGGTGTTGAGCAGGGGTTAGACTAGATGCTCTCCTGAGCTACCTTCCAACCCTCATCTTCTATGAGGGCCTGATCTTTAGAATGTGTTGAAGAGCTTTGAGCAGTCAAGAACTTTGCATAGAGAGCAAATGTAGACCACTGGAATGAATCCAGAGGCTTCTCCAAATTGCATCTGAGGGTAGAAACCACGCCCAAAACACACAAACAGATTCACTACCAAAGCAGCCCTGGCCCCCAAACAGGCAATGGGGCTATTCACAGGGTGAAGTGATGCACTTACATTAGGCTTTGTAGCATGAAGGCCATGAGGGATGGGCTTATTCTACCTTGGCTGGGGCCCCAGCCCAGCTTCCTCCTGATAAGCATATACCTATTTGCTTTGCTGAACTGGCTACAGGCCTTAGACCAAGCTGAAGGTATGCTCAGAGATTCTTGCAATCAGGGGGTGCAGCTAGCAGCAAAGGCCCACCTAGGCTAGGCACAGCAGTACAGGCTATCTTAGAATGAGCCCATTTCATTGCCAACACAGGCCAAGGGGGTGGCCAGCCACAGCTTCCAACTGCAAAAAGTTGATGAAGCCATCACACTAGCAACTGAGCAGATGATTGTGCCTGGGGGCTCTGCTCACTGGACATTGCTTGGGACTGATTTTCTGATGAGGCATGGAAGCAATCTTCATATGGGGGATAAAACATGCAGTATAATTTCAATCCTATAATTTGCTGAAATAATGACATTGTCATATGTAGTGCCCTGCATAGATCAGTGGAGGATAAAATTATCATCCTCAAGGGAGGAATGGGTAATCCCAGCACATTTAACAAGTAGCACAAACTACAGAGACACCTGGAAGGACCTTGGGAAGGTTTGATATGCTGGTGGCACGTTCCAAAAGAATTGTACCAACCCAGGTAGCTAATTTAGCAACAGAATTGCAGATTGCAAAGCACCATGGTAAGTTATGGGAGTTTTGGGGGTTTTTTTAAGTGAGGACTCGTGTAGGGGCTAGCCTCTCAAGAGAGTCCAAGAGAGGTTGTCATACACCTTCCTCATCCCCCATCAGCTTGTCCCAAGGTGGGTTATGAAGTTGCAGGATCTACATCTGCTGCCTTCATCTCTCTTCCAACCAGAATGTGAGGAGATGCCATGACATGGGTCCACATTGTCGATGTCACCCGTGAAAGGAATGAGGGAACAGGTAATGGTGATGAAAGCCGAGAGATCCTGTCAAAGGAGACCTCTTAGTTATGACCAGCTAAGCCTTTTTGATAGGTAGGCCTCTAGATTTTGCCAATATTGTCTGGGACCAAGTGGGAAACATCTTGGGGTAGAATAGCTCAAAGCCAGGTACCAGGCATGTGCTATTGGACAGAATGAGGAACAGCTTTAGAAATAGTTAGGTTCCCCCTCATAACTCCCACCCTTGGAAAAAAAGTGACATTTCCTCCACCATACTAACCGTCAGTATATGAGGATGCCAATTTGGCATGAAATTGTATTTGCGAAGGGAGTTCTTTTATCACAGAGCTATGAGGCTGTATCATCTTCTGAAGAGGGAGCTGTGGAACAGAGTTACAGCTCCGTGAGTGTGGAGTGCAGGCCAACGGCAGACTTGCCCACGAAAGCGGGGTTGATTTCAGCAGCACCATCTGCTGGAGGTGCTCAGTACATGCTGTTTACCGAGTTTGTGCCTGCATCATCAGTCCAGGAACTCCACCCGTGCTTGTGTTAAACCAGCCCCGTGGACACCCCATGGTCCCACAGCAATAATAGACTGCCTCCACTTAATCTGCTGCAATAAAAGCATTAAGAACTAGAGAGCACAGAGGCCAGTTTGGAAACACTTTTTATAAGTAATTGTGAAACCCTAACAATTGCCATCCTATTTTGGCAAGCAGGCTTCTTGAGGCACGTCTTTGTTTAAGACACCACATGTTATGTAAGGCTGATACCTAGCAATTGAAATATCTAGTGGCCCTAATATGACACAATCACATAAAACACCTTCAGGTACTTAATCCAGGCAGCAGTTAGTGGCAGCTTCTATTGAAGCATGCTTTTTATCCCCCAAAGTGTTGAAGGGCAGCTTTGGGTATTACACGCTCACCTGATAAAGGATATTGATGAATAGGGCAAAGGGTTAGATGTAATTAGCACATCCTACTTTTTTTTTTTTTTTTTTTTAAACTAAAGTAGGGAAAGACTGATTAAGTTTTGCCTTTTTATAAATCAGAACCCAAGGCCACAAGCCACTTAAGCCAAACAGCATATTTTCAGAGAATTAGTGTTCATAATCAGTTTGTAAAGCTAAAGTGATTGCAATGTGCTGGAGGGAGAAGAGAAATGTAGGAAAGATTTTTCTTTTTTGCATGTGCATGCTAAATTAACATCTGCATACAATAGAGGCTCTGGACAGATCCAAAATATTGTTGTGGTTATGGGCAATTCACTTAAAAGCCTATATGTTTAAACCTCACATTAGTAAGGATAAAATGTTTTCTGCTCCTTTAAGTTTAAGGATCCTCCCCCCCCTTGTTAAAGTTTCACATTAATGGTGCTTATAAACCACAGCTGTTTCAGTGTACCATGTAACAATAGTGTTTTGTATCTGAGAAAGTTTGGAAGTCTTCATGCTTACTCAGTTCTTCCGAAACCAGCACCACTTGTTACTTTAAACACAAAGAAATATCTCTAGTATTTGCAAAACAATTTGATTTTTGAATATTTGGTGTAAGATCATTTTAGAGCAGAGATGAAATTCGTCTCCAGACTGAACCATTTTGGATTTGGGTACTTCTTGATGGAGAAGTACCTACTTCATTTGTAGAAGTGAGTCCACTAAAAACAGAGAGTCTAATCATTAACTAGTATAAATGGATGGAGCTATTGATTTAAATGGAGGTAAATCCATTTTAACAGCTATGAATCTAGCCAGTTCAGACAGATAAAAATAGCATGAAATTCAGTTAAGAATTGCAGTACTCTGGCTGAAATGAAGTTCTGCCAAATTGCTCAGACATTTATTCTAATGAGAAAGAACACAGATCAGACCACTTTGCATAGATGCCTGTTAGAGAAGCATAAGAGACCCGCAATGATGTGAATCAGAGTCAAAACAACCCAAACCAAACAAGACCAAACAAAGCATGGAGCAGCTAATGTGTATACATCTCCCATTGCATGTTCATAGACACAGAGCTTTAAATTGCAGCATGCTCGTGTGATTTCAAAGGAAAATATCAATGAAGTTCAGACTGGTTGGGTGTAGCCTCTATGTGAAACCATCCAGTAAATTGTCTACAGTAGACAAATCTGTAGAAGGAATCTTAAGAGTAGGAATCAGAGATCTGTAAGAGGCATTTGCCTGTTAATCATTTTACAATGCAATTTCCCACCGCCGCCCCCAACATGCACAACTGTTCTCCATAAAATAAATTGTCAAATATGAGCCCACCCAATGCATTGTCCTGCTGTCACTAGCATGGTCTGGATTCACTTATGGCATGTTCTTGCTGTATCTTTTTCTGTGACTGAGTCTCTGCAGCAATGGAGTCAGGGTAGAGACTCTCTCAGTAGTATCTCAACAGAATTTTTTGTATTGCTGCTCTTCGGTATTTCAGCTGGGAGAACAACAATGCTGGCCCCGATTTTGGCCAAACCGCAAAAAACCCACAGACTCTTCAGCCCTGATTCTCAAGCACATAAAGGCTCCACAGCCACATTAAAGTAACACACACACACACACACACACACACACCCGTCTCTTTGGGTTTCTTTCATATCAAAAGTAGTGTAAATCAGCTATAGTAAATCTGAAAAAAATCCTGGGCTAATTTACATAAGCAGGATTGGGCACAATAAGACTTGGTAGGCTAAGTACGATTCTGATGCAGATTCTCCTTAAATTCATTTTCCTTTTAGAACATCACTGACCTGGTGAAAGATTTCTCAAGTCTTTCCTAGTCCCACATTTCCAAAACTTCTTCCCAACCACACTGTTCCTATAGACATCAATAATTCACCTCCCTAACTGGTCTGTTTGCTTCTGCTAAGCTTTCCGTTACTTGGTCCTTCTTTCAAATCAGTGTTGAATTCTGTCTCTCTTTATATTAATCAGTTTGATTTATCATGGTCTAGGAAAGCTGTCATCTCCATTACTCAGATACTGTCAGCCTTCCATTAAATAATAGCCAATATCAAGGCCTGTCAGGTCAGTTTCCTGTTCAAAAAGAAATCAGTAATATGGATTCTGAGTATCTTTTTAGCGTAACTTGTTTAGCTATATTGTATGCAGTCCCTGAACAGAGGTGGTCACAGTCAGCATGCATTGCCTTTCAGAAATCTCAACCCAAACACCAGCACCTGGCTCCCAAGAAGCAACTCTGCCAAGAGAGGACATGTCCATTAAAAAGATTAAAGCAGAGAGTAAATTCTTGCTGTTTGCAACAGCTCCCCATAAAAAAAAAAAACTAACACCCCTTCCCACATGCTATGAAAGAAAATGTGCATGTCCCCCAGTGACTTCTGCTATAACACAGATATATAACTAAAGACTGTGTCTTTGTCACTTAACTTGCAGGATGTACTCATAACTCTTCCCCTTAGGTGTTAGATTAATCTTAATTTCCTTGATTCTTCAAAATAGGCAACATTCCAGTCTCTGTCTTCCAGATGCCATCTCTCTTTCAGGCTTTCTAGGATCACATTTTTATCTTTAAGGATTTTGCTAAGTGATGTTCAATCCTGTTTTCTAAATATTTACAGCGACAGTGCCCAGAGATCTCAATCAAACACAGGGCCCCATTATGACTGATACCACACAAATATATACCCAAACAGTTTATGCCCTGAGGAGCTTACATTTTAACAGTAGCCTTTCTATAAAGAACAGAGATTCTTCACCTTTATTTCAGGGTGCCTGCATATGTATTATGCCAGCTTTATTTAACAGCCAATATAAAGAGAATTGATCACTTGTTCTCCATGTGCACTAACACAGAAGAAGAAGAAAAGGATTTAGTCAACCTGGAGAGAAAGCATATAATACCTGCTTCCAGGGTGCCTCTTCCTGGACATTTGTGCAACACACAGGAGGGCCAAAGTCTAGACTAACAGGCAAAGGCTTCCTTTACAGTCATACACAGTATGGTAGTTGCCTATACCCAGACATCTGTGAGGAAATCTTGGCTGAAGTCCCATTTACTTCAACAGGCTGCTGGCTCACATTTCTGAATTACTGAACAGCATTTAGATATGGATATAACTGCCTTCTTACCTCCACCAACGTTTCCTAGTGTCCATGTGTGGTGGGGCAGGGGTTCCCACTAGCCAGCATCCCCTTCAATTGTTTTGGTACCACAAGAGTGTGTTGTCATCCCAGATGTCCAAGTCCTCTGGCTCATTGCTCAGTCCATTCCCCTTCTAGGGGGCAACAGAAAGATCCAGAAAACAGGACACTCAGAATCTAAGGGCCTCTGAAATCTGTCTCCCAGCAGCTATCAAGAAGCAATGACATGCAAATGCCTGATCCCCAGGCTTCCTCTTTTGTTCAATCCCCAAATCTCCTCTGGGTTCCAGCCCAGGCACCCTGTTTTAGACAGATAAAAACAGCTTCCTCAGTTCCTCTGACACATCCTCAAGCTGTTCCTCTCTTCACCCTGCTTGCCAATATGGTCACAGGTCTCTGCTGTTCCTGCCTGGGTCTGTAGCACCTCAGTTTCTCTTCAGTCAGCTACATTCTCCAGGCCCACTTCCAGCCCTTCTCTGCAGCAGCCAGGCTGCACAGAGCATAGTCTGTCACCTTTAAAGCAGTCAGTAGCTCCTTCCTTCAGGTAGAAGTTCACCCTCCACCCTTTTCCTGGAGCTTAGACTTGTTTCTGAAGGCTCTCAATAGCCAGCTGCAGACCTTTTTGCTATTTCCCCCAGCTGAGCACCCTTTCCAGTTAGCACTCCAAAGAGCAGGGCTGAGCTCAGCCAACATCTGTATTCTGTAGTAGTGGGCTAGGAAGCAGCTTTTATGCTGGGCTCCTTCCCCCCCCAAAATCCATTCACAGTTGATTGGGTGAAAGTGGAGACTTGCCCAGCCTCCTCTGCAAAGCTGTGGACCCTTAAAGGTACAGTGTCAGGGTTCCTCCCCAACACACGATTCATTCCTAGGATCCTTGGGTCCTTCTATACATCTATTATTACCCACCCGAACCTTTAAAGGGCTGGTAGCAGGTGGGGTGACCACTAGGCACTACTGCCCTCTATGGCAGACTATCCCATCCAAATGGGTCAATTGTATTAATGAACAAGTACTTTGAACTCAGAAACCTGCTGTCAGCTCTCAATAAAACTGGTTTTTCAAAAATGATTAAGGGTATTGAGCAGCTTCCACATGAGGAGAGAAGATTACATAGACTGGGACTGTCCCCCTAGAAAAGGGATGACTAAGGTGAGGATATGGTCATGAATGGTGTGGAGAAAATGAATAGGGAAAGTGATGTTTAGCCCTTCACATAACACAAGAACCAGGGAACACCCAGTGAAATTATTAGGCAGCAGATTTAAAACAAAAGAAAAGGAAGTACTTCTTCACACAACGCACAGTCAATCTGTGGAACTCGTTGCCAGGGGATGTTGTGAAGGCCAATACTATAACTGGGTTCAAAAAAGAATTAGATAAATTCACAGAAAATAGGTCCACCATTGGGTATTAGCCAAGGTGGTCAGGGATGCAGCCACCTGCTCTGGATGTCACTAGCTTCCAATTGCCAGTAGCTGGGACTGGATGACAGGAGTTGAATCATTCAATAATTGCCCTGTTCTGTTCATTCCCTCTGAAGCAGCTGGCATTGGCCACCATCAGAAGACAGGACACTGGCTAGATGCACCATTCGTCAGACCCAGTGTGGCCATTCTCATGTCTTTATGTTCATGGGCCAACAATAAGCCTAGACAGGACTTTTTAAAGATGGTTATTGGGAAGTTCTTAAGAGCAATCAAAGAGCTGAAGAGCCATCCGAGGATGGTTGTTTATTATTTCTGTCTGGGTGGGTATGCACAAAACAGGATTCCACGTGCCAAAAAACTGGTTGTAGAAGATCAAATAAGGGATGCCAAGGGTGGATTATTTGGGAGACATAATCCCTGCTTTCCTACAGAGCATATTAATTTTCAAGAACACTCACACACAGAGAAACCAGAGCTGACAAGGAAGTTGACAGTCTCAGAAAAGAGAGTGGAAGACAGAAGCCCTGTTTCAGAGCTGTTGGCCAGCTGGAAGGATTTTCTTAACAATAATCCATTTATGGGTATGTCATGAGGCAAACCTACCCCATCCCAAGGTTTGGGGGCAATGAAGGAGTGGGGCATCCCTGCAGACACAATCTACCAGAGTGGTCCTCACCTCCCAGCCATATGACTCAAGGGTCCAACCAGGATGGTCAACTCTAAGGTCAGGACTGGGGGGCCTAGAAGCTGAAATCAATAGCTGCCCTCAGGTCAGGACTAGGCAAGTAAACAGTCCATAGCCCAGGCCCTCAGGCAGGGTTGGGCAAGAGACTCAATCAGTAACCTCTGTCCTCCAGCACGGTATGGCAGGGCAGAGCAGGCAGAAAGTCTATAGCCACAGCAGGGGTTCACGTACCTCTGCAGTCTGAAGCTCAGGTGGAGGGTTGCTGTCACCCCAAGAGGAGGGACAGAGGAGATAGAGGGCTGTTCCACCCACTGTGCAACCCAAGGCCTTATTCATGATGGATTAGTCACCACCCTGGCCAGCGGCAATGCGGATCCCACCGCAACATGCTGACCTGTCTATACCAATCACTCCGTCCCCATGGGCCACTTCCTACCCTCCTGTCTGATGCTGTTGTCTAAGTCTTGTCATGGTCTTTGGGTTCCCTGGCATCGGTGGCGTAGCTCCCTGATTGTCCAGCTCAGGGTAGTCAGCCATTGACAGCAGGTCTCCATTCAGGTCTCTGGAGCCTCTGGTTCCCTGAGCTGGGGACTGAAGTGGCTCCCTAATTGGAGCCTCCACCAAGCAACCTTCTTCCTCAGTGGTCTGTCTAGAATGAGCTGAGCTGCTCCCTTTTATGCTAGGACAGCAGTTGGAGCATGCCCAGCACAGCCTGGGGGCGGGACTTCTGCTGCCCGTAGTGTGTGTTTATTTCTTTCCTACTCAGTGCAGGGTAAGCCCACCCCATCACAGGGTAGTAAAAGTTCAGCCCTGCTTATCAATATTTTTAACATTGTTGATTTGCGATACATTTACATTCACTCACCTCTCGAGTCCTGCGCTATCCATCTCCAATACATTGGCTTTTAATCAAGAAAACCTGAGTTGGATTGTGGGCATCATCATTAGAAAAAAGACTGAACTCTGACCTCAGAGGGTGGGTGATAATCGGTAGGGTAGAAGAATGATCAAATGTATATAAACTCTAGGCATATCTCCCAAAATTGCTGAAACTAAGCTGTGGACTTATGGGGGGAAAATGTTAGAAGATCTGGGATCTTGATGGAACGTATCTGAACTAACAAATTAAAGGAGAGGATTATTTCCAATGGGAGAAATGACCAGGAAGGAAATGAAATAACTTGTGATCATACAGACCTGCCGAAGGATGAAAAGCTATGGTCTGGTCATTTGGTTTGGATCCTTTAATGGGAGTCAATGCAGGCAATGGCTCAAAATCTGGGTATTTTTACTACTTTATTTACAAACCAAAGTATTTTTTGTGACCTCTTAGCTCCACCTCCAATCCTGTCTGCTCAATTGATCAACAGTGCAAGAGTGTTGACATTTAAATTGTCATTCTCAGATTTCAAAATTGACATCTGCAGTGACTTCACCCTTTTCTCGGCACTATTACTTCAGACACGTGGATTCAGGAAAATTGGACGGCACTGCTTTGAAGAAGTGCCTTTAAGTACTAGAAATTCTTGTCAAATATTAGCTTAAAACTTCATCCTTTAAACTTTTGGAGACACCGCGTTAGCCAGCGTATGGAATCCTCACCTGACACTTGGGAAACTGGCTCTCCCGCTGCCCTATTGTGTGATCTTGGGCAAGTTTCTGTACTTCTGTTTCCCCTCTGACGTTTTATCTCCTTGGACTATTCAGACTGCAGCTCAGTGAGAAGGTTTATGGATCTCTCCAGCACCTAGCACAATGGGGCCCTATTTGGATTGCTCATTGCAAACAGCAGATTGCATTCTTTAGCAAGCATCTCTTCATACAGCAATGACCAGTTATACAGTTGTGATAAAATTTTAAGAAAAATACCTATAAAACTAAGGTGATTCTCCCTATGTGGATTGTTCACAATGGCAGCTGGGCCTGAGACCTCTGGATTGTAAAGCATAAACCTCTTCTGCCTCCGCTAAAGGCCTAACTGTCTTAGCCCAAAGCATAGCAGGATCATCAATCTCTGTATATGGTCCAGCCGTCCCTAGAGGGGGACAGTGTCATACTGTGTGTGCATGGCTTGCGCAAGGATTACTATAGGGCCTGAGTTTCAGAGGTGCCAGATCAGGGGTTAAAGTAAGGGGGAACGCACCGGAACGCAGTTCCAGGGCCCACAAATTTGAGGAGCCAGAGTTCCGGGGCCCCTAAAAATAGAAAAATCCCACAGAACGCATGTTCCTCCCTGCCCTGGCTGCTGGCAGGTCCTACGCCCCGCCGTTGTTAATCACAATACTTATTGTTTTATGCAGTGTTTGCTAGTTTGAGACAGTAATTGCTATAGACATAAACGCCATATAAAATTATAATATTTTTATGGAGCGATAACCGATGCATGTGGTACTGAGAAGTGGTTGTAAATGCCTACCTGGGCTGGGGCCCACACATGCATGAAGGCGGCCCAGACAATACGGGAAGGGGGCCTGGAGATTAGGGGGGTTCCGGGGCCCGTCAAATTATACTTTAACCACTGTGCCAAATGGCTACAATCCCACTGGCTTCAATTACAGAAGCAGGTGTTCAATGCTTCTGAAAAATCAGATTCACCGAAGACCAAGTCCTGCTTCATCTGATTCCTCAAACGCCACCTGAGTGGGTAGAACGAGAGCTGGCCCATGACACAGTGTGAGCCCATGGGGATGTAAAGCAGAATTAAGCATCCAAGACTGAGGCCATTCCCCTGCCCCCCAAAAGTAATTGCTGTTTGATATCCGTCATCTGCATAACCATATGGGGGCCGCACTCCCTCCAGCATCCTTCATTCCATAGGCTCATTGATATTATTATATCACTGCTTTAAAAACTCGGGGCAGCTCCTTTCCCCAGACAAGCCACCAAAAGGAGGCACCCGAAGAGGTTTCCAGCAACAGGAGTCACAATTTCGGTGGCGCCACAGAGGGTGTCGGGTGTCACTCCAAATGGGCTTGCAAGGACCTCTCGGTAGGCGTGCCGGGGGTTGCCAACTCTTGGAATAATCACAATCTCCAGATACCTGCACATTCCACTTCTAAAGCACAACATTGTTTCTAGACAGTGTGATGTGCTAACATTTTTATTAGTCTTAACATACCAAAATAAAATAAATATGTGGACTGCCAGTGGGAAGCCCCAAATAACGAAGTGCAATTCTTTGAACAAGTTCTATTAACGTCCTCCACTCTCCAGTAGACTCTCAAAATAAACAGTGCTAGAGACTCTCATTACAGGTAGAGACGGTCAAACGAATTGAAACAGGCCAGTTTTCTGATGGAAAATGCAGTTGTATCAAAATCAAAACATTTTATGGGAATTTCAGTGAAATTTTAGCTGGCAAACCATTTTGACATTCTAATTTAATTTCGACATCAGAAAGTTTTGTTTCAATACAGTAAGAAAATGTGGTTTCAACTTTAACACTTTAACTTAGTTTTGATTTTTATTTTATGTTATGTGCATTGTAATATTGTTTTACATATGTTTATTAAATATTATAGTTGAGATTTATTAGAACCTTTTTGACATTATCAAAATAAAACAGTCTGACATTATAAAAAAAGAAATATTTGTTGTTTCCAAATTATTTGGGGAAATTTCTGTTCTTTGAAAAAAAATAAATTCTGTCTTCTTGGTCCAGTTTGAAGTGTTGAAATTTCTTGTGGAACAGAAATTCTGTTCTGTGGCCTGCTCTGGAAACTGGTAATCATCAGACGAATGGAAGAGACAAATTCTCAATGATGACATTCTCTAGGGATGAGAAGGGGAAATTCTACATGGCATTCCACACGCACTTTCTTCTGTCTTTTCATTTTATCTTCACTCAGGGCTGATATCTGCTGTTTCACACTATTTAGCATCATAAGGATCTAGCATAAGAGAGCTGCTTTTTGTGGTTATGCCACGGATTATTTTTATTATTATTTGTAACACAGTTATGCTTAGAGGCCCCAGTTGGGATTTGGGTTCCAGTGTGCTAGGTGCTGTACAAACACATTATAAGAGCCACTCCTGCCCCCCACCCTGAAGATCTTGTCTAAATAGAAAAGACACATGAAGAAAGGATTGTGTTTCCTCATTTTACAGATGGGAAAGAGAGACACAAAGAGATTAAATGACTTGCTGATGATCACTCATTGAGTCTGCGGTAAATCAAGGATTGAATCCAGATTTTTTTGAGTCTCAGACAGTGCCTTATTCACAAAGCTACCTTTCTTCTAAGCTGTAGCAGCTTTCTCCACTACTGTGGGTAATGTAGTATGCGTTGGCTTGCCAAAAGCCATCACTGCTTTTCACACTGCTCTGCCTGAGAGTAATTTGGCTGGGGGGGGAGCAGGGCTTTTTTAACCTAATTCATTCTTATGTGATAGGAGAGGAATTGATCCAAATGTGTGCATGATACAATGGAGTTACCCCAGCGATGACTTAGCTCATTGGCTACATCCCAGCATCGACCCAAGGATGGATTAATGTCTTACTGTTTGTGTTCCTTAGCACCAGCAGAAAAAAGTTCATGCACACTAGACTTGACCAATCTCCCCAAAAGAAGGGCGTGTGTCGATGAACGGTGGCTCTCCCAGCTGAAGGACAGGTGAGTGTCCTTTAAAATTTCCAGCACCGGGGTGGTGTTTTGTCCATTTGGTTTTGCAGTAAGCAGTTCAAAGATAAATTATGCCTACTTAAAATGACTGATGCCCCTTTAACCTTCAAGGGAGCAGAATTCGGCCAATGCGCAGACTTTTCAGAATCCTACCCTGAATGTTTAAAATACTGCTGACCTGACAGCTGGCTGCATTAAGAATAAAGGTGGTTCAAAAGAGGGAGAGGGCAGCTAGTCAGGGAAGATACTACAAAACAAAAAAGGAGTCCTGGGGCACTTTTTAAAACTAACATTTATTTATCGCATGAGCGTTTGTGGGAGAAAATCCCACTTTGTTCTCCCATGAAAGCCCATGCAATAAATAAATTTGTTAGTCTTTAAAAGTGCCACAGGACTCCTTGGGTGCATCTACACTTGTAAATTAAGTCGACTTAAGCTTGTTTAAGTCGTCTGAATTTACTCTGCGTCTACACTACACTTTCCTTAAGTCGACTTAAGCAAGCTGCTTAAGTCGACTTAAGGCAAATTAAGTTGACTTTATTAAACCTCATTTTAAGTCGACTTTTGGCTTAAGTCAACTTTCTAAAGTCGACTTAAGCCCATGTAGACCTGGAGTAGCCCTAAGTCGACTCTAAGTCGACTTAGGGCTCTCCAAGACTCCCCCACTGCCCTCCCTGCCAGGGGGGTGGCACAGGGAGAGCCTGGCATGCCCCCCCACCCAGGTACAATGGGCCAAAGGCTGAGCCCCCTGGCACTTGGCAAGGGGTGCCCCCCCCCTGCCACCGTGGACCTGTCCCAGGTCCACCTAGCCCCTACAAGTCGACCTAGGCATCCAGTGTGAACGGTCTAGGTCAACTTTGTAGGGTCCCCCCAAAGTCGATTTAAAATTTAAGTGTAGACATGCTAAGTCGACTTGAATTCACAAGTGTAGACATAGCCCTTGTTTGTTTTGCTGACCTAGACTGACACAGCCACCCCTTTGAAACTTGAATATACTACAGGGGCCTTAAAGTGCATTATTCAAAGTCAGCCCTGGCAAAAGCCTTCTAAACTGTGCCATAAGAAGAAGTTAATATGGCCCTCATGCCCATCTGCAAAACAGAACTGGTGCAGCAAGACAGAACTGGGCGGGGAAGGAGGAAGAAATGTGGCTTTAAGACCCCAGCATGTCAGTCATCTTTGGGACTGATGAGTCTCAGGGCTGGCCAACACTGGTAACGTATAGCAGCAAAGCAATGTCTCTCAGGGGTGTGAAAACGCCACATTTGTGAGAAGCGTAGCTATGCCAACCTGTCCCCCCGCCTCCCCAGCACAGAGAGTGCTACAGACCAAAGAAAGCTTCCATCAGTCTAGCTGCCGCCTCTCAGGGAGGTGGATAAACTAAGCGGTGCAGTCCGTGTCTGCTCTGAAGTGTTCCAGCAGGGCAGCTATCGTATTTGAAGGCTCTAACTTAGAGCCACCTCAGAGTTGCTCTAAATTTTGCTTGACTGGCCGCACCCCAAGAGGCAGCTCCAGCAGTGAGAGATCCCCAGAGTGCAGGCATGATTGGGCACCACTCCTTTTTCCTGGCCTCTCCCTTTGCAACGATGCATGACGAATCCTTCCCTCGCCAGCTAGGATGGTTTTCTAGTTGCTTCTCACTGCCAAAGTAGCAATAACCAGCCTGGACAGGACCAAACCCTGTGTTTGTAATGATTACTTATGAAAAGATGATTGCTCCTAAGCATTCGAATGCGTATTATTATAACTGTCACAGATGCAAACTGCAAACCAGATTTTCTGATGCTCCAAGCACTCGCCACTCCAACTGAAGCAGGTGCCCGGAACTGCTGAAAATCAGGTGTGACATAGGCGGACGGATAAAAACCTTTCTTTGGTGTATTGATCTAAGATCAATGAGGGTGTGGCATCCACCCACCAGATGCCCCAAAGTGCTCACTTTACTCCTCCAATTTGGCTTTGTGACAGGTAAGAACTCATTTAAACTGGGAAGGGAGGGAGGGGGTCGCTCTACTGAGCTCCATTTGTCAAAGCTTTTCAATAAATCGTTCAAATAACAAGAAGTTTAAGATATTAAAAAACTCTTCTTCTTTTTATTTAAACACACAAGGCATACGGCCAAAGTCTCAGCCTCCATAGGCCCTCATCGGGGCATGGGGCCAGACAGTGTCTTATTGACTATAACACTGAGAAGGCTTGAAAACATAAATTATTCCAGCTAAAGTCAGCAAGTAACTTCCACTCCATAAATCGTCTCCAGCTCTGTCATTTCAGAGGACAGCAGAGAGAGACAGAAAAAGAATGCATGTGTTTCGCTAAATCCACTGCCTATTGTCTCAGACATATCTCCGACGCGCACACGCTTTGGCAGCCATCACGAATGCAGATCGGCACATTTCAAGGATGCGGGACCAATAGCTAAGGCC
Organism: Pelusios castaneus; assembly: GCA_007922175.1. Classification (NCBI taxonomy): domain Eukaryota; kingdom Metazoa; phylum Chordata; order Testudines; family Pelomedusidae; genus Pelusios; species Pelusios castaneus. The sequence goes on from ML685758.1 coordinate 543,834, forward strand.
AGGACAGCCAGCAGCTCCCTAGACAGGCAGTTTAGTGCCGGTTTCACATCAGGGCCTGCAAATGGCAGAATGTGGCCCAAATCCCATCAATGGTTTTCCCAGGGTATTACTTAGCTTCACCTTTCCTCATGGGAGAGAGGAAAAACCAACAAAAAACGCAAGAGAACCCCTTCTCAGTGATCCTCGCCGGCTAAAAATAGCACCTAGCCGCAGCCCCAGTGGTGGGAGGGACTAGTCGGCCCCCGGGCATGCCGGTCTGAGACTCCAGCAACGTCCTCAGGGCGGCTGGCCCCGCCCACTGGTTTCTGGCAGTAGTTCAAGCAGAGCTAGCTAGGGTAAGCCTGTGTGAGCAGGGAGTCTCACGGCCCACCTCAAACGTATGGTCCCACTGAAGCTGGGGGCGTGCTTCCCAGCACGGGCAGACAGTCAGGCTGGGGCCGTGCTCTGGCGATTAAGCAGAGCTGCTATTTCACCCCACCAGTTCATCAGAGTGAGCATGCCTGTCTTCTCCACTGGGGAGACAGACGTCCACTCCCAGTGGCTGTACGGACATACCCCAGGCTATCCCAGCACAGGACCCTGCCCTTGGCAGACAAGCCTGGCCCGGCTCGGGGGTACGGCTGGTGGGAAGATGCAGAGCAAGGGCAGGCAGCAGAGCTTGGCCCTCTCCGGGCACCTGGATAGAGTCTATGACCAGGGGAAATGGGCAGCCTCCATCCCCCTGATTTGTCCTCAGGACATGGTAGGGATTCACTGTGGGGCAGGTGCTTCCCATCTGCCACCAGACACAGCAACACAGCCGAGGACACTTCCCTGTCTCTCTCTGTTCCCATTACCCTACTCCCACCCTGCCTTCCCAGGCCCACCAGTGGCTAGGCAGACCCTACAGCTCATGCAGGAGCAGGGAAGATCTCCAACCCCCCCAGGTTTGCCCCAATGACAGGACATTGCATGGCCACCATCCATTGGGGCCCATCCAATTTTCTTCTTCCAGCTACACCCTGGAGCACAAGCTGCAGAAGGGAAGAGATTGGAGGAGGTGCAGGGCTGTCAGTCTGCAGGCACGTGGCCATAATCTGTAGCTGCAGAGGTGGCCGCTCTGTAACTCGTTGCAATAAAGAGGCAGTTCCTTTAATAAGAATGGAGTCTGCTCATGTTTTCACCCAGCTCCTCATCTGATCTGTCTCTCTCCTTCACCTCCATCTCCAGTTGCTTTCTGATTATGGGAGTGCAGAAATTATCTCCCAGGCTTCAAGGCTCCTCCAGTCTCCTGACTAACATAGCCCCTGATGTCCCTCACACATCCACACTGCTGGACAGAAGGGTGGAAAGTCTACATGGGGCAGATCTGTTTTCGCGCCTCAGTTGCCCCACCAGCTCCCTGAACATTGTCATGTAGGAAGCCCTTCAGGATAGGCATCCATGCAGAGATGACTCGGGTCTGCTGATAGTGGGGGGCGGAGTGAGGGCAGCTGGCTTCAGTGGTGCTACTGAGCATGTTCAGTCCTTGTGAGCATGCTCAGTACAAACCAAGCAGCAAATCTGGGTGGGTGAGGATGTGACTTTGTGTTCTCCCCCCATGTGTCACCTTTGCCTCCATGTGATTAATTGCTCTAAGAGGATGGTCTTTTAAGCATGTGAGTGTGTGTCTGTGTGAGAACGTTGATGTTGGGGCTAGTTCAACAAGTGTAGCTTAATAATAATCAATCATATTGCTAATTTTCTCCCACGAAAGCTCATGCAATAAATAAATGTGTTAGTCTTTAAAAGTGCAACAGGACGCCTTGTTTGTTTTGCTAATTATCTAATAATACATACATTGTTTTTTGTATTAAAAGTATGTCAATTTAGCCTCCACGGTATTTTTACGTAATTAATATTGATCATTTTAGAATAATATTAATAAAGAGTCTATAAAATGGGACACAGCCATGTCAGAGACCTGAGCAGGTGTGAAAGAATTGAAGGCTACTCTAACGCTTCAACCCAAGCTCCAAATCAGATTCTGCGGTTTGAAGCAATGCACACACATACACCCAGTGTCTTGAGGAGGCAAAACAAAGAGCTTAATTTTTAAAGCTAATTTTTTCCCTTAATTCTACCAAAGATGGGACAGGCGATAGAAATTCCTACCGTGATCACAAACATTCTCCAGCTTCTGTGTTCTGATTTATTCCTACTTATCAGCTTCTCATTTCTGGTTCGGGTTGCAATGTCAGATTGCACAGATTTCCAAGCTAATCAGTACCTGGAAGAGACAAACTCAAAAGAAAAACCAAGTTCCTGTGTCAGGTAGATTTTGGTTTCAAGTGGAAGTGGGAATGTACTTTGTGCGTGATCTTAATAGCCCTTCTTTGCAATATTTATATTTGAGATTCCTTACACTTTGCGCTAAGTTGCCATTATATATCTGGAACCATGGGGGGGCCGTCTGGTAACAGAAACAGCCTTTACATGTCCAGGGATCCTGGAAGGTGTTCTTGGGAACCTCTAGTTAAATTTCTACCACCAGACTGAAAGGGGAATTGGATTGCCATTCATTTCACTTTTCTCTAGAGACTTAGTCTTGGGGATCTGTTGCCGTGGGGTCTTTTTCTCTGGGGTTCATGGAATACACAGTTGAACTGCAAACATTTGCCTTTAGGAAAGACCAGATTACTTCAAGTGTCAGGTATTTTTAACAAAAAATATCTCAGAGAAAGATACCTTGCACCCTCCTTCAAGGGTTTAACTGAAACCCACAGTTTAAATGCCACTGCATTCAATCAATTTATCTTAGATATTCATATAACCCCATTAGCCTCAGTTCCCCGGCTATAAAATGGGAATAATATCACTTCCTGGCCTCTGCGAGGTGTGGTGAAGATAAGGACATTAAAAGATGGTGAAGGGCTCTGGTGCTGTGATGGTGGAGGCCGTGTACGCTTGACGAAACAGTGTGCGAAACTCTCTTCATTCATTTTTTGAAAGTTGCGTTCAAGTTGAGGTGTCCTTTTAAAACCTACATTCCCTTTATTATATAGCCATGCTTTTTTGTCACTTTTCTTCTTTGGCTCAAATCTTTGCGTTCCATTTAGTGGTTAAGCTTTAAAGGTGCATGTAAAAAAATGTACACATTTGCAAATAATTATTTAAACTATTAGATTTGCCAAAACTCTGAGCAGCTGCTGTAGCCTTATCTCAATAAAATTTACCTTTCATGTGCCTTGAAAGTGCTCTCTGGTTGGGAATACCCAGGATCTAAAATCAGCCAGTTTCTTATGTTGGGGTAAGGAAATCCAGGTTTTTTTTAAAAAAATAAATATAATTTTGATTAGCCTCTTTCGTAGGCTAAATTCTCACACACCTTCAGTGAAGCAGACCCAGAACTCTTTGAATTCAATGGATATTGCATGCACATATCTAAGGGCAAAACTTTGCTTAGTGTGTTTATTTTTTCAGTGTTTTAGGTACGTTGACTTGGGGCTGAATCCTGAAAGCCTTTTGCACTCAAGTCCCAATTCAGCAAGGTACTTAAGCATGTACATAACTTTAAATGCACCTGTGTGGGTACCTGGCCAAAATGGGGCCACAGCCAACCAGATCATTGGAGTTTGGGATGTCCTTGCAGTGCAGGATCAAGCCAAGAATGTTTTATTTATTTACTTATATACTTGCTCCCTGAAATAGACTCATGAGGCATATCTTGACTCGTATGAATGCCAAAGAAACATACACAGTTCATAACTCTAGTGATGTTCTCATGGGTCTCATGATATTTGAGTTTGTCTTAAAGTCCCCACACCTGGGAGCCATGTGATTATATGGCAATCTCAAGTTTCAGGCCTTCACGGTTTTGGGGAAAGGTTCAAAAGCATGACCCCCTAAAGGGTCAGAGAGTAGAAGCAAATACAAACGTATTGTTATTATGCAGAGCTGTGATCTGACTGATGGAAGTCCCTCTTTGCCTCCAAGTTATTAGTCTGAACAGACTCAACATCAGTGTTTAGTGACCAGAAGAGACAACCTCAGTGAGGGGATAGAACAGCAACCTGTGAGCCGGAGGATCAGATTTCCAAAGGTTTTAGGCCCCTGAAGGTGCAGACTGGTGCCTAACGCCCCTGGGAGTGAGGTGACAAGTCTGTTTAGTTGCTTTTTGCAATCCCACTAGGCATCTATCTGCATCTTTAGGCAGCTTAAGACATTGGAAAATCTGGTCCCAGACATTCATGTCACTAAAAGCACCATCAGGATTCCTTGTACCCATTTACCCCCTCTGGGCAGCCTCATTAAAGTAACCAAAGCTGAACGGACATGGAACACAATATAGGCTTCCCCTCATGGTGGCTTTTCCTTTCATTCAGGCAGGAGGATGTCAATGGGGCCGTATGAGGACACTGGATTACTGATAATTACAATGGAGTTTGGGACCCACTGGGCTAGGCACTATACAAATGCATCATTAAAGAAGGTCCCTGCCCCTAGGACTTTACAACCTGTTCAGACAAGACTTAAGGGACAGAAGTGACTGGTTCAATGCCACACAGAAGGTCCATGGCAGAAGCAGGAAGATTCTCCAGGGGTCCGTCTACACTGCACACTAAGCCCAAGGTTCTGACTCAGGTTTGAACCCACGACCTCCCTCGAGCCACACAGTCTGACTTGGGACAGCAAGCACTCAAGACCCGAGTCCTCGGATCCCCGTAGAGTGGAGGGGTATTTGGCCAAGTTCTGCTGTGAATAAGGGCCAAGTCCTGGTAATTCTACAGTGTGGATGCAGGTCACGCTGCCCGCCTGAGTCAGAAGGTCTGTGTACTGCAGTATGGACATGTTAGCAGGGCTTTGAGACCTGGGACCCACGAATGTAAACCCATGTTTACAACACTGTGTGGATGCTCAGACGCAGGCTTGGCAAAGCCATCTACACAAGCCCAGGTCTCACTGATCCAGGTGAGACATAATGCAGTGTAGACATACCCCAGATCCCCCGAAACCCTCTCCTTTGCCCCATGCATTGGACTCCACTATTTCTCTTGACTTTCTCCTGGTCTACATTGCCACGTGATTTCGGCGGCAATTGAAGGGAGATACGCAAAGTATTTAAAATACCTTGCGTTTCTCCCTCCAGTTGCCTACCGCCTACTTTCACTCAGCACCACATGTATTTATTTTTAGAGCAATGCTTTAGAGGGTCAGGGCTATTTTCTTATACATCTTATGTAATGAATTTTTAATTACGGGGATGAGAAGTGCCCATCTGATGTCCCTGACCACTGAAATGAAATTCTGAGCCTGCAGAAGTGACACACTAGAAAGAGAGCATGCGTTTTTCATGTTTCCCTTCCCAAGAAGCATTTCATTAGCTTTATTTGGTGTGATGTCTCTATTTGGACTCTTCTGTCTGAGAAAGGCATTTTATTCATGTTTTAAGAGGGTTGCTGTCATTCCTCAGTTCTGAAGTCCTTCCCATTCTGCAGCCCAGATCAGCCTCAAATCTACAGACTTTGCATGGAACTAAACATGGCCAAACGCCATCAATCTGAGGAGGCCTGATGGCTATTAAGATATATTTAACTAAATTCACAAGCCCGATTCTCTTTCGGTGTAATTTAATTGCCTTCCATTTGGCCTCCTTTCTTTAAATGATAGGCTGGTAAGGGCAATAAACACCACGTGAACCTGGCAGAGCTCCCCCTATTTAAAATATTCTTGCTTTTCTTTACCTGTGCTTTATACTAGAGTATACTAGGTCAGCAAAGATCTCCCAGGTTTTGCAACCTTCTGTAAGTTCCATTTGGGTCTTAGGCCTCCCTTAAGGATGTTACAGTACATATATTATCGTAGCACCAGTCACACATATGGCCTCGTTGTGGTAGGCCCTGCACAAACACAGTGAGAAATAGCCTTTTCCTCAAAGATCCTGACATCTAAATAGACAACACAACAAAAATATTATTATCACAGTTTTACAGATAGGGAATTGAGTTAAAGAGAGATTGAGTGACCTGCCCTTAGCCATCCACAGAGATAGCTGCAGCACTAGGAAATTAACTCAGGCGTCCTCAGCCCTTCCCCAGGCCTTTAACCATCCTTACAACCAATGTAAAGAGACTCCTTAGAGCCTGTCTAGATCTGGCCCCCAGGAACCTTCTGACAGCAAGCGCCTTCCAGAAGTAGCCGCACATTGGACAGAGGGCATTGCAAGCTGTCACTCTGGTGCTGCTTCTTCATGAGAAGCAGAAATACGACACTTGAAGCTCAAGTGGATTGGAGGAGAGCTGCATAGAAAGAGGTTACAGTCCATAGCTATGGGAAGAGAAGACAAGAGCCTCAGGGAAGGAACCCAAACATGTACATCAACTGTAGACACTTTTTATTAAGGATTGTTATTATAAAAATATATCATAAAATGTTGCTGCATATTTGTCCATTTACATGGGGAGAGACATTGTCCACTGGCAGAAATGGCTTCAGAGCACGGATTGGGCTAATGCCTTGGAGAGGCTGAATGAATCCCTCTCTAGATCACTGCCCATCATTGTGACAGAATAAAGTCTGGAGCAGTGTAAGCAGTGAACAGTGGTGGTAAGTCTAGCGAAAATCTGTGATTGCTATATATCCAGAGGTCTCTTGCAAGAAAGAAAGAAAGAAAGAAAGAAAGAAAGAAAGAAAGAAATTCTCTCCCTTCACCATCTTCCAACTTGATCGAAGAATCTTTCACTCAAGGCACAAGGTCAATGAATGTCCAGATCTCATTCTCTTGTGCATTAAAAAGTCATCACTTCTTTTTATTGCCTGGGTTTGTTTCAAATAAAGTCTCTTCCTCAGAGGTGCCCTTTCAAATGCACTTGTGCTTCTAGGTTCTGTTTCATTTTCCAAGTTGCAGGTGTTTGATCCAAAATTCCCCCTCTTTTGGGTGATTCACTGGAAGCTCTAGGAAGATGAGGCTGGGATAGAAAGTCCATGTATATTATTTAGGGTGTCTTGAGGTTTGCCTACAGGGCTGGCAGGTTTTCTGTCCACAGCTGCAGCAAGGGAAAGAAAGAGAAGCCATGAGAAGTCGGTTGGCATACTACTAATGCACTCCTGTAACAATTTTGTTTGTTTCATTAGGTAGCATCAGGCTGAGACCTGTCGTGGAACCTGTTTAGTTTTGCTTTACACTCGCAGTGTGTTTACTCACCTACTACGGAAGAATCCGCCATGTCAATTTCACATTCACTCACACACCAGTTGAGCAATAACCGCTGCTCATTTTAAAAAAAAAAAAAACAGCAGCTTCCCTCTAAAAACCTTTCCCTTTCACTGCAGGAAAATGAGACATCTTCTGCCCTAAAACAGTGGCAAATCTCCTCCCAGGGGGGTTAGCAGAATAATCGTTTCAATGGAAATCACGGAACCCTCCCCAGGCTTTATATAACTGACCTTCCAAGACACTGGAAAGGAAAGAGTAGTGTCCCCAAAGGCGAATCTGGCTGCAAAGGGATGGCTGATCTGTCAGTGATTCTCACATCTCAGCCTTACCACTTGCTCAAATGCTGTGTTTGGATCTATAGAACTTGTCTGATTTGCTGAAGTCACCTGACCTGATGCAATGAAATGTAATCACGGGATTTATCTTCCCCTCCCTTAGTGTAAGAATCTTTTCAATGGACCTTTTCTCCACTCTGGCATCTGAGGAAGTGGGACGAGGCCCACGAAAGCTCATGCGTTAAATAAATGTGTTAGTCTTTAAAAGTGCCACAGGACTCCTCGTTTGTTTTGTTGAACTAGACTAACACGCTACCCCTCTGGAACAAGCTAAGGAATATATTTCGCAAGAGTGGGAAATACACAGCGGCCAGGGTCCAGGAGGGGGCAGAGAAGGACTGTACAGGCGTTAAATTGGGATTCTGTTCTCAGTTGATAGAAGATGTGCCCCAGACAGCACACTGGAGGGGGGGGGGGGAGGTAGGGCTTCGGAGGGGCCCCGGGTGTGTTCGAAATGCGATGACCACAGCAGTGAGCGATCGCTGTCCCCTCTCCCCTCCGTCTCAACCGATCGCTCTTTATTTTAGAAGCCAGGGAGTGATTTTTCCACTCCCGGTGGCGGGATGGTCCGGCACAAGTGCAAGCATGCGGGGTGGGGGAGTCTGAAAGCAGACCCTGGTCCCTTTTGGATGGGCGCGGGGGCTCCCCTCCCTGGTGCACGCTGTGGGGAAGGCGCCTCCTAAACCCACTTCAGTTCCCCGCCCACATCTGTCCTGGATCTAGCGCTGACTCTCCAGTAACTAGATGCGGGCTGTCGGAGGGGAGAGCCCTTTCCGTCTCCCCTCTTTCCGCTCACGGCATCTGCCCATCCCGGCTTGTTCCCTCTCTCTTCTGGGCGGTGCGCACCAAGGGCTCGGAATCCGGGGGGGGGGTCCCACGGCCCTAGCACATCCCCAGCAGGAAACCTTGGGCGGCTGGCTGCTTCGGCTCCTTTTGGGGGCCGGGAGCGGGGTCTTTGGGCGAAACCCGGCCGGTTTTCAGGCTCTGCCGCTGGATCTGGGGGGGAGGAAAGCCCTTGGTAGAGACACACCGCCGCCTGGACAAACAAGGAGGTCCCCCCCCCCGTTTAAAATACCCTGGCGTTGTCCTCCGCCCCGCTGGCTAAAGCTACTTTACACTCGGGAGACAAACAGGATCGGGCCCTAAATCAAACCAGTGGCAAATGTTGGCGAAAGCGTGGCCTGCATTGGGGGAGTTTAGGTCGAAGGCCCTGGGTTTTCGGCAGCCGCTTTGTTATTTTCACCCTCCCGATCGCTGCACCGCCCAAGGAAGGACCCCTCTCCCCAGGATATTACCCCTCATCGCCCGCAGCTTCAGAGGGGAGCTTCCAGGCGCAGTCAGTGACACGCGGTGATCTTTCAGGGAAAGGGTGAGAATGGGAAAACTGCCCGGCTTAACAAATTGCTCCCCCCCCCCCCCATGCAAAAGCTGCTCTGGGGGTCACATTAACTTGTAAATCTCCTTCTCAGCCCCGGCGTGAGGTGTTCTCTCGTTTGCAAATGGAGCAGGAGGCTGGTTTTTGCAGGCAGATTTCAATGCGACTCAGCTGGGAAATGAATGTTCTCCACCAGTTTATGAAATGAGGGGGAGCCGCAAAGGGGGGGGGCAGGACGGATTCGGTTAATTTCCCGTTTCTGGGACGCACCTAACAGGCAGCGCTCTGTCCGTTCCTATATCTGGAAGGGGAACGAAATAAATGCACAGGTAATAAAAAGCGGAGCAAATGCAAATGGGTCTTTTAAAGGCAGCAAATTTCGGCTGTGAGTGAAATCTGTGCATGGCAAAGTCATGCATGTTAAATTATGGTCAAATCATTTCACTTTTCTCCTGTTTATACCGGAAAATCTGGTGCCCAAATCCACCATTTCTTCCGGTCCCTGCAAGGGGTTCTTAGGCCAGAAGTTTGATCAAATAAAAAGTTTCACAAAATACTTTCGTGGTCAAATTTTCCAAGGGGCTGAGCACTCATCGATCATGGTTTAGAAAATCTGTCCATAAATGAATTTGACTGTCTATATCCGTGTCAGTTGCTATTTTACATTTCCAAGCAAAGCAGCGCGTTTGGTGGGATTACACCGGCGGTATATATAGATAAAATTTACTTTCTTTGTCACAGCTAGCTTGAAAATATAGGAAATATACTAGATCCCTACGCGCTGTTACATGAATGAATTGTATTTGATGGAGAGCGTTCAAATGGGGGGGGGAGAAAATTGGGGGTTTTATCTCAAAGCTGTCTATTTCTACACGTCTCATACAGCTCAGCAAACAAGGAGTCCTGCGGTGCTTTTAAAGACTAACACATATATTTATCGCATGAGCTTCGGGGGAGAAAATTTGGAACCTGTCATACAGCTTAGTCACTTGAGAGAATCGTTGTTTACCAAGTCAAATAACTTGCATGAGATGTAGGAAGCTCTGCTTTTCGCAGGCAATCGTGCAGTGATATTTTTATACTCTCCGTTCTGAAGCGCCCAGGGAGTTTCTCACACACAAAAGCTGTATTTCGATAAACCACATGTGCGTGGCACACCTTGATACTTGTAATTGTTTTCAGATCCACCAGCCTAGAGTCTCCAAATGAACTCGTAAATGTTCATGAGCCAATCTAGAACTCAAGTAGTTAAAAAAAATCGTGGCATACCTGCTGGAAAACACTGCTCCATGTATATCTGTATCAAACTTGTCAAACTAGAATATGCACAAATATTTAACAAAGTGGTCTTTCTTTCTTTTTCTTTCTTTCTTTCTTTCTTTCTTTCTTTCTTTCTTTCTTTCTTTCTTTCTTTCTTTCTTTCTTTCTTTCTTTCTTTCTTTCTTTCTTTCTGTGATTATCATTTGTTACCCGTTACTGTACACAACCACTCATTATTGGCGACCGGCTGAATTTGTAACCCTCGCCAGATTAGGACATTACTTAGGCAAACATGGTTAAGGATCATATATTAAAGCAGTAATAGGTAAATTAGCTGATAAGTGGGAAATGAATTACAAATGTGAAAAAGACTAGACACTAATGTACGGCGAAAAAGAGGTAAAAAAAAAATAGAGGCAGAACAGATGAGTTACCATTTTAAATGAAAACACATATCGAAGAACTAAAGCGCCCTAAAATGAACCAATGTGATTAATAGAAGAAAAATGTTCAGCCTTAAAAACATACTACGGTATAGCGACGGGTTCAAATGAGAAACATGCGATCGCTTCTGGAGCCCGTATGGTAGATTGCTTCAAATACTCCCCCGGGGGAAAAAATAACTAGTAGAAACGATTTATAATGTTAGTCATTTTCATTGAACGAGTGTGTCTTTCTTACAACTGGGTGATCAGCCAGTACTTCTGCCAGATTTATGGCCAGAGGTATCCAGTAAAAATACTTGTTTAATATGACTACAATTATTCTTACTAAAAACGAACGTCTCGAATACTTCATCTCTGTCACTTTGCTGTATTTATTATATGACAAAGAACATCTCTAGGTCATTTCTGTCCTGTTTCATTTGTACTCTGGACAGAGATAATCACCTGTAAGAAAGAGATCTTTGTCTAAAAGAGTTAAAAGCGGAGTGTTTGCCCCAGATCTTTCTGCTTCCTCTGAGATTTCCATCTCCCAGGATTGAATATGAAGAGGAACAAGGGTTTCCAGGCTGAATCTTTCTGTTTTCACTGGTAGCGAATATGAAATGTGGAAGGGTTGGACCGTTCGAAACTAGCAAATATTTTAGCAAGAATTCAATCTGCAATTCTTTTCGGTGGCCCTTGAGACGGGAGGGGGACTCCTACCTGCATTTCCCTATTGCCAGAAAAGTTTAGAAGTGCTACAATATACATAACCATTTAATCCTAACGCTTGCCTTTAAAAGTAGCAAGAGACTGTAACTAATCGGAGTCAGTCTGTTGCAGTCTCATCAAGCCTTCTAACGGGCTTTACTCGATGGGAAGAGTTCATAAATACGATCCCAATGCTATCCCCTAATACTTTTAATTTGATTCCTAACCGGTACTGGCTCACACCCTGCCCAGATCGAGCTACTTGCTTGAAACGGGTCATTTTACGCAGATGTGTGTTTAAAACCTGCATAAAAGCGAAAGAGGAAGTAATTCCTCCGCCTCCTGCTTGTATTTTCCGTCCTCCAAAATTCTCAAACCCAGGGGCCGCTCCAGCCGCGGCTGAAGTCAATGGAAAGATCCTCAGTGACTCAAACCCTGGGGAGCGGGCCTCCGATGGGGCAACTGAGAGAGGAAAAAAATCAGATGGTGGGGGGCCCGATCCTGCATTCATGAAATAATGGAGGCCTCAATCTGTCCTCCACTGCCTAATCTTCAATACAAATTTCCAAAGCTCCATCTTCTATGTCATTTTACAAATGCTATGTACAACATCGTCTGACCAAGTGGGAGTTTCTCCCCCGAAAGCTCATGCGATCAATACGTTTGTTAGTCTTTGAAAGTGCCCCAGGACTCCTTGTTCGTTTTACAGTTGGGGGGGGGGTGCCTATCCCACACCGCGACAGAGACCCCAAACACACGCGAAGATGTTCTTCTCTATTTCTATTTTCTTTCCCATGGATGAAGGTCCTACATACACTTTAAAGGCCTGCATTACAGGCCATTTTATACATTCCACGTACACACACGTGTGTGAAACACAATTCTACCTGGCTGGGCGTGCTGTAGACACATGCCCATAAGCACGCTTTTTTATAGATAAATAGTAATATACGATTCTGTATATATTGTATGAGCGTGTGTCTGTAATATGTATTTATAAACACACAGGCCTGTCTTCTTCTAGCTACATAGAGTAATTAATATATAATATGTATTTTCTAAGGATGTTGTATAACTAATAAAACATGGAGCATTTTATCTAACTCTATCTAGTTACAGAGATAGAAATCCCAATTATCTAGCTATTAATTACAGAGACACCTGGTGAATAACTATTTAAGCATAGTTCCAAAGGAATAGCCGTGTTAGTCTATTGCAGAAAAACAAGAGGCCTGGGGCACTTTTAAAGACTAACAGATTTATTCATCGCATGAGCTTTCCTGGGAGAAAATTCCACTTCAAAGCGTCTGACGAAGTGGGATTTTCTCCCACGAAAGCTCATGCAATAAATAAATCTGTTAGTCTTTAAAAGTGCCCCAGGACTCTGTTATTTAAGCATAGGGCGGTGTTTTAAAACCCTGGAAATGTTCTTTTCCGTCCCATATCTGTACAGACGCATGGACCAAAACCTTCCCATGTTTTTTGTAAAGATAGGCTCTGTGCCTAAGCCGTTCCCCAGCCTTCCCCGAGCTGTTTATTGCCGTCCCGGCTATTGGGCCGTAGTATCAGTCAATCGATAAATCCCGGGACAGACCCCGGTTGTTCTCAGTCTCCTAAGCTATTGAAGTGGCGGGTGGCATGCTGGCCTCCCGTGGGGAGCCAGCCTCGGGTGCAAACCGGCCCCACCGGCGGAGTAGGAAGCGGAGGGCGCTGGAAAAAGTCTTTTCTTTTCGCTCGGCTGCGGGGCGGGGAGACCTTTCCAGCCCTGCCCGGCCCGGCCCGCGCAGAAGCGAAGGATAAATTGCTCAGGTCAGCAGCTGGGTCCCCCACGCCTCGCCCCCTTACCTTCTCTGGCGGGATGCTTGAAGGCCATGGCGGTGGCTAGATCCCCCCCGTGGACCGTCACCCCCGGCCCGTGGGGAGCCAGGGGGCTGCTTTGTGTCTGCCAGTGGTGGCCCGGCGTGATGTAGCCGGCCCCGGGGGCCCCGTAGACTCCGTGCTGGTTGGACGAGGGGTAGGCGCAGGCTGGCAGGAAGCTGCCGACGGTGGAGAGGCCAGGGGCCGGCTGCGGAGAGAAGGGGAAGAGCCTCTGGCTGGTGACAGGCGTGGGAAACAGGGGGACAGGCTGGGGTCCCATCCTTGGCCCCTGGCAGGTTGCTCCCCCCACCCCTTTTGAATAATAACTCGCATCGAGGCGGAACTAAAGCCCGTTTCACCGTTCGAGTCCGAGACGGTGTGGATCCGATTTCTTTGATTACCCGAGAGAAAAGGGACCTGGGGGAGAGTAGGGGGAGACCTGATCCCAGCAACAACAAAACCTAAACAGATCCCGACCTGAGGTGCTGAAAATACCGCCACAATTAAAGTGGGGGAGAAAAGGGTGATACACACCCGGGTACCATACACATGTAAACACGCACAGATGTAAACAGGTTTTGAGAGGAGTGTGTGAGGTCGGGGGCAATGGTGCAACCAAAATTGTGTCCTTTAAGATGTCAAATGTTTGTGCCATGGCGGGTGCCGGCATACACACGCAATCCGCTGTTTTAAATGGATCGATTCGAATCGCACGCCTATTTTCACAGCCTCGGCTCGCGGGCTGTTTAGGCGCGGGTGAGTGCCGGAGCACAATCGGATCTGCAGCGGTTTCTGGTAGCACAAATATTTCCCCCATTTACACTCCCCATCTCCTTTCCTGGAGCGATCCCCAAACCTCCCCCTCATTTACACGCACACAAACACACCCACTCCTGTATTTCTCTCCCCCCTCTGCTGCAAACGCTTTGCGGGAAGGTGTTACCTGGGGGTATTTAATGTCCGCTTCCATGACAGCTTTGTCAATCCCATTGACGCCCTGGGCGGAAGGGAAGGCCGTTCTGTTCACACTGGGCCAGTCTTCCATTTTGGAGGGGTAGGCAGATCCCTCCGTCCCAGCCAGAGCCCCTGGGATGGGAACAGATCGCGGATACACTGGTCCGTAGAGATCTAGCTTCGTGTATTCAAACCTTCCTTCAAGCCTGTAGCCTAGCCACCCCACTAGCGAGCCTATCCTATAACCGCTGTGAGAAGCAACATGGGTTGCCCCGCCGGCTCCGCTCCTGCTCCGGGGTGAAGCCAGATGGGGGTTTTGTCCTGGGTTTCAATGAGAACAGAATCGAGCCAGGGTTTGTTTCGCTTTCGTTCAGAAAACGCACCTAGGTCGGCTGAAAATCTCACTGCCCAGAAGGCCTAAAATGTGTCTGCTGCGCCCGCCTGTAGCTTTGTATGAAAATAGGAACAAACCGGCGCCGCCAATTACCTGACAAAGTGCCTCGCCTGTGATATAGAGCTGTGCTTTACTGAGAGGAGAAGGGTAGTTTTATTTCTCCTCGGACAGACACCTTCGGTCCCCCTGTCACGAAACTGTTGCTGTTAAAACAGCGTCGGCCAAAGGCTACAAACAGAATCCGGATCTGGGAACCGTTTTCACGCTGAAAATGCTTTCGGCCTATAGAATGGGCCTGAAACCTGAGCGAGTGCGCATCTAAGAGCCTGCGCGAGTGCGCATCTAAGAGCCTTTATAAAGGTGCCAATCGCTCGCGCCTGGATTGGGAAAATCGATAGGAACCTGGGCCAGTTCGCCTGGTTTAGGAAAGCTGCGTTCCAGACTAGGAAGCCAAAAGCGACTGGAGGAGGGGGGTGAACATAAAACACGAGCTCTGGGGGCCTAAATTGTGACCAGCTTTGTAACCCTTCTCCTCCGGCCTCCCCTCAATCAGGTCTGCCAGCGCTGTCTTTTCGTTTCAGAGGTCCAGTTTCAGACAGCAAAGCCTGCGGCTCATACATTCGCCTTTGCCTTTGGCAGGATAGAAGAAGGACATTTTCCCAAACAAGGCGCTCGCAACAAAAGCGGACCCGGGGACTGACGGATCGAATTCGGTTTTGTGTAAATGAGGCGTGGTAGAGAAATTTAAACGCTGAAACGGTCCAGTCCGCCAGCAAAGAACTGCCGGGTACCGTGTTTGTAGGAATCATTTCTTTCGCTCGCATTCTGCAGTTACCATCTCTTTTCTAGTAACGAAAGAATTATCCGAAAGGTCTGAGAGGGAAGGAATATTTCTGAAACCGGATCAAATTCATGTCTGGGGCCTTTGCTTAGATTTGGCAGAAGGGAGCTGCGCTATCAATTTTGCTGGGCTTGTTTTTGTTTGGGGAGGGGGGCTCTGGATGGCCGGCTGGCCCTCTGTCCTTCCCACGGAAATACTTTCCACCTTTTTCATGAAAAGTTCAGGACGTGTGTGGCAACAGCTGGCCCAGCAGAACCGCCCCGAAGGCCCGGGCTATTTACACCATCCTTTTAGCACGGGAGTGCAATTAAAAATAAAAGTGATTTTTCAAAGCCCCCAGTGATTTTAAGTGCCCCCCTTTTGGGCGGTCGGAGGGGGCCTGGTGCTCAGAAAGCTGCTAAACCGCAGGCCCCCCAAGTCACAGGTCAACCCCCACCGAGCCTCCCAGCCCAGCCCGGCCCCATGGCAATGGGGGCAGCTCCGCTCGCTGACCTGTCTGCTCCATGAAGGTCCGGATCCCCAGGATGTTGCTGACCGAGTGCGCCGAGGGCCAGGAGCGGTGGATATTGACATGTCCCGGCGCTCCCGGGTGGTTCCCCACCTTGGCCCCGGCGGAGGCCATGGGGCTGGGGTAGGGATACTGGTAAATGGGGTTGTAGGGCAGCGCCGGCTGCGGGGGAGGCTGTTTGCCGCCGTCGTAGGGGCCGGGCTGCGACAGGCTCCCGATTTTGTTCCTCAGGATGCGGCTGATGGAGCTGACCGAGGGCACGTTGTATTTGTCGCAGACGCCGTCCGCCAGCAGCCGGTCGCGGATCTCCCAGGCGAAGATGCCGGGGTCTCCCTGTTTGTAGTCGCGGATGTGCTTCACCACGTTGGGGGTGGTGACCCGGGGCTTGCTCCCGCCGATGGCGCCGGGCAGGATGGAGCCGGTCTCGTTGTAGCGGGCCAGGATCTTGCTCACGCAGCCGTGGGAGACGCGCAGCTGGCGGCTGATGTCGCACGGGCGGATCCCCAGCTGGGCCAACTCCACGATCCGCAGGCGGATGGCGTTGGGCAGGGGCCGCCCGTTCACGAAGACGCCCCCCAGCTGGTTCACCTCGCCGTAGGTCTGCTCTGCGGGGGAGAAGGACGGGTCAGCCCCGCGGGCTGTGCGCCCCCTGCGCAGGACCGGGGAGATCGGAGCCCCGGACCCCGGGAAGCAAGCTCGGATGCGGCGCCTGGAGCTGCGGGGCGCGGAGGACCCTGGCCTGCGATGCTCCCCACCCGCCTCGGGAGCCCCGGAACCAAACTCCTCTTCTCCTCCCGCAGGGTCCCCGCCTCCCGCGCTCCCACGCACCCGCTGCGCCTTACCCATAGCCCGCCAGGAGATGCGCGGCCGGCCGGCCTCTGGCTCCCCGCAGGCGGCGCGGGCTCCGGGACAGTCCCCGAAGGCAGGAGCCGCTCGCCCGAGGTGACCCGCATGGAGCGGGGTGGCTCAGCCCGGCCGGGAGCCCGCAGAGGGTCCGGATCAATTTGACGTGTCTCCACGTCAATCGCGGTGGTCACGCCGGAGTTGGCATTTCATTGGTTCCCGGCCCTGCGAGCGGGCAGAGGCTGGCTGCTTGCGGGACTTTCCGCCCTCCTCTCCCGGCTCCAGCCACGCAGCTGCCTGGCGCAGGGGTCTGTCAGAGGCTGGGTTCCTGCCCCCCCTTTCCGCTCGGGGGGGTCCGTTTTGCAAAGGATGGGGAGGCGCTTGGAGCCGCTTTCTTTAAAAGCCAGGTGCCACCGAGGACACCCCCTCCCCCAGGTTCCTTTTTGGCCTTGATTGACAAGAGGGAGCCGATCCCGGCGGCTCAGCTCCCCATCCGCGGAGCTTCGGGTCAGGTTCCCAGTCGCGTTCAGGGCGGGTCGCCTGTCCACACCTGATCACACTGGCCTCACTCAGGCAGCAAACCCGGCTTCGGCGGGGCGGCTGGTGCAGGAGCCGTCCCGGCCAAAGAAAGCCGCGCAGACATTCCCGTACAGACAAGGAGTCCTGGGACACGGCTACCCCTTTGAGACATTTCCATGCAGTCAGGTCACCGCCAGTCCTCCGGGCTGGCTGCTAAGACATCCCAGGGCAGCCGGGGGGAGGAATCTCTGTTTCCGACAGATCGATGCGGTCTGGCCCGGGTTAGGAGCCCAGTCACCAGAGCCGTCTGGGGGAGACGAGTGTTGCTGTGCCCGAATGGACTCGGGCGCCCCAGCTGCGTGCAGACTCCTCCGAACCCTGTGGGTGACACTGGGAACGGTTCGGAGTGGGAACGGGCCTCCGGCTTGCACTGTGTTGGATTGAAACGTGTGCCCTACACATTGCTCCGGGCTGGATATGGGTAACCGTTAAATGGCGGGGAACAAACAGAGTCCTATGGCACTTTTAAAGACTAACACAGTTATTTATCGCATGAGCTTTCCCGAGAAAATCCCACTTTGTCAGACGCTTCCCATCTTCAAAGCCTCTGACGGCTGTTCTCCCACGAAAGCTCATGCGATAAATAAACCTGTTAGTCTTTAAAAATGCCTCAGGGCTCTGGGTCTGCAATAGACTAACACGGCTCCCCCTTTGGAACTTATTAAATGATGGCTCTCTTTCCCCCAAAGATGTATCACCCTGACTGAGCTAACCTTTACAAGGTCAGAAGAAACGCACAGCCTCCTGTTAGACCGCGGGATTTGTCTTTAACACCAACGCTAACATCTAAAAAGGGAGGGGGGAGCAGATGAATTACCACGGCTTTTAAAAGTCTGTTACACGGCTGTTCCGATGGCACTGGAAAGGGCTGGCAGGCAGAATCCGGACCTATGGTTCTTAAATTGACTAATGACTTTTCAGCCAATAAATCCGATTTGACTTGTAAGACGGAGCCTAACCAGGATAATGCGGAGTATAAAATAATACGTAGTGTAGGAGCTACGAAACGCTCGAAGTCCACACTTTCCCTGGAGCCAAACACCCGTTTATTCCCCGCACCTTAGATCTCCTCCGGGCGCTTTTCGCAGGGCCACTAACTAAATAGCACGTGTCATTTGTCAGCTACTGGGTAATAGACGCAGTTCTTTCGCCTGCAAAGGCTCACAGATGGAAAAGATCAGAACGGAGCAAGGTAACCGCCTTCCCCTGACCCTTTTACCTTGACTCGCTCCTCCAAAAAGAATCGTTGGCTAATAAGCAGCATATATTAATATGTCAATTAGTACGTCGGGGAGTAATAAATTACGAATGCATGATCGGAGCTTTCAGGTCAGCTGGGGGAGGGGGGGAGGCACAACGCTCCGATGAACATTAATCTCTGAATCGTGCTAGATAATGCACGTCTGTGCAAAAAGGGCAGTGAACTGCATGCAGAAAGAAGGAATAGTGCCCCGAGTTTACCACTGACAGGATAGATAGATAGATAGATAGATAGATAGATAGATAGATAGATAGATAGATAGATAGATAGATAGATAGATAGATAGATAGAT
>ML685758.1:564504-759837 GCA_007922175.1 Pelusios castaneus
ATCTATCTATCTATCTATCTATCTATCTATCTATCTATCTATCTATCTATCTATCTATCTATCCGACTGGCTGTTTCAATTCGCCTTTGTCTCGTAGAGCAAAATGATGTGTCTGATTTACAAATTGCGGCCCACGGTGGCTCCACCGTTTCACCCCCAGTGGCCACCCTACGGTCCAGAGACTTGTCTTGTCTTTTCTTTTCTTTCTGATCGTTTCTTCCTGTCCCGCTCAGGTGTTTTACCGAGACCAATCTTAGTGTTAAGCGAAGCTCCCGATTGGTTGGTACCTGGGGAAACAAACCCCGAGGGCAAAGCTAAGGGCGGGGTACCAGTGGCTGAGCACCCTGATCGCCCTCTGATCATTTTTCCCTCGCGAGCCGCATTGGGCAATGGTAGCAGGTGGAGGCCGGGATGAGGGCGGTGTGCCTTCTTACAGGCCCCCTTCCTAGCCAGCCGGTCGGACCGCCTCCCCTCCGAGGCAAATGGGTGTGGCATCAATCAAAGTTTCCGAGGCCAGGAGCGGCAAAATCCTCTCCAGTCACTAGCTCCAAAGACGCTTTCAACTAAAGAGTTCAAACCGGTTGCAGGGTTCCGGGATCAATCTCTCTCCAGGCAGGGCTGTGCCAATCAAGGGCCTGCGGAGCAAGACTAAGACAGACAGAGAGAATGAGATAGACAGAGTAACGTAGACATAGATATGAAGAGAGATGACTATATTGCATAAGAACAAGAGTAACATAATAACAGACTAACATAGACATTACTATAGCTATGAAGAGAGAAATATATTACATAGTAACTGAGTAAAAATAGTAAGATAGAAACACAGAGTAACAAGAGTAATGTACCAAAGGAGTGGCCGTGTTACTCTATTTGCAGAGAAACAGAGTCCTGGGGCACTTTTAAAGACTAACAAATGTATTTATCACCTGAGCTTTCCTGGGAGAAAATCCCACTTCCTCAGAGGCTTTGAAGAATAATGTAGACATAGCTATAGAAATGACGAGAGAATAATATTACATATTACTTAGTGACAGAGTAACATAGAGTAACATAATTCCAAAGGGGGAGCCGTGTTAGTCTATTGTAGAAAGACAACAGAGTCCTGTGGCACTTTTAAAGACTAACAGATTTATTTATCGCATGACTAACATAGAGATAGATATGAAAAGAGACAAATTTATTACATATTACTCTCTCTCTCTAGCCTATTTCATATCAGATGAGATTCAGTGGATTCTCTGCATAGACAGATGTATATTACTTTTGCTGTCACGCAGAGAGAAATACAGTTTGTATATGACTTATCCACCGGTGGGTAGATAAAAGAGCATCTCTCTCCTATTTCGATTACATTTCTCTCTCTCTTATCACAACACGCCCCTCAACTAACGTGTACAGACGCCTCCTCATCTCGAGCAGTACACACGCACGCACGCACGCACACGCACACGCACACACGCACACACACAGCCGTCTCCTAACCAAACTCTTCGCTGGCTCTGCCCAGGATCCGGGCTGCGCTATTTTGATGCGCTGGAACTGGCGCTTGGGCTGCTTCCCTTGGGGAGGGGTGAGAAACGGCCTACTTGGCGTTTCAATAAAGCAGGAGGCAAATTGCCCAAGAGAAGGCAGAGGGGATGGTGTGGTGCCGTGCAATGCACCCCCGCCCCGCCCTTGCACCCCAGTCCTGAAAAGCCAGGACGATGCGGAACCAAGATAAATCTCGCCTGAGACATAGAAAGAGCAAGAAATCATTCTGTGAAACCCTTCCCACTAACCATGAATTCCTCAGACAGCACCCGGGAAATCCCCGTTTCCCCCAGCCTCGAAAGGCGGCTCGCGGGCCTGGCCCTTCCGCACTCCCTTGTAACCAGCTCTCTCGCGTCCACACTGACAGGGACTACAGCAGATCGCGGCGGGGAGCGGGAACCGAGCCTGCCTATTACCATGAAATAACAGGCTTACTTACTCCGGATCCGCCGGCCCAGTTTATTTCGATTCGGCCTTAAGAGTCCACACGCAGGCCCAGATATGCTTTTTGCGTCTCGCTTTATTTGCTGGGCTGGGCCGGTTTGAGCTCGAAAGAGCCGAAAGTCAGCGTGCTGAGAAGGACCAGGAGAGTAATTTCCTTTCCGGCGAGAGGCTGACCTGGGGAAATCGCTCCCATGATAGAGCCGGGCGGGGAAACCCTCTGGCTGCGTTAATTGAGAAGCAAGAGGCTGCGCCGTCTGGAAATGGGTCAAAACGATGTGCTGTTACTTGGAGTGGATTCAGGAAGCGCGTCAGGCAAGGGGGTCTCGGACGTCTCTCTGGTCTTAGATCTCGGAGTCCATCTCGTTCCGGGAAAGCGATTCTTGGAAACAAATCCAGCACGGGACACTCTTGTCTTCACGAAGGTCTGGGGCGCGAGGGCTTGTCCCCTGTAGGTAAAAATGTGTCTGGTTGCTTTCGAATAATACCAACATTTTGAGCACTGGGCTGAAATACTTTTACACAGCAGAAGGTGTGGAGGAGAGGAAATCCAGTCTGCGAAACAGATGGCGTGAAAAGGAGTGTGTCAAAAATACCTGTTACTATATGTATGCAAGTGCTTGTGTAAGGATGTATGTGTGGGTTACACACACACAAACACACCAATATATATATATATATATATACACACACACACACACACACATATATACATATGTATATGTATACACACACACACACACACACACTCATCTCCCAAAACATGCATCTGAGGAAGCGGGTGGCAGCCCACGAAAGCTTATGCCAGAAGAAATTTGTTAGTTTTTAGGCGCCTCAGACTCCCCTTATTTTTGCCCTATACAGACTAACAGGGCTAACCCCTCTGAACTTCTCTCTCTAAACGGCTAGCTAAGCAATGTGGGGGGAGTTGGCCGCAACCTCTATTACTAAATTGTGTGTACACCTACACGTATTATACACATACAGACAAATGTAACCGAATGTGTATCCACGAGATGCCTCTCTGCCATTGCAATGATGCTGTTTCCAGGCAGAAGATGCGCGTTGCAAATTGCAAACGAGTAAAGCACTTGTTTGTGTAAGGGTATTTGTGCAGTATTTTCAAGATGCACGTTTTGAAACACCGCTGCCGCGCTCCGCTCCAAAATCTACAATGGAAGGCAGCCAGTAGGTGTTTAAAGATAAAAACTGCTTCAGCTGAAAACTCGCCGAACTGCAGCGAAACAGGGTTAACATGTTAAGACGAAACTCAAACACCCACGTTTCTCTGCAGCCAGAAGAGACACGGTGCGCTGAATTAGTGGATCCCTAGTAGCCTGGAGAGAGAAAAGGTACGCTTGTGGGATCTTAATGTTTATTTTATTATAAATAGGTCCAGACCGGATGAAATCTTGAATGACCTTTAAATATACAGTCTGTGCAGACTCTAAAGTCTGGAGGGGCTGGGGGGCAGGAGAACAAAAGCAAGCCAGACTATTAATTGGCAAAGAAAAACACTGCCCCCCTTTAATCACGTCACAGGAGTCCCTAGCTTTCTCCCCAAACAAACAAGGTGTGCCCTGGCACTTTTAAAGGCTACCACGTTTATTTATACAACAGAGTCTTGTGGCACTTTTAAAGACTAACAGATTTATTTATCGCATGCGATATCACAAGACTCTGTTGTCTTTCTACAATAGACTAACACGGCTACCCCTTTGGAATTTGACCACGTTTATTTATGGCATGAGCTTTCGTGGGCACAATCCCACTTCAGATTTCCTGGATTTCTCCCCATTCCTTTGCTTCCCATTGTCTCCAGATCCACAAAACCCTTTGGTGAATTATTTAACAGCCTGGCACCATGTTGTTCCCTTTGGTGTCTAGGGAACATCCTCCGTCTTCAGGTCCTCTTAAGTGAACATGTCAAAAGCAGCTACGAGCCTGGGGAGCCTAAATCCCATGTTCAGAAAGGATCTGGTCCCTTGGTTTGGGTCTCAAAGTGTGGTCGGAAGGCCATGGTGCCTAGGCTCCTAAATCACTTAGGCCCAGAAGCTCACGAGAATTTAGGCTCCTCGGGTCAGTGGAAGTCAGGAATCTACAAGCCTCAAAGGAGCGGGGCTTCGGCACTTTAAAAATTGTACCCAAAGATGGGGTGAACTGGGGCTGTTTCTGGAAGTGGGAACGCTCCTAAACCCGGTGAGATCTCGCTGCTGAGAACCCCTTGATCTCGCCTCAGTGTCTCTTGACTCCACCGAGGCCAGTGGAGCGAGCTACCGGTGCTGAAAGCTAGCCCGGTGCTTCGGCAGATTGGTTGTGCGGGGCAGGGGACTCTGTTCCCCTGGGTAGTTCTGCAGCCCCGCACACCGCGATGCGGTGGGAAATCCTCCAGCTCCGAG
The DNA here is from genome assembly GCA_007922175.1 of Pelusios castaneus. Classification (NCBI taxonomy): domain Eukaryota; kingdom Metazoa; phylum Chordata; order Testudines; family Pelomedusidae; genus Pelusios; species Pelusios castaneus. The sequence continues at coordinate 568,878 of ML685758.1, forward strand.
CGGCGCCCACCTGGCGCAGCAGGTGTCTGTTGGGGGATTTCTGATTAGGGGGTGGCCGGACCGGGGACGCTCTGCGAGAAGTTCTTCCAGTCCATCAGACACCAGCCGCACTTCTCCGGCCGGTCCTTCGCACCGGGGACCAGCTGAGTGCGAGCCGCGGCGGTAATGAGATGATCGAGGCGAGCCCGGATCTAGTTAAAACAGTGTGAACAGGCCCGTTGACCGGGAATCGGAGGCACCCACCAAGCCCACTAAGTCCCCTAGCAGCGAGCAAAGGCGCTCCCAGATTTCTGAACGCTGCAGACATTTCTGTAGGCGGATGGAGGAATCCTAGAGATTGGCTTGCCCAAAGCAGCTGCTAAATTGATTTGTCTATCTTTTAGCATCTTCCTGCTCTTTTAAAGGTATCAGAAAAATCTTTACCTATTGCTGAAATTACAGCTCGTGAAAGGGCAGGGAACCCTAGCCATTTAATCTCTCCGTTTCTATTTACTAGGTGGCTCACAGATCCAATAAAAAGCCCTTTTCTCCTGCCAGATTCTCAGGCACCACCCACAACAGATTCTGATTACCCCCTCACTGAACAAAGCATTAAATCTCTGATCCTTGTGAGAGGCTTGTCATCTGGTGCCTTACAAGAAAGAAACACCATATGTCAGATGAGCGATTTTTCACTTATCTATTGTAAGTTTTGCCAAAATATATATCAGAAATGCAGCACTGAATTCTCTAGAAATTTACACAAAATATCCTTCCCCTATTAGAGCAGCTATTAGTTAGTATTTTCTTGAGTGTTCTTGTGTTTTAATGTAATTTACTCTTTGCACATTTAACAAGATAGAAATAATAAGGTTCTTATAGCGGCTATTTATTCCAAGTTTAGTCATGGTTAAAGTCATGAGAAATAACATTTTAAAAATCCTATTAGAACACATTAAAATAAATGTGTGATCATAGAACAGGACCTAAAATGCAGTCTGCTATCTTGTCTGAATCATCTATGGACAGTATCAGATACCAAAAAGAACTCAAAATTAGTTTTGGCAAGTTTTCTAAGCAATTCAATATGGATCAAACTTGAAAATTGATTTTAATTTTCAACATTCTGTTTTCTGACAATTAGCCCCTGACAGATCAAAAAGGGAAATCATTCTCCAAAACTTAATAGATTGTTTGATTCGTTTTGCTTAATCATGGGTCTAATTTTGATAAAAGCGCAGGTTAAGTAATTAATAATGGATTGGCGTCACTCGTCAAAGGCAGTTATTGCTAAGCAAAATAGACACAGATCCAGCCAGGTGATTTAAATTCCACACATCCACTTGGGAACAACAGTAGAGAGTTTTGTATAACAGAATAACCAGCATTGTATTCAATATTGATCAGTTTCACAGATTGCCATGTTCTGCTCAGTTCTAATACTTAACCATTTGTTTATTTCAAATGGGGAGGGGTGATTTTTCTCCCCAGAAATTTGTTTATTATGTTGATTTATTATTTTAGAATTATAATTTCAGTGGTAGTTTTTGAGTCTTACTGCAGAAATCAGTGACTACCCCACATCTATTTTTGTACTGGCAATAAAGTAATATTTTATTGTAGGTTAACCTACCTGTAAATAATTTGAAAGGTTAGAGGCACACAGATCTAGCTACCCCCTTTTTAGACAGCTATGGTTTTTATACATCTATCTAGTGAATCGCACAATTGTAGGCTATGAGTCTGCAAAGACGTATGCACCTTCTTCACTTTTATAATTGTGGCTAGCGCCATAGATTTTAAAATTGTCCTGCCCACGACCAAGCACTTTTAGGACCAGGGGCTTGGTGATAGCTCTTTTACAAGTTGTCCCAGCGCGTGACCTAGAATGACCACTCTGTGTTGAAGTGTCTGTAAGGAAGAGATGGATTTAAGCCTCTCTTCTGGAAATGTTTGATCTTGAGACACATCTGTCAAGTACCTGATGCGGCTCCTTTACGGAAATATTTTCACTAAAAGGTATAATTGACATAGAGATTCAGTTGGGTTGACTTGCAAAGGACTGAACTCAATTTTCTCCTACAGAAAAGTCATTGGCAAAGCATATTTCAAAGAGACCTGTTTTCTTTCACTGTCCTTCTTAGGTGCCATGTACAAACCATAAATGGGACCTACCAAAAATGGATTGACTGGTGTCAGTCTGTTTTTCTCATGGAGGGAAGGAGTTGCATCTCCGTTATGTCTCACAGGCATTTTCCCTGAAGGCAAATGGGAGTTTTGCCATTCACATCAATTGGAGGAGGATCAGGCCTTGTAAAAGCACACAAAGCTCAGAGTAGGTGCATGTGTCAGCAGGCAAAAGTATCAAGTGACATCGTAAATTTTCCAGTGGAAGCCAGCCAAGAAAATGGACAAACAGGGAGCTGCAAGTACGCTTTAAAATGAGCTATGAAACCTTTGATTCTGTACACACTATGGGGTAAGATTTCCTCCCCAAACATGCACATGATGAGTGCTTGTAAGAGAAGCCAACACACAGGGAGGAGAATAAAAGAGATGAACCCTAATGACCTTGATTTTGCCCTCTTGCTTTTTCTACTCCTTTTAGCAAACCCCTCACTGAAGGCTACTATGGCTTTTCATCAAGACGGAGGCCTAATGTAATCAATGGGGGTCCTTCTAGGTCCAACCCTAGGTGAGGCCTGCGTGATGTGGTGTATGAAATGGTCATTACTATAGTCCAAGGCCCTGATCCAGAAAGAACTTAAGCACAATGTGACTGACAGCACAACTATTTAAAGTTTGTGCAAGTGCTTAAAAGTTTTGCTGAGTCAGGGCCTAATATGTTAGTGAATATTTTCTACATTTCTCAGCCTAGTGATGAAGTGAGTTTGTGGCTTAGGCCATGTACACACGATCACTTTATCGCGCATTAACAGTCATTACCACGCAATAACAGCAACAGCGTACACACATGAAATAGGGCTCCTGCGCGTCAACAGCCCAGTTGTAGCGCAATACAAAAACCACCTCGACGAGGGTGGTAGCAGTTAACGCAGAAGAGCTGTTGCGCCTTTCCACTCGTGTGTACGCTTACCGCGCAATGATTGGCCTCTGGAAGTGTCCCAGCATTCCAAAGTCGTCCTCTCTGTTCTTCCCCCACCCGCTCTGTGGCCGTGACAAAACTGTCCCCACCCTGTTTCGATTCCCGGGATTTTCGAATTTCTCCTCTGTTTCACTTCCTGTTCTCTTCCTCATGGAGTGGAGTGCAGCTCCGATCATCAGTAGCAATGGCGGCCCGTCGTGGAAGACGCACACCCATTTGGAGCACGGCAGAGGTGCTGGAGCTGATCAGCATCTGGGGAGAGTCTGCTGTGCAGGCGCAGCTACGTGGCAGCAGGTGAAATTTCGATACATATGGGATAATTTCTCGGGCCATGTCCGAGAGAGGTCATGAGAGAGACACTGTGCAGTGCAGATCAAAAGTGAAGGAGCTAAGAATAACCTATCACCGAGCGAAGGAGGCAAACCGCCGTTCGGGATCAGCGCCTGCTACATGCAGGTACTACAAGGAGATCAAAGCCATCCTCAGTGGGGACCCCACAACCACTGCAAAAAGTCCCGTGGACACATCGGCCCCCCCTCATCCAGTGAATGCCAGACCCAAGCAGGATGAGGACGTGATCGATGAGGAGGAGGAGATGGAGGATGACCTGGAGGAAACCGCAACAGCGTGTAGCCAGGAGCTCTTCTGCACCCCCGCTGAGACGTCCACCCAAGACATGAATTGCAGCGTGTCCTCTGAGGCGGCAGAGGGGGGTTCCGGTAAGTTTCTCTTTCGTGCAGTTATGGCTTCTGCTAAAATATCATTGTCCGGGACGGGGGTGCTTGCTGTCTCAGTCCCCGCTGTGCACGCTCTTTACTCTGCATTCATTAGAAGTGCATCAACACAAGCAGTGATTGTCAAAAAATCATCTGTATTTAGGTCACTAAAGGTTTCCTCGATGTACCGCCAGAGCCTCCTACTCAGGTTAGATGGGATAGCGTATGTGTCTACGCTCCTGTATAAGGATACTTGGCCTCACCAGCTGCAAAGCACAGCCCTGGGAACCATGGCAGCACACAAGGCAGCAGCATACGGTCCCGGCTGGCATCCGACGGTATGTAGGATATGTGTTCTAGCTGGCAGGAGCACTCTGAGGAGAGAGATATCGGGTTCCATCAGTGTGCCCTGTGCAGAATGTTAGCCCCCAGTAAGGTTTCTATTAGGACGTACCTTGTCCACTTCAGCGAAGCATAGGATGTTGACTGCCTTGTACCTTCCAGTGGAATGTGCTAGTGGAAGGTTACATTGGTTATCTAGGCTATGTGTTAACAATAGCTTTATTATTCTTTTTTTTATTAGATTCGACCTTCACAAGGCCGGTGTCTACCCCAGCTGACCGCATGAGAAACATTTGGTGGTGTGCTAGCAGAAACAGGGAGGATATGTTTCAGGAGCTGATGAAAACAACAGAGGCATCCACGAGGGAGAATCGAGCCTGGAGAGAGGAATCCCAACAGAGGAGGCAGAAACACAGGGACGAACTGATAAGCGTCATGAAGGAGCAAACAGAACTGCTCAAGAGCATGATTGCTCTGCAGACCCAGGCGATTAATGTACAGGCTCCACTCCAGACAGTTCAGCCATGTCTGCCTTCCACACCCCGTAGTCCTTCAAAGCATTTATTTGAAGGCCACCCATCCCCCTGGTACACTGCAACATCCAGTCCCTCACAGAGCTACTTTTTAGAGACCCGCAGCTACACCTACCTGTAACCCCTCCAAAACCCCCCAACCACCACCACCCCCTTTTTATCTTTTAATAAAAACAGTAACAGAAAATTTGAAGAGTGGCTTTATTTGTACACAGTGAAAATTTCATAAGGTGCACTTGATGCGTCCTTGAAGTGAACTACGGGAGGGCATCATTGAAATGCTCCCTGAGTGCCTCCCTTATGCGAGCAGCTCCTCGTTGGGCCCCCCCTAATACTCCTAGTGGCTGGCTGTTCGTATGCTTCCTCGAGGCGCTGTGCCTCCATAGCCCACCCCGGGGAAAACTTTTCTCCCCTATTTTCACAAATGTTATGAAGGACACAGCACGCCGCAATTACAGCAGGGATGTTATCCTTGTCCAAGTCCAGCCTCCCATATAAACAGCACCAGCGCCCTTTTAAGCAGCTGAAGGCACACTCCACAGTCATTCTGCAGCAGCTCAATCGGTAATTGAACTGCTCCTTGCTGAGATCCAGGTTCCCGGTGTACGGCTTCATGAGCCATGGCATCAGTGGGTATGCTGGGTCTCCAAGGATGACTATGGGCATCTCCATATCCCCCACAATAATATTTTGATCTGGGAAGAAGCTACCCCCTTGCAGCTTCCGGTACAGTCCAGTGTTTCTGAAAATGTGGGCATCATGCACCTTTCCCGACCACCCAGCATTGATGTCCGTAAAACGCCCCTTGTGATCCACGAGTGCTTGCAGCACCATGGAGAAGTAGCCCTTCCTGTTGATGTACTCGGTCGCGAGATGGTCTAGAGCCAAAATCGGGATATGTGTGCCATCTATGGCTCCCCCGCAGTTAGGGAATCCCAGGGCAGCAAAGCCCTCCACAATCTCACAAACATTGCCCAACGTCACCATCCTCCGTAGCAGAACGTTATTGATGGCTCGGCACACTTGTGGAGGGATAATCCAATGGTGAATCTCCCGACTCCAAACTGGTTTGCAACTGACTGGTAGCAGTCAGGAGTCGCCATCTTCCAGACAGCAATCGCAACACTCTTCTCCAAGGTTAGGGCTGACCTCATGTTGGTGTCTTTACGTCGCAGGGCAGAGGCCAACTCTGAACACAGTTCCAGAAAGGTTGCTTTCCGCATTCGAAAGTTCTGTACCCACTGCTCGTCATCCCACAGCTGCATAACAATGCAATCCCACCACTCTGTGCTCGTCTCTCGCAACCAGAAACGGCGTTGCACTGTGTGCAGATGATCGGTGAAGGAGCTGAGCAATGCGGTGCTGTTGCTCTGCATGGCATCGATCAGCCTCTGCTCCTTGGCGTCCTCGTCTGATTCGGAGCTCATTGCGTACTGAGCAACCAGCCGAGATGTATTTAGAATGCTGAAGGCGACAGTGGAGATCAGAGCAGGATCCATGCTGTCACTGTTGTGATTGCTCGCAAGTAGTGCGTCACTGCACTGTTGAAAATAGGCGCAAGTTGCTATTGGCCATGAAGAAGACACAAGAGGAACACAGTGCACCACGGGAAACTGAGAGTTTACCCATGGCACTTTGCGTTCCTTTCCTTCATCCCAGGATTCCAAGCGCTGATTGAGGGAAAATTGAACTGTGGGATAGGTGCCCAGAATTCATTGCGCTACACCGCGATATTGCAAAGAATGCTGTTGCGTTGCAAGGAGCGACGTGTGTACGCGCTCTCCCGCAATAAAGGTCACGTGTTTTTTATACTGCGATTGCCATGTTGAGCTGTAATCTGATCGTGTGTACATAGCCTTAGTTGAATGAGCTGCAGCCCAGGAGAAGAGTGGTTTTTCCTCCCCGTCCTTTGTGTTATATCTGGCCTTCCTTGGGGCTTCTATGGTGAAAAGGAGAACAGGATCTGCTCTTCAATTAGATCTTCATTTGTAGCTCCATTTTTAGCTTCCCTAGTCAATATTATTTTCCTGTTTGCTCGCTTTCTTTCACTGTTAACACTTGAAATCACCTGACAAGATCCTTTTCCTTCTCTCCTTTTGGAATGACAGCCCCTAAAACAATCAGTCCCAGATTTTAAAGGAGAACCTTTCTGAGCTCGGACAAGGAAGCTGGCAATGGCAGATGCTGATTCAACAGAATGCTAGCCAAAGTCATTTCCCATTGATGTCTGGGGAGGTTGTAAGTGCTGAGTGTGATGCTGTCTGGATTTAGGGAACCATTTATTATATTATTTTGTATTAATATTTTATAATTGTTATAATCCATAGGAACTATGCCATGTCTGGTGTCAATAGAAAGGTAGTAATTTGTGGGGAATGATTATATAGTTTATGTGTAGGATTCGTATTCATATTAGAAGTTAGGAATATGATTGTTATATTTTAACTTGTGTGAGTCTGGGGAAATTCCCCAGGCTGAATGTCTACCCAGCTATTGTCCCCTTAATGGCCCATTAAGGAAGCTCCCAGGTCTAATGGGCCGAGGGAGAAAACCTGTTGAGCCATTAGGACTTGAACATGTGACTCAACTCCAGTTTGATTGGAGAGAACTGCACACAGCATGGAGAAGGCCAGAGGTGATAAAAGGCAGCAGCCCCAACTCCATCTTGTTCTCAAGTCCCCAGTCTACAGCCAACACCCATCTCTGGAACTATTCCTCTGCGACTGGACAAAGGATTGAGGCCCACCCAGGTGCTGGGTGTTTATCAGAGGAACAAGCCTGCAAACTCCAAAGGAACAAGCCTGCAAACTGCTTTACATGAACTTTAAATCATTTGTATGTATGTTATTCACTTTGACCCTTTAACATCGCTCATACTTTGCTTCTTTTCTTTTATATTAAACCTTTAGTTGTAGTTGCTAAAGGATTGGCTACCAGTGTGGTATTTTGGGTAAGATCCAAACCTATATTGTTCTGTGTGCTGTGGCTGGCCCTTTGGGGTCAGGAGAACCTATTTCTTTAAGGGACCGTGTGGCTAGGTGGGAGCCAGAGAAGCTGGAGTGCAATAAATGGAGCTGTTTCTATTTTGGGCAGATTTCTTGGGACCCAGTGTGGGGAACCAGAAGCCTGGTTGTGACTGATAGGGAGACTGGTTTAAGTACCACCCATCAGTGTTTGGGGAGTTTGGCTCCCGGTTTTGCAGCTTGCCCTGATTTTTGCATGTCCAGGAGGGTATCCCAGGAGACCCCGGTCACACTGAGTCCCTTGCAGGATGTGTGTGACCTCTTATGGGATGAGATCTTTAATTACACTTAGATAACTGTCTCTCAATACAGTACCCACTAAGAGTCTTTCCGTTAACTTCATTCAACCAGCCCCATAATTCATAGAAAAAGAAAGAGACCAAAAATTACTTTCCTTTAGGCTCCACTCCTTCAATGTCTACACTACAAAGTTAAATCGACTTAATTCAAGATGACAGTCAGCTGCTGCAGTAATTAGAGTCCGGTCTACACTGCCAGAAAAATTTGGCACCAGTCGATGGAACTTACGCAAGCTATCCAGGGTAGTTTATGTAACTTCTTTTGACTTCCTAACTCCCCTTCAATGTGGTGTCATCACTGCAGCACTTGAGGGAGCGGTTCCATTAAGCTGATTTCTGGATCAAATGGCAGCGACTTTGCCACCATCAGTGTACATGTGTCCTAAGTCAGTCAGTCAATCAGTTGGGTGTGTCCACACCATGTTCATTGTATTGGTGGAGTGCGTCCTTACTCGCAGCACTTGCACCAATGCATACGAGACCTCCACGAAAGCAATATCTCCATTGTTATCATTGCCAGTCTTGTGCTCCATAACATCTGTGAGACAAAGGGAAAGAAGTTTCTGCCGGGGTAGGGTACAGTGGTGGATATGCTGGCAGCCAATTTTGAGCAGCCAGATATCAGGGCAATAAGAAGAGCCCAGCAAGGAGCACCGTCCCTGACAGGATTTGAAAACCCAGTTCAGCAATGAGCCATAGTACCATGTCACTTCTCTGCATTATGCCTTTCTACACAATCTTTGTCACTGCACCTCCCAGTCCCACCAAGTGCCAAGGCTTGGAATAGAAAGTTGTTCTTTCTCGGAACATTGACTTTTATTGCACAAACTGAAAGAGCAGGGAAATAACTGAACCTTGGGCAAACAGTGCGATTAAAAGTGGGAGGGGAGAAACTAGGTCAACTTGCCTGTGAAAACACAGAAGGTACCCGATTGGCCGCTTGTTCTTCTTAGAACCCTCCCCTGCTGTTGATTGGAAGGGATACTGCACATTTTCCTCATCCCCCCCTCCCCCTGAACATTTTGGGGAGGAGGACTGTGATGTTTGTAGGCTGTTCTGCAGAAGGACTCTAGCCTCAAGCCACTTGTCCCAAAGCTCAGCCAGATGCCTCAGCCTGTCTGTTTGGTCCCTCATAATACATTGCATCTCATTCTGTGTGGCCACTCTTACTCCTGCGATGTTCTCCATGTCCAGTTTTTCAGACAATGAGATCCTCCAGGATCTTAGAGCCATGTCAACTGAACCAGAGACGTTCATTATCTCATTGAACGTGTCTTCATGTGTTTTTCTCCCTTCTCTCCCCCTTCTAATCTGTGACAGCCTCTCTGCTAGTATGCTGGATATGCTGAAGGCCATGCTTTCCACTGTAAGGCATGTACAGAACAAGGCAACCATCAGGTGCATCTACACTGGCAACTTAGGTCAACTTAAGGACACTTAAGTCGAGCTAAACAAAGCCGCGTCCACACTGGGCTTTTCTTAAGTCAACTTAAGCATTTCCTTAAATTGACTTAAGGAAAGCTTAAGTCGACTTATAACACCTCCTTTTAGGTTGATTTAAGCCTTAAATTGACTCCATAAGTCGATTTAAGGACAATGTAGACGGGGATTAACACTGAAAATGTAGTATGGACCAGATTAAATTAAGTCGACTTAAGCAAGCTGAAGTCGACTTAATTTGTAAATGTAGACGCACCCTCTGCGAGCTGGAAGCAGAAACATCCCACATGTTGGATGGAAGGGCATGATAGAAGGGAGGCTGAAGGGCAACCTCTGGGCTCAGGAGATCTAGGCAGCTGGATGGAGGTTCCAACACTTGGGGGTGGGAGGTCTCAATAGTACTGTGCTCTCAGAGCGTGCTGAGGGACCTGGAAGATTGGGACAGTGGCTGGACTCTGTTCAGACCCCAGGATCTCGAAATATTCTTGGGATCTAAAGCAGAGAAGGGAGCTTGCTAAGATCTGTGACAACATGTATGGCCCAGAGATTCCTATCCCGACTCTAAGGGTATGTCTACACTTGAAAAGTTAAGCTGACTCTGTTAAGTTGTTTTAACTTTTCAAGTGTAGGCACAGTGGAGAGCCATGGCTCTCCTCTGAGAAGGGAGCTGGGGTCCCCTGCACAAAGATCCCATGTCTCCCTTCTCTCTGGGATCCACAGCTTCCCGGCAGAAGGAAGCCGCAAGTCCTTCCTGCCGGGGACCGCGGCTTCCCAGCAGAAGGAAGCCATGGGTCCCGTCTGCCGGGAAGCTGCAGGTCCCAGCAAGAAGGGAGCTCCCTTCTCCCCAGCCCTAGGTCGACTTAGGAAATTAAGTCGACTTAGGGCGTCCATAATGGCTTCAGGTCGACTTAACAGGTCGACTTAAGCGTTAAGTCAACCTAAGCGTTAAGTCGACCTAACAACTGGTAGTTATTAAGTCAACTTAAGGACACCCTTAAGTTGACTTAATGAAAGGCTGGTGTGGACCTGGAGTAATTTAGGTCGACTTAAGCATCCTTAAGTCGACCTAAATTGCTAGTGTAGACATACCCTAAGATCTTATGAGTTAGTCCTAAATTCCTACCTCCTGGCATTTCTTCCTGTCTCTTTCAGGTTTAATACTGAAAGTTTAATACTGCTTCATTCCAGGAAATGCCTTAGCTGGCTCTGGATTGTACAGCGAGCTTGCCTGTCAATTCACGGTTCCTCCATAAAGCCTGGTAATATTTATGCTGATTGGGGAGAGCTGGAAAGTCAGCACCTAGGCTCTGGGCATAGGTCTGACCCAGTGCATTACATCACATACTCATGCTACGAAGGCATGTCTGATCTTCCTAGGCACCTCAGATGACCCACTGAAACACAAACCTCAAGGCATTCGATTGATGCATTTAGGCACATCCCTGAACACAGCTCCTCCACTCCTTAAGTAGCCCTGGGAGCTAGGAGCATTGGACACTCCTCCAAGTCACAATTGCACCTCTTCTTCCTTTTTCTAAGGGGCACTAATGCAGTACTGGATTATACTAGGGGAAAATTAAGACACTTCTTTTGTATGTTCAGCAATGCTGGCCCATGAGAAGAGGGAATGGGATTATGGCTTGTTCACCTGCACTGAGGAAGAAGTAAGGTGGCTGTGACCAGCACTGGTGTATATGAGAATACAACGATCCCCTGGATTTACCAAGAGAATTTCATGTTAGGCTTTCATTAGAGACCTATGTCACACTGGTCATCATAACCGTTGTGAGATGTATGGATGGACAGCATGCAGGGAGATGTGTATAGACTAAAAAGTATGTTTTCTCCATCTGTAGTTAAAAACAACTCACACAAAGCATGTCTTGAGACCAACTCCTCCAGACTGTTGCTGGGAGATGTTTATTTTAAGGATGGACCATTGTGTGTTGTATGTCAAACAATAGAAGTTCATTAGTATTCTACGTCAAATGCTAATAAAGAGGAGGTGGAGACTTGGGGAGAAAAGTAATAGGAACAGGTAAACTGCCAGGGGAGAAACCTATCTTGAGGTGGTCATCAAAGGTCTGTTCTGCTATATTTAGGGGTGCAAAGAGACACTCTGGCATCCTTCACCTAGCAAGCAAGCAGACCGTAAGTTTGCTTCCTTGAAAAGGATCTCTGCCGGTATTGGTTGAAAATGGTGAAGAGAAATTTGAGTGAAATGATCTTCTTTAGGCAGAGGGTTGCCAATTTTGGTTGGACATATTCCTAGCAGTTTCATCACATGACATAATCTTTAATTCCAGGAGACTCCAAGACAATCTTGGAGGGTTGGCAACCCTAGTGAGATAGCAGGATAACTTGTTAGTTAAACAAACAAGGTTAAGTTTAGGCTTTAGAATGTGTTATAATGTTATTTTATATGTAACCACTTGTTTCCCATCTCTCCTACCAGCATGTATGTGAATCTCTATTCTTTCTCACATTTCCCTTAATTGAATACAAGTGCTGTGCGTAATACAGGACGGGTGGCCAATCTTCGTATCCTGTTCCTTGGGGAACAGAGGGACTGGGGTTTCTCTGGGTATCCAGTGATCAGGGAGATGCTTTGAAGGGACTCTGGGGCTAGGCTATATCTGCTTGTTAACCTGCAAGCCAAAGACAAGGCTGATGTAGACCAGAGGAGGGTGCTTGAGTTCCCACTTTAAATCCTAAGAGTGGCAGAGCTGCAGTGATCTGTTGATTCTAACAAGGTGATTCACAGCCTGGGTGCCTTGAGGGGCATCGCATTGTCTGCTGTACCTACAACCCTGGTTCCCAGCCCTCGGTAGGGCGTTCCTATTGCTTGCCCGGCCCTGTGATCTGAGCCAGAATGTAGCCAAATATCTTGCTCTCCAGGTCAACATTTATTTTAATGTATGGTACATCTCCTGAGACAATTTTATTTCCCTCTGTTATCTTTGGTCTTTTTTCCTTGCACCCATTCTAATGGAATGGCTTAGTGAAGTTCTATGACATCTAGTAAGGGTTGACAACCTTGCATTTTAGTTTTTACTGACGAGGGATGGATTTAAGTATGTACTTAAAGTGAAATATGTGGTTTAATACTTACCTGAATTGAGGGCTGGACTGAGTGTCTCATTTGCTGGTAGAACAAGACTAAGGATTAAAAGAAAAAATACTACCAAAATAGAAAAGTATTGATTACAGATTGTTGGTCTGAGATATCCTGCCAGCTAAGGGAAAAATAGATCTTTGCAGAAAAATGGTACACTATGTGTTTAATTGATCTGACTTCCTAGACTTGTATGAGTAAATATAATTTGTATAACCAGCACTAAGTCTTTCAGCAAATATTTTCTGCGTATTAAAGTGCAGTCAAGTTTGTGACTTTAATTCTAGTTTTCTCTCGCCTTCTGTCATCTTTCTGTTTTGAAAGACAATACTCTTTTAGACAACAGAGTCTTGTGGCACTTTTAAAGACTAACAGATTTATTAATCGCATGAGCTTTGCGATTAATAAATCTGTTAGTCTTTAAAAGTGCCACAAGACTCTGTTGTCTTTCTACAATAGACTAACACGGCTACCCCTTTGGAATTTGAATACTCTTTTAGACATTTTAATGGCATGAGTAAAGCTTTATAGATTATTTACCAAGTAACCACAATAAAGGTACCAGGAATGTCTGTCTTGTTCTTTAATGTATCAGGAATAGTGGGCCATATTGCATAGACCTGAAATAAACTATGGCTAACCTATAAGAGACTAGGCAGTTAGAGATAGTCAGATTTTTTTTTTTTTTTTTTTTTGGTAGCAAAACTTTTCCATTGGGAAATGCTGAAGCTGAAACTTTTCACAAAATGTACCAGTTTGAATTGCATTCAAAATTTTCATTGTAGAGGTTTTTGGATCCAGGATGGGAATTTCTGGTGAAAACCACAGAGAAAATGAAAGACCGTGACTCTATAGCCCAGTGGTTAGGGGAGTCACCTATGAATGATATGAGAAATCTGGTTTCAAGTTCCCAGGTGAGGAATTTCAAAAGGCCTAGTTTCATTCCTTATTGAAATGAAAACAAATGTTGAGCCCCCAACATTTTTCATGAAACAGAATTCTTGTTTTCAGCCCTCCCTACATACAACTGCAGGTATCCTTTGGCCTATATTTTCAAAAGTGACTCAAGATTCAGGGTGTCTCAATTTTTTGGGTGCCCATATCAAGAGTTCTTAAAGAGGCCTGATTTTCAGAGTGCTCTATAAAAGAGAGATGTCTGTATTTATGTTAATAGGCAAAATGAGAGGAAATGGCATTCAAAATTATGCACTGTCCTTAGGATCTGTAGGGTGCAAATGTCTTCCAGTGTGCATGAAGCTCTTGGGAGCTGCTGAATGCTTCTTGAAAATCATGCTCCTTTTCAATAGCTCATGTTTGACACCCAGAAACTGAGGCAGCCAGAATCACTAGTCAGTATCGGGTCTGAAAATGAAGGGAAGATTTTCAAAAGCACACAGGACAGGCCTCCAGTTTCAGGATTTGGATGAACATTTTTTTTTATCAAATTAATTTTTTAGTGGAAAATGCAGATGCAGTAATACAGACACATTTTGCAAATTTGTGTCAAGTGTGCCAAGTTATTTCAGAGGGGGGGGGATGAATTCAGAAAAATTAGGACTGTTTTTTATTCAAAACATCTTTGTTTAAAAATTTCCTTTTAATTTTTTTTAAATGTTAAAAATGCTCAAAATAAACCTTTTTATTTTAAATTCAGTCCAAAATGATGTTTTCATCTTTTCAAGTTGCTGGACACCTGAAAGAAGAAAAAAATATTTTCAGTTAAACCTGAAACAACATTTTTGAAAATTCCAGTGAAACCCCCAAAATCAGATTTTTCTGTTTAGTACACCAGGCTAGGACGTAGCATGGAGAAATGGCCAGCATATCCTCATAATCACTTTTCTCAACAAACCAGCTGCCGTTACCAAACTGAGGATGAACAGGTGATATGCCCAGTTCTCTAAAATTAAACATCCACAGCAACTAATTTTGCTGGGAATAAGTTTCTCTGATTCAAAACAACAGATAATAGCTAATAAGAGAAACATTTCTGTCATAAACACTGCTCAGGCATTCACCATGTGCAATAATTTATATTCTCTGGTCTAGTGGGTTTTGTATCAGCAGGCCTAATGACTGTTTCTGTTTAATTTTCTGCTGCTTAATTGCAGGGGAACACTTCAACACCATTAAATTGAAACAAGCTACCAGCTTTTTCTTGCCTGTGTTTCTGGCACGGTTCCAAATGACGTTTAAAGCAATCTCAGATGTTTAATTCCTGCCACACAGGCTGCTTGCTAAGAGGGGAAAGAAAATACTGCAACCCACCTAACTATATTAAAGTTTAAAAGCGTTCCATACAAAAGAAAGTTTGGGCTAAACTTTCTGGGACGTGTTTTGCTTGCACTCAACCAATGTAAATCTGGAGCAACTGTTTAAGTCAGCAAAGTTACTCTGGAGTCACACCATTGAAAGTAGGGGCTGAGATCTGATGAGATCCTCAACTCTGCTCCACTCCCTTTACACCAGATGAAGTACAATGGGCTGAAAAGCTGCAGTTAAAGCCTGGAGAGGATTTCTGCAGCACTGCATAAGGATGTCTTCCCTTCCCACCACGACCTCATTGCAAGCTTCAGTGTAGGAGACATGCCAAAGTGGGACTGCATATCTTACAACTCTGCAGGAATTCTGGGGGACTGCTGTGATTTAGGCAGATAGCCCTGAGGGGCCTAATTTACTCCAGCCCCCAGGGCAGCCCAGGATTGGCAGGACTCAAGTCACACTTTGACCTGCCTCTCCCTCTGGGCTGTGAGATCTTTCTGTGATGGGCCCTAAAGAAAATCCCACTCTTTGTAGGCTAACCAAACTTTCTTGTTCTGTGTCTACCTCTCCTTTGCTTAACGAGGTAAGAGTATTTCAAAGATTTCTGATGAGGGTGCTATCACTTTTTTGAAAATGAATGCAGTGATTTTGAGTCTTTTGAGTGTCTCACACCCAGCATGACCTGCAGGGTACTCTGTCTTAGTCATTTTTTTTTCTCTTTTTAATCTTAAAGCAAATTTTTAAACCTGGAAGCACCCCTGACTTCAGGTAGACATTGAAAGGAGTAAGAGGAAATGCAGTTGCTCTGTAGGATTGAATTGTTTGGAAATGGATGGTTAGAATTAGTATGTGTCTTTACAATATCATTCTTAGGCGTATTGTTTGCATCTGACAGTTTTTCTTTTAAGATTAATATGCTTATGAAAACCTGGTGCATTGCTCCATGAGGCCAGCTTGAAATCCATCAGCATTACCGTCATAATGACACAATTCTGGGAGAGCAAACTAAATGACAAACAGAATCTGGTTTTCAGAGGCCAGTGTGTGTTGAAGAGAAATGATCTGAAGCGAAATCTGGCCTCCATCCAGACACTCTTCCTGCTCTACTGCTGGCAGTACCAAAAGTTGGGGGGGAGGAGAGAGAAACAAGGGAGTGGAAGAAAACAAAATTAAGGGCAGGGGAAGGGGAAGAACTCCAAACCCCTAGTATTTGGTCTCTTTTAGAAAACAAGAGGACAGAAAATGCCCATAATCGTTGTTAAAGTTTTGAGAAAACTTGCTTCTTGCATGTCTAAATCATCTCATCATGGAGCTGCTAAAATAAAGCCATTAAAGCAAGTAATGTTTAAGGGCGGGGGGGTTGGGGGGTTTTACATCTTGTTGACATGCAGTCTTCTGAAAATTAAAACATCATGACCCAGATTGATAGCCTGTGTAAACTGGTATCACCCTGCTCTCTTCATCAGAGCTACGCTGCTTTACGCCAGTTGAGAATCCAGCCCCACAACTGTAAAAAACAAATCAGTGTACATGGAAAGCCTATTCAATATTAATACATGTTGTAGACGGATACAACTGATACATTTAACTCTCCTTTTGCGGTGTCATTAAATACAATGAAAAGGCTCTATAGAAAATTCTAATCCACACCAAAGCTAAAACTACCATTCTTTCAGTAGCATCTGAGAGGTCCTTTTGTGCTAGGTGCTATATAGACACACACGAGGCTGTCCATGCCTCAAAGAGTTTACCGTCTCGCCAGACAACAAGGAGGGCAGGAAGCTTTATTCTGCCCAGTTTGCAGAGATGCAGTGATTTTCCCACGATCACAGAGGAAGAGTAGTGGGGAGCCAAGCTGTATATCCAGCCACTACCTTAGCCATCTTCCTCTAATTATACTATTAAGACATTTATTTCCCAGGTTTGGCTACATCACCCACTGCTGGAAAATGGGCATCTAGTGCACCACACACTCATGAAGCAAAAATTGGCAGCAAAAATTGAAAAACTCCCGACTGCTGCCAGGGTGTTAAGGTCCAAAATTGAGGGTAGGGAGCTTCTCTCTCCTGTATTCCTAGTGCCCCTGCTTCCCTACCCTGCACCTAAACAGCAGAGAGAAGGAAGAATTCATCAAACGGGGATGCTGAGGTGTAAGGAATGGGGCAAGGGAGGAAAAGCTTTGAGGCAGGTTCTGGAGGAGAGGGGAAAGGGAATAAATACCTAGAGGAAGGGGTGTTAGGAGCAGGAGCAGAGAAGGAGGGATAAAAGCAACAGAGAAGGGTCTGAATTTAGGTCACATGGGGCAACCTTAATTCAGTCAATTGCTACCTTGTGCACAACCTCAGTGTTCTGTTAACATAGTTTTTGGGGAGCTGTAGCATAAATTGAGCTTTTTTGTAACTCCTTCCCCGGCTGCAGCACAACTCTTGGATGGTACAATGGGACAGCCTAGTTTGTCAATTGACTGATCTTTGACTACTGGTGGTGGATATGCCAGTGGCCTAAGAAGGGAGGGTAGATGGGGGGGTTCTGAGTTATTACAGAGAATTCTTTCTTGGGTGATTGGTGGGTGAGACTTGCCCACATGCTCAGGGTTTAATTGATCACCATATGTGGGGTCGGGAAGGGATTTCCCCCAGGGCAGATTGACAAGGGCTCTGGGGATTTTTCGCCTTTGTCTGTAGCATGAGGTGGGGCTCACTTGCTGGTAGATTCTCTGTATCTTAAAGTCTTTAAATCAGGATTTGAGGACTTTAATAATTCAGTCATAGGTTAGAGGCTTATTGCAGGAGTGGGTGGGTGAGGTTCTGTGGCTGCATTGAGCAGGAGGTCAGACTAGTTGATCATATTGGTCCCTTCTGACCTTAGAGTTTATGGCTATGTCTGCACTTATGAAGTTAAGTCGACTTTGTTAAGTTGATTTAACAAGGTCAACTTTAAGTCGACTTAAAGTCAACCTTGTTAAGTCGACTTAACAGAGTGGCTACACTTTAAGTTGACTTAAGTCAACCTTGTTAAGTTGACTTAACAGTAGACATAGCCATCCACCCTGGCTTTAAGTCGACTTAAGAAGTCAACTTATGGCGTAGGTCGACCTTCAGAGATGGTGTTATTAAGTTGACTTAAGCTGTTATTAAGTCGACTTAAGGAAGCGCTTAAGTCGACTTAATAAAAGCCCAGTGTGGATGTGGCTTTGTTTAGGTCAACCTCACTTGCCCGTGTAGACACACCCTCTGAGTCTTCACTGCCTTCCATGCAAGGAATGCTCCTACAAGACACAACTGAGTCCTGGGTTGTTCTCTCTCCCCTGTCTTTTATGGCATCCACAGCCCATAGTCTATTTTTGTGCACATGGTAACAAAGAAAACCACAGTTTTACCCAGAGATTTGCCTTTCTCTCTCTATAACAATCCAACACCAGCTCTCAAACTGAGATGATCGCATGAGTCAATGAAGCTCTAACATTTACTTTCTGCCATTAGACTTCTATGAATAGGATCCTCAGCGGGATATTTCAAGTGCATTAGAAGCTGAACATCCTCAAGAGCATTCATGAAGGGCCACATGATTACAACTTTAGCTTACGTCTATGACTAGAATTAATTCGGACTCTCTCATTCCTCTTTTGATCATTATCTCAAGAGGCGACACAATCTGCTATTTCTCTTCCTATTATCTCTATCTCAAAATGACCATACAAAATTAATTTAATTCTCTTCAACAGATGGATGAGCTAGGATAGACTCGAAGGTTTGATACAGCATGCGTCCGTCTGTGATATATCTTCTTTGTGTGATAACGACACAAGCAAAAGAAAGAGGCATATTTTGATAAAGTTTCTAATCAAACTGGGACTTATTCAGTCCTCAGAAGCATTACTGCAGGAACACAAAGAACATGAGTCCAGTTTTTACAACCAACCTAAAGAGTAAAATCACATGGGTGCCCTCTTTTGTGTTTCCCGGTAGTGGAATGGTTACGTGTATTATTTATTATTTGTAGTATAGCTAAGAGTTCCCAGGTGAAATAAAGGGCTATTGTACTAGATGTTGCACAAACAGATAGTAAGAGAGTCCCTGCCCCAAAGGATGGGAGGGGAAACCAAGGCATAGGTTGGGCAAGTTGTCAGCCACTATTCAGTGGCAGAGCTAGAAGTATGGTGTTCCCCCATAGTGGATGTGTATTTGGCATGAAATGAGTCCTTTAGCTCTTTGGCTTCCAAACAACACCTCCTATCACCGTGTCACCACACAAGCAGCTGGAATTGCCCAGATAAGAGGCCTGGGCAATGGTCTGGAAAGAACCAGCAGGAGCTGTTCCAGAGACCTTGCTGCAGGAAACCCTTGGATAGCAGAGTCAAGAGCAGAGCGCCTCATACTGGGTGCACTGGGGTTCAGCGCTCAGATATCACCCAAGGTACAAAAAGTGATCTGGCTGTGATGCCTCAAAGATGCTATTGTAGGCTTGACGCTGCTTTGCAAAGGACCCTGAGTGACTGGGTTAGGCCGCCAAGCGTATATGGATTCCTGCAATCATCTCCCCTCTCTGCTTTGAGCATGTCCATGGAAGAAGAAAATATCTGGGGACCCCGGGGAAGAGCTGCTTGGCACTCAGGGGCTTTGACAGATGTGCTGGGAGGATCCTGATGCTGTCTCAGCGTCTCTGGCTGAGCCAGAAGTCGGCACCTCCATCGTCACGCACTGGATCCACCATTCTGTGGAGGAGTCAGTGCTTGATGAAGGCCATAGGTTCACTGGTGATGATGGCGGGAGCAACATCATCTCACTGGGCTTACTGGGGTGGGGGCCTGTATGCCTATACCATTATAACCTCCCCCTTTTTTCCCTGGGTGACTTGGGAACAGGCAACATTCACATGAGTATCCTCTCTCCACCCTGCTGCTGCAGTCCCTTTGCTCCTACAGGAATTTGAAGTTGATGATGTTCCACCTTGCTGGACCCTGTATACCCTCAGCGGCATGCCTTGGGAGCCTCCAGGACTAACCGTTTAATAATAATAATAATAATAATAATAATAATCTGAGGCATGGGTCTTATTCAAACATATCAGTTATGATACTATACACCCAACATAAATGAATTAAAGTTAACACACCTTTACTTAACAAACTAAGGAAATATGGTATGACAGGCTGAAATTAAACCTCTATTTTAAATCTACAAGGGCAGCTGTATAAATTAACTACCAAATGTAGTATAATACAGTAATACATGAAACGTATCTTGCTGGCATTTACACTGCCACTGTTTACCCCCCACCTCCAGAGTGTACACGTCTCTAGAGCTTAGCGCCCCAACTCCTGGCTTGAGTGGGTGCATTTGAGGATCTGGCAAAGGAGACATTACTGCATTCTGTTGGTTCAGTGTATCCATGCAGCCAAATGATCAAACTCCAGATCTGGAGTTGGTCCAACCACATGTCAACAACCCAGGCCCTGGCTTGAAGAGAAACCTCTCTGCTTCATCTCAGGCCCAGCCAAATTCTCTCTGCTGTGCTCCCTTCTTTTGCATACCCTGCCCCAAAAGAAGAGGGTGCTCCAAGCCCATCTCAGTCAGCTCCTGGCTCAGTCCCTGCTTTAGCTTCATCAAAGCTACCGACCTCCCTGCTCAAACAAAACTCCAGCAGGCTCCCCACAGCAGCCTTAAGACCCCCAGCAGCAACTTCCAGCATGGATGGCACTTCCCCCCAAAATAACACTCCCCCCCCATGCTTGTTCTGTGCTCCCTGGAGGAAGAAGTATGTTGCTCTCTTTTCCCCCAAAGCATCATGGGAGTTGTAGTCTCCCAGGCAGGATGTGCAGCACACAGGCTCTTCTGTACTGTAAACTCCCAATTAAGTTCTGAGGCCCCTCCAGTACAGGATGCTGACACCAATATGCATGACCCCCACCAAGAGCCCTGGTGTTTAGCCATCTTTATTTGTGAGGATTTGCATTCCAGGCTGGCCTTGCTGTTGCAGTGGAAGCATCATCAAGTTACAGAGTTCAAAGACAACCAGGTCTTCTTGTCCGGCTTCCTACATACCACAAGCCACCATCATCCAGCACCCATGCACTGAACTCGAGACCCAGAATTAGATCAAAGCATTACAGCCCTCAGGAAACTAAACTAAGCAGTGCATTATCTTCCATTTCCCTTTTCCTAATGATTGAATCTCTATAAATTATGCAGCTCTACCCTATGCTGATCCCAGAACTTCATTTGCGCCAGCACCACCTCTACACTTGGTGTCTCATAGCCCCCGCTCCTCTGATCTTGCTGATCTTGATCAGTTATGAATGTAAAAAATTTGCTTGAGCCCCAGCACCTAATTACTGGAGTCCCGGCTACTCTTTCATGAGAAATTTAAACCCTGGCTGAGCCACAGAAATCATGGAAGTTACACGCTCATGGCAGTACTTTTTGAATTTGGGGAATCAAATAAAGGTAGGTGAATGTTTATTCCATAAAAACAGTACCTCTGGCTGGGGTCTCTTCACCTCCTACTGACTTCTTCCACAAATATGCCATCCCTCAACACCTTTTTGTCAGCAAGATCTCTGTCAACACAGTTTGAACTTTGAACTTGAGCTGCTTCATAGTCTAAGAGAAACCTGTTCAGCCAGAAATACCATGGACAAAGTTGTTCTTTTAGCGCCAGGATTTCCCCTCCCTTCCCATCTCTGTGTTCCAAATTTTTAAAAAAAAATTATATTGATATTTTTCATTGCATTGATGGCCAAATTTTGGGTGCCTCCATTTTTGGGTATTCAACAGAAGATGCTTTAAAAGAACTTGATTTTTCCAAAAATGTGGAGCACTTGCACTCTGAGAATCCTTTTGAAAATCCAAACAATTGTTCTTCGGGAGTCTACACCTGATGCTGATTAAAGGACCTGTATTATACATCTAAACAAACCAAAGTAAATTAAGGTGCTTTTAGGGCTAGTCTTCACTGATGCTGACAAAATCGCTGCCATCAGATCAACCTTCCCAATTGACTGATCAGGTATGGGAAGACCCACTCAGTCGATCGGGAAGCCGACCTATTAAGGCCACCCCAACAACTGGAGTAGCACTGAGTCGTAGGCAGGCCAGGCGTAGGGCAGTCAAACTGAGATGCTCAAGTTATTTTAAGTAACTAGTGTATCTCCATTTGACTGCTGCCAAAAACAGTGGACAGTGTAGACCTGCCCCTAGTTTCTGGTTATATGGTCATGATTATGTAAATAAATAGGAAAACAAACAAGGAGTCCTGTGGCACTTTTAAAGGCTAACAAATTTACTTATCGCATGAGCTTTCATGGGAGAAAATCCCACCTTGTCAGAAGCTTTGATGATGGGAAACTTACAGAATGGGATGCATCTGTAAGTTCTGCATCTTCAAAGTCCCATTCTGTAAATTCCCCATCTTCAAAGCGTCCCATTCTGTAAGTTCCCCATCTTCAAAGTGTCTAACTAAGTGGGATTTTCTCCCATGAAAGCTCATGTGATAAATAAATTTGTTAATCTTTAAAAGTGCCACAGGACTCCTTGTTTGTTTTGCTGAACTAGACAAACACGGCCACCCCCTTGGAATAAATAAATAGGGGCTATCTATTAAATTGTTTTGTAAGCATCTTTTATTGCAGAACTTCTGTCCATTAACCACCTGAAGTTTAGAAATGATGACCTTTTAAAATACACAGCAGTGTCCTCTCATATAAGCAGTGTTGTTGGGGATTTTTTTTCTTGTTGTTGTCAAATGCAACCGCAGATTAAAAAAAAATTGACAGAAATTGCATCATTCTCACTGTACGGTCCATCGAAAGCCCACTGAAGGACTCACACTGCTTTCTGTAGACTTGGCTCATGCCCTGTGTTCTCAGGGATGGTTCTGTCAATGGGGAAACCAAGCCCCTGTTCACTTCAGAACAAAATGAAATTAGAATGAAAGCCAACAATCAGAGGTCCTGTTCTATGCACAATTGAACCACGTTGACCCAGATTCTCAATTTGTCTCTGTTGTTAGAGCTCAACAGAAGTCAACTATACAGGCAAGTTGTTCACAGTTAGGGCTGTCTAGAAAACAACAGTTGTGTTTTGCAACCAAAAAAAATGGAGGTTTTGACATTTTTCATTCAGCAGTGGAATGAAAATTGAGACCTTTCAAAAATGAAGGACAGAGACTATCCTGGGCGCTGTCTACACTTGAAAAGTTAGGTCGACTTTATGAAGTCGACTTAAAGTGGACCTTATTAAGTTGACTTAACAAAAGTTGACTTAACTTTTCAAGTGTAGACGTGGCCCCTTTTTGGCCAGTTCTACTCACTGCTTGTGTCAGATCCTGTGTAATCTGGCCCTAAATATGAGGAAAGTATCACTGAAAAAGGAGGGCAGAAAATAATGTTGACTTCTAGGGGCTAGGTGGACATGGGACTGGTCCATGGTGGCAGGAGGGGCACCCCTTCCAAAGTGCCAGGGGGCTCAGAATTTGCCCCATTGTACCCTGGTACAATGGGGGCTGAGCAGGACAGGGGCAGGGTATAGGAGTGGGGTGGGCAGGGCTCTGTCCTGCCCTGTGGGTGAGCATGCCAGGGTCTGGCTGTGCCACCCTGGCAGGGAGGTCAGTGTGGGAGCCCTGGGGCCCTTTAAGTTGACTTAAAGTCGATTTAGGGCTAATCTGCATCTACACTGGCTAAGTTGACTTTATAAAGTCGATTTAGCCAATAAAGTCAACTTTAAAGTAGGTTTAATAAAGTCGACTTAAAATTTCCTTAAGTCGACTTAAGCAGCAGGTTAAGTCGACTTAAGGAAATTGTAGGGTAGACGCAGATTAAATTAAGTCGATTTAAGCAGGCTTAAGTCGATTTAATTCACAAATGTAGATGCACCCTGACTGATTAGGGCACTAGCTGAGATACAGGGTGACAGAACTGATCTGTCAAGGAAAAGGAATTCCAAATAGCTGTTAGCTTCACCCGATTCATTTCCTCCATTCACTTTCCATGGTGGATTAAAGCTACTCAGGTGAAACGCTAAGGACAAACCACAAGTAGTGGTCATGGTGTAATTTTGCCAGCAGGGCCAATCTTCACCTGTACCATCTAAGACAGGGGTCTCAAACACGTGCGACCCACGGAGTTACTACCTGTGGCCTGCAACAACCCCAGGAATTTGTAAAATAATTATAATTTATAATATGAAAAGGTTTCAGTGATGCGGCCGTTGGGCCAATATCCTAGTCCTCATGTGGCCCTCGTGGTGATTTGAGTTTGAGATCCCTGGTCTAAGAGGTAGTCCTCCACTTCAGCCACGGAACTTCAGAAGTGCCGTAGAGGTACTACGCACCCCACAACAGTTCTCTCCATGCTGGTGAGCTAAGCGCAAATGGAGGAGCAACAGTCTCAACCAAAAAATGGAGATGAGAAAAACAATCAGCAAGATGGTGGAGGAAGTAGAATGGGTAAGGGAATGCCATTTTGCTTTCCCACTAAAAATATCTCCAAAATTGAGTTTGGGGAGGTGTTTTGTGCCATTTTTCTTCAAAATGTTATGAGTTTTCATCAGAAAGCTGAAAAAATAGGTTGGGGGTACTGTTGGCACCAAAACCTGCAAATTTTCAGCTAAAATCAGAAAATATATGAATTTTTTTTAAAATTCTGTTTGCCAACAAATGGAAACATTCTCAATAGTTTATTGAAAACCCAAACACTTCTGACAAAAATGGACATTTTTAGGGAAAAAAATAGAAAAAACCATTTTTACAAATATACGTAACCTGTTGGTGGAAATATTTTGACCACTGCTAAGAGCAAGCTGTTTTCCTCACACTTTATTTTAGGAGCAGCAGGTTTATGTCAGCCGGCAATCAAATCAGCCTTGCCTGAACTTTGAAAAGATTTTTTTTTCTTGTATGTATAGACAGTGCCACTCTCCTTCGGTTTGGTTAGGAGTTCAAGTATTGAAATGCCATAAGAGTTGCTTGCTGTATTTTAACTGAGGGAACCAACAAGAAGACATCTATTATCTTTATCAAGAGAATTCACATAGCCTTAATAGACGAGCCATTTGTCTAACTATTCATTTTTTCCTGTACTACCTACAGCTCCCTCTAGTGACATAAAGCATATGTATTCAGTTTCCAGTTTACTTTAGCCCAGCCAAAATTAAGAACGGCGGGAAATCACACAAGCCTGGGTAATCTTGTAAGATTTTCAGTTTGATTTCTTGAACAAAGCGGCTTGGATATCAGTTCAAATGGAGAAGAGGAATTGTGTTTTCCAAATTCAGAAGTCCACCCTCAGAACTTTTGGTAGAGTAATTCTCATGTCTTCTAGCCATACAGAGATGATCAGTTAGCCCTTGACATAGACTTTATAAAGTAACTGACTATATTTACCTTACTGTGTTATGTACACATTGCTATGATCTTTCACAGATAACGTAACAACAATATTCAAGACTAAGAAATTGTAAGAATTGTTATTTGTACAGCGCCCAGGAGAAGCTCTAGTCATGGGCAGGGACTCCCACTGGGGTTCTGGCCCCTCAAGGGTCACGGCCCCTCAAAGGTCATGAGGTTATTGTGTGGGGTTCATGAGCCACCCAGCTCTGGAAGCGGAGCCATCAACATGAACAATGCAGAAGTAAAGGTGGAATGGGAGGCTAAGTCTGCTGTGAAAAGTGACATTGACAAAGTCTCCCCCACGGAGAATTAAACAGTAACTATTTAAAAAAAACTTTTCTGCTTATAACAATAATTCAGTAAAAATGTGTTTTAGTCTTAATTTAAAAGCTGGGAGAAAAGGTAAACTCATTTTAAACAACAGGGTTATAAATTACCATTTAAAGTAGTGTTAAATATAAAAAAGTATTTTTAATTTACAAGGGGGTCCCTCAGAGGCTTGCTGTGTGAAAGGGGTCACCAGTACAAAAAGGTTGAGAACCATCATGCTAGGTGCTGTACAAACACACCATAAAATGATGTTCTGAGGACCTTGCCGTCTGAGTGTAAGACAAGAACTAACACAATTCTTCGTTCACATACCTGACATTATTCCCATCTGTATCATGCAGTAAATATTTGTTCAGATCACTTGATTAGTACTTTGAAGACAACATTCAAGAAAATGAGGCTGCTCTTCATCGGGTGTAAGTCAGAGTCACTCTGCGGCAACCGATGGAACTCTGCTGGGTCATAGCTGATGAGGATCTGGTTGAACAGATAGCAAGAGGTTCCATAGGAAATTCTTTGCTGGCCTTCCAACAAAGCATTTTCCAAATCCCAGCCTAGGCACCTCTGAATTCTCCATGGTGGATTATACAGTCCTTTAATTTCCCACCGGATAGCGCTTTGTTTCTCAGAAAAGATGTCCAGGCTGGGATGAAACAGCATATAGAAGGTAATGAAAAGGGGCACACGGGCACAGAGGAGATAACAGTTTCTCTGTAATGCCTCTGTTATGCAGAAGTTAACGAGTATTTAGACACCCATTTGGGGATTAGATGCCTAAATGCCTTTAAAAATGTGGCCCAAAGACATTAACTCAGCACAGGCGTGTGACCTGCCCTTATAAAACAACACTCCTCTCCCTCCAATTCGCAAGCTACCCCTGTGCGGTAGGACAGTAGCCAGCACGGCCCTGCTTCTTCCCCTCGGACACAGGCTGGCCCAGAGACTGATTTCTGCCCCAAAAGCTCCCCACAAGTTGTGTTCAGGGTGTATGTGAGACTGCTGGAAGGGCTGGTGTGGGAGCATGGAGGAGGAGTATGAAGTATGTGGGTTGTACTCAGCTCTTGATCCTTTTACATCCGACTCCTCTGGTGCAATGATACAAGCACCCCGTGTCTATCTGAGGTTGGAAAAGTGGTTGGGGTTCATTTTGCTTCTCTGTAGCTATCATAATGGGGCCCAGAGGGGAGACACAGAATCCCCGATGAACAGCACTGGTTTATGGAGGGGACCTTGTCTCCACTCACAGAGTTCGCTCTGCTCTACCCCTTGCAGAAGCCTCCTGGGCAGTAAGTATTTGGGGGCATGGGCAAGATAGGAAAGGGAAGGGGAAATCAGGGGCAAACAGCCCTGCGCCACAGGAGTTCCCACTCTCACAAGCCCTACAGGGATTTACAATTTAAAGACCTAATTCTCAGCCAGTGTAAACTGTCATCCATATCTCCATTAGAGTCAACCAATGTCAATGTCAGCTGATACCCGCTAGGACTTCTGTAGAGCCTGATCTGATCGCGGCTGTTCAGTCAAGCGACTGTGTGATGCTTTTTCCGTCTGCTCCTGGCACGAATAGACTGGTGTTTCCTTTTGGACACACATCTGACTGCCTGTCTCCATGCCATTGTCATGATCCTATAAGGGGGTTCCCCACTGAGGTGGTCTGAAAGCAGAAGCTGGTGCAGAGCCACAGCTGTCAACCCAATGGCTAGAGCCTTACCCATGGACTTCAGAGACAAGGCAAATCCCTGCTCTGTCCCAGAGAGCCTGGGTGAGTCGCGTAGGCTTGAATGTGCAAAAACAGTTACACGATGATCACCCTCGTGCTTTACACTTCTGGTTCTCAAGTGTGAATCCAGCACCTGAGATCATCTACACTGAATGGGGAGAGAGTAGCTCCTTATGCCAGGCTGGGAGCTGCCAATGATAGGGGTATGCACCAACCTCCAGCCTGGTCTCCGAGATAGGTGGGTAAGTCTGGGCTGCAGGGAATTGCCTATTTTTTCCTACCAATTCCCAGTTGCAAATCTTATCTGGGCATGAAGGGCTGACCCTGGATAACTAATCATAGAGGCTATGTCTAACTAGAAAAAGTTAGGTCGACTTTGTTAAGTTGACTTAATAAGGTCGATTTAAAGTCAACCTTATTAAGTCGACTTAACAAAGTGATTATCCTGAACCTGGACTTAGTAAGTCGACCTAACTGTCCTTAAGTCAACTTAATAAAGTCGACTTAAGGGTTAATCCATGTCCACACTGTGCTCAAGTCGACCGAAGGAATTGACTTAAGGGTTAGGTCGACCTAACCAGCGGTTCTTACTAAGTCAACTTAAGCTTTCATTAAGTCGACTTAAGGAATTTCTTAAGTCAACTTAATAAAAGCCCAGTGTGGACGGGGAGTAATTTAGGTCGATTTAAGGCTAATTAAGTCGACTAAATTGCCACTGTAGACATACCCAAAGGGACTGGAGCATGGGAATTGGATCCTGCATGATGTATCTTATACATTAGCGCACATGGGCTACAGAGTCATTCCCACACTCATATTCTAGCCCTCACATGCTCTCTCTTAGAGTCATTTGGGCCAGAGCAGGCGCACACAAGCATGAAAAAGGCTCTGGAGCCTGATGGCTAGAGCCATCACGTGGGCAAGCCAGGATCCAGTCTCTCTGCTGCAGTAAGTCTAATTAGTTACCCAGAGTGCAACAGGAGAGACTGCAGAAGCTCTTCATTACACAGCCCAATGTCTAGGGGGTCTCACCTAAAAGGTAGCAAATCCCTTTTCCACTGCATGCGGGGTGGGGGCTTGAACCAGCATACCCCATGTCCCAGGGAAGTCAACCTCACCTGTTTGGTATGAATTCACCTGTGAGGTCTGAGCCTCCCTGCTTACTTCATAACTAAACAACTTATCCTGCGTGCCACAAGCCAGAGTCAGTGGGTGCAGGCCGGCTGTGGGTTTTTAACATGGTGTAGACATAACCTATGGGCACTTCTGTGTTGGGAAAGAACCAAACAACCTGCACCCATGAGTCTCAAAGCGCAGATCAGCACCACTCGGGCTCATTTGGTTCAGGCAACAGGACTAAACTTCACAGCATAGATGTTCCCTTCCAGTTGGGCTCTGCAGTCCAGCTAAAGGCCTGGTTCTCAGATCCCTGGCTCTCGCCTGAGAGGGACTGTCTGGTCTGCAACTTTTAGCCTTGTATCATGACCCCAGTGCAATTGACCCAGACTGTGCCGTGGTTTGGTTTGGTTTGAGGGGTTTTTTTGCAGTGCAGATGTACCCTGATTCCTGTTCTGACCCTGAGCTGACTCCTGGTGACTGATGCATGCTCCAACCCATAAACATGATGGTCAACGTCTTTCTCACACACACACACACACACACACACACACACACACACACACACACACACACACACACAGAGCCTCTGGGATTCACCCATTTCAGTGGGGATTTAAAAACAGTTGAAAATAAAACGAATAGGGTAGGATGTTTTTTGAAAAGCACTCAATGTTTCCCTAACTCTGCTTCGGTTGGATCAAGGGGAGTTTTACCATTAACCACACAGAAAACAGAATGAGGTTAGAGCTGAGAGCATTTGAAGATATCATCCATAGAGCATGTTGCACTTGTAAACAGTACTTAATATGTAATGAAAGAGAACTGGGGCTCATGCAATTAGTTGCCACAGTTCAAACAATTTTTTTTTAACTTTCATAACTGATGTGGGAAGCCCAGAGGATCCAGTGCTATGAACTACCAAGTCTAGAGGTTCCAGGGCTCAGCCCTGGCACAAATTAAGCACTGCTTATAAACCATCCTAGGAAGATAATAATACACTCCTCACCTTTATCAACAGACCAGCTATGTTCCCATGTGAAAGTCCCCTTCTTGCAACTGGATCTGAGTGGAAGAAGCTTCGAGGTGTCCTACTGCTTTCAAATTGGCCCTAGATGGACACGTAGATCAGCTGACTCATATCCAATGACAGGAGAATGCCCCTGGTGATCTGTAAGTAATGCTCAACATCAATGCTACACAGGAGCTATTTGGAAAATAAAACCCCAGCTCCTCCAGGAGGCTTGTTGCTGCATGTTTGATGGAGACAGGAGAGTATTTGTTTTGGGCTAACACAAAAAATGCTGATGGGAGTAGAATGTGAACACACCATGTGTCATGTTTAAGGCCAAATGTTTTGAGATTGGCTGGGGTGGGCTGGAAAAAAACTGAAAACCTACCAATCAGAACTATTAAAACTTCATGGGGGCTAGTTTGTTATGAAAAAACCCCTGTAATGTTTCTTGAAGGTAACTCGCAAAGATGCCCATTTATGTCTGAGATTTTAAAATTGGGTTAGGAGGCTTAGCGTAAGTTTGCATTTGAAAATTTTAGCCTGTGTCTCCACTGAAAACGCCACAGCTGCATGGGAGTTTTCCCATAAGTGTAATTAATCCACATTCCTTAGAGAACATAAGAATGGCCATACTGGTCAGACCGGTGGTCCACCTAGCTCTAACAAAGACCAGTGCCAGATGGTTCAGGAGGGTATGTATAAAACAGGGCAATTATCAGGTGATCCATCCCTGTAGTTCAATTCCAGCTTCTGGAAGCCAGAGGTTTAGGGACACCCAGAACATAGGGTTGCATCTCTGATCATCTAATAGCCATTGATGAACCTATCCTCCAGGAACTTATCTAAATCTTTTTAACCTAGTTATATTTTTGGCCTTCTCAACATCCCCTTGCAATGAGTTCCACTGGCTAACAATGCATTGTGTGGAAAAAGTACTTCCTTTCGATTGTTTTAAACCAACTGCCTATTAATTTCATTGGGTGACCCCTGAGTTCTCTTGCTATGTGAAGGGATAAATAATATTTCCTTAGTCACTTTCTCCACACAGTTTTCATGATTTTACAGACCTCTGTCATATTCCTACTGTAGTCATCTTTTAGAATCATAGAATCATAGAATAATAGGGATGGAAGGGACCTCATGAGGTCATCTAGTCCAACACCCTGCTAAAAAGCAGGACCACTCCCACTAAATCAGCCCAGCCAGGGTTTTGTCTAACTGGGCCTTAAAAATCTCCAAAGATGGAGATTCTACCACCTCCCTAGGTAACCCATTCCAGTGCTTCACCATTCTCCTAAAGAGAAAGTTTTTCCTAATATCCAACCTTGACCTCCCCAGCTGTAATTTGAAACCATTGCTCCTTGTTCTGTCCTCTGTTACCATCGAGAACAGCCTACCTTCCTCTTCTTTGGAGCATCCCTTCAAGTAGTTGAAGGTTGCTATCAAATCTCCCCTCAGTCTTCTCTTCTGTAGACTAAATAAGCCTAGTTCCTTCAGTCTCTCCTCATAAGTCACGTGCCCCAGCCCCCTAATCATTTTTGTTGCCCTCCGCTTGACTCTTTCTAATTTGTCCACATCCTTTCGGTAGTGGGGA
Organism: Pelusios castaneus; assembly: GCA_007922175.1. NCBI lineage: Eukaryota > Metazoa > Chordata > Testudines > Pelomedusidae > Pelusios > Pelusios castaneus. The sequence continues at coordinate 599,854 of ML685758.1, forward strand.
GCCCAAAACTGGACACAGGATTCCAGATGCGGCCTGACCAGTGTCGAATAGAGGGGAATTATCACATCCCTCAATCTGCTGGCAATACTCCTACTGATGCAGCCTAATATGCCATTGGCCTTTTTGGCAACAAGGGCACACTGTTGACTCATATTCAGCTTCCCGTCCACCATAACCCCCAGGTCATTTTCTACAGCGCTGCTACTTAGCTGATCGGTCCCCAGCCTGTAGCAGTGCATGGGATTTTTCCGTCCTAAGTGCAGGACTTTGCACTTGTCTTTGTTGAACCTCATGAGGTTTTTTTCGGCCCAGTGTTCCAATTTGTCCAAGTCTCCCTGGATCCTGTCCCTGCCCTCCAGAGTATCTACCATTCCCCCCAACTTGGTGTCATCTGCAAACTTACTAAGCACACAGTCTATTCCATCATCAAGATCATTAATGAAGATGTTGAATAGAACCGGCCCCAGGACCGACCCCTGGGGCACTCCACTCATTACCGGTTGCCAACCAGACATCGAGCCATTGATTCCTACCTGCTGAGCCCGTTGATCTAACCAGTTTTCGATCCACCTTACAGTCCACTCATCCAACCCATCCTTCCTTAACTTTTGCCTAAGCTGAACTGTCCCCATCTGTTTAATCTCTCCTATGGAAGTTGTTCCTCAACCTAACTCAGTTTTATTGCTCTTCTCTGTACTTTTCCCATTTCTAATGCATCTTTTTTGAGATGGGGCCACCAGAACTACATACAGCATTCACATTTATGTAGTGGCATTATATTTTCTGTCTTAGGGCTATTCTGTACTTACTGTCAGAGTGCTCCCGTAGCTGTGATGTCAACAGGCAAGTGCTCTGTCACCAACATAATAAAGCCACCTACATATCTTTGAAGACATGGGCCTTAGTTTCATTGGAAGTCAATGGACCTAGGTACTAGAAGCCACAGGTCTTGAACTCTGGTCTATCGGGTATGTAAGCATAGCTATGCTTTGTTCTACCACCCACTGACCCGCAAATAGCTAGAGGGTGAATTCCAACAGAGGACATAAGTCCTGGCTTTGATTGGTGGGACTCTGGGGGTCCTGATTGGTTCCCTGCTTGAATTTAAACTGAGCAGAGGCCCAGGAAGCTGGCTATGTAGCTGGGTTTCTGCTGTTTGGATTGCCTTTCTGTGTGCTACCCATTTCTCCTGCTAACAAGACCCTGCCTGACTCCTGGTGTGCCCTCTGCCTGTCTGGGACGCTGATCTCCTGGTATCTGACCTGATCAGACCATCCATGTCTGGGTTGTGACCACAGGCTCCTAACTAGGTAAGTCTCTTGAAAATGAGACTTGTGTTCTTAAGTCATCTAAGGTATGTCTATACTGCCCTAAGAGAGCCATGGCTAGTCCCTGTCAGCTGAGTGAGGCTCATCATTGCAGGGCTATAAAATTGTAACATCAATGCCTGGGCTATGAGATCCTGCAAGGTGGGGAGTGGATAGCTATCAGAGACCAGGCTCCAGCTGAAGTCAATGTCTACATGGCTATTTTTTAGCCCTGCAGTGTGAGGCTGACAAAGCTTCTAACATTGGGTGCTGTGTGGATCTTTTATTGTTTTGTAGAAAACTGTAGGGTGTGTCTATATTGCATGCTATGCCTGGGTGCTGACTCAGGTTTGAGCCCAAGCCCCCATTCTGTCCACACACAAATCAGTCTGACAGGAGAATCTTGCTGTGGGGGAAGGGGTGTTAAGAGGCCAAGACCAGCTGTGAACTTTTCCAAGCTCAGTCACTTTGCAGTGTGGACATGGCTCACTTCACAGCCCTGAAGCAGAGGTCTGCATGGTGCAGTATGGATCCATGAGCACAGCTGAGATTCAAATCCAGTAGCATTAACCCTGGTTTTCAATACAGTGTGAATGCTCAAGTGCAGGTTCGGAAGAGTAAGGTCACAGGCCCATGTTCTAAAGATGTGGATTGAGAGGAAAGATGCTGTTAAGGACTCCTGAAAGCATTCCCTTTGGCCCCAAAGCACAGCTCTCTGGTGCCCTTTAAAAATCTCAGTAGTGGGGCTGACTACTGAGGTAGCTGGGGTATTCACCAAATATTGGGCTTAGCCCCATCTACTCTTAATGACCACTCACCCCGTTAGCAGCAAATGATTTTCCACACCAAACAAAGGGCCAAATTATGAGCTGATGTAAAAGGGTGTGGCTTTTCAAAGTCAATGGAGGGGCACCCTCTTACATTAGGTTGGAATCTGACTGAATGTTTCTTGATCGGCATTTAATTTACATCACTCAGGGGTGTGGAGCCGACCATGTCCCTTAGCGACACAGCTATGCCCGCCAAGCCCAGAGTGGACACAGCTAGCCCAATAAATGAGTGCCTTTGTCAGTATAGCTCAGGGGGTCTCAGCCCCTGGCCCGTGGGCTTGTTAAAATGGCCTGCGCTGCCCGAGCCAGTCCACAGCCCCCCAGTCCTGGCACACAGCTGGGAGCTCGGCTGCGGCTGCCTGCCTCCCCTCCACTTCCGGCCAGCCCAGGGACGGAGTAGGGCTTGACTGGGCGCTGGGGACGTGGTCAAGGACTCCAGGGGCTGTGGGTCAGTGTGGGTGTAAGGGAGCCGCAGGCTGCAGGGGGCCAAGGCGGGGGCCACCCGCTGGTGCAGTGCGGGTGCAAAGTGTCATGGTAGAGCGGCGGGCTGGCATAATGCGCCTGAAGGGGGTTGCCGCTGTGTGCTGGGGGAGCAGCAGGAGCATGGGCCGCACCGCTGCTGGCTGGGGCCCACACGCCTTTCCCCAAGCTGGCTCTGTTTTCTTTTTATTCCTTTTCTTTTTTAACCCAATTTCAATTTAAAAAAAAAACCACTTTGGCTCACAGGCCACAAATACCATTTTTAGAACCCTGAAGGGTCACTAGTCCACTTAATTAAAAGTAATTAATTAAAATTTAATTAACCCATTTTAATTCATTAAAATTTAATTTGCATTTATTTAATTAAATAGACTGGTGGTGCTGCCGGGTTCTTAAAAATTGTATTTGTGGCCCTCGAGCCAAAAAGGTTGGGAACCGCTGGTATAGCTCATGCTGTTCGGGGAAGGGGGGTTCCTGCCCCGATTATGCTGTGTCTACACTAAGGCGCTATGCTGACAGGTGCTAGCATAGGCTTTGTGGTGTAGACCAGCTAAGTAATTCCTGTGGGTTAAGAAAGTAGATCTGAGAGTATTTGACATTGGGTCTACTGACTCATGGCCAGCTATTTACCGCAAGGCGTTGGCACTCCATGGTGGCTAGTGTATGCTGCTGTCTAGAAACAAGAAAACCCAAAGGTATTTCTCCAGCTATATGAAGGGTAGAGCTGAACAAATAGGACATGGCCAACTCTGTAGCTGTAATGTAGGTGTGTTTGGATTTTTTTTTTAAACATGTTAGAAAAGTTGAAACGTCGACAGCCGATTGTGCAGTAAACATAAAGGGATGCTTACACACAGCTTCCAAAATGTGTCATCCTGAAAATGAGCTGGTAATTGTGATAGTACTTTAATCAGGGCTGAATCTAGGGCCAGCTCTCCAGTGTACATAGAAGCAAAGACACAGAGTATCTCCTAGCTGGGGAAACCAGTGGCAGGCTGGGCTGAATGCTTCCACGAAAAGCTGAAGCAATGTATAAAGAAAGAAGGTACCAGCACTTGATTCACAACTGTTTCGTGAGGAACCATGAGTGGGGGAAGGAAAGAAGGAAGGAATGCATGGGCTCTTTAGGGCTGGGGCCATCTCCATTCTGTATGTAAAGTGCCAAGCACCAGGGGTGCCACCAGAATTTTCCTAAGGAGGGGGCCCTCAACGGGCTTCAGTCATGGAATGATGCCCTGGGCTGTCCCCATGTGATCATCAGCGGCTTCACTCTGTTTCCATTCACTTCCCCCTGACTCCTTCAGCAAGAACAGAATTAGCCAGAGCTCTGGACCTCTGAAAAACCTTCCCCTAAGGGTACAGTGTGTGCACACTAGCCTAGCTTAATTCAAGTGCTGCTCTACAGACGTGCCCTTAATCAGAGTTTCCTTTGCGACACTTCTGGAGCCACTCCCAAAATGAAAACAAAGCTACCTGTCACGTTGGCTTTGCCAAGGAATCCGTCAGCCTAGCTCTCGCCTCTGTAAAAATCAAAACAAAACCCAAGTGTCTCCGGAACATGTCCCGTCTCTCCAGTTCTGGTTCTGTAAACACCTCAGTCGCTCCAGTCAGACATGATCTTGCCTGGAACGTGAGCAGGAGGCTGGTTACACACACAGTATTAAATACCAAGGAAAAATGCATTTGTCTGAGGGTGTGGCTCTAACCAGACAAAAGCAGGTGAATTTTCCATTCTGGAGATCTCTGGCTCTGCTTTGGTTATTCTGACACTGACAAGCCAGGGGCCAGCTTATGCCAAGGAACCAATTGCCCCACTGGGCTCCTGAAGAACAGGGAGATGGAAAGTTTGGGTCACCCTGTATGTAGCCACTGATAAAATGAGGATAAAATTGTGCTTAGCAGGGATTAATTTGTGCCAGGGCTGAGCCCTGTCACCTCTAGGTGTGGCAGTTCATAGCCCCACCTGTGTGATGCTGTAAATGAGAATCAGGCCTTGAGTAGCTCCCTTATTTTTCCCTTTGGAACTTGTCCCTTATTTTTGCTCAGCCTCAAGAAACCCTTCCTCACTGAGACACTTTCTATCTTCCCTGTGCCCATTTTCCTGACAGATAATATTCTTGCCTCCTCAAACTCTCTTCCTTCATTCTCTCCCATCCAAGTTTTCTGTCCCCATTTGCACCCTAGGCTGTGTAGCCACAGTAGCAAAGAGGAGAGACAGTGGTCTGTTCAAGTTCCCAATAAGGGGCAGCAGAAAAAAGACAGAATGATGCAGATACTGCCAGAAGGGATGGGAAAGTTGGAGAGGCATGTGCTGTGGCAGTCATTAGAAAGCTGCTGACAATGCAGGGGCTGTATTAGAGGGGGGAAATGGCAGAAGGTACATGGTCTAGAGCCCTCAAGAAACTTTTGGGTCAATTCCTGGCTCTGTCACAGGCTTCTTGAGGTACCTTGGGCAAGTCACTTAATGTGCCTCTGTTTTCCATCTGCAAAATAGGGCTGTGACACCCTGCACTCTTGTGGTACACTTTGTATATTTAATGCAAACTATTCCAAAAGCTTCTTACATGACATGCTCTTGATTCACTGAGCATTATTGTTAGTGTCACATGTATGGTTATGAAGCTCTGCAATGTAGTAGTCCCAAAGATGTGCTCTCAGGGCTTAAAACATATCCAGACAAAACTGCGGGAGTTTAGGGAGTGGTAAATAATGAAGAGGTTAGGGCGATCTGGGTCACTTGGTAATCTGGGCACAAGCAAATGTGCATTTTAATATGGCTATATGTAAATGGATAAATCTAGGAACCGAGTGCAAGCCATTCTTATAGGATGAGGGATTCTGACCTGGGAAGCAGGGCCTCTGAATCAGATTGGAGGATTGTGGTGGATAATCAACTGACCATCAGCTCCTAGAGGGATGTGGTGCCCAAAAGGGTGAACATGATCCTGGGATGCATCAACAAGGCAATTTCGGGTAAGAGGAAAGAGGTTATTTTCCCACAGTTTTTTGGCATGTCTGTGCTACTCCTGGAATATTGTGTCCAGGTCTGTTGTCATCACCTCCAGAAAAATGTTGATAAATTGGGAGGTTTCAGAGAAGAGCCCAAAGAATGATTAAAGGTCTAGAAAATATGACTTCTAGTGATAGACTGAACTCCTTGGAGCTCCGTGGGTTAACAAAAAGAAGGGTGAGCAATGTTGTGATTTGTCTACAGGAGCTCGAAGCTAGAGATATTCAGGTTGGAAATAAGGTTTATGTTTTTAACAGTTAGGGCAATTAACCATTGGAACAATTGGCCATGTTGTACGCTCCATCACTGACCATTTTAAAATGAAGATCAGATACTTTTTCTAAAAGATCTGCTCTCAGAATACTGAGTATGTTCTCTGGCCTTTATTATCTAGGAGGTCAGATTAGATAACCCCCAGATGTCCCTTTTGGCCTTGGAATCTCGATTTGTCTGGCTTGGAAAGAGGGCTTCAAAAACAAGGAGTCTAGTTTACTCAAAGGCAACTCTATGGAGCGCAAGCCTGTAAGCTACAGCTCCTAAGGATGAGCCTGGCTGAAGACCAAGTTTGCTTACATGACTACAGATGTCTGAGCCCCCAGAGAGGTGGGCTGGATGGTAAACCAGCATCACAAGATGCTTTCTGATAGCTTGCCTGAGGCCAGTGAGCCAGACAGTGGCTAGCCAGAGACTCCCAGAAAGAAGGGAGGCCCTTCAGATGTTTGTGTGGTGGGTTTTTTGTGGTTTGTTTTTTTTCTTTGTTCTTGTTAGAGGTAAGCTCTGGAGGGACCCAGCTTCCATCCCTGGACTGGAACTGCTGAACACCCTGAGCTTGGCCAATGAGAGACTGAATGAGCATAGGACCCTATCATGTCCGAAGGCCATTCTGGGGAGGGATGAACCCCAGAACGCACAGACTACTCCCTCAAGCAGGCCCTCTGGAGCCCCTTTTTAAACATCTTTCCTTGTTTTTTCCAGACCACATGTCCACACTCATCTGTGCCCTTATTCCGCTCTTGAGCCCTGACCATAACATGGAAAGCTATCTCTTGGGTCTGCTGAGCTTGTTTCATTCACACTACATGAACTGAGATTGTGAGGACAGGGCAAGCCTCAAGATTTGGCTGCCTGACTTAGCATCCAAGAGCTAGTCAGCTTTATCTTGCACCGACTCTCTCTCCCATTACCCCTCCTGTTGATTGCTTTTCTTACTACACCTTTGCCTTCTGTGGAGTCAGTGTCCCAGTTCCACTGATCAGTAGCTTACTGTGACTGACCCAGGTGTAATGGACACTGCCACATCTTTTCTGAATGTGGCCCATTATGTCACATCAATTCCCTGCTCCTCCTAAACGTCCTGAGGAGATCAAGAAAAGGAAGTGGGATTTGCCTACAAGGGTTGAGCATAAAGTAGCTGAGTACAAGTGGAAAACCGGGAGGAGTTTGCCCCACCCTAAAACCTACTCTTATCCACTCCCAAGGAAATATTACCGATTCCTCAAAGGCCAGAACTATTTCTGGGGTGTTCCCTCTTGACACTGCCATTTATCAACCATTCAATGCAGCACCTGGTGCAATAGGGCCCTGGGCTGTGACTAGGGTGTTTGGTGCTGTGGTAATATGAATAGTATTGGTTCTAACAGAGGCATGTTCATTAGCCAACATTTTTGCTTATTTGGAGATACTTCAGTGAAGAGTACTGCTATGGTTTGTATATGATATCTAACTATCCGGGCGAGCGTTTGGTAGCTTAGTGGACCTTTTTCTTGTCTGAAGCTATTTCCCCAGACACCAAGAATGGGGTGAGGCTTCAAACTCTGTCCAGCTAGTTCAGAGGAAGATGATGGCAAGTAACAAGCCTTCTCTGCTTCCGAGCTAGTTTTGGGGGGGGGATTGTGTGTGCAAAGAATCCGCTTGGGCACAGTTGGATCCCAACTAACTGTGTTCACTAACTTGCGCACAAGCAAAGCCTAGCTGCACACACTGATTTCTGGTGGCTTCTAAAACACCACCACAGTGAGCACCGTTACAAGTCTCATTAACTATTTAAAGGGTTCCTACCTGATTCTTAGAGAGTCCTGTGGCACTTTTAAAGGCTAACAGGTTTATTTATCGCATGAGCTTTCGTGGGAGAAAATCCCACTTTGTCAGACGTTTTGAAGATAGGAAAGTTACAGAATGGGAGGAAATTAAATGCAGGGGAGTGTCTGACATAGGATCAGGTCAGGCTGTAATAGCAAATGAAACCCCTTTGGAACTTGACTACGTGGAAGGCACTGAATACAGCTGTTTGAAGTGGAAATCCATCACCTTCATGAAACAACTCACACAGATCCAGACAGATATCATCTTCCTTTCCAAATGCAAACAATTGGACATTATATCTAATGGACTGAAGGTAAAGAATTAATTTCAATCAACACCTATTTTGATTTGCTGTTACAGCCTGACCTGATCCTATGTCATACACTCCCTTGCATTTAATTTCTTCCCATTCTGTAAGTTTCCCATCTTCAAAGCATCTGACAAAGTGGGATTTTCTACCAGGAAACCTCATGCAATAAATCTGTTAGTCTTTAAAAGTGCCACAGGACTTTGTTTTTCTGCAATAGACTAACATGGCTCCCCCTTTGGAACTTGACTACCTGATTTCTGTACCCTATAGAGATCATCGCAGGGCCTAAGCCAGTGTCCCTTAAAGTCAGGCCATACCGGGGGCACCTCCTGTGGAGGATATTGGCTAGCTAAGGGAAAGTCTGAGTAGGCAATGAGAACCAGCTGGTAAACATGGAGAAGCAGCCCCTGCATAACAGAATAGGAAATCTCAGTGAGAATGGAGAGGTTCTATATGTGGTGAAAAGAAAAGCCAGGATTTCAAGATGATAAATGCGAACTGAGACAAACAGCAATGTGAAGAAGAATTTGTCTTCCTTACCACTAATCTCCTTGGCTCAGCAGTGATTATTTAATGGCTCGCTTTCCAGACATGTAGACAGCCATAAGCAAAAGTGTGTAATGAATGAGGGGCTGAGTGAAGAATAATCAGTTGCCTCAGCCCTGAATGCTGCTAGCCTAGCAATTTACCTGTTGTGGGGATTGTGTCCCTCCATAGCCCCAGGGACAGAACCAGCAACCTTTCCTTTCACGCCAGCTGCAGTAGAGACCTCAGTGGGACCAAAGCACCGAGAGATGTGATGTCCTTTGCTGTGCATGATGCAGCTGACTGGGTGTACAGACAGCTGGGGTTGTAATTAATGCCATTGTGTATCTAGTCTTTCCTGACAGGAGCATGGTTATCGACCTCAAATTTGGAAACATCATCCACATTTCAGTTTGGGGTTCTTTTAAGGAAAACTTATGTCCAACTCTCTTCTCAGACTTTAAGGTCAGAAGGGACCAGTATGATCATCTCGTCTGACCTCCTGCAAAATGCAGGCCTCAAAACCTCACCCACCCACTCCACTGAATACTTCCCCCATTTTAAAACAACTGCAGTAGAACCTCAGAGTTACGAACAGTCAACCACACACCTCATTCGGAACCACAGGTACATATTCAGGCAACCACAGAGAAATAAAAAGCAAATACAGTCTAGTATTTGTACTGCATAGTGTTAAATGTAAATTACTAAAAAAAAAGAGAGAGAAAAGAAGCATTTTTTTCCTGCATGTAGCAGTGTTTTAAAGCTGTATTAAGTTAATGTTCAGTTGTAAACTTTTGAAAGAACAGCCCTAATGTTTTGTTCAGGGTTGCAAACATTTCAGAGTTCTGAACAACTTCCATTCCTGGGGTATCTTTACTCTGAGGTTCCACTCTATAGAGCTGCTCAATAGTTATTAAATTAAAAAATTTCAGTTAAATTTCAAATTGGGGTGAGAAAAGAGAACAAATTTGGGGATCCAGAAAAGTCTACATATGTGACCTGATTTGTAAGATCAGGCCCAAACTCTTTAGCTGTTGCTGTACTAATAAACGCTGTCTGCACTACGTGTTAGTGGTTTCTGAATGAAACCTCCAGCACCCACAGGTTACCACTGAGTAAGGAAATGATTTACCCCAACCCCAAACAGCCTCTCCTATCCCTGACACACAACTAATACTTTCAGGGTTAACTTCTCCATGGGTCTTGTAGTGATGGAACAATGTCCATGTTAATGCTGTTGACCTGTAAAGATATAATTAGCACAATAAACATTGTAACAAGACATTAGTGCTCTAAGCTTGCTCATGTCTAAAATGGTGCCTCCAAATGTGAGTGAGAAGGACCCAGATCCTCAAAGATATGCAGGTGCCTATCTCCTATTGATATCAATGGCTGTTAGGTGTCTAAATACCTTTTGAGGATCTGGGCCCAGGTACTTCCCTGGTACTTTCTCATCCGGTCTAACTTGTTTTAATGTTCTTCTAGATTGAGAAACTGTCCTAGATTGAGGTGTCATTCAAGGAGATTTTGGAACAAATTGACAAACTAAACAGTAAAAAGTCACCAGGATCAGCTGGTATTCACCCAAGACTTCTGAAGGAACTCAGATATGAAATTGTAGACCTACTGACTTCGGTATGTAGTCAAATTCCAAAAGGGTAGCTGTGCAAAGTGTCTGATGAAGTGGGATTTTCTCCCACGAAAGCTCATACAATAAATAAATCTTAGTCTTTAAAAGTGCCACAGGGCTCTGTTGTTTTGACTTCAGTATGTAACCTATTGCTTAAATTAGCTTCTGTAACAGATAACTTGAGAAAAGCTAATGTGCTGCCAATTTTAAAAGAAGGCTCCAGAGGTGATCCTGGCAATTAATGGCTGGTAAACTTAACTTTCATAGCAGGCGAATTGATTGATTGAAAGTATAGTAAAGAACAGAATTAGTATTCACCTAAATGAACACACCTGTTGGGGAGGAGTCAACATGATATATGTAAAGGGAAATCGTGCCTCACCAATCTACTGGAATTCCCTGAGTGGGGAGGTGATCAATGGTTATAATGTACATGGACTTTCAGAAAGTGTTTGAGACTCTCACAGGGCCAGGGCTTTTCTGGGAGGCACTGTTGGCCACAAGACTCAAAGATGTTGCCTGAACTTTTACCGTTCTCCTAATCAAGTCAATTCAGAAGTGAGAGTTGCCATGGCTACTATTCACTATTTTTTTAGCATGCTGGCCCCACATTCAGTGACAGAAGTGCAAACCCTAAACTGCCCATCCTTTAGCCATGTACCTCCACATGGCTCCAGTGTTTGTGGTTGTGTGATGTGAGGGCACCACAGCACGCAAGCCAGAAAGCTGTTCTTATGGAACTTGAGTGAAGGACTAGTACGGCTGCAGGAGACGGAAGTCAGGAGCCGCACTGGTAAAAGGGCAATTCAAGTGAGCTATAAACAAAGTGCTTCAAAGCCTACGCTCCCCAAACCATTTGTATTTATGAAAGCTGCTCACACATTACAAAGCCCTTTATATGTCACCTATGATCCAACCTACTGGTTTGTATCGGTTCTGTAACTTATTGGTTTTGCACTTTACTTATTTTTGTTCTGGATACTAACATTCCAGAAACTGTTCCATGAAGGCACCTCCCCAGCTTGTACCAGGACAAAATATTAATAATTTTCCTATCCACTTAATGCCAAATGTTTTTCCCCACAATACCCTGGAACAATGCTATTCAGTTGGCATAGCCATCCAACATACACGTACATTATTCATTCTGCATGATTTACTTATTAATGTGGTGTATATCATATGAGTAACAGATGTTAACTAACCAGAGAAAGAAGACAAGTTCCAGAGAGGTAGCTGTGTTGGTCTATTTCAGGAAAAAAATTCCTGTTACTTTTAAAGACTAACAAATTTATCACACAAGCTTTAGTGCTCACAGGCGATCAGGAGCTCTGTTTGCTTCATGGGGAGTGATGAGCATAAGAGGTTTGGTGTATGTGAATTAATTGTTAATCAATGTGCATATTCAAGAATATTCACTGGATGAAGGCTCTTTCACTACAAAAAGATCCCGCAGACTCGTAGCCCTGAGTCCACTAAGACAAGTTAACAAACAAGGAGTTTGAGGGCACTTTTAAAGACTAATAAATCTATTTATCACATGAGCTTTCATGGGAGAAAAGGACAGAGGGCTAACCCAGAGCCTCTGGAGAGTAGAACTGTGTCCCTTGTCCTGAGTAACCCCAAGGAAGTATTGGGTTGGGAGCCTTAACTGTGATGGTAACAGCTTACCAGAGCCTAGAGTACCTGGGGGTTTCCTAAAACATAATGATACTTTGGATTGATCATGAACTCACCTCATCTGTTGGGGCCAAATTCTGTGCTGGTATAATTTTGGTACAGTTTCATTGATTCCAGTCCAGTGGTGATGGCTTATCCAACTGAGAGCCTGCCCCATAAAAGAAAACTTTCAAGGTGACGTGCTTAAAATTCCTTTATCCATTGCAAGGAAAACTCCTTCACATGGATTTCTATGGAGAGCAAACACAAAGGGTGCGTCTACACTGGCAACTTAGGTCGACTTAAGGACGCTTAAGTCGACTACACAAAGCCACATCCACACTGGGCTTTTATTAAGCTGACTTAAGCACTTCCTTAAGTCATCTTAATAACCGCTTAAGTCGACTTAACGTCACCTCTGAAGGTTGACTGAAGCCTTAAGTCACTTAAAACCAGTGTGGATGGGGAATAGCACTAAGTTGACTTTATTGAGTCAACTTAAAGCCAATGTGGATGGCTACATCTACTGTTAAGTCAACTTAACAAGGTCAACTTTAAGTCCACTTAAAGTTGACCTTGTTAAGTCGACTTGTAAAGAGAAGTCGATTCTGTTAAGTGTAGACATAGTCAAAAGGAGCATGAGCTAGCTGATGATATTCTGGACCTTAAGTAATGCTACAATGATGAGCTGCCCTCTTATCCCTAGAAGTGCTCCCTCTGGAATAGGTTTAGGTCACGTTAACGTGTACTACTGCTGCCTCTTGTTTTGTGGCTAAACAGTCCTTTTGGCTGCTAGAAATTTGAGCCTGGCTTCTAAGACGAGAAGTAAATTTATGTTTTTAATATAACTTTTTAAGAGGTGTAAGCCAAGGAGAAGAGCTGCATTCAGAAATTCACCATCCAAAGTACCACTAAACTTCTCAATCTCCAGGAAGATTGGGCAATTTCAAATTCTCCCAGCAGATGGCAATCTTTCCTTTCCTCTGCAGATCTAGTTCTCTGCACAGCAAACTCAACTCGGGTTTGTCATTGAAACAAGTATGGAATAAAGACATCAAGGATTCTTAGATAAATCGTACACAGGGAAGTGCCTTTTAAACATTTTTAAATGACTTTTTTTATTTAAAGCAGTAACGTATATTTACCCTCCCGCACATTATCTTCCTGTCTATTCTCAAATAAACCAGAGAAAATTAGAAGGCCTGTTTTATCTGTTTGCTATCTAGGCTAGGATTAGAGTCGTCAGGAGCTCCTCTAAGCTTTGAATCAACAGTGTCTTATTGGTTCATGTCACTGAAGGCTGGATACAAACGAGCTAAGTAAGACATCAGCCCATCCTCTTCTGGAAATGCATTGTGTGTTAGCACCATTGAAAAGCACAGCCTGGAGTATGCCAGTTATCCCTTGAAGCTACTGTCATTTCGTTCATGGGGTGGCACTCAGCTTCACTTTAAATGATCTGATCCACTCTGCCAGGCCAAAATTGTCTAAATAAGGAGGTTCATTTTTACACCTTCTAACCTTTAAGATGTTCTCTGGCTACAGAGCTCAACCACAGAAACCATACAGCTTGTCTATATAGGAAAGTATTACCAGTTCTGCCGGGATATCTTGTATCTCTATAGCTAAATTCACTGGTCCTGTTTAAAGCCCAGTGTGAGCATTCATTCCAGCCCGCTGCTGTTCTGCACAGTGTTTTCCACAGCAACTTCAATTAAAGTCACTCTTGCTCTAGGCTCAGGATACATCTACACTTTACTCTGGTGGTGGTCCTGCATAGGCATTGATTAGAGAGCAGAGAACCTGTGTGGTAAATCCAGCTTCCCAAGAGAATTCTTCCATCAACAGAGTGTTGTCTATGTGGAGATTTACATTGGTTTATCTAGGGCTATTTTTCACTCCCCTGAGCAATATAACTGGGTCAAGTTAATTTTTTTAGAGTAGCCCAGCCTTGAGAATGTCACCATGGGCAGTTGGTGCTTTAAAGTTACCCCTTAGCTTACACCAGAATAACTTGCCAGGTCAAAAAGCCATGTTAGGGAATACTTCCTCTCACAATGTCCCATTCACTTCAATGCTCACATAAGTGTTCCCCAACACATAAAGGCACCAAGCTATATCCCACAAACTGGGGTAGCATCTGAAGCAGATTTTCAACACCTGCTTTCCTTCAGTCTGGGTTTGAGCCTCTGCTCTTTCAAGTCAATGGCAGAGCTCGTTACCACTAGAGGTGCAAGATCAGAATCAGCACACTGGTGTTGGTCCACTTTGACATCAATGCTCAATGTTCAGTCGTGCTGTGCTTGGCTTGTAGAGGACCTTGTCCTACATGTCCAGAAACTCTTCCTCCTATGATGATCTCACTACTGTCACCAAAACTCTTACCAAAAAGGTCTTCCTTCAACTTGGGGAACAGGGAGAAGTCTAAGGAAGCCAAATCTGGTGAACAGCCTGGACAGGAAAACAGTTGAAGGCCACGTTAGGTGACTGGTCATTGCAACCTGGGATGTGGGGGATGGTGTGTTATCATGGAAATGTCAAATTGTGTTCTCCTCTGATCAGTACTCAGCTTCTGGCACCCATCTTGTTGACACTGTTCTCATGGCCAAATCGGCAATGAGGGAAGTATGCACAGACCCCAAGTTGATGCCCACTATCTCATTTAGGAGCCTGAGAAATTGGTCCAATAAAAGATATTACCTTACCCACCTTGTCCCTCTGATCATCTGTCATTCATCACCATCTTGGGGACTGCATCATCTTCTGGCATGGTGGCCCCTCTAGGGCTTCCTGACCTTGGCTCATCCTCAGTGCTGATTTTCCCTTGTTTAAATTCAGCAGCCTCGTTTTCTTACTGAGGCTTGAAAAGGGATGTCATACTCCACTGTTGCCATCATGTTCTCATGGATTTTCTTTGGGTCAAGCCTTTCTTATGGAGGTACTGGCTTGCCACTCTGATTTCATTCCTCACCAGTTTTCAAAGCTGTGGTGATTGACTCAGTTCAACACATCGCTTCATAAGTTCTGCCCTGAAGAGAAAATGGCTGCTAACAAAGAAACACATCAAAACGTTGGTACTTTGACTTGTGAAATCTTTTGTGGGGACCTTGATGCTTTCTGAACATCCCTGATATCCATGTACAAACTCCCTGCTCTGAAGGTGTGCGAGCACCTTCATCAATGGGACTGAAAGAGCGGGCTCTTCAGTTCTAACATAGACAGAGCTCTTGTCGATTTCACTGGGAATTTTGCTTGTGTTGGGGCCATTCGTTATTTAGTAGTCCTACTGCCTTAGGCCCACATCCTCAAAGGTCTACAGGCTCCTAACTTCCTTGAATTTCAGTGTGTTTAGGAGCCTAAATACCTTGGAGGATCTGGGCCTTATTTCCAAGACCAGGGCCCTGTTGTTGCTAGGCCCTCTATGGGCACAGAAATGGTCCCTGCTCCCAAAGAATGTAAGACCAGATCCTCAAAGATATTTCAGCACCAGAATCCCACCTTTTGAAGATGAAGTAGGGAGAAGGCCCAGGGCCTTGTAGGTATTTATGCCCAAATACCTTTTTGAGGATCTGGGCTGAAGTGCTTCCATCAAGGTCACCCAGCAGTGAACTTGGGTTCTATTACTAAGCCAGTAATAGAACCCAGGTGTCTTGAGTTCCAGTCCAGAGCACTAGCCACTAAATCACACCGTCTGCCTACAACATCCAGTTGGACCTGCAGTTATTTTTCTCACCCAGCGGTTGCTTTCAGTCCCCTGGCCTCTTGGATGACACAGGGTTATGGTCACTATTCACAAAGATCTTCCCCGGGTCATTCATTTTTCAAATTGTGGCAACACAGTGGTTATTAAAAATGCTAACTCAGTGGCTGCAAGGGAGATATAGCTGAAAATAGGAGCTCTAATCTAATCCCTGGTTGATCTCCAATATCGCTGGCTTCTCTCCATGAATGGCTCATCTTCTGGATCTGAAGTAGCCCTGTTTCTTGCCAGCTGGGTGAGTAGTAGTGGATTGTCTGAAGGGAAGTTTCCATATGGATCAAGCATATGCATCTTTGAAGATGATTCTCTCTTTCCATGCCTTTTCCCAGCTCACCTATTGGTGCTTCCCCACCTAGTGCTCCACCAATGAGATATCGCAAGCAGATGGAGACTCTTTCTGAAGCCAGTGCCATAGAAATATGGCCCACCCCTCACCTGTGTGTGTGCCAGACAAGCCCCACAATCTGCCAGTGGAGGAAGTGATAAAACAACATGTTTGCTTTTTTTCTCTCCTTGTTTGAACAGGAGGGAGCTTTGGCTGCCTGTTGTCCTAAGTTCCCAAGAAGAAAAGAAACAGAGGCTTATTTTAACTAGTCATGCTATGGACATTTTTTAATCTTTCTCTGTTCTGAAAATTTAGATGCACAAAAGCCTCTGAAATTTAAAAAATATATCATATTGCAAATAAACTTTACTGTAGATCATCCATAATTATACAGTAAAACCTAAGGGAGAAATAAAGGGGGAAAATTAATTAAAATCAAACTTGGAGCCATGGATTTCACACTATATAGGGCCAGATCTTCAACTGATGTAAATTAGCATAGCTCTTTAGAAGACAACGATGCAATGCTGTTTATGCCAGCTGGGGGTTTGGCCCTTTGTAAATGCACAAGAAAACAAGCCCAATTTAAAAAAAAAAAAAAACCTGTTTCACACTGTAAATAGTGTTATGGAGAAATCTGCGCAATGAGACTGGGGAAAAATAAAGGAACAGAAAGAAATATAAGGAAAGAACAGATGTCCGCATCTCTAACTCAGCCATGGACAAAAGTTTAATAAGTAGCCTCAGACTTAGATGTGTGACTGCTAGGAGATTTGTCCAGTCTCCTCTCGCCTATGGATTTTGCTCCTCCAGGTCCCACAGCTTTAATTCCTCCCCCAGAGAAGTAGTTAAAGGACACATGGATTCTCCCCCTTAAGCCACCTGCTGTACACAACTAGCAAACAAACATGGATGAGAAACAGCCCACCAGCTCTCTGCCCCTGCTACCCATCAGTGGATCCAATGTAAAGTTCCAGTCATACCACTTGCATTCCAAGTCAGACCAGGTTCACAGTCAGTGTTAGGACTGGAGTCAGACCCATGTATCTACATGAAGCTCATTGTATGATTGGACTCTAGACAAGGGCAACTAGAAATAGGGGAGTGAAAACATGAGGGAAATATCTCTCTCATACATAAAGAGCCAGACTTTCATTTACACTAAGGCCCAAATCCTCAAAGGTATTGAGGAAATCAGTGGCAGTTAGATCGTTAAATACCGCTGAGGACTGGGGACTCGGATCATATTCCTAGGAATGAAATACTGGCCCCACAGGAACCTCTGTAATTGACTGCCGTAGAACCAGAATTTCATCCAATCCATGAAAAGAGGCCCTTTAAATAAGTGAGTATGTCTACACTGGCAACTTAGGTCAACTTAAGTAGGCTTAAGTTGACCTAAATGAAGCCGTGTCCCCATTGGGCTTTTCTTAAGTCGACTTAAGCATTTCCTTATGTTGACTCAACACCTAGTTTTAGGTCGACTTAAAGCCAGTGTGGAAGAGGATTAGCGCCTAAAGTCAACTTGATAAGGTCGACAAGGGGCTATGTCAGCACTAGAAAAGTTAAGTTGACTTTGTTAAGTCGACTTAAAGTCAACCTTATTGACTTAACAAAGTTGACTTAACTTTGTAAGTGTAGACCTAGCCAGTGTGTGTATGTGTAAATTGTTTCTATATTAAGGCCCTTTTACACTGCCAGAGAAGTGTAAAGAGCCCTTATTTTATATGAGAATCTGGTTCAAAATGTGTATAAAATCCAGTCTAGTTTTTTTCCTCCTGTTACTTTTTTTAATTGTATAAACATACTTCTGTGACACAATAAAACCATCTGGAGTATAAAGTCAATTGAACCTTGACAGCCATGCATAAAGAGCACAGTATTAATGTTTAGATATTTGTGCTGAATGTGTCTCATTAAATAGAATAGTGAGTTTTACTTCACATTAAATAACCTTTTGGTCTGTGCATATAAGAAATCCAGTGCAGTTGTTTCCTCAATAAGATGTTCTTACTTAGTTTTTCTATTACTGTTATCAGAGAGGATCAAAACAGACAGATGCATTTACTGTTTTCCATCAAAAGATAATAAAAAGAAACAGTTTATAAAATCAGATTATATGAAAAATTGCCTAATGATTATAATTTCTAAACCCATTGCATTCAAGAGTTGTCATCATATGATGAAAGAAACCAAATATGAAAGATTTTCTCTATGAAGAATGACTACAGATGAATTGCACAGAGATACAATCCTCTGATAAAGAACAATGAGAGCCTCTAAAACACTTAATAATAGACTACTCAGGATGAATTGAGTAGTGCAATAAAAGCCCATAAATTAAAAAGTTTCAAAATGATTTCTGATAAAAGCCATGCCAAGGTGAAATAAAAAAAAAAGTCAATCAACAGATCTGCCTGCTACAGTATGCTAAGTGATAGAAAATACATTGTATATATTCTAAATAATTGATTTTTTTAAAAAAAATAATATGATCACATCATATATACAGAAGGTTTTTGCCTGGTAAATCTTTTATCTCATTCAAATTACATTATCTTCAGGCACTCACTGAACACTTGCGAAAGTACCTAGTGGGTGGCTATCGGCAAATTTGTTGAGTGCATGCTTATTCAGCCCTATAACAGATAGGGCCAAGTCCTGATCTGCAGCTCTCCAAAGGTGGAGCCAGGTCACTGCTCAGTAAGTGACCTAGGATCCAAGAGATGAGAAAATGCTTGAATGACACACCCACTGGGCAACCCTTCACGGAGGCGGAGTCTGTTTCATCACTCCCTTATATGGAAATGATCTTCTCCTGGTGACCCTGACCAGTGTGGAATGGAACCCCCTCTTGGTGACAGCATGAAAGGACCAGTAAGTCAATTCCAGCACAGCTGGTAGTTCCGAAGGTGCCAGATTTCCCTCTACATTACCGTTCTCTGTGAGCGGTGTGTGTCTTCAGGACAGTAGCAGTATCTTCCAGGACCACTTGCCCCAACGCATTTGTTTTGAGGGTGTATACTGAGCCCTGGATCCACCTCTCCCCTCTGAGCAGATGTGCAAGCAGGGGGTTCCAAATGATTCACTTACAAATAGATTATATTGCCATCTGCAGGATCACACTACAATTGAGTAACCCTTTAGTATGCTGTTGGGTGGAAACTCACAGTCCCTTCTGAAATGGATTGGATTCCTCTGCCCCAGGGCCTACTGAGTTTGAATGGTAAGTGTCTGTCAGCATCAAGTTGAAACACTCCAGCCCTTATGGTGGAGGCACCAATCATGTCATTCTTCAGTGGAGCTGAGCCAGTGGTTAAAGTATAATTTGACAGGCCCCGGAACTCTCCTAATCTCCGGGCCCCCTTCCCGTATTGTCTGGGCCCCCTTCATGCATGCGTGGGCCCCAGCCCAGGTAGGCATTTGCAACCACTTCTCAGTACCACATGCATCAGTTATCGCTCCATAAAAATAATTGTATACGGCATTTATGTCTGCAGCAATTATTGTCACAAACTAGCAAACACTGCATAAAACAATAAGTATTGTGATTAACAACAATGGGGCGTAGGACCTGCCAGCAGCCAGGGCAGGGTGGAACATGCGTTTCACTGGATTTTTCTACTTTTAGTGGCCCCGGAACTCTGGCTCCTCAAATTTGTGGGCCCCAGAACTGCGTTCTGGTGCGTTCCCCCTTACCTTAAACTCTGAGCTGAGCAGAGTTGGGAGAAGGGCTTCTACCCATTCAGCTACCTTATTCTCAGCCCTCCCAGGCAAATGCCACCAACTTGCCTTGTCCGTGTCTGGAAACCCTTCTGCAGCAGGGAATTCATGTAAAATACTCGGCCATGCTCAGAAGTGACATCACCATGGTCATGACATATGGATAAAGCAGATTGATGATCTTGTTCTAAGTGATACTGATGGCCAAGGCTGTATTTCTTCCTTTCTGTTCTGTAAGTGGCAATTCTTTTTCCCAGCTGGGGATACAAAAGATAGGTGAAATGTAATAAGCCTGCAGTGTAATCTCTGGCCTGGTTGGAGGCTGGATGGGAGATACACTGTCTGCCCCCACTAATTTGCCCGTTTTGTTGCCTGTACTGGAATCTTGAATCTCGAATGGGATTTCCAGTGCTGGAGGTCAACAGCTGTGGCCTACAAGGAATCGGTCAGGCCTTTTGATTCGGTTGTTGAAAATTTGGTTCTTGACAATAACGTCCATGAACTCCCTGATTCTCCACCATAGAAAGCTATTCACTCAGAAGACACTTGTGACAAAGTCATGATGGACATATCAGAACTGCACTTGACAGCGTGTCTTCCAGCCAAGGTAAACTCATGCTAGTGTGTTAAATATAGCTGTCTGGATGGTGCATTATGGGCCTGGCTCAAGCTAGCCACTTGCGCTTGGAGCTGGGCCGCTAGTCTCAACTGCTGTACATGGCGCAAGGCCCACCCTATTTCTCGCGCTAGGTCGAAGGAAGCTCACACAAGTCTGTCGAGCTGAGCTGGGCAGTTTGCTATGTTGTAGACATACCCAGAGAAGTCACACTGGAGGTCTCCGTTTGAGATTAGCTGAGGCATTCATGCTCCACCATCTGGTTCCTCGCCTGGTGCAGAACAACCCTGCCAGCAACAGAGATAAAACCCCTTCCCTATTATTTATATAACTTTGTAGTAGTTAGAGGACCTGCCTGGTCTAGACCCTGAACAAACACAGACTAAGGACATGTCTACACTACAAAATCAAGTGGATTGAATTTACGCCTCCATACAGCTGCTGCAGTAATTACATCGCTCTGTATGTCTGTATTCTGTTCCTTATGGCAGCAGTGTGTGTCCTCACCAGGAGCGCTTCTTTTGATTGCTCTGTCGGCATGGGGCATTGTGGGATGGCTCCTGAAAGCCAGTAACAGATGGTGTAAATAACGCTGACACTGCATCAACCTCACTACATTGACTTTGTCCTTGACTCTATGCTGCTTAGTTATCGAGAAAATGTCTCCACTAATGTGGCAGCAGGCATCGATGCAGCGGCATCAATTAAATGGGTCCCTGTAGACTAGCTCAGTCGACTGGAGAGTGCTCTCCGATCGACTCAATTACTCCACCTCTCCGAAATGACTAAGGCTGTGTCAATGGGAGAACATCTCCCATTGATGCAGTACTGTGAAGACGCCGCTACCAGCATAGACCAGCCCTAAGTCAACATAGCGAAATAGTCACATTGGCGGGAGTGAAATTTAAGGATATACACTTTCATAGCTATATCGACATAAGCTACCTTGTGTTGATCTAACTCTGTAGTGCAGACGAAACCTAAGAAACCATCCCTGCTCCAAAGACTTTACAATCTAAGGGGATGTAAGATGGAGGAAAGGAATGTTTTATCCTCATTTTACAGATGGGGACATGTCAGAAATTAAGTGATTTGTCCAAGGTCTGGTTATACAGGTTGTTAGTAGCAGAGCTTGGACTTTTAACCACACAACTAGCCTTCAGCTTCAGCTCTGTCTACTGAATTTTCCAGGATGTAGGTAAAGTAAATTTTTTTAAATAGAGAAACTGGTATGAAATGCAGATCGCTGGGCTTCAAGTAGCTGGTTTTGCTCACTGCTGAACAGGGGAACTGAGATGATTTATTATAAGCTGAAGCAGAATATATTATTCATGTTAGAGGCATGGGAAAGGTCTTTGATATGTATCTAAAAAAGCTTCGAACCCATAAAAGAGATAAATTTTGTATGAACAGCGTCACAGAGAGGATAGATGAAGCTCACAGAAACATCCTCATTTCACATAATAAAATGTAGTGTTACTACACTTACAAAATCTGTGCATTCATTTCACTTAAAAAGAGAAATTCATTAACATATCTGAATACAATAATAATCCCCCCAACCCAGGGCTTTTGAGGCATAGCATTAAGCTTTATTTTTCTCTTGATACATACTGCGGTCTGGATTTGTTTGAATTTTGATACCCCAACTCCCTCATGAGACTCCTAACAGACTTAAAGACCATCCTTTTTTGATCAGAAGTATCCTTGCTCCTAAATGAAATGTTTGTAATGCACTGCAATTTTTGGTTTGCTTCATTCCCACCCTCTGAGCTTGTATTTAGCACCTGTCTTTCTTCCACAGACAGCCAGGAGTTCAGGAATCATAGGTGATCTTAGTGGGTGGGCAGGTAGGGCAATTGTCCAGGGTCCCATGAGGTGAGGGGCCCCCAAACCGCAGCTGCAGGGGGCCATGGTGGGAGCCCCAGAGAGGCTGGCCATGGGAGGGTGGGCAGGGACCCGGCAGTGACTGGTGGTTTGTGGGGAGGCCGAAGGGGCCAGCAGGGGAGACTGGGAGAGGCTTGGGGGCCAGGAGGAGGCTGGTGGGGGGGGGCACAGCAGGGGAACTGGGCAGGGGCCACATTGAGGGAGGGGCAAAAGTCAAGGATGGGGTCCCCTACATCATGTCAGGGGCCCCCACATTGTGTGGGGGGCCCCATCCTTGACTTTTGCCAGGGGCCCCGGAATCCCTAAGGCCGCCCCATCAGGAATTCAGAGTTATTCAGTTTGTTCAAATAAACGCACTTCCATTTTCACATCAGATGCCTGCAGACATTTCGTCCTCCTCCTTGGTTTCTGAATTTTTGCCAGAGCTTAATAGGGAGCTTGATAGATGTGAAGAAGTCAGTCTATTAAACAATAGTGCGTACAGTGGATAAGTCTTTAGTGAGAGGAGATACTGACCCTGATTAGTCCATGTGAGTCATTCTGAAATTAAGCAAAACAAGTTCTCCAATTCCTAATGACAATAAAGACCTGAATTCTATAGCATATAACTGGTTATTGCATGAAAAACAGGATTTGTCAAGGACTCCTTGTTTTGCTCCATGCTGAATTGTTCTTCCTGTCTAGGTCTCCTCTGAATGGTTTTGTTTGCTGCAATTAAGAGGCATCCAAATACATGGTGCAAACACATGCAAAACAATAACAATCAAGTCTCCCACTAAATGGCTGCAGTTAAAGCATTCATTATTAATTGCACTAATTAACCTCGGATACAAGCCAGGTGGTAAAACAGCCACAGAACAAATTGTAAAAACCAGCACCCTTCATTGTGAAATAGACTACTACAGGCAACGCTCACAAACTGTGATGCTGGTCACATTGCCTAATCTTCCTCGCATATAGGCTCAGATCCTGGGGCATACAATGCCTGCTTTGCCTGACGCCACTGAGAGGACCATTCTAGTCCTTCAACGAGGAATAATATGGCATAGTTACTCCTATGTCACCCCCTTCCCTGCTGCCAGGGTGGAAGCAGGGTTAGGTCTTCCCTTTGCCAAATTAATCCACAACTGCTGGAACAACATCCTTGGGCCAATGGTAGAAGGTTGAATCTAGAACAGCTTCCAGATTGGTAGACAGTGTAATTTACAGCCTTCAAATTGCCCAAAATTGTCGTGGAGACCAATCCAGCACATAACCATCTTGGGTTCACAAAGGTGATCTTGATACCCTCTATCCCAAGCTATGCTACACATTCTTTGGCTATAGCCAAGATCGGAGCGAGAATCTTTAGCCACATTACTCATCAGGAGACTGTTTTCATAGGCCATCTTCCGTCGGAATCCTGGAGCTGCCTAGTCATGAGGTCATCTCTGGAGAGCATTGTCAGCCAAGCTGGTTAACCAAGTTCCAGCTTTGGGCCAGGCCATAATGCTAGGTAAAAACTGACAAACTCATAGCTGGAAACCAAAGCAGCTCACTGAATGGTAGTTTTTTTAAAAATAAATGTTAGTTTTATAAGTGTGCCTTTAGTTTTCAGAGTCTGAATTGCTTCTAAATTGCTACATGCATTAATCTCATTTGTGAAGTCTGTATTCCAGTATGAGGGGGTGGCTGCCTGGCACCTAGCTAGTAATGGGTCAGAAGGGCCCTGTGAGCACATAGGGTCACTGGGCCAAAACCCAGAGAAGTGGGCAGGCCTAGGTCCCTCCTCATCTCCCTCACACTGCCAGCAGAGTGGTGGCAAAATTGTAGTGGCCATGGATTAGACAGTGGCAGAGACTGGACAAGGAAACCTTCTCTGGGACAGGGGCATATGGAGAGGTACCTAGCTGGAGGGTTGAGCAGTTGGACGAGAGGTGATGAAGCACAGGCCACAGATGGGGGTGCCACATGAACAATTCCCCAGTAACATCACCAGGTGGCAGCCATTCAGCAAGGAGTGCTCCCTGCCCATCACATCCAGGCTGTATGGAATATGCAAATTTTGTTTTATAAATATGAAAATGTTTGCCCTGAAATTGTGTACCCAGCCACAGGAATCTTCCCTGCCACCCATCCAGGAAGACTATCAAAAATTAATTAATTGTAATTGCCGCCTCCACTTCTGGAGAAGGATGCGAAGAAAGCCTTGTCCCATCAGTTTCTGAATGCTGGATGAGGGAAATAAAAATAACTGACATGAAGATTTTTCATCTCTTTGGTGTTTTCACTCTAAACAGAGGTTGAGTCCCTAGTGATTACCCCGGGGTCTGCCTTGACGGATGTTTTGAATTGACAGATTATCACATCACTGGCATCTTTAGGAATCAGAGATGGTTGTTCTTTTGTGTGTATATGTTTGCTGCCTTTAACCTGTAAATAACACTTTTATTTCTTATTTCCTAGTATGTAAATAGTTCATTATAGGATTAGAAACATGTAAATAGTAAAACAGGGTGTTGTCTTTGGTGTAAGATTTAGGATATAAATTGGTCTCGACTGGTGTGTCTTGGGACTGGAAACAACCTGAATAGTGTGTGATTTTTGAGTGAATGATCATTAATCACTAAATCCAGCTTGTCTGGGGAGCAAGATAGACAGGAGAGCTCAAGAGGACTGTTAGTGACTCCATGGTTAGAGTGATGTGTGAATACAAAAATGTATATCCGGATCCGATCCACAATTGCTCAGTGTCAATATCTATCAGATCTACGATCCACATGCCATGTTTTATGTGTATCCATAACTGCATCCGCAACCGAGCTAAGGCTCACAGTCAGCATTTCAGCTTTTGATTGGCTCATTCCCCACATGGGTCCCTCCCACTTTTTTCTTTTCTTATTTGTGGTTCATGTGATGTGCTGTCAATCAGATTTCCTTGGCCACCAATGAAATCTCTGATCGACAGCATGGCACACGAACTACAAACAAGAAAAGGAAGATGTGGGCGAGGAAGGCATGAGGAATGAACCAATCAAAGGCCAGCATGCTGAGTGACTGACAGAGAGCAATAGCTCTCCAAGCCTCAGCCTGCTGTGACTGAGACTCTGATTCGCTGGCAGACCACAATCAGAGCTGAACTGGGATTGGCTGGAGCACTTCCTTGTTCCCCTGTGTGCTGCTGACCTGGATGATAGCAGCCGCTGCAGCGATGGATTGCACCCTAGACAGATAAAAATAGAATGTGCATCTGTGGGCCAATCTGCAACAATGAGGCTGCGGATATCCGCACTCACATCTGCAAATATGGATACCCATGGATCTGAAACAGATACCCACATATCTGCAAGGCTCTATCCATGGTAATCCTAGTACAGTGGTCCAGGAGTTCATATTTGTTACTGGCTTGGGGAAATCAAATTATAGAACATACCACCGGCTGGTGGGTCTGCCCTGTTTTTGACAGGCTGTCCTAAGGTCAGCACTCCCGGTCATGAGCCACTCCAAACAGTGTGACAAGCACTTTAAAAATGATCAGTGCTGTATCATTCATTATTGTCCTTGATGATTATGGCAATGAGGGTAGAACTATTCGGGGACAAAGACCTCAGATAAGGTAGCAGACCACTACCAGTCTTCCCCATGCAAGACCCCACCAGGTTAAGGAAAGGGCAGTTTGGAATGAGGAGCAAGGCTTAGCAAGAGGGATCCATAAATCTGAATAGTTTTCATAAGTATCCACTCTCTTGGGCTATGTCTACACTTGCAAGTTAGTTCGAATTAAGGAAGCTTAATTTGAAATAATTTAAGCCTTGGCCACACTAGGCCTTCATTGGTTCAAATTAAGGGCTTCCTTAATTCGAACTAATAAATTCGATTGCTTAGTTCGAACTAACCCTTAATTCGAAATAGTTAGTTCGAATTAAGTCAATGTGACCATATTAGTTCGAACTAACTGCTTAGTTCAAACTAATTGGCAGATTGACCTTCATACAACTGACTAATTTGAACTAAGCAAGTGTCCTGCATGGACATGGCTAGTTCGAACTAGCATTCTAGTGGCGCCATGCTAGTTCAAATTAAGTTAATTCGAACTAACTAAAATTAGTTGGAATTATTAGTTCAAATTAACTAATTTGAACTAGTTTTTGTAAGTGTAGACATAGCCTTGGATGCTTCTCTATAGGGACCTCTGAGCTCTTAGGCTGTCTACACTAGAAAAGTTAAGTTGACCTTATTAATTTGATTTAACAAAAGTCAACTTAACTCTTCTAGTGTAGACATAGCCCCTTTTTTATCTTATTAAGTCGATTTAACACTTTAAGTCGACTTAATAAGGTCGATTTAGGTGCTAATCCCCATCCACACTGGCTTAAGTCAACCTAAATAAGGTCAATTTAAGCATTAAATTGACCTAAAACGAGGTGTTAATAAGTCGACTTAACTTTTGCTTAAGTCAATTTAAGGAAATGCTTAAGTTGACTTAAGGAAAGCCCAGTGTGAACGCAGAGTAGTTTAGGTCGACTTACGCCTCCTTAAGTCGACCTAACTTGTAAATGTAGACACACCCTTTGAAAACCCCACTTTTCTTGATCTTGTCCCATCATTGAGTGACATGCTGGACAGGTAGGTTTGCAATATTGAGACTGGCTGAATGGATGCTCCTCTATGTACTTTGGCTAGGGAAGACTGGTTAATCGAATGAGTTTGGATGTAGATTTGATGCGGCAATAAAATATTTACGTCCTTTTTTCATTTTATTGCCTCTATAATGTTCGACTCAGGGCAAGAGTTCATTAGAATATTGTTTTTGTTGGGAAGTCATAAGGGAAAGCGCAAAATGCTCCACATTTCCATAGGCCATAAATCCTAGCCTTGTTGCAGACCAATTCTCATTTGTATGGCTCTGAACAATAGTAGTATCTAACTCTTCTTTATACAAGAAATCAGCCAAACCCATTTAATGATAAACCATCTTCCTTCTTAGGGAACTAGCGGGATTCATGAGCAGCTACCAGCTTCCTTCTTGAATTTTCTCATGCTCCCAGAGTCTGCCAGTTAAGGCTCTCACCCAAGACCCAGCTATGTGGTGACTTTAGGAGTGAGTAGGGCATAAATTTGGCATATGAAGACTTAGCCTTGCAAAGTGTCCTATTCAATGCACCATAACCTGTGAGCTAGAGATCAATGCAGATGGCACATGATGTGCCAGGAAGCAATGTTGCTTTGAAATATGCAGGCATGATGATGATGCTACGAGCTTAAAACCCAGTTTTCCTCCTCCCGTGGAGGAGTCAAGGACAGGAACTGTTCCACAGATGAGAAATAATCAATACCTTGGAACTTGAGGTACTCTTTTGCAGTCAAGATCTCACTTAAGAGCTAGCTGTGACGCTGTGTTCTCCTCTCCATAATGGTGCCACTATTATTAGCAAACTCAAAGATGTTTAGTTCCCAAATATTGGTATATATGGCAATGGTCAATTGGAGCTATTGGCGACAACAGCAGAAATTAGTCCAAGCAGAAGATAATCCAGGTTGATCATTCTAATGGTCAGCTGGTCCGTACAGCATCTGGGTAGGTGCTAATAAACGACCCCTCCAGGAGGAATGGTTCTTGCAAAGGGCCTCAGAAAATGGATTTATTTAGCTGGTCTCATAGGCATCAGCTGCAGCAGTCCCACAATAAGTAACTCCAGACACCAATGTGATAGATGCATTAAGATTTCCCCCTCTCTAGCCAGATCTCTTAAATGACAGTGGAGCTTAGGTGCTAGAAGTCAAGGGCGAGTCTACACCGCGGTGGGATTTGAGCAGCAGTCGAACGGAGATATGCCGATTACTTAAAATACCTTGTGTATCTCCGCTCGACAGCCTACCACCTACTTACCGCAGTGTCTTCAGTGCGCTGAGTTGACGGGAGATGCCCTTCCTTTGACTCAGCACAACTCCACTTGCTGGAGTGGTCTTCAGCAACTGACTTCCTGTTCACTGAGCGGTCTTCACAGACCCGATCAGTCAATTGGGAAGATTGATCGGATGGCGGCGAGTTTGCTGCCACCGATGAAGACTAGCCCCAATATTGGCCCTGCTGCCCCCGCATTGTCTCCCCTGAAAAAGTCGGTTTTGCCCCATTTTCCTTTCCTAGCTTTTGCCAGGCCCTTGATTCCTGCTGAGAACATGATGGTTGAAGCCAGGTTATTTAAGCTGATGCCTAACTTTCAACTTTAACATTAAGTCAACACAACTGCTCCTGTGTTCAAACACCAACCTTAATCAAGGGCTAATTGTCTATGCAATCATAGTTCATACCATAGGCAGCAGCCCCTAGCATCTCTAGAGCTGCTACTAGAGAACAAGTGAGGGTTTATCTCCTCCCACCCTCTAATGCAGCCCAGCAGGGACAGAACACTTCAAATCAGTATCTCCTAGCAGCACTTCAGCCTCTCCATAGGTGTAAATGCTTCCTTTGTATACTATGTGTGTGGAAGCTGCTCCTGTAAGTTAGGTCTTCCTCCCCCAACTTCCACTTTCCCATTTTGCAAACACTGGATCCAATCCAGCGGCCACATTTAAAGACACAGCAAAACTCCTACTGGCTACAGCGGATCTCATTAGTAGAGACAGCCTCCAATTTTGTAGCAAGAAATCCTTTAGTTAAAGGTTGAGCGTTTGCACCCATAATTAATTGTGAGAATGATGACTGATGCAGGACAAAACGAGTTCACAAAATTGAAAGGCAGATTTTGGGCCCTTTGAAAAATCAAGCCTGATAGAGAATCAGGCCAGTTCAGTTTTGTCTCCTTGCCATTTGGAAGTCCTTGAAATTAACATTGCTACTTGACTTTGGCAACGACTTCAGTTGAGGCTGCCAAAAAATGTGTTTGTGCATCGAAATTACTGCTATTGAACAGCTGTGAAATGAGGAAGGTCAACCTTGTAGGAGTTCCAGGTTCAGTTCCTGCCTCTGCCATGGACTTCCTGAGTAACCTTGTGGAAGTCACTTAATCTTTTTGTGCCTCAATTTCCCTTCTGTAAAATGAGGATAGGTATTTTTTTCTTCCCCTCTTCTGTTTAGACTGTGAGCTTTTAGAGACAGCGACTGTCCCTTTTTATATGTATGTACAGTGCCTACCATAGTCTTGTGAGAAACCCCAGACACAAACAATAACAATTAACTAATAAATCAACTGTCATCAAACCAGCAGGATCATGGCATATTTTATTCGTGTGGGATCTAAACCCCATTTTTAAAAAAAATTCCAGGCAAATGATGGATAAATTTGAAAAGAAAAAAATAACCCAAATTTGTGTTGGTTTTCAAAACACAGAGTGTAATAAGTGGAAGATCCAGTGAATCAAATTTTAGACCTAAAACACTGAGTGTCTCTTTTAATAAAGAACCACCGTATTTCAAGTGAGAGTGGAAAGCTGTTTTAATTGGTAACAAGAGTCTGCATTAAATGAGCTGGAAGTGTTTTCTTTTTCTTTCTTCCTCTCCCTCCCCCAGAAGAATTTATTATCTCAAAGACACCTCTTTAATTTAGTGCTTCTGTAATATGCTGCTACCTTTGCTGGTTTCTGAGCAACCAACAGAGTGCTAGCTAGGGAGCAGTGAAGCATGGGAACAAATGGAAAGTCAACAACAAGACAACAGCGCCTATAACATTTTGGCTCTGAATTTTCTGCATTTTTACTTATGCTATAATTCTGCTGATAAAGTATAGCCGTCAAATCAGGAACCAACAGACACGCTCCTTCTTCATCCCCTCTGAATCTGAGTGGTATTTTGGAGGGGTGGGTGGGGGGGACATATGAGAAAGCACTTTCCAAACATGGTGGTGGCCACAGAGTGCTATTTTCTGGCCTGTAAACAGTGCTGACATCTCCCATGTCTATCAGTACTTATGATCAACTAAGAAGTCAACATTGAGTTTATACTCTTCAGGAGGCTAGCTGGAGTAAATTCAGAAGAAGGGAACGTTTGGCTTGTTTTTAGGGTGAGTGTGTGTTGGAGAAGCTGGGGGTTTTGGTGAGGTTTTGTGGCATTGGTTTCCTTCTTTCTTGGACCCCATTCCAGGAAAAATATAGGCACATTTATGCACACAGCAGGTGAAAATCCTGGTGCCATTGAAATTGCTGGCAGAATACTCATTGAGTGCAACTGAGCCAGTATTTCATCCAATGATGGTGGTGGTGTCAACTTGTCATGCATAAAGTTAAGCACGTCTGTTAGCCTTTGCAGGACCAGAGTCTTTATTTGTAGTGTGGATAATATTTTCCCCTCTTTGAATATATTGTATAGTATGTTTAGGAATGGGGTTTTAGGGTTTTTCCTCCCACTCTTTCCATGGCTTTGTCACTTTTACGTTGCAGTGATCATTAATAATATTTCTTGCGTTTTATTTACATATTCTTCCTAGCCACAGCACACTGAGAGAGAGATGGGAATATTGCAGAGGGTTCAGGTCTTGTCTACCCAGGAGCTATTCCCAATTAACTAAAGGTGTGAAATTAAGACAAAGTAGTTCAAACAGATGAAACCCCTGGATGGACATTCTCATTTGAAATAAAAGTAGCCCTAATTCAATTTATCTTAATTCACTTTGGCCAGGTCTACACTAAAAAGTTAGGTTGGCCCACTTGTGCTGCTCAAAGATGTGAAAAATCCACACCCCTGAACGACACAGTAAACTAACCTACCCCCAGGTGTAGACAGTGTTAGGCTGACAGATTAATTCTTCCATCAACCTAGCTACCATCTGTTAGGGAGCCGAATTAGTTACTGCAATGGGGGAACCCCTCCCCTCACTGCAGTGAGCGTCTACACGGAAGCACTACAGTGGTACAACCGCCCTGATTTAAGTGTAAACATTGCCTTCCAAAGTGAATTATTTGGGATGAACAATGAATGTAGATTTCCCTGTGTGGACAAGCCTTCAGTGATATTTTATATGCTTCCTTTCCCAACACTCCTTAAAAAATCTCAGCTGTAAATCACACCAGTGCATACCACTCAGTTATTTTTTCAGTGGTGCCATTATGGCTAAAACTTAGCAGATAATGTACTGAGCACAAGGTGTTTGTGACTGCAAGTGTAGGAGTGAAGAAGCTGAAATTTGCAGCAACTCTTCAGGAAGAAGTCTCTATAGGGGCTCCTTGTACAGCTACATGCTGGCTGGGAAAAGAATACTATATTTTGCCAGTTTCTAAGGGCAAAAATTCATTCCTTTGGTTTTCTGAAAGATGATTAGAAGCTAAAATTCAGCTCTTTGCTCTACCAGTGTAAATTTGAAGTAACTTCACTGGGGCTACTCCAGATTCACTCCAGCAACCAAGAGCCAAATTGAATCCTGGAGTTTTATTTTGCACAACTAACCAAAAATGATTCTGGACTGAGTCCTGGTCACTGAAGGATGGAAAAAGATGTGGAGGAAGAGCGCTCTCCAAACGAACACTTGGTTCAGTTCAACTTTAATCAGTTTCCTCCTTATTTGAAACTGCCAGCTACAAAAAGTTCTTTGTCTTGCAAAAATCTGTGTGTTTCCAAGTGCATGTAAGCACTGATATAAAAGGGAACAAATTGAGATCAAATTAAATTATTATAATTGGGGGGTTTTGGCTTTAAAATCTGTGAATCTATGACTTTCTTGTTGAACAGATGCAGAGGCTTTGCAATAGTTTTTGATACAGCTGCAGAAAAATTCTCTTATCTGGAATCAATTTCTTATACCAACCCAGCCCATGAGTTTGTCTGCCTAGAGAAGCTATTTGCAAAGAATAAAAACGAACCGAGCCTCTTGCTTAAAGTTGTATTTGCTAGCCATTTAGAGATGATCTGCAAACATCTGCCACAAGGTGTCACTAGAGATTGTTGCATTTTTCCCCAGGCTGCAGTACATTATTAAATGGCTCTTTCTTGAGCATTAAATCTTTTCATAGCGTTAAAGACACACATGTGCCATGGAAAGGACCCAAAATGAGAGGCACAATTTAAACAGCAAGTAACTAAAGGTTAAGTGAGCTAGGGTAAGAGCTTTTAGCTGAGGCACATTTATCAAGTTTCCCATTTCTGAAACTATGATAAAGAACAAAATTATCAGGTATATAGATGAACACAATTTGTTGGGGAAGAGTCAACATGACTTTTGTAAAGGGAAATGCTGCATCACCTATCTACTTGAATTCTTTGAGGATATAGGACTGTAAGATTTTTTGAAAGACTTTGACAAGGTCTCTTTTCAAAGGCTCTTACGCAAAGTAAGCAGTTATAGGGTAGACAGAAGGTCCTCTCCTGGATCAGAAACTGGTTAAAAGATAGGGACAAGGAACCTCTTCTTACACCATTATCTTGTTGTGGGAGGGTGGCTTGGTGTCCCAGTGATTCTGGGAAGTATATTGTCCAGAATTCTGTGCTCCTGGTGGCGTCACTCTTGGCAAAGAGTTTTGAGGTGACGTTCCAGATGAGGTGTGGTCCATACTTCTCAAGACCCCAATGGTGGAACAGGCATGTTTGAGGACATATTGGTTCCCTATGGCTGTGAAGGTGTGTGAGGGCTGCAGCAGGATGGAGACCTCTGGTTGTCTCGGACTTTTTGACTCCAGATCCAGGGCTCCTTCTTGTCGAGTTTCAGGAGGTTGTCACCTGTGTGCTGACTCCTCCAAATTAAAAGATTTCATGCATAGGCTTCTGTCAAAAGCGTTAACATCTCTCACTAACAAAATCCTGTGGTGATGGTGAAGACAGGAGCAATGATCTCTGGGGGCCTCTAGTCACACATTTGCATGCAGGCGGCAGGCACGTGTTGGGCATCTAGTATGGACTTACGAGACAGAAGCTCAATTAGGCAGCTGCTGCCGTGACTGAACAGTCTTCTTCAGCATTCCCTCTCCTCATGGTAAATGAGGAAGGGGCTAGAAAAGGTACCCTGCGCATAGACTGTCTCACCCCACTCTCCAGCTGGATCGCCATGCACAGTGCGATCACCTAACCTATGGTCAGAACATACGAAGCCAAGTAATGAAGTTCTTGGGAACGTTTGCGCTCTCTGAACAATGACGGTCCTGAAAGAACTGCATAACAGCTAGAGAACTTGCAAAATATGACCTCGAGATTGCTGCCCTAAATGAGACCCGCAAGGCAGATGACGGTCAGTTGAAAGAAGATGGAGGTGGCTATACCACCGTTTGGAAAGGAATGCCATTTGAAGAAAGGCCTATTCATGGGGCTAGTTTTACCATCAAGAACAAGATGGCTAGCCGGCTTGTAGAAGTCCCTGGGAGTATTAACGAATGTCTCATGACTCTGTCTTAAACTTAGTAACAACCAGTATGCCACAGTCATTAGTGTGTATGTTCCCGCACTGGATGATGGTGAAGATAACAAGGAACAGTTCTTCTGTGCTCTTCAGCCAAGAAAGACAAGCTTAACCTCATGGGTGACTTCAGTGCAAGGGTCAGGTGACATCCTGAATTCTGGAGAGGCACCACTGTGAAAGAAGTGGTGGGGAAGTTAACTCTAGCAGTATTCTTCTTCTCAGAAAATGTGGAGCATGATTTACTTATCAGAAATATCATCTTTAGACAGGGGGAACAAGTATGAGACCACATAGAAACACCCACGTTTGGAAAACTGGTATCTTTTTGACTATGTCATTGTCAGAGCCTGCGATCGTATTGATGGCCATATTACATGAGCCAGGAGAGGTACTGGTGACTACTAGACAGACCTTCGTTCAGTCACATAATTCATGAACATGTGGCTTGCACCACAGCACCGTAAAAACACTTGAAAGAAATTCGGAAGAGTTCGACCATCAAGACCCTCCAAAATCAGGCTAGTTATAAGACACCTCAACACCTCATTGAAAAGGCTCTCTGACCTACCTGACAGCGTCAGTGACACCCAAACACATTGGGAAGAGTTCAAGACCATTATTCACAAAGCTTGTGCTGAATCGATTAGGTATTCTACTTGCCTCCATCAAGATTGGTTTGAAAACGAGGCAATCCTAGCACTTATTCATCAGAAGAGAAGTGCATTTTGCACTTGGTGAGCAGCAAAAATGAGATGGATCATTAGCTTAAAATTATAGTTCAAAGCAGGCGGTGTGACATCAAGAATCGGTCATGGCAAACAAAGGCCAAGAAAGTCCAGAGTTTTGCTGATCAACATGACATGAGAAGCTTTTTTCAAGGAATAAAAGCCATCAATGGGACAGGTTCAGATGGTATAACCCCTTTGCAAGCCGATGATAGCTCCACCCTCCTTAAAGACAATGTGGCTGTCAAGTAATGTTGAAAGGAGCATTTCAAGACTCTATGGCTATGTCTACACTACAAAAAGTTAGGTCGACCTAATAAGGTTGACTTAACAAAGTGGGTTCCCTGAACGGGGACGTAGTAAGTCGACCTAACTGCCCTCAGGGTCAACCTAATAAAGTGGACTTAAGCGTCCACACTGTGCTTAGGTCGACCTAAGGAGTCGACTTAAGGGTTAGGTTGACTTAACCAGAGGTTCTTATTAAGTCGACCTAAGCTTTCATTAAGTCAACTTAAGGAATTAAGTCGACTTAATGAAAGCCTGGTGTGGACAGGGACTAAGTTAGGTCGACTTAAGCCTCCTTAAGTCAACCTAATTTGCAAGTGTAGACATAACCTATTAGCCATGAATCTGAAGTCTCATCTACTACCCTCGAGTCCATTCCTCAGCATCTAGTAATAGAACCTCTTGTTGCCTCACCATCTTCTGCAGAAGTTTGGCATGCTGTCACCCAGACGAGAACCACGTTTGCTCCATTGCGTCTTTATTGACAGAGATCTGCAGATGAAAACTAAGCTATGCAGTACTCCTCCCCACTTTTCTGGATGGGTGCAAGACATGGGTGACATATCAAAGCCATCTTAAGTGTCTGGAGTGATATAAATAGCACTGCCTTAGGAACAGTGTCCATAACAGATGGGAAGACCATTACACCAATACCAGCACTCTCCCTTCAGCAAACATCACCAGTGTAGAGGTGAATATTATGAAATATCAGCTTCACTGGATTGGTCATTGTGTGTGGATGGATAAGACTCATCTTCTGCTGCACATGTCAGTTTCCAAGCACTGAGGATTTGGCCCAGTATTTTTATAACAGAGTCTAATTTACTCCAGGACTGCTCAAGAGAAAATAATATGTTTAAACATTAACGGGATATCAGAATGATCCCAGTATATGAACAGGAGCCCTGATTATAACAAGGGGCAGTAATGAAATGTTCACTGCGCTGGAAAAGTCCTCCAGCTTAGGAGGCCCTTGGGTGGTTTATTCCTTCACCAGCCAAAGCTGTTCTCTGTAACGAGATCTCTGCGGAAGGAAGTCACTGATCAGTTTTATTTTTCAAACCTTGGTGCTTTCCTGCCTCCAACCACTTTTGTAGGGTTTGAATCTGCACCCACCTGCTGTCCAGAGCAAAGCAGTGGCATACTGTGGGTCCCCGGTGCCTGCTGGGTGCCAATGCTTGCGTTAGTTCCTCCCTCCCCCCCCAAGTCCTTCTCTTAGCAATGCTTAACCTTAAAGTCAAAGAAAATCAGCTATTTGTGTCCCCAGCCCTGCGGCGCTGGCTCCCCATGCCGAGGAAGGGGTTTGCACAGTGCATCCCTGCTTCCCACCTTGGACCCACAGCCACTTTCATCACCCTGCCTGGGCCAGTGCGGTGACTTTTTTTCTGTCGCCCAAATGAAAACACAGGCTCCAGAGACGGCACCCTCACCACCCCTTCCTTCAGTGGTGGGAGTCCTCCAAGGCTGCTGCCAAGTCTCAGTACCGGAGCTGGGCTGTGAGACACCACCGAGTGCAGCGATGGCACCAACCACCGCCCTGTGAGCCTGCCCTAGAGATGCCCTAGAGAGGAGGCAAGGCGGGGCTGCCTATCCTCACGGCGGGAGGATGTGGAGCATGCTGCCCCTGCAGAACAGTGTGATAAAACTCTGAAGTACCTGGCGGGCGCCCCCTCCTCTGAATGGTGCCCAGGGGTTGTAGTCTGTTCCTGCCCCCTCCCTTTGGTCTGCCGCTGTGCAAAGCTGCCGGTGACTTCAACAGGGCTGTAGCAAACCCTTGCGATAGAACAGACAGCTCTCCAGAAATGCCCTTCACCTTCCCCCAACCTTTACTCCCCAGCAGGAAGAAGCTGTGTCAAACTTCCAGCCCTCACCAGAGGCCTGATCCAAACCCCTCTGAAGTCAGTGGGTCCATCAACAGGATCAAGCCCCACGAGCCTTCCCTCTTCAGCAGGTGCCACAAGGAATTAAGACAATGCCAAGCGGAAGGCCTCCTGGTATATAACGTCTCGGAATTATGTCACTTTCTTTGCACGAGAGTAGTGAAGTCAGCCAGAGATGGCCTTGACACTCTGGACTACAAACATCCCCTTTCCCTGGCTTTTGGGGAGACAAGCTCTGTGAGGGAACCCTCGGAAAAATTCCTTCCCAACATCCATTTGAGGGGAAAGATCTGTTCACCCCCACCCAGACCTGGTCCCCACCCATCCACGGGAGGCCAGGTTCATCTACACGAGGGGTGCAGAACCTTTTTTGGCCAAGGGCCAAGTTGCATTTTCTAAGGCCACTCGAGGGCCACAAATGCAACGTGTGTGGGGGGGGGGGTCACATCACGTCACATGATCCCCCCACTTGCTCCGCTCCCAGAGGGCTGCACAGAACATGCTCGCGGGCTGCATGCGGCCCAGGGGATGCAGGTTCTGAACCTCTGATCTACACAGATGCCCTGTGGCTCCCTCACCTGTCACCATCCCTGAGACCAGTTACATTAATTTAGATAAAATATATGAGGCTACGGTGTTGCTACTGTCCAACATTAAATGGTGTCAGTCAAGCTCTGAGGTTTTCCATACAGAGACCTCAGGCTGTTTAGCAATACAGCAAACGAGCTATTGCAAAGACTTTTTATTGAAGGCAACGAAAAGAAGGCAAACCAGTGAAAGCATTTGTCATGTAAAGTATTATGTAAAGCTTTCATTCTAATAATGCTCCATGTTCCCTTTCCTTTTAGCTGCACAGAAAGGGTGCATCTACACTTGTAAATTAAGTCGACTTAAGCTTGCTTAAGTCAACTTAATTTACTCTGAATCTACGCTACAGTTTCCTTAAGTCGACTTAAGCAGCTGCTTAAGTCGACTTAAGGAAAAATTAAGTCGACTTTGTTAAACCTCCTTTTAGGTTGACTTTCTAAAGTCGACTTAGCCAGTGTAGACGTGGAGTAGCCCTAAGTCGACTCTAAGTCCACTTAGGGCTCTCCAGGACTCCCCCACTGCCCTCCTTGCCAGGGTGGCTGGCACAGGGAGAGCCTGGCATGCCCTCCCACAGAGCAGGGCAGAGCCCTGCCTACCCTGCCCCTATGTCCTGCCAGGGTCCCTGTCCTCCTTTGCCCCATTGTACCCAGGTACAATGGGGCAAAGGCTGAGCCCACTGGCACTTGGCAAGGGGTGCCCCCCCTGCCACCGTGACCCAGTCCCAAGTCCACCTAGCCCCTAGAAGTAGACCTAGGCATCCAGTGTGGACGATCTAGGTCAACTTTGTAGGGTCCCCTGAAAGTCGACTTAAAATTTAAGTGTGGACATGCTAAGTCGACTTAAATTAACAAGTGTAGACATAGCCAAAGTTTTTAGAAGGAAAAACCGTGTTTGATGGTCTCTTAGATGGTTCAGAGACAGCAATAACAGACCCATCCCCTCATTATTTTGTCCACCATTTAGGCTTAAAATCCAACGCATCAATTTCGGTATCTTAATTTCTTTTTAACGAGCATAACATCAATCGTCCTTGGGTTGGATCAAGTTGGCTTTTTTGGTTTTGACTAGTTCAGTCTCTGTCTAGTTTCCTTGTACCTCTTTCCATCAACATTTGTTGTTACAGGTTATTGTGACCTCTTATGAACTTGCACTCCCTTTGTACAACTGAACTCACAGTTGGTGTGAATTTTTAGGCCCAAATGTCACAATGCACCTCCATGGAGGGGCTCGTCTGGGAATCCAGAGGCCTGATGCTACATTACCTTTCTCACAGCAGGTCCACAGTATCTGGCGTTGCCGCAAATTCTGTGTAAGGATGTGAAGGGGTGATGCAAAGATCAAGGTTCTCCTCCGTTTTGGAAGCTGGGGCTCTGGACCATGGGGGGCAGATCAGACTGCGGCTGGCTGCAGCTCCCAGCCAGTTTCTCTTGTTGTGCTCGGTAACGACTGAATAAAAGTCATCTCATTGTTTAATACAAGTTCCCTATGCATCATTAAGAACAGCTCACAAAGGGAGGAGACAAGATGAGTCCCACCAGCCCAGTCTCCAACCCCTACTTCAAAATGGAACCAGGGAGCTGTGCAGAATTGATTTTGTTGGGCATGTGGGGAGGGAAGAGGGGTAGGGGAGCCACATGGTAGCCTGGAAATAACTCACCTTCCACATGAAAGAGTAAAGATCCATGTAGACTTCCATACCCGAGTCAAGGGAGGGGAAAATCTGGCTGGAAGCTCATAGGCTATGTCTACACTGGCAAGTTAGCTCAAATTAAGGAGGCTTAATTCGAACTAACTAAAGCCATGGCTACACTAGGGTTTGAATTAAGGGCTTTCTTAATTCGAACTAATAAGTTCGAATAGGGTATTCAAACTAAGGGGTTAATTCAAACTAACTAGTTTGAATTCACCAATGTGGCCATGTTAATTCGAACTAATTTCTTAGTTCAAATTAACCGGCCATTGAAATGCATGGGGATTGCTAATTCGAACTAACTTAGTTCGAACTAACTTTCCAGTGTGGCCATGCTAGTTCAAATTAAGCTAATTCGAACTAACTAAAATGAGTTTGAATTAGTTAGTTCGAACTAACTAATTCGAACTAATTGTAGCAAGTGTAGACATAGCCATAGAGCTTAACTTTGGCTCAGATCCCCAAATGAATTTTAGGGCCTAACTCCCTCAGTGGGAATTGGGTGCATAAATATCTTTGAGTATTGCAGTACAGCACAGTACTGGAAGGTCTGCTTATCAATGGTGTTTGAAGATGGCTGATCGGGTGCTATTGGTTGGATAACTGATTGGACAGATTTTGTAACATTTTCCACAGAAATCGTTCTTTGGGAATTTCTTTACGTTAGTCACTCAGCTGGTCAAGTAATTCATACATACAGGGGCGCTGAAACTGACGGAACTTTTCCAATGAAAGTTTGGACAAATGATTTTTGCCATCCTGGCCCCAGCTCTGTTTCTAGCACAATTCAAGCTTGGAGATGGACAGAGCTATTTACCTTTAAAAAAAAAAGATGCCAAATGATGAAGAAACAGATCATAGGTCAAAGTGCAGTGGACACATGGCTGGCAACCAAGTCAATGGTCGGCAACCCTGGCATGTGTGCCAAAGCTGGCACATGAACTAGTCACAGCGGCATGCAGGGCTCCTGGTCCTGTGGTGCCACGGCTGCTCCCCACTGCTAGCCCCACCTCCAGTGGGGCCTGAAGCTTGCAAGAGCCATGCATGTACTGCAGCTCCTGACACCTGCTGGCCCCAGTCTGCAGCTGGCTGCACTCCTGGCCCCTCCCCCGGTATCTGCTGGCCCCGCCCCCAGCACCTGCTGAGGGTTGGGGGGAGGGGCTGGAACAGGGGCCAGCAAAGGTTGCCGACCCCTGAAGTACTTGTTTAAATGGAGGTTATCCATAAATGGGATTTTCATAAGGACTAAATGTTGGCCTATCTGCTCTCAGCTTCTCCCCCCTTGACGTCAGTGGAATAATGCTGATTTCCACCAGATGAGGATCTGCTCCCAGAGACAGCACTGGGTTGTCAATCTAGCCCAAGGGTCTGCTCAGCTCTTACCAATGCCGATGAGAGAATTAGTTGCCACGTTGTTTCATGGGAGCAAGAAGGGCCAGCTTCATCTGTCATCTCTTTTGTAACCCTGTGCTACTAATTTAAACCACCTGATGGATCAAGCCTGTCTGTTTCCCTGGAACAGCCCTGACCTGCATAAAGGAATATAATGGTTGCCACAGTCAGACTGCCCTTTCTGCTGAGTACCTACGGCTGTTGCAGAACTCAAACACCCAAGAGCAGAGCAACCGCCATTACCGCCCTTTCAAACCATTCTACTTGCCATCCATTCTCTGTGACCTACATAAAGCTGTTCTTGCATATACCGGGTGTCTCAAGCTTTCAGACTTCTCCTGCACTGAAGGATAAATGTTTTAAGGAAGCCCAAAGCCCAATCAATGAACTTTTGTGTTTGCAAATGTATCATTTGTTCAGCTTCAGACATCATGGAATAGAAAACAAGACCACGTGATGACTCAAGTATGGCTAGCTTTTATTTGCCAGCAACCAGTGCTGACTGACTAAGTGTTCAAACATCATTAGTCTAAGAGTGGCTTAAAACAAATGGGATTTTTTTAAAGGTAGTACATTTTGAGGTCTTTTTATTTGCTTTTCTGGCTTTTGAGCTTTTATGGTTCACATTTTCAAGCTTTTCTGTACAAACACAAAAGCTAGAAAATTACCTTTTTTTAAATGAAAGCTGAGTGTCTCACCTATTCACATGACTCCAGGAGCTGGGACTTGAAGAAGAAAAGCAATTATCATGGGGCTTACACTAAAATTGCACATATTGGCCACTCTGAGTATGATTTTTGTGACCCTATTGAATGTGAAACTGATTTAGATCATGCACAACTCAGATAGTGTGCCTGAATTGATGATACTTGCTTATGCTGAGTTAAAATGTAAATCTGATAAACAGAAATGTGCTAGAACAACAATGAGAACTGTTTAGGTGCTTACTTAGAATGTAAGGGGGGGCAGAGGGGGGGGCAGAGACCATCTTTTGGTTTTGTGTTTGTACAGCACCTAACACAGTGGTCCATGACTGGAACCCATAGGTGCTACCACTCTACAATACAAATAATATGGAGGGCTGGCAGGGTCAAATTTCATGGCATTGCAACCACACAGCTGGAAGGATGCTACAGTCGCAACTGTACTGATTTATATGGGATCACTGCTCCACAGCCTATGAATCTTGGAGCAAGTTCAAAAACTTGGGGGCAGTTGCCTCTCTCAGCACCCCTCTCCCCCATTAGTGCTTGTTGGGGGGGGGTAAGCGCACCCCATCACCCCCTGACAGGGACATTCAGGGGGCCAAGAGGGGAATAGTGGGGAAGTATGGGGATGCAGACCCACCCAACGCCACTGCATTGCAGCTCAGGGCCGTATCCAGGACGGTGGTGGTTCTCATCCTGGTCAGCAGGGATCCCACTGCAACACCCTGAGCTACGCTGGCCAGGAGATACCACTCATTCCCTCTTGCTGGGCTACTTCCTACTGTGTCTCTCCATGCCATTGTCCGAGTTTCCTCAGGGATTCAGTTCCTGGTGTCACTCACTCCCTCAGCTTCTGATCCAGACAGTCTGCCTGGGGCAGCAGGTGTCCGTCTGGCTCTCCCAGGCATCTGGTTCCTTCAGCTGGGGGCTGAAATTGGTGCCTTCACTAAGCTTCCTTCCTCCTCAGTGACGCCCCTGGCGGGCCTGGAGTGAGCTGACCTGCTCCTTTTTATCCTAGGGCAGCAGATGGAACATGCCCAGCAGAGTCTGGGAGGCGGGACTTCCACCCGCCATAGTGTGGGTTGAGCTCTTTCAGTGTGAGATAAACCCACCGGGCCACAGTGCCACTGTTGATAATGCTCTACAGTTCACACCCCTGAGGCCCAATGGCACTGTGTTAGGATGAGAAAAATGATCAAATAACTTTGAAATGTACGTATTGTGGGGGGGAGGTGTTTGTTTATTGATTTTTCGGGGGGAGAGTTTCTGTTTTGTTTTTTAATTGCTCTCGGAAACATTTCAGCAGTGATTAGCTCTAGTTAGCAGGGAGACCCTTTGTGTTAGTGAGGGTTAGGGTGACCAGTGGTGGGGGATCAGTTTTTGCTGGTGGGGTGTTTTGCAGTGCCTAGGGTGTTTTTACATCTCGGGGGTGGAAATGGTCCCTACGCTCCATAGCTATGTCTACCCTGGCAGTTTAAGTCGACTTAAACAAAGTTGCGTCCATACTAGGCTTTCATTAAGTCAACTTAATGAACGCTTAAGTCAACTTAATAAGAACCCCCTATTAGGTCAACTTCAGGTGTGAGTCTGACACCAGCCTTCCTAGCAAAACAAAAGAGGAGTCTTCGCTTCCCCAGTCCAGACTCAAGTTTCAATTTCACTGCCTAGCTGAAAAACAAAAGAGGAGTCTTGTGGCACTTTAAAGACTAACAAATTTATTTTTCTGAGTTCATTAGTCTTTAAAGTGCCAAAGACTCCTCTTTTGTTTTGCTGAACTAGACTAACATGGCTCGGCCTTTGAAACTGCCTGCCTGAGCTCCCAGATTTGCTAGTCCCTAATCTGAGTGGATTGATTCCTGTCACATGGGCGTTTTCCTTCTGTCCCTTGCCTCCCACCTCTTCAGTAATCAATTAAGAGTCCCTTCTCCCTTCAAAGACACTCATTTGTTTTCCAGCTAAGGGAAATGGTCAGAACAATGTAATGAAGAAGCAGGAGGGCTTATTGAAAGCAGAGCGAGGAATGTGAAGAGTTGAGGGTTTATAATGGCACCCTGTCAGAGACTTGCATTGTGACATTGGACCACCAGTCGTTTAAGGCTTGATCTCAAGGGAAGTTTTTCTATTGATTTTTAAAAGGTAATCGGTCTGTGCCTCAGTTTCTTCATTCAAAAAGAGGGATAATATTTGCCTGTCTCAGAGGAGTACGGTACCATATAGCTTACTTCATTGTTTTTGCTTAGGTGCCTTGGGGGTCATCAGATGGAAAGTGCTTTAGAAGTGCTAAGAGTTTTCACAATTAACCTTTCATTCATATGCACTCCTTCTGGATCACAGGAGACTGGGATTTTATGGGACTCTTCCTCCCACTGATGCTGTCTGCACCGCTCCCTCCTCCTGCCCAAACTTCCTGCGTCTCTCCCAAGCTTCCTGATGGGGGATCTGTTTAACGTACCCCCAACACTTGGGTCTGTCACTGACCCAGTCAGCCAGGGAGGGAGGGACAGGCTAGTAAGTGAGTCATCCTACAGCAACCCCAATCCCACAGTAACCTAGTTCCTGCCTTTGTAGGGGCACATAGGCAGGTCTCTCTCATGCTGGGAGGGGAGTGAGGAGGATAGGTAGGGGTGGGGGAAGGAGAGGAGAGGAGAGGAGAGGAGAGGAGAGGAGAGGAGAGGAGAGGAGGAAGTAATCCAGAGACCCGTGCCATACAGCGACTGTGGTGAGGGAGAGGGGAAGCAGCCGGGGGGTGGGGTCTGGGGGCAGGGCCAGGGGAGCAGGGAGCTTACCTTTCCCAGAGGAAGCTTCAAAAACTGCCCATGCTCTCCAGAGCTAGAGTCGGAAACACCTTACTCCAGCTTTCCTGCTGACACCCCAAGCAGTTCAATTTTCCATCTTCAGGTGGTGCTAGGATGGTGCAGTAAAGAAAGTTTTACAGTGTGTGTATTTAATATGATATATAATGCTATGTATACCAATTGGAAGCCGATGTGCTCTGATTTCAGATGATGTACAGCATTGATTCTAGTGCTAAGGCTTCGTCTATATTGGGCCTGAGGGTTAGGCTGCGTCTGAAGTGTGAAAATATCATACCCCAAGATCTAGAAATTGACACATCCCATTAGGAAGCTATTCCAGCTTAGCTGCCAATGTAGACATAGCTATCTTGATGGAGGCCAACGTCATTCAGAGAGATAATGTCCCTACAGCAACAGAAAAACGTTTATTGGTGTAGGCAGTTTATGCCAAAACGGCTATGCTGGTGTAGTCTCCATAGGGCTTGTCTTCACTGATGGTGGCAAATTTGCAGCCCTCAGATCAATATTCCTGATGGACTGAGCAGGTCTGTGAAGTCAATCAGGAAGTCAATCTCTAAAGACCTCCCTCTCAAGTAGCGTAGTGCTGCGTTGATGGGAGGCCACTTCCCATTGACTCAGCACACTGAAGACACTGCAGGAAGTAGACATTAGGCAGTCAAAGGGAGATACACAAGCTATTTTAAGTAACTTGCCTATCTCCCGTCAACTGCTACCACGATCCCCCCTCCGTGTAGACCACAACTCAGTGTAGACACAGCCTGGCTATGTCTATACTTCCAAAATGGAAGCCAGTAAAATCAGGTTGGAATAGAGATATTCAGAGACGGGAATTTTCACCTGGCAGGTATTCCTGACGTTTTATGGCAAATCAGAACAGAAAATGTAAATATTGAGACAAAAGCAAAAATTTCAAAATGTTTGGAATCAGAAATGTTGCAGTGGAAAATGTCTCAGCGTTTTCTCTGGAACAGAAATGAAAATTTTCATTCTGAGTTGACATTTTGACATCAAATGTCATTTTGGATCATGGTTTTGATGTCCATCCCATGCAGGCCCTGAAC
This sequence comes from Pelusios castaneus, assembly GCA_007922175.1. Classification (NCBI taxonomy): domain Eukaryota; kingdom Metazoa; phylum Chordata; order Testudines; family Pelomedusidae; genus Pelusios; species Pelusios castaneus. The sequence goes on from ML685758.1 coordinate 644,442, forward strand.
CACATAATGCGGGGCCAAGAGATCAATTAACACCTCTGATACCACCTGGAACAGAGAGAAAGCCAGACAGTGATTATAAAGCCAGGAAGTCTGAAGCAGAAAAGGGGCACAAGGAGAGGGTCTGCAATCACTTTCTGGGGAAAGAAGAGGTAGCAGTCCAAGGAGATAGCAAAGGAGTCTGGGGGAGTAGACTTTGACTGCCAGATACAGATTCCCTAGGCTTGAACCCGAGTAGAGTGTGGACCTGGGTTGCCCTACCAACCACCAAGGAAGGTGGGGTGAAAATCCTTAAGGTAAGGTGTTTAAGAACCACAGATCCCAGAGAAAAATGGGAGACTTGCTATAAGAACATGGGATTGCAGCTAGCTGGGGACTTTGTTACCATTAAGGAGTGGAGCAAAGTATAACCCAGCCAAAGGCCCAAGTGGTGGGACGATCACAGAGGTGGAGCAGCCATCAGCAGGGGGCACCATACTTCGACAGTCGCTATATCGCACCTGGCCACCAGGAGGCGCTCTTTCAGTGAGTGAACCCCTTTACGGTTGTAAACCAAAAAATGAAATCCAATGAAATTTATGCCAAAAGAAAAGCTGTCATGTTGTTTCGGAACGTCAATTTTAAAACGAATATTTTCCTTGCATTATTTCTTGCCATAAGGTTGACATTTTTCATCAGAATTATGTTTGCCCAGGAAGACCTGAAGTTTTCTAATGAAACCAGTGGAAAACTTTCTGCACAACACTTAGAATTCAGCTTGGGGATAGCGCTGTGGTAGTCAGGACGATAGAACTTTAAGGTGTGAAACACTGCAAGCCACCCAGGCTGAAAGTACCTGCTGGACATACTGGAGAAAATGGGACAATCCATTGTGGACACATCAATGGATTTTATCCCTTGGGATGCTGTTATTTCAGGACAAACATAAATGTGCATCAAACAACGCAGTTCCCAGTTAGGAAGATGACTTGTGAACTTCCAGATATAGGAATGAAGAGAGAATTTATTCTTTGTTTTGGAAGTAGGATGAGATCCCTTAGACAAATACCACTCTGACTTCTAGCCCCAGATATGCACCATGTGCTGTATATTCCTGGAAAGCCAGTCTACAGTTTATTCCTACAGTCAGCTGCCTATGGCCTGGTCTATTTACAAAGATTGTACCACTTGAACTATCATCTGGCCAACATAATGCCAGCCTGAGTGGGGCCAGATAATTGCAGGATGGCGGGGCCTCCCTTTAGCTTGGGCCTGGGGCTGCAGCCTCTGAAACCCCTACCAGCCCTGCCAGTCCTCTGCCTCAGTTTCCCTAGCTGTATAAATGACCTAAGATTACAGACTCCCTTTGAAAAGGTTTTTGAGATGTGCTGATGAAAAGTGCTCTGTTGAAGCTAGGTATTATCAGAGAGAAGAATGTGACCCATAGTAATTAATAGACAGTATTTCCATTGTTTATTTCCTTATCTCTAAGTGTAGAATGCCGCTTCTCACTAACATTTTTTAATCATTCTTCCTTCTCCCCATTCTTGGACTATATTAATCTGAGATCCTATTGTTTTCATCCTTTCAACAGCACATTGTCTTTGATGAAATCATGAGTTACAGAACTATGTCAGAGCATCATGGTGAGTAATATGCCACTTTGGAACTCATGCACAAGGCTTTGAATATGTCGAACAACATTATATTCTCATCCAGCTCTTCACATAACCTCCCACTTCTTTCTAAGCCCCTGTGTTTATTTAACTGAGCCTGTCTCCCATCGTCTGGAGCAGTGGTACTCAACCTCTAAGAACCCAAGAGGCACTTCATCAGAGCACAGCGGCAGAGAGCCGCACAGTTGCAGGGAGTGACGATGCAGCACGCGGTACTTAGACTACCAGGATGTGTGACTGTAGAAGAGGTTACCGTTTGAGCAGCCTTATACTCTGTGCTCTCCGAGGGAAATGGCATTCTACGGCTGGCATCAATACTAGTCTGTCATCATCACTGCCACCCACCTGGAGTTGCATCCCTTGTGAGTTCAATCGGAGAGAAGAGTCATTCTCATTTGAGTAAACCTACCCATTCTGCAGCGCCGAGGTAGTCAAAGTCTTTCTTGGGGGGGTGGGACAATTTGTAGAGTAGGAGTGCTGAGAGCCACACCTGCTGTGTGGTGGGAACCACATCACACCAGCAGGCAGCAGCTCTCCCAGTACCCCTGTATCCAGCACCGCAGTCTCTCTGCAATAGACCAGTCACAGGTATTGCTTTGCTTCAAGACTCCTCTTCCTCGCCCATCAGTGGCTCATCAAATCAGCTCTTGCACAGTATTTCTGTGCTTGGTCTTGCCATTAAAGCTGGTAGGAGTTTGGCAAACAAATCACCAGTTGGAGCTGGCTCCGCCGGTGAGAATCTGGTGCTAATAATTACTCCACATTTTCTCTCTTAATTTTATTTTATTACTGAACGAGGGGGATCTTGGGCTAACATATTAAAAGGGACTCAGGAGAGCCCTGCTCTGCCATTGACTTCCTCTGTGATTTTTGGTAAAACTGGGATAAAAACCCTCCTTTTTGTCTTGTCTGCTAAGGTTTCGATCCTGTAAAAAAACTGTGCATGCCCTTGATTTCATGCCTGAGAGTTGCTCCCTCAGCTTCAATAGCAGAGCTCACAGGTGTAAGTTTCAGCAGAAGAATAACAGGTTGGAAGGCTAGAACCTTAGACTGCAAATTCTATGGGTTGGGGGGTCTCTGTATCTTTTTAGAACTCAGTGTGCAGTGCAAAATTGAGGAACACAACCTGTACTATCAACAGCTGACTGCTGAGTCAGTCCTCTTAACCCATGGATGGCCATGCTCTGTAGCACCACTGTCTGCACCCCACAGAGATTTGTGTCTCTACCAGTCTGGCCAGATCTCCTTCTGCTCAATCAAGTGTGTTCTCCTTGATGTCCTTTAGGATTGTCCAACACCATGTCTTAACAACCCCCAAATCTTTCCTCTCACCATAGCAGGCATCCCCATGTCACCAGATTTAGTCCTTTCATGAACTTTCCTGTTCAAAAGTTGGACTTCTTTTGGATACCTTTTCTTTTCTGGGAATGGTGTGATGGCCCATCCACTACAAAAGAACCCACCAGTGGAAGATGCAGGTATCTAGCCAGTAGATGAAACCCGCATCAGCTGGCAGAATTTAAAAGCTATACCATTCTGATTTGTGGGGTGGCAGGTCCTAAAGCCCCTACCTCAATCTGGCCCAGCACCTGAGACAAAAGGTGAGCTCACCCAGGGGCTTTAGACCAGGGGTCTCAAACACACAGCCCACGGGCCAAGTTACTTCCTGCAGCCTACAACACCAGCCGGAATTCAAGGGTTCCCAACCCCTGGCCCATGGGCCAAAAGTGGCCTGCGGGGCACTTCAAGGTGGCCCGCGCCCCCCCTGACTGGGAGCTGGCAGCTGAGCTGCGACCACCTGCCTCCTGCCTAGGGTCCTACCACCAACTGAGCTGAGCTCAGCAGTGCTTGTAGCCAGGTCTTGCTGTGGACCCTGCCCCACTAGACTGAAGAGTCAACCACCGCTTGGGAGCCACACCACTCACTGGCGTCACGGCCTGCGGTGGCAGGGGAGCGTAATGGGTCAGGTGGCTGGGGGGAGTGGGCAAACTCAGCACCTGGGGCTGCGACAGAGCTCAGGTACGGGGCTCTAGGAAGAGGAGTCTGGGGGTGTGTGGAGGGTTCCCAGGGTGCCTCTGTGCTGGAGGGGCTCCATGAGGTCCCTGTGGGGGGCTGTGCCCCGTCTGTCTCTCGCCCAGTCCCGGTATGCAGCTAGGAACCTGGCTGCAGCTGATCGCCTCCCCTCCTGGCTTGGGTATGCATGCAGCCCTTTAAAAAAAAAAAAAAAACTTATTAAAAATTTAATTTAAATTTAAAACCTTTCTAAAAATTTAATTTCAATTAAAACTCAACTCTAATGAAATAAGTAATTAATTAAAATTAATTTGACTTCAATTAATGTAATTTTAATTAAATTAACTGGTGGCCCTTCAGCATTTTAAAAATTATATTTTTAGCCCTCGAGCCAAAACTGTTGGGAGCCACTGATTTATAATGTAAAATTTTAAGTGTGTTTATAAATTGACTTTTAATAGCATACTATATTACTCTTCATTTTTTTTATTTTTGACTATACTTTTGTATCATTGTATGAAAAGGTTTCAGTGATGTGGCTCTCGGGCCAATATCCAAATCCTCATGTGGCCCTCGCAGTGATTTGAGTTTGAGATCCCTGCATTAGACTGACTATTTATTCGGTTTGTGTGCATATGCATGTGCGTGTTGAACACACACAAGCTGAGAACAGACAGAGGAAGAGGCAAAAAATCATGAAAGCTAAGTGATAGCCTGGGAGCCTTGAAAAAGCTAGAAAGAGCCTTAGGGTCCATTGGATAAATAGCCTTGGAGCTGTCAGCCAAGACACTGCTTCTTTTGGGTTTGGTTCTTACTGCATTTAGATGAGCCGGGCTTTATATGTGCCTTGTGAATAAACAAGATCACACCAAAGAAAATGCCCAACTCCATCAGTTTCTGCTTCCAGCTGGAACATTCTCCAAGGCCCAGGAATTTGTCTAGCCACTTGGGTCAGAAAGGAGCAACAACTCATTCGTTTTCATAATTTTAAGGAAGATTGGTGTGAATACAAGGTTTTAAAATGCCTGCGGTAAATATATGTCTGTGTCAGTCTTACCTAGAAATACAGGCGCAGAAGGAAAAAGCTTTGACGAGTCTGCCCTTGATGTTGGTTGAATTATCTGTAGTTTGTGTTTGCTTTGTGAACTCACCACATGTTGTTTAGGCATCTAGCACAATTCATTGGGGGGGAAAAAAAACCTTGGCTTGCTTTTCTGCTTACTGTTCCCTCATATAATGAAAATGTTAAATTGCTTAGACACTTGACATCTGCAACCTCAGTTATGCACTTGTTTCACTTTTTGTAGTTGTGAGGATTGGTGGCTACGTTTAACGCACCTCCATTCTCTTATGTCTAGCAAAGATATTGTGCATGTTAAATAGAACACTGCAGTAGTGGGATGTTGTATATCCTCCAGTGTAACTCTTGTATTTATTCTTTTCCAGACATTCACAGAAGTTATTCTCTGTTCTGAATAAAGTTATCTCCGATGTCCTTCAAAAAATAATGTAGGGCTTTCGCCTGACTGAAGGAAGTTCAAGGAAAATATTCCAGGTGTCTAGGACATGAAGAACAAACCATTGAACCCCTTTTCATTGAACTGCCTTCTGTTCCTCCCACTTGTATGCCACTCTCCGATTTGAAATGGATTTCCTTTGCTTAATGAATAAGGATTAACAGCACTGAAGCATTTAAATTGATGATGGGTGAGAACCAGGCAAATAAATGATTGGAGCTACATCTATCTAGGATATAGAAATACTTTAGGAGCCAGATCATCCACTAATATAAACCAAATAATTGAAGTCAATTGCACAATTAACTCAATGAAACTATGTCAGAAGAGGATCCGGATCCCTGTTTGTATTCATTTTTACCTCGCACCCATTAGTTGAGTTTATGTTAGACTACATTGTAACCATTTTCTTTTCCTAGCAGTTCTGATGGAGTGTAACCAAAGGCTAACTGAAATGCTGGGATGCATTCTAAAAAGGCGTCAAAGAATGTCAGACTGGAGCTTCTGTGAGTTTATTTCTCTCCTCGTCAAATAAACCACCAGAAAAATAAGGACGTGGAAGCAATCCTGAAACAAACCAACAAACGCATGGAAATTCCATTGCCAGAATGGATGAAGTGGAAGAAGTTAAGTGCAGGAAGAGTCAGTGAACAGTGTCTGATGTTAATTATCATAAAATCTACAATCTCAAGTCATACCAGGAGAGCAAATTAAGGTGGAACAGCAAGGAAAAGGTAAAAAATATAGGCCCAAATCCTCAGCTGATGCACACCAGCCTGGGGCCACTGAAATCAATAGAAATAGACCCCTAATGAGTATCTGAGCCAGATAAGATTTCAACCCTCTAACTGGAGGGAACCTTTCACCACTTAGGAAAATCTTGTCCAAGCCTCCAGGCTGTATGGGAGGAGCCGGAAGTCAAACAATCCTCTTTCTCAGTCTGTGGCATCGCAGATTCATTGTTCCTTAGGTTATACTGCAGCCTTCTGGCTACATTGGACTCTGAGCTAGTTGCATCTAACCACCTTTGGGCATAGGGCATACCCAGAAATAGGTTTACTGACCTTTCAGGAATGTCTTGGAGTCTCCATAAAGATTATGCTTGAAATCAGTTTCCATATCTCCATGGGTGAATCTGATGACCACAACAAAGAGACAAATATTGTTTTGTACTGTGGTTGCACCTTGAGGCTCCAATGGAAAGGAGGGCCCCATTGTGGTAGGTACTGTGAGAGTATATAAGATGCAGTTTCCGTCCTAATAAGCTCACAATCTAAATAGACAAGGGAAGGATCACTATTTCACAAACAGGAGTCTGAGGCACAAAGAAATGAAAGGGCTTCTCCCGGCTACCACAGGACAGCTCCAGTTAAAGTTCACCTAAACCCCATCAAACAAAATTCCACTCCATTTATTTTTGTTTTTTAAAATATCCAAATGGAGAGAAAAAAACCATGAAACGAACATGATTATTTGCAAGTCTTTGCGTTGTTCACCAAAATTGGAGAAAGTCCAGAGAAGAGCACCGAAAATGATTAAAGGTCTGGAACACTTGACTTATGAGGGAAGATTGAAAGAGCTGAGTTTGTTTAGTCTGGAAAAGACAAGAGATCTTTCAGGTACTTAAAAGGTTGTCACAAGGAGGAGGAGAAAAATTCTTTTCCTTAACCACTGATGATAGGGCAAGAAGCAATGGGCTTCAATTACAGCAAGGGAGCTTTAGGTCGGACATTAGGAAACAATTCCTAACTGTCAGGGTGATTAACCACTGGAATAAGTTGCCTCGGCAGGCTGTGAAATCTCTGTCATTGGAAGTTTTTAAGAGCAGGTCAGACAAACACCTGTCAGGGATGGTTTAAGAGGTACTTGGTCCTGCCATGAGTGCTGGAGACTGGACTCGATAACCTCTCATGGTCCCTTCCAGATTCTATGATTCCTTCCCCAACACTCTTCTTTTTATCTTTTCTATTCAGATTGTAAGATCTTTGGGGCAGAGAGTGCCTCTCACTAGATGTTGTGATAGCACCTGTTACTGTAAGGCCAGGCTCTGAATTAGGCTCTACAACAACAATAGCAAAGACAGAGTGGAGCATTAGACCCAGCTGCCTTCAGTCCACAGCCGGTTCTGATACTTACATCTTTTTGTTTCAGATTTGTACAGTGCCTCACACAATGGGGCCTGGTCCTGGAGTGATGCCCTAGAAGCTACAATACAAATAATAACAAATAATACCCTGACCTGACACTGACCAACTGTGACACATCAGAACTCAGGTCTTGGGGGGAAAAAAATTAAAGGCTATGTCTACACTTGTTGATTTAAGTCGACTTAGCATGTCCACACTCAAAATTAAGTCGACTTAAAGGAGACCCTGCCAAATCGACTTAGAGCGTCCACACTGGATGCCTAAGTCAACTTGTAGGGACTAGGTGGACCTGGGACTGGTCCACAGTGGCAGGGGGGGCTCAGCATTTGACCCATTGTACGTGGGTACGATGGGGGCTGAGCCAGACAGGGACACTGGCAGGGCATAGGAGCAGGGTGGGCAGGGCTCTGTCCTGCCCTGTGGGGGAGGGAGGGGCACACCAGGCTCTGACTGTGCCAGCCACCCTGGCAGGGAGGGTAGTGAGGGAACCCTGAAGCCCTTTAAGTCGACTTAAAGTCGACTTAGGGCTACTCTGCATCCACACTGGCTAAGTTGACTTAAAACAAGGTTTAATAAAGTCAACTTTAATTTTCCTTAAGTCAACTTAAGCTGTTGCTTAAGTTGACTTAAGGAAAATGTAGTGTGGACGCAGATTAAATTAAATCGATTTAAGCAAGCTTAAATCGACTTAATTTATAAGTGTAGATGCACCCAACAAAACTGATTTTGAAATGTGGAGGTTTTTAATTACCGGCCTCAGATCCTAAGAACACTTATGAAGCTGAGTAACATCGTGCACATGGTTAATACCGTTGAATCCTGCTGTCAGGACCAGGGCCATTTTCTGCTACCAGATTTTTAGTCCTTGGCCCAGACTTCTAAACATGTTCAGATACCTAAAGAGAGGCATCTACTGTGATTTTGAGAAGTACCTAACCTTTTGGATATCAATGGAAATTAGGTGCCTAGGCACTTTTGAAAATTTCACCTAGCGTCCATCTACATCTTTTGATGCCTAATTAGTTTTCAAAATTGGCCCAAAACTTTTTAAAATGGGGGCCTAAAATTAAACTCTTAAATATGTTTGGCCTAATTTTTAAAAGCGCTTGGCAGTCTCGTTGCAATCTAGGGCATTTAAAAATCAGGCCAAATTTATGTGCAGGTGAAATATAGATTTAGGAGCCTAGCTTTGGGCACCCAGATTTGGAAATATTGAACTTTTCTTGGAAATATTGCACCTTTAAGGGGACAGTCTCAGACTCATCTTTGAAGTCATGTGTTGTACCATTCTATATTACATTATTGATATTACTTACATTTATCTTTACACTTAGAATAGCTGTGTATTTCTCTCTCCTTTTAAACACCTGTGAACCGAAATTGTTGTTTATCATTGTATTAATTTGGAATATATATAGTCTTTCTCTGAGTGCCAAAATAAAGATGGGGATATGGATACATTCTTCTTTGTTTCTCACAATGTAATGTTTTCTCCATTGTCAGCGTCATTGTTGATCCTGAAATTATAGTGTCTGGGGAGTTGTTCAACAGGAGATGTTAAAAATAAAAAATGGTTTTCAGAAAATAACTGCTGAATATTTAAATAAACCTGGAGATTACAAAGGAAAAATACCAAAATATCTCCAAGGAGCTCATTTAGTTTCATTCTGCTGCATTTGAGAGTTAGCTGGGGAAGAAGGAGCAGGAAACGGCCCAAATTTGACAGGCACCATTAAAAAAAATCAAGCATTTTTCTATACGCATCTCTAACTAGTAATTATCTTTCAGTAATACAAGTCAGGCTTCAGATCTAGCCCTTGTACTCAGATGCTTTGGAAGGGAATGCTTCCTCTGTGGCCATTCTGCATGAGGGTTTGGCTTGGAGAACACCCTTTTTGGGGTTTTTCTTAAAATCTCATGATTTTTTTAAGCCAATCTCCTGATTTTAGTTAGTTAGTTAGTTAGTTAGTTAGTTAGTTAGTTAGTTAGTTAGTTGAGCACTGAATCATAAGCTTTGAATGCCTGGGAATGGCCATACTGCAACTGAATATAAACCTTAACAGCTACATCAGGGTCCTCAAACTTTTTAAACAGGGGGCCAGTTCACGGTCCCTCAGACTGTTGGGGGGCCGTACTATAGTTTGAAAAAAACATGAACGCGTAGCTATCTCGTCTGCTGCTGGCCTGCGTTTCTGGGTACTGGGTGGCAGGCAGTAATGAAGTATGAAATAACTAATTTATCAAACCATTGGGCCTGGCTGAGCTTTGCACATTTTGCAAAACAGGATTATGTAACTGCCACTGCAAAGTTTAGACTTCCGAATTTCACATCAGCGCACTCAGACAACATGCTAGATATCTAGAGAGAGAATCAGTTATTGGTAAATCTCACTGGTTGTATCTGGTCAAAGCCACGGGGCTGCAGGCTGTGCAAATGTGCCAAGATTTTCATAAGTGATTAGTGGTTGGGTTCCCTCCATTTTTCCATACCCATCTTGAAAGAATCTGATTTTCGGAGGAATCCAAATTCAAAATTCTTGGCCTGGGTAATTTCCAGCAAACATGGAATTTTGGCTGCTATCCATTCTGACATCCGCTTGGATTCTGCATGGCAAGTGATATGCCTCTATCTTCTTTGAGATTCAAGAACACAATCCAGCCTAGAGTGGGGAATCGGCCCTGTGCTGTTTGCAATACACTTTGTGATAAGGGCTTTAAAACATTTGAGTTTATTTCTAGGCATTTTTATACAACAGGCTTTTATCTTAAGAGAATCAAAGTTTTCCCGCCTTTGAAAATCTGAGCCTCCCTGATACTCATTACTTGACTCAGCTGTTCACTCAGGTCTTTCACTTTGATGAGAAACTTTGGTTTACATATAGTAGTTAGCATCTTGATTAGTCTGTAATGTGACCTGCCTTTGAATTGTGTTTTTAAGGATTTCCTGCTGCTTTTGTGAAAATAAAGATGGCAGATGTCATACTAAGATTATCTTTTACAGGAAAATGTTTTGGTTTGATTGTACTAAGACACTCTCAACTTTTTCCAGCCTGTGACCTCTTGTTACAACTTAAGTTTTGTTAACACCCATCCCTTTCTGTCTTGCCATAAAGAAGGGGGGGTTATTATACCAGGTGCCCTCCATAGATTTGTTGATCCTCCACCCCAACCCCATTTGAGAATCTGTGTCCTAAGGTGAAAGAAAGAAAGAAAGAAAGAAAGAAAGAAAGAAAGAAAGAAAGAAGTAGGGGTCTATTGCCAGAGGGTATAACTCCACTGAAGTCTATGGAGTTATGGCAATGATGAATTTGCGCCCTTTATTTTAATGGTCTTATTATTGTCTTAGGGGCTGTATGAGGGTTTATGCCGCCTGTGGTGGTGTGGGCATGTCCCACACTGAAAGAGTTATAGGTGGTGAAACTCCCTCCACCCAGGTTGTGGTAGGCATGCCCCGACTGTTGCTCAGCTTATTCCAAGCTGGTTGCTGAGGAGGAAGGAAGCCAGGTGGAGGCTCCAAGCAGAATGCCACATCAGTCCCCCGCTGAGGTAAGCAAAGGCCCCGAAGACCTGAATGAAGACCTGCTCCCCCTGGCCGATTGCCTGGGATCAAACGACCAGGGAGTTATGATGCTAGGAAAGCCAAGGGCCCCAACTAGACCTGCATGACCGTGTCAGGTGACACAGCAGGAAGCGGCCCGGGGGGGGCGGTGTAGTGGTATCTCCTGCCCAAGTCAAGTCAGCATGTTGCGATGGGATCCCTGCTGACCTGGGTGAGGGCCACTCCCAACACGGACAAGGCCCTTGGCTGGGATGTGGTGGGGATGGGTAGGCCTGTGTCCCCCTGTCGCCTGCCATTCCCCTTTGGGGGTCGACTCCTTAGCTGAGCTTCTGACTGTAGTGGTGCACAAACCCTGCTGCACGTAGACTTCTTACTGCCTTGACCTGACCTCAGGGCAGCTATTGGCTCTGACCACTGGGCCACACTGCCCAAGCCCCGGGGCAGCCACCCCAGCTCGGGCCCTTGAGACTTACGACTGGGAGGGGACCAGTCAGGTAGACTGTGCCCATGGGGATGCCCCGCTCCCTCCTTTCACCCCTCCAAACTTCCCCATGGGGGGTGGATAACCCTATGATAACCCCATGGGGGGGCAGGATAACCCCCTGCCCTTTATAGAGAGTGAAGCGTAGAGCTCATCTCATGTCTCTCCTATGCTCAGTGGCTATGTCTACACTTGTTAATTTAAGTCAACTTAGCATGTCTACACTCAAAAATTAAGTCGACTTAAAGGAGACCCTACCAAACCAACTTAAAGCGTCCACACTGGATGCCTAAGTCAACCTGTAGGGGCTAGTTGGACCTGGGACTGGTCCACGGTGGCAGAGGGGCACCCCTTGCCAAGATCCAGGGGGCTCAGCATTTGCCACATGGTACCTGGGTACAATGGGGCAAAGGAGGACAGGGACCCTGGCAGGGCATAGGAGCAGGGTGGGCAGGGCACTGTCCTGCCCTGTTGGGGGGCACACCAAGCTCCACCCTGGCAGGGAGGGCAGTGGGGAAGCCCTGAAGCCCTTTAAGTCAACTTAAAGTCGACTTAGGGCTACTCTGCGTCTACATTGGCTAAGTTGACTTAATAAAGTCATCTTAGCCAGTAAAGTCGACTTTAAGTCGACTTAAGCAAGCTTAAGTCGACTTAATTTGTAAGTGTAGATGCACCCTCACAGTGGGAAGATATCAGCCAGAGAAGGTCTCCCTGCAGAATTCTCTCCATGCCTAGAGGGGCTGATGGTGGAGAAAGGCACAGCTTCAGGAGAAAATGATTACAGGACGGAAGCTGGCCTGAAGGAGAAGCCAGGTCCAGGGCAAGTTCTCAGTGAACACCTGCCTTGTCACTGTCTGAAAGGTAGGGCAGCTGCAGAAGGAGGAGCTGAGGGCTCCTGCCCTGAAGACAGACAAAACAAAAGCCGCTCCACCCAGCAGCCAGACAGGTTGGGAGTGGACCTGCAGAAACTCCTCAACAGCCAGGTGAGCAGAGGCCACCAGCCCACGAAACAGGAGCAAGGGCCCCGACCATCTGGTGAGAGATGCTGGCAAGCAAGGACAGGTTGGAGCAGACCAGGGATGTGGCCTGGGATTGGAAGGATCTGTCCTTAACTGCCTAATGCAGAGTCCCTGAGCTGGACCCCAGTGGAGAGAAAGGGCCTGGGTTCACCTACTTCTTCCTCAGGAGAGGAGAAAGTATGAGCCCCAGGACTGAGGAAAGACAAAGACTTTAAAGGGTACTGAGGGCTTTACATAAAGGCTTTGGGACTTGACCGCTTTGGACTCTTCCCTAACTCTGGAAGGGGTCTGGGTTTGAAAGGCAACCTTGGCAGAGAGCCAGGACACAGAAACCCCAAACATGATTAGTCAGAAACACCGAACAGGGGGCGCTCGAGCAATAGCCATGCAAGATACCAGGCCAATTGTTAGCACTAGATACAGTGAGTGGTCTATATGCAGTGTTCCTAGTGTAAATACTTAGAAACACAGAAGAAGCAAGCTTATGGCAGGAGCAACTCCAATGGAGTCAAACTGGCTCGATATTCAGAGCACTCAAAACGTGTTTTTTGTAAAACAGGCAGCATAGAGTTATTTGTTGCCTCAATGAAGCCAAAGCAAAGAAGTGTAGGGGACCATTCCTGTCCAAGACTTCCTGTCTTTTGTATTTTACCAGGAAAATAATAAGTGCCATCACTGTAAATGTCAAGGCTGGTTAACTACCATTGCTTGTCTCAATCCCACAGGAGTGAAATATTTGGAGCATTGAGAACCAATTATCCCTAGAAGACAGAAATATTGAGCACCCTAGGTTCTCAGCCAGGAGCATGTGTACCCCTGGGATACACAGAGGTCTTCCAGGGGGGTATGTCAACTCATCTAGATATTTACCCCTACTTTTACAACATGCTACATGAAAAACCCTAGCGAAGTCAGTACAAACTAAAATTTCATACTGACAATGACTTCTTTATAGTGCTCTATATACTGTACACCGAAATGTAAGTACTCTATTTATATTCCAATTGATTTACCTTATGGTAAAAATGAGAAAGGAAGCAATCTTTCAGTAACAGTGTGCTGTGACACTTTTCTATTTTTGTGTCTGATTTTGTAAGCAAGCCATTTTTAAGTGAGGTGAAATTCGGGGTAGACAAAACAAACCAGACTCTTAAAAGGGGTACAGTAGCCTGGAAAGGTTGAGCACCCCTGTCCTCATACCAAACAGAATGGCCCACCCAGCCACACAGAAACATGCATTTCCAAGAAAGACAAGCTGATCAGATTTGATAGCCCAAGGTTAAGTGTGGAAGCAGGAATTAAGAACTATTGTCCCAAACAACCAAGCAGAAGAAGCATTTTCACAAAGCAATTTGCAGCCAGCTGGACATTTAGAAATGTCTCTTAGTTTCCGATGCAGGGTAAATGTAAGTATCTTTCGATGATGGTCTATTGAACAGAAACTACCTTTAGAAAGAGTTTTTCAGGAATCTAGTGACTGGATTGCTATTTGCTATGGGGTTCTGGATGCTTTCTATGCTACCTAGACATCTACCACCACCATTTATCCCCATCATCAGGACCAAATTAATGCAGGGGCTATAGGGGCTGACCAGGGGGAGCTTGCAACCAGGGGACTGCAAACAGGGGAGTTTGAGAGGGAAGGCGAAGGAGAAGGAGAAGCCTTGAGAAGGAGACAAAGGCGATCCCATTGCTGAAGAAGCAAGGGAGAGAGCGAACCTTGGGGTGAGTGAATTGCTGACTGTGTGCTTGTGTCTTTTTTCCTACAGGTAATTGCTGCTGTTTGTCAGTTACTGTGTGACTTGGGAGTGGGATTGTGTGATTGTCTGGGGGCTGTTTGCCCCATTGTTCCCTGCTCACCCTTGATCAGCCTCAATCAGCCTTGTGATCACCCTTCCTCTGTGTGCCTAACGAGGGGCAAGGGCTGACCTAGGCAGAGAAGGCCTTAAAAGCCAGTGACTGAGCAACCAGGGGACTGCAAACAGGGGAGTTTGTGGGAAGTTTGTGGTTTGTGGGGCCACTATAGTGAAGAAGAGCCACACCGCTTCTGCTAGCACTGTTTCTGTCTCCTCCGCCTGCACCTGTAGCCAGACAGACATTCTGACCATGGATATCTCTACCCAGATCCTGGTGTGGACTTGCAAGGATTGTGGCCTGCATTTCCCACTCACAGACAATCAGGCTGGGGAGATCATTCAGTGTGACAGGTGCCTTCTGGTGGAATCTCTCAGGAAGCAGGTGGGGGAGTTACAGGAGGAGGTGGCCAGGCTCAAGACCATCCATTCCCTGGAGAGGTTCCTAGATAATATCCATGAGGAGACATGCAAGGATGAGGAAACTATCCAGGTGCAGAAGACTGCTGCCACACCCTCAGAGAAGGATGAGATGGCTCTGGCACAGGGAGGACACTGGCAGCTGGTTACTTCTGGCAGCAGACAGTGCTCCACCCCTGCTCCCAACCCACCCTCCATTGTGGTGAAGAACCGTTATGTGGCACTAGAGATGAGCGATGAGGTGGAAGAGGAGAAGCCATGACCCCCGAGGCTGGGAGGATCACAACTGTCATACCCAGGAGGAAACGTCAGGTTGTGGTGGTTGGGGACTCTCGTCTGAGGGGGACAGAGGCACCCATCTGCCACCCTGACAAGGCCTCTCGGGAGGTATGCTGCCTGCCAGGGGCCCATATCCGAGACATTACGGAGGGATTGTCGAGAATCATCTGCCCCTCTGAATACTACCCCATGCTACTCATCCATGTGGGAACCAATGATACTGCAAGAGGTGACCCTCAGCAGATCAAAGGTGACTACAGGGATCTGGGAGCACGGGTGAAGGAGTTCGGTGCACAGGTGGTGTTCTCCTCAATCCTTCCGGTCAAGGGTAGGAACCTGAGCAGAGACAGATGCATCCTGGGGGTGAATGCCTGGCTGAGAAGATGGTGTTACGAGGAGGGCTTTGGCTTCCTCAATCATGGGGTGCTGTTTCAGGAAGAAGGACTGCTAGGGAGAGATGGACTCCACCTGTTGAGGAAGGGGAAGAGCGTATTTAGAAGTAGACTGGCTAACCTAGGCTGCGTCTACACTGGTAAATTAAGTTGACTTAAGCTTGCTTAAGTCGACTTAATTTACCCTGCATCTACACTACAGTTTTCTTAAGTCGACTTAAGCAACTTGCTTAAGTCGACTTAAGGAAAATAAAGTCGACTTAATGAACCTCCTTTCCACTAGACCTAAGGCTTAAGGAACTCACTAGGGTATACCTAGATGTGGTATACCTCAACTTTAGCAAGGTTTTTGATATGGTTTCCCACAGCATTCTCGTCAGCAAGTTAAGGAAGTATGGGTTGGACGAGTGGACCGTAAGGTGGATAGAAAGCTGGCTAGATCAACAGGCTCAGTGGGTAGGAATCAATGGCTCAAGGTCTAGCTGGGAACCGGTAACGAGTGGAGTGCCCCAGGGGTCGGTCCTGGGGCCAGTTCTGTTCAACATCTTCATTAATGATCTCGATGATGGGATAGATTGCGTTCTTAGTAAGTTCGCGGATGACACCACGCCTGGGGGAATGGTAGACATGCTGGAGGGCAGGGACAGGATCCAGGGAGACTTGGACAAATTCGAACACTGGGCCAAAAGAAACCTCATGAGGTTCAACAAGGACAAGTGCAAAGTCCTGCACTTAGGACGAAAAAATCCCATGCACTGCTACAGGCTGGGGACCGATCGGCTAAGTAACAGTGCCGTAGAAAAGGATTTGTGGGTTATGGTGGATGGGAAGGTGGACATGAGCTAACAGTGTGCCCTTGTTGCCAAAAAGGCCAATGGCATATTAGGCTGCATCAGTAGTAGTATTGCCAGCAGATCGAAGGATGTGATAATTCCCCTCTATTCGACACTGGTCAGGCCGCATCTGGAATACTGTGTCCAGTTTTGGGCTCCCCACTACAGAAAGGATGTGGACAAATTAGAAAGAGTCCAGCGGAGGGCAATGAAAATGATTAGGGGGCTGGGCACATGGCTTATGAGGAGAGACTGAAGGTACTAGGCTTATTTAGTCTACAGGAGAGAAGACTGAGGGGAGATTTGATAGCAACCTTCAATTACTTGAAGGGGTGCTCCAAAGAGGAGGGAGCTAGGCTGTTCTTGATGGTAACAGAGGACAGAACAAGGAGCAATGATTTCAAATTACAGCCGGGGAGGTCAAGGTTGGATATTAGAAAAAGCTTTCTCACTAGGAGGGTGGTGAAGCATTGGAATGGGCTACATAGGGAGGTGGTGGAATCTCCGTCTTTGGAGATATTTACGGTTCGGTTAGACAAAACCCTGGCTGGGATGATTTAGTGGGAGTGGTCCTGCTTTTAGCAGGGGGTTGGACTAGATGACCCCATGAGGTCCCTTCCAGTCTCTATGATTCTAAGCCCCAGACCCCTGTTCCAGCCACTAAGGCACCTGCATGATCCACCCTTTGAGAAAGAGGATCAGGTTAATAAATTTCCCAATTTGAACTCTTTCATTTTTGCATTTTCAAAATGAACAAAAAAAAATCCCATTTTCCCTTTTGAAATAACTCTTTGTTTCCAAATTTAAGCTAATAATATATTTTTTAAAGTTAGAGAAATGTCAGTATCAAAATGAAACATTTCAAAATTATCTAAAAGAAATGTTTCAATTGAGCCCAAACAAAAGCATTCTGGAGTTTTGTTTTGTTTGCAAATATTTTTGAAGTTTTTCCCCCTTCTTGTCCCAATTTGAGATGGGAAAATGTTTTCAAACACTCAGAAGTATTCACAGAATGAAAAACCATTGGGTACCCAGCTGCAATTGTTACTGATAAACACAAGAAATATAAAAAAGAAAAAATACATGCAAGCCAGAACTGTATAGTTATATTACATTTTTTTGTCAAAATCTGCAAGACACTGGGCAATTTCCAGTAAAGGAACATTAGAATTAAGTTGCTTATTTAAAATAATTAACCCTACAAGCAATGACTAGCTAATATTCTTTCTTGAATAGACACAAGAAAAAGCTGAAACCACAGTCTAGGCAAATTTTCTTATCTAATACATGGAGTCACTCTGATTTGATCTATCTAACCCTATGAGGGCAGAGCTTGCTCTGAATTCAATACAATAATTGATGAAGAGGATCTAGAAGGTATGTGAAAGGCTTAAATCACAAGTGGCAGCTCAAATATTTATTCTTTCTCCACAAATTTTCATAGCTGTTGCTCCCAGGGGTATTATATTTGTCATACCTGAAAAAGGCACAACTGTCTGTTTAGAAGCATAAGCATTGTCTTTGGTGATGAGTAGATTCAATTAAGTTAGTAACTCAAGAGATAGATAATAAAACCTTTCCTCAAACTAGCTGAACTTCTAGGATCTGCAAAGTAAGTACAAATAAGGTTTTTCCCTATAATTTCCAATACTTCAGGCTTCCACCTAGACAGAAGAATATTGTGTGACCGATGGAACAAATCTGCCGCTGAAATAAATAGCAGAATTTCCATGGAAGCTGATGAAGCTATGGCAGTATAGACCAATCAAAATCTACCGCGATATTTCCTGTGGTGTAGGTCAACCTTTTTGTCTGGTCAGAACCAAGAAATGCATAAAGGTGAATGTGACAAGGAACTGTGACCTCCCTCAGAACCTGGGCCCGAGGAGGGGTCTGGGCGCCCTCCCTGGCTAGACCCGGACATTACAGGGCAAAAGCCCCGGTGGCAGAGGGGCGGAGCTAAAGCAGGAAAGGGAGGTATAAAAGGCCAGCCAGAAGGTTCAGTAGGGGGCCAACTGCCTCAGGGGAAGGACATTCCTGCCCAGAGGCAGTCAGCCAGGTGAGACTGGGGCCCTCCTAACCTGCCTGACCCTAAGGACTGGGAGGGAATTCCAGGAGCCATGGACTGGGGTGGACACCCTGGGGATACCTATAACCCTGAGAGTCTGCTCCTCTCGAGGGAACCAGGGGAGCAAAAGGGAGTGGGTAACGCTGAGGAACTCTAGGACCCGTGTGACTTGGAGGAGTTTCCCTCTGCTGAGGAGGAGGAACCGCTGGCGATGGGGGTAGGGGGGCCGTGACCTAGAGGAGCTGCCTTCTGCCAACAGAATGGAGACTTTCCCTGACCTTCTGCCCATGGATCACGAGGGGCTCATTGGAATTCCCCAGGCCATCTACCCTCCGGATCCAGAGGAGTCGTGTGGAGCCAGGTACCTGGGAGCAAGGGGGGGAAAGGAAGAGGCCCAGGGGTGGTGGGCAGGAGCCCGACTGAATGGTGTTCAGCATGTTTCAGCCAGAGCCCCGCTGACTCCAGAGGCAGATCATTCTGCCACTGGGTAGGGCCCTGGGCTGGGGCGCAGTGGAGACGGGTGGGCCTGTGCCCCCTTTTCCCTTCCTTCCTTCCCGGCTGTCCAATCACCCAGAGTATTAGCCCCTTCCTGTGAGTAGTGAAAGAAGGAGGCTACTGACTGTTTGTACTTGCCCGCCCCGCTCGGGGGCCGGGGGGCTACTGACTATCTGCATGTGCCTGCCCACCTGGGGGCTGGGGCTACCGACTGTTGATGTCTGCCCCATCTGGACATTTGCCTCGCCCTGCCGGAGGGCTGGAAGGCAGCGGGCTTTGGGCCTTTGTGCCGCTAGACGGAAGGATATCCCCCCAAGCCAGAGATGCCTGAGCTGAAAATGTCCTCGGGCCGGGCCTGAGGAAGGAGCTGGACGCCCTGAAATGGGCACCAGCCTACAGTGAACAACAGGATGTGGTGGGGGGGAGGGAATTAACCAAGCCTTTCCCCATCTCTCTGTTCAGGTTTGGCGTAAGTTTCAGAAGAGACACAATGTTCTCTGGATCTAAGGGAGTACCCTCATCAGTGTAGTTCAGCAAAACAAACTAGGAGTCCCGGGGCACTTTTAAAAACTAACAGATTTATTTATCGCATGAGCTTTCGTGGGAGAAAATCCCACTTTGTCAGACGCTTGAAGAAGCGGAAGTGCTCCCATTCATCTGTGCTTCCCCATCTTCAAGCGTCTGATGAAGTGGGATTTTCTCCCGCAAAACTCGTACAATAAATAAATTTGTTAGTCTTTAAAAGTGCCACCAGACTCCTTGAATGTTCTCTGGAGGCAGTCATTTCTCTCCTCTTTTCCTGCCATTTTTGTCAGGAACATGGAGTTTGATAGATAAAGTCCGCACGGTTCCAAGCACTCTGTCCCAAGTCCTCAGAAATGCTCATTAGTAACTCTTTATGAAATGTTGACAGTCATATGATATTTACCAAATGAACTGACACATGCCCCAGCAATTCCTTTTGTCCCTCTCTGCAGCTATTGCTAGATGTCGGTGGCGTTTGGAGATGATTGAGTGATGGATATGACATACAATGTGTTATCTGTGGTTTACCAATTGGTCCACCTATCACTCTTGTTTAGTGTACGGTATCAATGTCACTTGTTTAAAACCTTGAATTGTTTTATTTTTTGCACAAATTCAAAGAATTCATTGCATCCTGGGTTATAGCAAAATTGGATAAAGTATTTTGAAAGGGGCCCATATTATATTACAATAGTTGACAGTCAACTGTGAAATGATACATTAACCAACAGCCAACAGCCAGGGCAGGGCGGAACATGTGTTCTGCCGGATTTTTCTATTTTTAGGGGCCCCAGAACTGTGTTCCAGTGCGTTCCCCCTTACTTTAACCCCTGCATATTCCTGTACCTGCCCAGTCATATATTTTCCATGTTGGAAGCTTCATTCTTAATACATGCTCCAGATATTTCCATCTTCTTTTCTGGATAACTTTGGAGACAAGGGGCTGTCGGACTCTCTCTGATTAATTTCAGCATTTGTTATAAACTCATTCCATTTAACACATAGTATTTTCTTGAGATGTTTGCTTTCAAAGGCATTCAAAGTCTGTCTGGGCCTTTGGTGGTGGATTTCCAGATTCCACAGGATATGTTCCAGTGGAAATACCATTTGAGTTGCAGAAATCTCTTTCCTTTTACATAAATCACCAGGTTATTAGTATTAACAGCATCATAGCAGCCTCAGATGAAATCCAGGATACATTGTGTTGGACACTGTGCAAACATATAATAAGATCCAGTGCCTGCCCCAAAGCGTTTACAATTTAAACAGACGAGACAGACAGAAAGTGAGAGAAAGAAAAGATGAATAGCCCAGATCCTCAAAGATGGTTAGGAGTCTAATTCCTCTTGGTTTCAGTGGCAGTTGGGTGTCTAAATACTTTTCAGGAAGTCCGTGAGAGGGCACGAGTCTCAGTCTGTGTTTTCATCACAGGACCAGTTTTCTTCTGTGATAAGAATAGCATTTATTTCCTTTTTCTTTGTGTGCTACGCATGATGTGTTAACAATTTACTGAACAATCAGCACAATTGACACTGTATTACATTAAAACCCTATAGCAAGAGCAGTTCCCACCAGAATACGTTAACGGCTTTTCTTAAACCGAAACTCTTTTGCTTTCTGTAAGATTGACTATCAGTCTTGGACCACATAGAATCTGTGTGGAATTTGGGTTTTACTAGTCCTCTGCCTTTGTTGGTGAAGTCTTCTTCCATGTCTTCCAGGAGCTTTCTGGATTATTACCTTACGCTCTCTTAGACCTTGGTAACTGTCCTCAAGTGATGCGGTCTAAATCTATCTGTGACCGGTCTCTGGATCATGGTCACATTTACCCTGTTGAGTCAATTACACCACAGCATAGTGGATGTAAAATAATTTACTATTCTCATTGTTAAGCATGACAGCCACCTTGTTGACCACGGGGGATTGAACTGGGCACTTCCAGGGCTAAAAGCTAGAGAAGCTATAGCTTTCGTATCCCAGCTCTCCAACATGATTGGATGGGGCACAGAAACAGACCTGTGACACCCACTCACCACTGGGTTACAGGAACATTGCATCCACTCAGCACTGGCATAAAAGACTATCCAAGAAGCAGGCTGGCAGTGAATCAGGCCTTATCTCTATAAAACAAGAATTATTACATCCTAATAGCAAAGCAATAAAGAGTTCATTCTTCCCACCTCAGCCAGATCTGGGAGCCAGGGCTAAACCCAAATTGTTTTGACAGGAATGTAAAATTCCTTTTTCACCAGCTGTCCTTAAATTCATGAAAAGCAAATGTTCAGGGCCAGATTCCTCTCTATGCTGAGTCCCCTTTACCCCTCTCTGGAATGGAAAGGGGCCTCAAAGTGGGCCTCAGTGTCCTTTGAAGTGCCAGAAAGATGTAAAGGGACTTAGTGTAAATGAGAACGAGGCCCACCATCAACTGTTTACCTAACTGCGGAAAATTCCTTGCCCCCTGGCTTTTCCTAGGGCCACCCTAGCTGCTTCAAAACATCCCCTCAATTGGCCTTCCAGTTAAAACCAAAATGATTTCTCTTCATAATCTTCCAATGCAAATTTCCCTCTTCTGTCTTCTCTTAAGAGGGTCCCTCTCTCACTCTACACACCTGTTCCTCTCACAGCCGAACACTGAGGAGGGAAACACACTTGTTCCCTGAAACCTGGGTGTGACTCACACCCAGCTGGGCCTGGCAATCAGCTAAAACTTTTATTGCCTCATCCTAGTCATCTGACCTAGTAGGGGTTCCAAAGGTTAATACCCCTATCATATGGCAAGGGTCGGTACTCAGTGATTCAAGTGGCAACTGCTATGGGACACTGTGCGTACAGCCTATTTAATTACATTTTCTAGTGCAATCTGAGATTCAGCCAATTAGTAAATGCTATCTGCCCAGGTCTTAATGACCCTCAGCGCATTGTGGCATGCTCATGTGGCAGGTCTGCTAGACACTCGAGGATACATTTTGATAATTAGCTGCCGAGACTTTTCCAGCCAAAGCGTTCTTGCTATTGCACGGCCAAAATTGCCGGTGCAAATCTAGTGCCTGTGTGTAAAGAGCTGTGTACAACCACTTCCGTGTGCAAATGGCTTCTGAGCTTGGACCTCAGTGGTCTGCACCAGAGATGAGATTTGGAAAAGCAGTCCGGGTTGGCCTAACTTTGTTCCCTGGATGTAAAGTTTAGCATTGAGTTCAATAGAATCAGGGGCAGCAACGGTAATTAATTTTGCTGCCGTATAAACAGAGGGACAAGTTGGGTGAGGTAATATATTTTATTTGACCCAATTTCTGTTGGAGACAGAGGCAAGCTTTCGAGCTACACAGAGCTGTTCTTCATTCTTACACTCCTATAAAAAGAATTTGGGTTTAATCCTGGATCTCAAGCTCTGGCTGAGGAGAAAAGAATGACCAATAAACATGCAGTCCTCTGACAGAGTTGAGGTGCCCTTATTCTAATCTGGATTCCTGTTTGCTGCATCGCAAATTCTGTTGCAGGTGGGATGGATTATGCAGTGGTAATATTACATTAATGGGAGGCTGGAGACCTACTGTGCTGGGTACTGCACAAATGTATGCTAAAGAGACAGCCTTTACACCTCATAATAACTCTAGCTAGCTCACTGTGCTACAGTAGATCTCAAAGCACTTCACAAAGAAGGCCAGTATTGTTCCCCTCATCTTACAGATGGGAAAATGGAGGCACAGAAAGGTGAACTGACTTATGCAACCTCACCCAACAGGACAGAGCTGGGACCAGAAATCAGAGCTCTTAAGTGCTAGGCCAGTCTCACCCACTAAGCCACACAGCCTAGTCCAGTGGTTCCCAACCTTTTTGGCTCAAGGGCCACCAATATCCTTTTTACAACCTCAAAGGGCCATCAGTCCCCGCCAGCAGGCTCCCCACCCCTGCAGACAGAAAGAGTTCAGAAAGGAGACTGCCTCCTTGCTGATCTCCCACCTTGCTGGCTGCTGCACAGAAACCCCACATGTTCTGTAGCCCTGTGTGCTCCACCTAGTCCCTAGGCAGTGACTCCCTTCTGCATCCAGGGGGATGGAAGATGAGTGCTCCCTTCCCTCTGGCTTCAGCAGGGACCCCAGAGCCTATGGACCCAGAAGGAGCATGTTGCCATACTCCCTATTACAGGGGAAGGAGAGAGCTGATCTCCCATCCCCTTGGCTGCAGCAAGGAGCATGCACGAGTCTTTTAGCCCTGAGGAAACATGCTCCGCCTGGACCCTTAGGGCAGCAACTCCTGTCTACAGCCAGCAGGAGGGGAGATGAGGGCCACTTTGAAAGTCCCCATGGGCCACTTTTGGCCCCTAGGCCACAGATTGGGAACCACTGGCCTAGTCAAACTGACTTGCTAGCAGGTTAATTATCTAAATGACTGTCCAGCTCAGCATGGGAGAAACCAGAGTCAAGGCTGTATTTTATTAGTGTGCTCTCCAGGTCTCTGTGAACAATATTGCACCCAGTTCAAAAGTGAATCTAAGGGAGTCTACACCAGTGTAACTTCTGCTGGCCCCTACAGCTTGTAAAAATACACTACCTTAGAGTCCATTATGGATGATGTAACTTCCAGGGAGTACCCAGGGAATAAATTTCTCCCAACTTCCACCCAGGGGAGGGGATAGCAATTCCTTTATCACTGTCCCCCCCCCCAACTTTCTGCTGTGCCCCAATGTGAAGCGGTGCAGTGGCCGTCATTTCTGGCCCCACAGGAGATGAAGTCACTCTTTAGCCCCATAGCAGAGCCTGGGGGAGAACACCATTTTCAGCCCCCAGGAAGGTGCAGAGGAGAGGTCTGAAGCCAGAGGGAGCAAGAGGATTGGGGGTGAGGGTAGAATGAATTGGGTAGCGAAGAGAAAGGAGGTTGGGGGAGCAGGCAAGGAACCAGAGAGAGAGGGTGGTGAGTAGTGACCATGGCCATTTTCCTACTTTTGAAACATCAGTGTTTTGAGTGAGAAGTTTAACCGAAAGGAAGGGGGGATTTTCAGTTGGAAATTATCCAGTTGTCTCCTCCACTACACACACACACATACACAGCTTTTCAACCCACTTCAGAGCTGGTCAAAACCGTCCCTGCTCTGTTGAAAAACCAGACAGTTTCGGCTTTTCCTTCCCCTTTTCCCCACTTGCTTTGCAGGGACTGGGCAAGGATGAATTGTGCACGATGTGGCAAAATCATCCTGAATGGTCATTTGTGCCAGCCGAAAACAGACACAGCCCCACAAATGCTTCCTAACCTCCCTCAGCACGGAGCTAATATAAACTCCAGACGCTAATATATTACTCAGCTCTTATTTGCCTTTTGTGTTAGTGCTTTCGGTGGTTTATTTGACTTCAACATGGGCTATTTCCTTCAGGACCATATGCTGCCCTTTCATTTTCCCATCTGTCCTCACTCAGCAACAGTCCACACGCCTCTCCACAGCATGAAGGGCGTCCTTGGAAATGAAGACGAGGGAGGTTATCGTAAGTGCCTGATGGATTTAGGAGCACAGGGCCAAGAGATTGCCTCAGGTTTCTTTGAAAGTCTCCCCCTAGCGGGGAGCAGAATGGTGTGTGTTTCTCTTACAGAGCTGGCCCAGGTGGGGAACACGCAGAGGATGGCTGCATCAGTTCTTTATCCCAAAGCGGCAAGATTTCTGTCCCCTGGACCGCTGCAGCTGCACGGCTGTGAGTTCTGCTACGGAGCCGCTCTACGGGCTTGGGAGAGAGCTGTCTCACCAGAATAATTAAACCCCCTCCAAAGAGCGACAGTAACGATAGCCGTCAAAGGGCCTCTCCTGCTGACGTAGCACTGTCGAAAGCAGCGAAACTTACATGGGTCAGCGGAGAGTTTTGTCACACCCCTGACCAACAAACGTGCCAGTGTAGACAGCCTTAGGAATTGCCTTAGCCCACCAAACCAGTGGTTTACAATGGATTACACTGCCCGAGGCTGGCCCGAGGTCAGGAGAATTAACTCCTATTTGAAAATGCTGACCAGTCTCCCACATGAGGGGGTGCAGCACTGATTTTATTCGCCAGTCCTCCCCGCACACAAGCTAACACACTCTGATTGAAGTCAACGGGGACTTAGGGTTTTCACTCTGTCTACAATGGGGCTAGGTCTTGTTCCTTCGACTAATCCAGAGACCACTCAATATGTACGAATATTTCAAGTGTATGTTACCTGCAGGGCCCCCATAGGGGGGCGGGTACACGTTACCAGCCTCAGAGACCTGGGAAACCAGGCCCAGACTGCAACCCCCATTACCATGTGTGTGGGAAGGGGTCCATGTTACATGTTTGTACTGGGCCTAAAAAAATTATACATGGGCCCTGATTACCTGACCCATGTCCACATTAAATTACCTGCCTTCATGTTCTCCAAGCATCCCATCTCTTTCAGGTCCCCACCTTGCCAGACAAGAAACTTTGGGCAGTTAGTTTGAAGGCACTCTATGCCATTCCCCCTCTTTCCATAACATCGTCATTTGGCAGAGAAGCTTCCTCTGTAAATTTCAGAGGGGGGGGCAACTGACTTTTCAATTGACTTTGCTAGCACTTGCCCTCCTGCACCCTGACATGTGTATATACACCTCTCAACTGTGGTTTCCACTTCATGCATCTGCTGAAGTGGGTTGGAGCCCACGAAAGCTTATGTCTGAAGAAATTTGTTAGTCTTTAAGGTGCCACAGGACTCTCCTTGTTTTCATCAGTAAATGTGAGGATCTGGCAATGTTTCCAGTAACTCTGCTCTTTGCTTCCCCTTTCTCATGCTTCTCCAGCAATTCCCACCCTGCTCCTTGACTCGCTTTTCTCATGCAGCCCAAGCAGAGAAAAGGAGTCTCATTTTCTTGGCATTAGGTTGCTACTATTCATTTTAGTGCACCAGCGCCTAGGTTTCCCAGGCACAGTCCAGGGCTCCATCGTGTCTCTCCCAGTGGTGATGTCAGCAAAAGGCACTCACCTCTGTGGGTTGTAGGGACAAACCTTAGGGGAGACCTTGTGCCCTAGAAGATTGAGCCTGGGGTTGGGGATCAGGAGATCAGAGTGCTGTCTTTTCGGTGACCTTGGGCATGTCACCTCATCCATCTGTGCCTCAGTTTCCCCATGTTTAAGAAAACAGTGATGTTGCTTACCTCTTTGTAAAGCACTTTGGGTATGTCTACACTGGCAATTCAGGTCAACTTAAGTAGCCTCAAGTCGACATAAATTACTCCCCGTCCACACTAGGCTTTCAATTAAGAAATTCCTTAAGTCGATTTAATGAAAGCTTAAGTTGACTTAGTAAGAACCGCCGGTTAGGTCGACCTAACATGTAAGTCGACTCCTTAGGTCAACTTCAGCACAGTGTGGACATGGATTAACCCTTAAGTCGACTTTATTAAGTCAACTTAAGGGCAGTTAGGTCGACTTACTAAGTTCCCATTCAGGGTAACCACTTTGTTAAGTCGACTTAATAAGGTCGACCTAACTTTTTCTAGTGTAGACATAACCTTTGAGCTCTACCAAAGTGAAGGGCTCAGTCGTATCACCACACTATTAGCCACTATCCGTGCTGATTCTGGCTCACAGACATTATATCCTGGGAAAGAAACTGGAGAATAATTATGGAACATTACTGTTTCAGGAAAATCTAACTCAAGGTGCATTTCATACCTGAAATGGGAAAAGGCCTGACAAGAAGTGTTATCCTTATTTCTGAGAAAAAACTGGACCACTTCCCAAGAGTTAGTCTGGAAATCCAGTCTTTAAAAGTCAGGTTTATACTGCCAGATGTTGTGTGTGTTTAAATCAGCAGTCACAGGCAGCGGCCATCTGTTAATCACAGGTGTGTCTACTCAATGGCTATAACACATGAGCTAGTCTTTGTCCTGCTTCCTCAGATATGTTGATAGCCTGAATCAGGTGTGGGGGGCTGGTTTTTAAGCATGTGCTTTCTTAGGGCTCACTGAAATCAGTAGGCATTTTGCTGTTGACTTAAGACCAGGTTTTTGCTGACTATTGATTTCCAGTATATAACCACATGCTGCCAAATTCAGATATGAGTAAAGTGGTGTAAATTTGAACCCTAATAGATTCAGGCCTCCTCCGTCAGACATGCAGTCACCCATTCTGCTGACATGCAGGGGAGTCCGTTAGTTACATACTATGGAGACTTGACAAGTTATCCTGTGATTTTCACTTAAACATTCTGTGTGTCAATAAATTACAGCTTCTTAGCCTGCTGTGTACATTGTAAGTTGCAGCAGCAGAGCTAAGTGAGTGTAAGGAATCTAAGGCTATGTCTACACTTGCTAAAATTAGTTCAAATTAGTTAGTTCGAACTAATTAATTCGAATTAATTTTAGTTAATTCGAATTAGCGATCCCCATTCATTTGAATGGCCGGTTAGTTCGAACTAAGAAATCAGTTCGAATTAACATGGCCACATTGGTTAATTCGAACCAGTTAATTCGAATTAACCCTTTAGTTCGAATACCCTATTCCAACTTATTAGTTCGAACTAAGGAAGCCCTTAATCGAACTAACTAAAGCCTAGTGTAGCTATGGCTTTAGTTAGTTCGAATTAAGCCTCCTTAATTAGAACTAACTTGCCAGTGTAAACATAGCCTAAGTGAGTTAACTTCAAGGGAAACTAACTTGCACCACTTGGGGACTTGTCCCATTGTATCTGATCTTGCATTTCTCATATGCCCAGGACGCCAGCAGATGTCTGTGAGAATTCAGGGGAGCCTAAGAAACACAGGATCTAGCCCAACACGGTGCACTGAGCCCAGATCCGCAAATTCTGGGGGAGTTAGGCACCTTTGAGGATCTGTGCCAAGTTTTTTGTATTTCCAAACAATGATATTGTCATTATTGGTTTCTCATAGTAACACCTGTTTATGTTTTTATGAGTATCTCTTGAGTGGAACCAGATTAGATTTGCCAAATGGCCATTCCATATTTTGAAAGAAGTTTTCTACTTTAGCAGCATGATTTAGCTAGCAGGACCATGGTGGCCTTGTCGAAAACAGCACTTTTCTGATAAACCGACCACAGTATTATCGCTGCAGCTGTTCCAGCAGTAGTAAAGTAGCCAGGATGGGAGCTTTTCTGCAGACATGCCACCAGAAGCTGTGGTCTGTGGCTTGACCCCCATGGAGTCCCCACAGCTCCATTGGAATCATTCCATGATTCTTGTGGGCGGCAAGGGCTGCTGGGTGCTCAGCATCTCTGAAAATCAACTCATTTATTTATGCTAACGATTTAGGTGCCTCGTTTTAGGCACTCAGCTTGAAAAACAATGGCCAAGACTGAGCACAGTATGAACTGGAAAGAGGAAATGTGAATTCATTTGGATTAGAATAGGCAAAGAATGTAAAATGCTGTTATAGCGGGAATCCCCAGGGGGCGCTGTTACATGAAGTCATACAACTTCTTTTCTTAGCGTGCCAACACTGTAAAGAAATGATATATTGTTGTCAGCTTTGTGATGTGGTTTCTTTTCAGGGGGGAGCTGGTGCAAGCAGCAAAGGAGTTTGCTTTCTTCCTTACTGTCTCTAATTTAAGGCAACTGTTGAGTGTGAGTTGCTCCCTGGGAATTGAGCAGTACAGTTTGGGCTGAGATTTCTGGATGCCTGTGTGCAGGTTGTGACCACCTCTGTTCAAGGACTGGTGTATACAGTGTAAATAAACAAGTAACATTAGGGACATACATGGCCTTCATGTCTGCTGTGAAGCAATCTGCTTCAGCTCAGCAGAGGGTCAACAGTCCACAATTTTGCACAGTTGTATGTTCATTTAAATAAATATGACTACTTGTCATACAGTTCTTGTTCCTGTATTTTCATATTTGAACCCAATAGGGAATGAATTAAAGTCTATATATATCAGGAAAGGGTTCATTTTACAATTCCATCACCAAATCAAAGGCTATGTCTACACTGGCAAGTTAGTTCTAATTAAGGAGGCTTAATTTGAACTAACTAAAGCCATGGCTACACTAGGCTTTAGTTAGTTCGAATTAAGGGCTTCTTTAATTCGAACTAATAAGTTCGAATAGAGTATTCGAACTAAAGGGTTAATTCGAACAAACCAGTTCGAATTAGCCAATGTGGCCATGTTAACTCGAACTAGTTTCTTAGTTCGAACTAACCGGCCATTGAAATGAATGGGGATCGCTAATTCGAACTAAGCAAGTGCCATGAATGGTCTTCGCTCCCACCTCGCACCATGTCGCATCTCACACAGAGAGAGCTGTGCACTGTGCTAGGCTGTCAGTAGATAATGTTATTTCCCAGGTGCCAATTATAATCAATTACAGTGAAATGCCCTTATCATCAGTTTGTTTGCCAACTGGGGTGGCCTCCCTCTTGATTACAGGCATGAGCAAGAGTTTTTGTTTCAATGATGACTACGTTGAAGTCATGGGCTCTCCACTTCCTTCCATAACTAGACATTTGTCTTCCAATCAAAATCTTCTTGCTTTCTCTTCCCCCTCAATAACTGCACATCAGAGGGTGACTCATGATGACCACGTTCCTTGTGAAACCCCTCCCACCCCTCCATGGCACTCTTCTTCCTTTTTCCCCTGCTGCAGTTGGCTTGGGATGGAGACAGCATCCCTTCTCTTGTTCTATCTTATGGAACAAGAGGGAAGGACCACGTTTGGATGGACTGCTTTCCATCGCCTATGAAAGGCAGGCAGAACTTCCTTCACATGGTCCCATGGTCATTGATGATAGCAGCGCAGAGTCTATGTTTGAAGGTGTCTCAGCACTGAATTATTGTCCACACTCTCTACTGCATTGGGCTATGGATTCAGCACTGATTTCCCATCCTCCGAGAGTTCCAACTATCAGTATCTGCAGGCCCCCAATGTAATAAAGGCAGTGCCCTTCTGCCATTGATGTTTGAGGGGACAGTGGGGAAGAATAGATGAGCACTGGCCCACCCATGGGCTGGGATCCCCCGTGCCTGCAATTGGGCAAGAGAATCTTTTGTTCATCCAAAATGCCTTGATTTGCTCCAATAAAAAACGTCTGGGTCCACAGTCAGTGGTGCAATGGAGTTAAGATTAGTGTTTGCACGAGGCATTGTATACACTCGTTGCTCATACAGCAGTGTGGTTCCCAATCAGTGATTTTAGCATCAGATATCAAGATGCTTCTGGTCACTGAAATAACGATGGTTCAGTCATACCCCATGCCTGACCCGTGACTGCCTGTATGATAGAAACATTGGCTTGGAATCTCTGCTGTACTCAACAAAGGGGAGAGGCCATCAGGGACCTCCCTGACTTTCTTAGCCACCTGGGGGTTACTCTCACATGGTTGATTGTTCCTGAGGAACCGTCTGAGGCCTGCATGAGCACATCAGGTTCCTGCAGCTTCCCCTTCTACCCCTGAGCTCCTCCTACCCCATGTGTAGTCACTGGCTCTGTTGACTCTCTACCTGCTGCAGTCTCCCCTGCCTGGTGAGAATCCCCAGCAGGGACCATGCAGCCCATTTCAGCTCCTTTGTGTCATCTAAGCATCGCAAAGAAAGTGGACCAAGACAGAAACTCGTAGAAGAGGCTGCAATGCAGAAAGGTAGTGTTATTTGTAGTGTGGCAGTGCTGTGGGCACCCACTCAGGGATCAGGACCCCATTGTGCAAGGCACTTTGCAAGCTCTTATGACAAAGAGAGCAAAGTTAAGCATGTGCTTTACTTTAGGCACTGAGTAGTCAGACTGAAGTCAACAGGTCCAGGTTTAAGTGCCTTCCTGGATTAGGCAGCTGCAAACTTAAATTTTACTTCCCCTAGCTGCTCGTTTATGCCAAAGTAGCACATCAATGTTCAAGAGCAAGTGTGAGATAGAACTCTCACATCCTGGAAGGGCCGGAAAGCCATATGCCATGAAATTCTGTAACCCACATCAGATCTCGTATAGGCAATTTTCTATGCTATTATTTGCTCACACCTGGTGTTCTACAGAGCGAACGTGAACAGTGCACATTTTATTCTTCACAGAAATGTGAAGGGTCTGACCATAGTGCCAGATAAATTGCTCTAAATAGTTTCCAGTTTATTCACATTACAAAAGATTCTTATCTCCTTGAATTCTTTAGCGTCACTGTGTCTCTCCCATGGAAATGAGCAGAATGGTTTTTGTTTTACTGTGGCAAAAGCTGTCATCCAAAAATATCCTGTATTTATTTCACATCCTAGTGAGTTAACAGGCCTAGGATCTTCACATCCAGGAGGCTCATAAACCCACCAGTACCCTTGCAAACTCAAGTGAGGATTGAGTGGAAGGGCGTCCCAACGGTTGGGGTTGTCATCTGAGATTTTGGAGAGCTGGGTTCAAATCTCTTCACTGGCACAGATTTCCCATGTAACCTCAGGCATAACCCTAAGGCTGGATTTTCAACGTTAACGATGCAGGTAGGTGCCTAGATGGACTTTCAAAAGTGCTTAGATGACTTTGAAAATCTGGCTCCTAGCTTCTGTATCTTGGTTCCCCATCTGTAAAATTGGGGATCAAAGCACTGCCTCATCTCATGAGGGTGTTGTGTAAAAGATAGTGAGGAGCTCAGGTACTATGGTGATCAGGGCCATACCCGACCTGCACAAATATCCAGGCAACTCCCTCCTGGCTTCACATCTAGTGAAACTCAGAAGTACAGCCTCCGAGGACCAAGTTAGCAGCTCTTAGGCAGGACTGCAATTAAAAGGTATCAGAGCTGAAATGGGAGAAGATCATATCAGAGCCTCTTCATGGAAACCTGAGATCTTCATCTTAATTCTTCCGTACTCTACTGGTCTTCCAACTCAATGGGCAGATTTGGACACCCTCCAACACACACCCCTTATCCAGCTAGAGTAACACCTCTCTGTATATGTCGGCCCATATCCTTAATCATAGTAATATTATGTTAAGACCAGATTTTGCCAACCTTACTTACTCTCAATAGTTTTTGCTCATTCTCACAAGGTGCTGATTTCCCATTCCAGGGCTTCCTGAGCCTAAAGGAGATTCAGGCTTCACAGAGTTGTTACATCTCCCACTCATGCAGGTTATCAGGAGGGGACAAGGATGGGGAAATGTTGACTCCACCCCTTCTCAGAGGTGTAGCTGCGTCAGATATTGCTGGAAGGGACCTGGAGAGACCATCAACTCCAACCCCTGCACTGAAACAGAACCAAGAAAACCTACACTGTTCCTGACAGGCATTTATCTCACCTGTTCTTAAAAACTCCAAAGAGGGAAATTCCACAATCTCTCTGGGAACCATATTGCGAAGTTTAACTCTCCTTACAGTTAGAAACATATCTTACATAAATGCTGCAGATTAAGCTTTTTTCTTCTTGCTCTACCTTCAGTGGCCACGGAGAGCCATTGATCATCCTCCTCTTTATAATAGGCCACACCATATTTGAAGGCTCTTATATGATCTCTAGAGTCCTGCTAATCTGCGGATATCCGCATTATATCTGCAGATATCCGCATCCACGGATACCCGCAGACCATTTCTTGCAGACGCAGATTGGATACGGATCCACATATTTTTATCTGTACAGGGCTAGAGCCCTGCAAATATGCAGATGTCCACGGATATCCACATTATATCTGCATCCGCTGATACAACGCAGATATCCGCAGACCATTTCTTGCAGATGCAGATCGGATACAGATCCACATATTTGTATCCACGCAGGGCTCTAATGATCTCCCCTCAATCTTCTGTTCTCCAGATCAAACATGCCTAGTTTGTTTAAGCTTTCCTCACAGGTCAGGTTCTCCAAACCCTTTATTGTTTTTTCAGTTCTTCTCCTCTCTCCAATCTGTCTACATTTTCCTTAAATTGTGACAAAATGGGGAGATTCTTGGGATTTTCTCTGGGTGTTATGTGCTATGCCTCAGTTTCCCTCAGTTTTCTGTTCATGTATTTCAGTGATGGGACCTGGAGGTGTGATTATTACAGGGACCACTGGAGGGTGGATGGGCCTTCCCCAGCCACACATGCGCAGACCTGATCAGGATCCTTTTCCCATTCACACAAATTGTGGCAGGTCAAGACCAAGTAGGAGTGTTCACCTAGCCCAGGAAAAAGACAAAAGATCAGGGGAGGAGCTAGGAGAGGGGTGTGGCGGTGGCTGGAGAGAGGGGGGCACTGCCGTGGGGTCGGTCTAAGGGAGAAGGGCCTTGGAGCATGGCTCTGTGCTCCCTTTGGTGGGTCGCTGCTGTAGGTAATCTAGCTAATCTGCTAGCTGTGTCTTTCTACACTCTGATCCTGAGAGTTAATAAACCCTCCTGACTTCCACACTGGCTGAGAATCCCTTCTGACTGGGAAGCTGAGTCTTTCGGTTATGGAGGGATTCCCCGGGATCCTTCCAGACAAGGGGGCTCCTACAAGGGGAGTTCTGGGTGGAGGACGGGTCAAACCTTCAGACGCTGGATTTGGGAGCTGCCACATTCCTATGTGGAAACCTGAGGTGAATTGGGGCACACTACACTGTGGCAGAGTCCAGATCAGCAGTGAGCAGAGGGGACCCAGGCATGATTCATGAGCAGTTCCATCACAGCTGGAGGTTGCAACAATATAGTGTATACTGGTGCAAATGATTCCCTTCCTCAAACTGCAAGAAGACCAGAAGAGAGGAGATGGTGATGCTCCCAGCAACGTGTTAACCCTTGCTGGGGATGAGATTATAAACTGATTATCTGGCCTTTGCTGAGTAGGACCATTTAAGTTAACGGAGCTACTTAGGGAGCAAGCTGCTACACATACGGAGTAACGGTATCCGCATGCGGCCCTGTCTTACGTGAAGCACAATCTCCATGTGGATCACACCAACAAACAACAAAAGAAAGCTCTCCCCACCTGTGAAATAACCCCTTCAATAAAGCTGTGTAACCTGTTTTTAACTACAGACAAAGACTTAATTTCCGAGAGGAAGTGTGAAGTACCGTAGTAACCATTTCAAGATCAACAACCACTGCTGAGTTTAGTATTGCATGAGATTTTACAGCAGTAATTAAAGGTTTCTTAGTGCACATGAAGGACAGGGAGGTAACTAACAGTTGGAGAGGCATTGTTTGTATTCAGTACTTAAGGTTAAAAGGTGGATTTTATAGCTTTTTTTTTTTTTTTGCACCTGTTGAATTGTCTACTTTTCCAGCTCCAAATACATCTTCTTCCCACTTTTAGATGTTCCTTGGGTGCATTTATTAAATGAATAAGGGGTCTGTTTTCTTTCAGTGTTTTTTTAAAAAATCCCTTTTGCTCTCATTTTGACTGGAAAAGTAGAATCTCTTTATCATTCTAATTTGTTGAGGTTATGGATTGATTGCAGCCAAAATGATCTTACAAGAACATTAAGGATCCAAAGTCAAAGTTAGGAAATGCCATGATTAAGATTGCCTCTGCAACCTTCCTTTGGCCCCCTAGTGCATATGCATCATGATGCAGCTGGAAAAGCCAGAGAGTCTGTTGTGTGGAATCACATTGGTCCCCACATGGATCATCAGCCTCTGATCCACCACACTGACTTTCACCACTCAAACTAACAGAGATAGCAGCAGTAGGCTGTCACCTATACATGGGCAAGCAATAGAGGAGGATGACACACACCATTTGCCAGTGTGTTTCACAGATATTTGCTGTGTGAGCCTCGGAAATCTCTCTTCCAGGTTTTGAACAGGGACGTCCTAAATTTAGACCCTTCTACCTCTGTTCTCTACCAGTCCCAGTGTCTGTCCCCCAGCCCAGGCTCCTTGGGTACGTCTACACTAGAAAAAGTTAAATTGACTTAACAAAGTGGCTCCTTTTAAGTTGACTTTATTAAGGCAACTTAACATTGGACATAGGCGTCCACACTGGCATTAAGTCGACAATAAAGTCGGCTTAATGGCTACTCCCCGTCCACACCGTTCTTAAGGCAACCTAAATTGCTAGTGTAGGCATACCCATTCACCCACTCCATTCCCTCTGCTGCCCTCCCATTCCCCTCCAGCCTGGGTCGTTCGTGCATCTCAGACAGGCTGCCTCCTCCCGCATGCTGCCTGTGAGCAGTAAGAGCATAGCTTAGACAGTCACCTCGCTCTTCAGTTCCTCCACACATCACTACAGTGGTCCACAGCTTCTGGGATCAGCAAGCACAGGGACAGTACTGCCCTGCTCTGGAGCATGCTCAGTGCAGAGCAGACAGAATCTTCAGAGAATTTAGCTTCCAAATTCTAACCGGCTCCACAGAGCAAATGCAAACTGAGACTTTTTTCCAAAGGCTTATAATCTGACCAAATCTAGGAAATTCTTCAAGAGGATAGCACAAGACACATCTCTGACACCAGTGCAACCCTATTTCCAAACATCAATGCCCTGCTCCAAAGCAAGGAGACACTAGAGCATCTCCACTGAACAGCTGTAAGAATTTTTTGAAGGCAGGCAAAGTGATGCATTCTTCTCTAGTCTCCTTCTCCGAAATGGCTGGGCCCGTGGTGCTGACATTTTCCCCTTCTCCACCTCAAGCATTCAGGAAGCTCGCAGCCCAAACAGTGGAAGTTTGACCAAGTTATAAGTAATGAAAACAACGCCTTAGACCAGGATGCGTGGTTAGCTAAGAAACATGGAGCCCAGAGGTTTGTGCTTTTCAAAGAGACAGCAAAGATCTAGTGCAGGGGTGCACGACCATTTTTTGGCCAAGGGCCAAATTGCATTTTCTAAGGCCACTCAAGGGCCACAAATGCAATGTGCAGGGAGGGGGAGTCACGTCACATGATCCCCCCGCTTGCTCTGCTCCCAGAGGTCCTCACAGAATATGCTCGTGGGCCGCAGGTTGTGCGCCTCTGATGTAGTGGGAGTTTGAAAAAAAGAAGTGGGAGATGAATTCAGTTTAAATGAAGCCACGTTGAAGTCAGCTGTGGGCCAGGTGACCATTCCTCTGAAGGGCCATACTGAGTCTCCCTTAGTCCTATGAGTGAGCCAGTGGTTTGGGGATTGCCCAGGTGAGTAACTGCTCCCCCATGGGGACCAGGAATGCAATCTGGCTCATCAAGTTCCTAGAGTGCTGGGCAGGGAAGGGTTAATTTTAGTTTCAGACCTTTGGATTTAAACCAAAACATGGGCTGGGCTCAGCCCCTGCTTGTTCTTGTGGACTAGGCCTTTATCCTTCCCCTAGGCCCACTGACTGGTACTCAGAGGGAGGAAGGGGGGCAGGATCCTGCCTAAGAGCAGCAGCAGTCTCTGTGTGGAGGAGTGTTTTCTGGAGCTTGGCCCTGTTGTGCAAAAAGAAAGAGCAACATTATGTGCACAAGGAAGAGAGGGGCTAGGGATTACATACCCGCACACCCACCCTCATCCCCTTTTGGGTCTTTTCCCATTCCAGGGAAACAGGCAGGACCACCCCCCGAGCCCCCCCAGAAGCGAGCTGCATCTGGAGCCCTGTGTGGCAAGCCGGCCCTAATCTCTGGCCAGCCCGTGCTATCGAAGCGGGGATCAGCCTATCTAATGTAAACGCGCGTTCACACATAAATAACGTGCCACATCTGGCTCTTTGCTTCGGTCGGCGTCTTAGCTACCGAGCGATTTATGGAGGGCAGCCCGGGCCGGGGCTTGGACATTGCACCGGGCTTGGGTGGGTGCAACATGCGGGGGGGGGCAAAATTCCCCGCCCGGGCCCCCGCGCTCGGGGGGGGGGGGATCCGGGTGGGAAGGATCCTGGCCGGGGAGGGGGCTCGATTCCTCCGGCTGGGCGCAGCCGGGCCCTCCAGGAACCGGCGTGTTTGCGCTGGGAGCCGATTTATGGCCGACGAGCATATGGCGAGTATTTTGCTTCGCGTCACGGAGGAAAACAAACAGCGCGGGGCCGGGCGCGCAGAAGGAGGGGGGCCGGGCGGGCGGCCCGTGGGCCCCGCTCTGCACCGCGCCGGAGAGACAATGTGAGGGGCAGCCGCCGAGCCGGCTATATAAGGCGCACCCCGCCTCCCCACGCCGCAGACGGGCGCCTCCGGAGCTGGCCACCGCCTCGCAGGGCTGCGCCGCGCCTCGCTCGCCACCAGGTGAGTCCCCCGGCTCCCTCCCTCCGGCTGGGCTGGCTTTGCAGCGGGGCAGGGCGCGGGGGAGGGACCCGCCTTACCGGCACAGATGGGGCGGGGGGCGCTCCTTGGCGGGGTGCGGGCGATGGGCGGGGGCGCCGGAGAGGTGGCTGTCTGGATGGAGGGACGGACAGGTGGCTGGGGAGCGCTGGGACCGACAGCTGTGGCCGTGCGCTCCCCGGGGGTGGAGAGTTGAGCGCGGAGGTGCTGGCTGGTTCTCAAGGGCTGGGGGTCCCTCCCCCCAATTCCCCAGATCTTGTCCCAGGGCCTCTCCCGGCCGGAGGCAGCGGGGTGCGGCCGGTGTGTGCCCGGGGCCAGGATGGAGCCGTAGCGGGGTGGCCCCCCAGCACCCCTGTGCGCATGGAGACACCGCCCGGTTAAAGTTTTACCTGGGCTTGCTCAGGGCGAAGGTGAGCAGCTGTCGAGTGACTCGTCAGGTCCGCGGAAGAGGGGGTGGGAGGGGAGGGAGTGTGGCCCCCCAGCGGTGCAGGCTCGGGGTGTCTCGCCCCCATGCGGTCCGGAGCCGGTCCGTGGCTCTCAGGCCTGTTCCCATTTCCCCTAGAATGCAGAGGGGGGGATCGAGCAGATTTGTGCCCCCACTCCGCATCGCCACTTACCTGCCCGCCTGTGGTGCAGAATCCGGGAAGAGCCGATGTCCCCACAGACAGACAGACACCCCCCCCCCCCCGACAGTGACTCATCAGTTATTTCCCAGCCCTTCCAGCTTGGGGCGGCGGCGGGTCGCTTCTTCCCCCCCCCCAGCCCCCCTTTTAAAGGCTGCCCGGGCCCTATCTGGGTGGGTCTGGGACCCGGAACCGCGGGGGCTATGGCTGGGGGTGTCCTGGGGGGAGGAAAGGTGAGCGGCTTTGGGACATTTCTCGCTTGAGTCAGCAGAGTCCGCCAGAGGATCAGGAATGGCTTCCACCGAACCCTTTCCACGGGGCTGGGTGTGCGCGTCGCACCGGGTGTCACTGCGGTTTATTTCATCCCCACCTTCCTCACTTAAAGAGACCCTTTAACCCTCGCTTCTGCCTTCCGGAGCGGCAGACTTTGCTTTGCGGGTCGGGTTTTGACTGTATTTGTATGTTGTGCGACTCCCCGCCTCCGTCGAGTTTTTCTTTTCCAGTCCAGGGATCCGGGTCTGCTCCGCTGAGTTTTAAAATCGCCAGCCAGCCCCTTCCTTCCGGGATTGAAGAGCGGCCTCTAATGCGCCTACCATTCATTTCGGTTTCAAAATCAGCCCACCCTTTTCAGCCGGAAATCTAGTTCGAATCAGTCTCAAGGGCTGGCTTTAAAAAAAAAGACCGTCCCAGCTACCAGGGCGCTACATCCGAAGTCAATTCAGATAAGGAAGCGCCGCTTTTCATGAAGAAATCTAAATCGCCTGCGTTCAAATTGCCCTTATCAAAAAGAGTTGGTTTTTTTCCTTGGAAGGAAGGAGACTTCTGAGGCAAGCTGCCCTTGCCTAATCTCACCGGGACACGTTTAATCAGTAGGAAGATGGGAACGATGAAAGCTGGAGGGCTGGCTTGGGGGAACGAAAGGTTTGGCTCCCAAATAAAAGAGTTATAATAGATTGGGTCTGAGAGGAGAGCCCCCGGGGCAGGTTTAAAGCTGTCACAGAAAAATAAGCAAGTCGCTGGTTCCGATTGTGGCCAGCCACGTGAAACACAAATCTCTCGGCTTTCTGCTACGCCAGTGGCGGGCACAAATTGCCACGGGTTCGTGTTTCTGTTCTTGGCAATATATTTCAAACACCTCATTAAGGTGCATTTATCAAAGTCCTAACACGTGCCCCCGGGGGGGACATAACCCACAATGTGAGCGATTAGCTCCAGGGGGAAAACCTCATTTCTGTTACAACGTACCGCTGGGGTGGGGGGAGGATTGAGAAGATGCTATTATACAGGGGGTGGGCAAAGAATAAACATGATCATGGAAAGCTCATTTAGATTCCTACGCGCTGGACATGATTGAATTGTTTCTTTGAGAAAGGCTAGGGACGAGCTCGTTGAGGGGGAAAGAGATTTATTTTATTCCTGGGGTAACGCGTATCCCGCCTGGACCCGAGCGCATTTTTCCGTCTTTAAAACACGGTTCAGTCTTCGATGCTGCAATTTCTCCAGCCATGAAAAGAGGAGGAAATTTCTCCATCAGAAGCAGCTACCTTTCCCCATTCCAGGGCGGGAGTGGAATCAATTTAAGGGGGGGCTGATGCTCTGTGATTCTCCAATTTCAGAGGCAAGGGAAAACGGGGATTTTTCGGGGGTTAAATCTTCAGACTCGAGTTCTGTGTGAGAGGGGCTTTTTTTCCTCTGGCCTTTCTTATTGCCTAGGCTGGAGTTCTGGTGGCTGGCGCCGCTGGCTCTGCACCTTGCGGAGCCCTCTGCAAAACAAACCCAGAAGTTCTCGTGTCAAGTGAAGTATTTAAATGCTGGTTAGCCGTAGGTGTGCACACTTTTATGCAGATACTCGGCGTCTAAACCGCTTGCCTGTCTGGGCGCGGGAGCCCTGCGTTTTTAAGTTGCCTATTGAAGGGAAGAGCCCTTGTCTGCTGGCGGAAGAAGTACCGCTTTATCCCGAACAAAAGATGACACCTCTTATGAACGCAGCTCGCCCCCCCCCCCCCCCCACCTCCTGCAACATTTTAAAACAAAACTCGCATTGTGCATCAGGCACGTTTCGAAGGTGAATCTCTCCATGACAATTATCAGAAGTAGGCTGAGCTTGCCCATTGATTTCAAGTGTATTCCAGCCTCGGAGTATCAACCCAAAGATAAAATAAACCTTCGCCTGCAATAAAGGCTTTCTCAGCCTCACTAATCCGCACCAGAGCGCTAAGGTGCAATGTGTTTTGTTTGGCTGGAGTGAATGAAAACAATTTCTTGCCCCTTTGCTCTAATGAGACAATAAACTAATCCACTCGAAGGCTGTTATCTGGGATGGGATGTTGCGGCGGGTGATAGGTCAGCGCCGTATACTGTATGGGGGAAAAAGGACTCGTGTTAAACGTGGTTTTTTTTTCATTCAGGGCAAGAAAATGAAATCGGATAAATTAATGGCTTAAAATAAATGGAAAGACCTTGTGCTGTCTAAGGGCTGGCAACCCATTCTGACCACTTGCAAAAGTGAGGCTGTGTACTGTCAAGGCCAGTCGATCGCCTCTCGCATTCTGCCAGCAAGTCTCTGCTGCGCCTGAATCCGAGCAGGTATTTTCCTGGCTCTAGAGACGGGGGGCGGGATACTCAGGTGGTCCATATTTCCCAGGCTCGTCTGCCTCCCGGGGGCTCTCTTTGCACATTGCGCTCTTGCAATTCACAGGGGCGGAGGCAGTGCCCCGCTGGAGAAATTCCGCCCTCCGTTGCAAGGGTCTTTCTCCGGACCATGAATGGGGGCGCGTTTTAGGAGCGCCTCAGCCTGCATCTGAGAGCGGGGCCTCTTTCCCTCTCGCAGCCCCGCCAGCTGAGGCTGCTGCCTTGGGAGGGGCGGCCTGGAGCATTCCCCAAAGGAGTGGAAAGGCAAAACGCCTTGTGTTTGAGCTACCTGTAAAAGTAAACAGGTAAACACTTCCCCACTACGAGAGGCCACTTGTGCTGAAGGACGGCCACTTAGCCTGTGTGTACGCACCTCTCCTTTTC
This sequence comes from Pelusios castaneus, assembly GCA_007922175.1. NCBI lineage: Eukaryota > Metazoa > Chordata > Testudines > Pelomedusidae > Pelusios > Pelusios castaneus. The sequence goes on from ML685758.1 coordinate 685,390, forward strand.
AGCCTCTTGTTCGGTTGTTCAAATAAGCCCTCCAGCCTGTAATTCCGGGGCTTAAATCCAGCAGGATCCGCCTGGAGGAGCATTGCAGCCTTTTCAAAGAGCAGGGCACTCCGGACTGGCTGTCAGAGCTAGCCAGGGCCTTTGCGGCAAGATGTGTGTGTGGCAAATGTATGCACCGCGCCTTTCGCTCCTCGGCGAGCTCCTCACGCTAGCAGGACCGGGCCTGAGCCGTCTGTAAGGCCTGCATTGTTGAGAGCAGATTGGAAAAATCCCAGAAATGAGCCCACTGCTCTGTAGGGAGAGCGGTTCGGGCAGAGCCCAGCCGGGCAAAGTTGGGGGAATGCTGAAGACTTCCCAGACAGGGCCGCACAGGTCCCCGCGCCTTCCCACCGCCGGGCCCTCGCACTCCGCCTTTGCGCTTCAGCCTGCCTGGGCCTCTTCCCTCGGCTCCGAAGAGGAAGAGCAGAACAAATACAACGGGGGGAGGAAAGGCAGAATAAAAGGGTCCAGGGAAGAGGAATCAAGACAGAGAAAAATTCCAGGGAATATTTACAAGAATCAGGCGAGGGAAGCGAACCCCAATTGAGAGACAGGTTAGAAGGAAATGTAATGAGGATCAATTTGGTTTTAATATTTAAGCATCAAGCCAGCTGTTAAATCGTAGAGGGCAAAGGCCGGCTTTAAATGCACCTTCTGGGGAATACACAGATTGATCGAGGAGATCTTTTACATATTCCGGGGGGCGGGTGAGTCTAGTCCAGCAAAACAAAGAAGGAGGCATTTGGCACTTTTAAAGACAGACACATTTATTTAAAAAATCCCACTTCATCAGCGGCTTGAAGATGGGGAGCCCGCAGAATGGGAGCACTGCCCTGCATTTTTTTTGCTCCCATTCTGTAAATTCCCCATCTTCAAGCTCCGAGGAAGTGGGATTTTCTCCCATGAAAGCTCATGCGACAAATAAATGTGTTAGTCTTTAAACGTGGCACAGGACTCCTTGTTCATTTCTTTCACAGGCTCCACCACAGGGCAGCGTGTCTGTTTCCTCACTTTTTCCCGTCATCCTCGGCAGCAGGCCAGGTTGTACTCCTTAGTCCTATGGTCCTGATACCTGTCTGCTGTGTGGTCTTAGGACGGAGTTTCGCTTCATTCCTCTAGCAAGGTGGAAGAGCCGATTCCCTGTTGCATTAAGGGTGGAACCCGCCCCAAACCCACTTTTGTTCTCTGAAATAGGGGGCTTCTCTTTCGGTGGGGCTGGCTTCTCTTTGGGGTCGCTTTGCTTCAAAAGGGGGGTTCTCAGAAGTTGGGTAGGACCTCGCCACACACACATTAGATTTGAAGGCAGTTTCACGTGTGCTTGAAAGATGCTAACCCCAAATTTACACCGAGAGAGAGAGAGCAGAGAACGGAAAGAAAATGCAGATTAACACAACCTCATTCCAGTCCCCTGAGCTCGTGAAAATGACCTTGTTAAACAACCGGGAAAGTGGGTTTAATTTTCCTCCCGCCGTGGTGGGAACTTGTCCAGAGCCAGAACGGGAGGCTGGCTTTCTAAACTGGACGAGGGTTCAATCTACGGGGACCGACGGCCAAAATTATGACTTATTGCAAATCTTTGTGTACAAAGGCGAATGGCCGGTCACAGTCCAGATGTGGTGTTCAGTCGGTGTGTGCTTTTCAATGGGCCATTGTCACCCTCCTCTAACCGGAGCGTGATTAATGATCCAGGAGCCGTGGTCTTCCCTTCGGAAAATATTTACCTGTCAGGTGGTCTGCGGGAACAGAGATAACAGGTTCATCACAGGCTGTGGGGGTGAGTGAGTGTGTGTGTGTGAGAGAGAGAGATTTAGCTCCTTTCACCTGGTTAAAATCCCATAGGTCATATTTACTCCTGATTTTCTTATTAGAAATCTTTTATTTCCCGTGCCCACTTTCCCTTGTCATTTTCACTGATGAGTTCTTTGCAAACTGCCCGCAGGCCTATCCAAGCTATCTCCAGTAACATCGCTTGTTGTTATTGGAACAAACAAACCAGCCGGATGATTTTTTTTTTTCTGTACGATTTCTTGCCGCGATTTAAGTCCACTCCTTAGCTCCCGGGTGATCTGCCACAGAGGGGATTGTGTCAAATTAAATGAGCCGCCCTCCCCCCAATCAAACTTCGCAGCCCGGCTCTACGTTACAAACACGGCGCTATTAATCCAGCATCTTCCACCTTACATTTCTCGGCCCAAAAGAGCCCCACATGAGTGCTGTGGTGGCGGCTTGAAATCTTGCACGGTTGGCTCCTGACTAGCCCGTGCCGTTTCGTTTCTTTATTCGGAGTGATTCGGTGCACACTGATTTGTTGTTTGTGTAAGGAACGAAATCATTTCCCCCCCAATCGCCATTCTCCGACTTTGTTTTCCTGCCACTGTGGCTAAGGAAAGAGACAAATACAGAGTTAGCCCTGGCTTCGATCATCCCCCCCAAAAAAAAATTAAGAAAGAAAACCCCATGGCGACTGAAAAGGAAAGAAGAGTCAGTGAGCATCAACATGAAGGAGTTTCCTTAATATTGTGGCAGGATTCCGAAATGAATGAAGAGATAGTCCATTGAAAGCGGTTGAATGCCATGACAACTAATAACAAGCTCAGATTTATTCCAAACAGTTAGCAGACATTGAAAGAGAGCGTCAATCATGTATTATTTCGCCCCTGAAATAAATGCAAAAACGGGGCGCGGACAAAAGCTTCCAACAGAAGCCGGACATTTGTCTACATTTCGACCATTGTCCGCAGCTTAGCAATCGGTTTGTATTTGTGTTTGCCCGGGTCCGACCACCCATGATGCGCCCAGGGCCTGGCTAAAACCCTAAGGCATTGTCACCCACATCACATACTCGATGGCAGGCAGGATGGGGGACAGCAAAATCAACTGAGCAACAATAATACATTGCTTTGCTGCTTCTCCCCCCCCCACCACCACCACCTTGAAGTCCAGTTCTTGAGAGAGAAAGTCAAGGCAACCTGGTCAGCTGGGGAGGGAGGAAGGGGAGGGAGCAGGAAAATCCCACGTTCAACACCCCATCTTCCCCCCCCCCCCGCCCAAATCACAGAGATCCCTTTAAAGAACAGAATTCCCCGAGGACTGTCTTCTCCATGTGTCTTGTCCTAAACGCAGCACACCAGAAACCCCCACCAGAGGCGAACAATACAGCTAGATGTCCAACCCCTGGAGCTGGGGGCGGGGGGTACATTGGGCTAGTTCGCTCAGTAAGTCAAAAAAGAGAATAGCAACTTCAGCATAGACCCAAGGCCAGGCTGCCGCCCATAGCCCCTCCGGCTTGAACAAAGTCCTCTGCTAACCAGAGACCGAAGTGAGCGAAAAAGTTGAGCAACTGCCGTGTAGACGGGAAATGGGGTGGGGATGCGCCCTTCGAGAATTTGCTGAGTCCGCTTCGATTTCCTGTTGCCCTCCCGGGCTGCCAGGGGCATCTAAGGCTGGCGGCAGTGGCCTCTGAAATAAGAGAAAGTGTTGGAAGCGTGTTAGTCAGACGCCTGTATAATATGTTTGTGTACAAACGGGTGTGCGTCTGTGGGAGAGGGATCCACCTGGAAGCGCCCCTTAAAATGCAACAGCTCCGTTAAAAAAACCCTTCCTTCGAAAAGCTGCGCCCCATTCGGATTCGCAAGGGAAGAAGAACGAGTGAATCGAATCGGTTCTCTGCAGCTAAAAAAAATCCCCCGGCCCTGAGCGCCGAATGATCCCATTGATTGCCCATTCGGGTGAATTCGCAGCAAACTGGGATCAGTTACTCTCTGTTTAATTTATAGCACTCAGCCTTAAGCCTCAACCAAAATATTGACACAAGTTGGTCTCCTGCCATCTGAAAGGCATCTTGTTTAGGTAACACCCGATCGTTTGAATGCATTTCCGCGCTGCAAAGAGTCCGTTTTCCAGGTTTCCATCAGAGGCGACTGCCCATGAGTGTAAACGCTTTATTATTGGCCTTTGTTTTAAAAGGGACTTTGGAGTGCGCGGCGTCCCGGGCTCTTTGCAGCTTCTTTGTATGGAAATAGTGTGTGGAAAGGCCCTCCCTGGCTTTGTAATTAATTGACACGTTACACCACTCATCAAGTGCTACAGAACCAATGGCGGAGGCTCGAATCTCCCCCAAACCCCACAATTTCACATCTGCGAACACTGTCTTCATCCACTTGACTTCTAGTACCCGCCCACACGTGGGCAACCTTTTGCGTTTTTAATGTCTTTTTTTTTTCCCTCCTCTCTGCAGGTTCGTATGTGGGGACCAGCCTTATATGGACTGCTCGCTCCAGCAATGGCTTATTTTTATGCAGCGGCAAGCGGCAGCTCTGTGGGTTTGAACCAGACCCTGAAGTAACAACCCTTTGGCTTTTTCCCTGGAGTTACAAATTATTTCAGAAGCCGGTGGCCGCGATTTTCCCGGCGCGGCAGAGCAACTCTGTGAAATAGCTGCATCGCGTCTGATTTTTTCCCTCGGCCCCCCAGCCTTCGTTATTTTTTATTCTTCTCCCCCCCCTCCCACGCACACACCCCCCTCCCCACTTTCTGGGGTGTGTGTGTGGTTCGGTGCGCGCGTTGTGGTGCCGACAAACTGGTGTGGCAATTTTCCTGGCCAGAATATGTCTTTGACCAACACAAAGACGGGGTTTTCTGTGAAGGACATCCTGGACCTCCCTGACACCAATGATGAAGAGGGATCCCTCGTGGAAGGAGCGGATGAAGAAAACGAGGGGTCGGAGCCTCCCAAGAAACCCGGAGTTTTGGGGCAGAGCCCGCTGGACGGGGTTCAGACCCTCCCTTTGAAAAACCCTTTTTATGATAACTCGGAGAACCCCTACACGCGTTGGCTGGCCAGCACGGAGAGCATCCAGTATTCCTGTAAGTAGTGACATTCACCCAGATCCCGCGGACGGTCTCACACTTGTCACCGGCAGCCTCTGCGATGGCTTGCTGCAAAAACCCTAACTCCTAACTCCTTCTCGCTCCCGAACAGCCATCGGGGAAGGCGCTAGAGCCCCGATTTACCCTTTGGGGGGTTCTTCCGTTTTATTTGATTTTTACCAGGCTTTCTGGAGTGACGGAAGCCGCAGGGAGAGATGTGTGTGAGTTTTGATTCCACTGGTAGAAATCGGGTTTGGGAACCGTCAGATTTCACTCCCCGGGTGGGTTTTTTTTTGTTTGTTTGTTTGTTTTTTGTTTTTAGAAAGTGGGCAAGAAGTGAACGCAGCCGCTCTAAAAATAGCAGGAGCGGGTAAAACAGAGCCTTGTGTGGCGATTTTGGATGCTCAAAACCAGGAGAGAAAAGGTCGCGGCGGTCAGTGGCCGGCCTGTTGAATTGGCCTTTCAAAAGCAATCCCCGGAGCCCAGAGGGAGCCCCGCGCGGAGAGCGGGTCCGAAAGAGGGGTCCCGTTTCGGGAGGAATCTGTGGTCCTTAACAGAACAGAGCCGCCCACGGGTGGGTGCGCGGAATCGAGCCGCGGGGCCACGTCTGCGTGCCCGCAGGTGCGCGGATCAGACTGAAGGCGAGTCGGCCAAACGGGTCACGCCCCGCGATCGAACACCCCCGTCTACACGGGTGCTGGCCTGGCAGGGGCGCGCGTTCACACGTGCGTCTCCGCTCGCCAGAGAAGGGCGCAGCGCCGTGCCAAGAGCGGGTGGGAACTGACGGTGCCTCTGGGTTTGGGGAGACAAGCCCCGATCCCCCTGTGCTCCCCTCACTCTCTCTGTGTGGCCTTTTCCGCAGTGCACGGCTTGGCCTCCGGCACCTGTCACCAGGACACGGCCAGCAAATCCCCCGACCCCTCCGCCGACGAGTCCCCGGACAACGAGAAGGACACGGCCGGCGGCGGGGACTCCGGCAAGAAGAGGAAGCGGCGGGTGCTCTTCTCCAAGGCGCAGACCTACGAGCTGGAGAGGCGGTTCAGACAGCAGCGGTACCTCTCGGCCCCCGAGCGGGAGCACCTGGCCAGCCTGATCCGCCTCACGCCCACCCAGGTGAAGATCTGGTTCCAAAACCACCGCTACAAGATGAAGCGGGCCCGGGCCGAGAAAGGTATGGAAGTGACTCCTCTTCCCTCCCCGCGCCGGGTGGCTGTGCCCGTCCTAGTCCGGGACGGCAAACCCTGCCACGCGCTAAAAGCACAGGACTTGGCCGCGGCCACTTTCCAGGCTGGCCTCCCCTTCTCGGCCTATAGCGCCCAGTCGCTCCAGCATATGCAATATAACGCCCAGTACAGCTCCGCCAGCAACCCCCAGTACTCCACAGCGCATCACTTGGTGCAAACCCAACAGTGGACTTGGTGAGCGGAGCGGAGCAAAAGACTGAGAGAGGCTCCGAAATCAGACCTCCGGGGGAGGGGGGCAATACGAATGTTAATTATTCCCAGTTCGGATGCATCCCCCTTTCCTGTTTTTCCTCCTTTTTTCCGGGATTCAATTTGATTTGGGGGTGGGGGCGAGGTGATTTTTTTGGTGCGCCATGTTTACAGAAATTTTTGCGCCAGGAAAAGTGGTCCCGGTCTACCTGCAACTAAAATAAAAATAATCCTAGAAGTAATAACAGTAAGACAGAATATTCTCTTGTGGTTTCGTAAAGTACGTTTTGTGTGCAGTACAGCCGTTGTCAGTCGTGTCTAGGGGGGACACTTTAAAATAGAGGATTTGATTTCCCTTTTTATAGGAAACGTTACCTATTTATGGCCATGTATAAACCCTGACAACTTAGCCAATTTTTTTTTGTAAATATTGGTGGGTTATTGTTGCCACGAGTAACCTTCAGGGCGGTTTATTTGGTTGGGTGCAAACATTTCCCAGATCCGAAGCGAGCAAGAAAAATGTAGAAGGAAAAGAACCCGGTTCTGAGCCTCTCCCGAGAAATATACAGCTCACCAGTGTGTATGGAACCAGGTGACGCGCGCCACGAGGAGGTTTTCGATTTTTTTTATAAGAATTTTAATAAAAACGCTGTGTTTAAAAAAAAAACCCAACAACAAAGGGCCGTTTTTGTTTGACTTTGTGGCGACCACGGACTAATGGCAACGCTGGGAACATTCCCACCACTTTAGCGCCAGAGATCGGGTTGATCCTTCGGGGGGAAGGGGAGGAAGTTTGCCTGGACTGATTATCTGAGCCATGAGCTCTTCTCTTGTTTTCTCGGCCATTCTGGAGCCTTTCACCAGAAACACTTGGTTGGCCTGCTACAGCCTCCCAGCTAATGTTTCGGCCGAGCTCTCCCCGCTAAGAACTGGTAGGGAAACTTCTTAATCAGTCCCCAAACTTTCTTTGGCCGATCCAACATTTTCTGCTGCTGCGTCTTCTTGGTTCTGCCCGAGTCCTCTCCTGGAGAGACAAAGGCGCTGGAGTGACTTGGGGGAAAAGAAAATTGAGCCCCACCACTCGGTTAAATGGCAGGCTCATTTTGTCGGTGTGAACGCGGAAAGTTTTAAGTGGTCCCTAACCGGGAGAGAGAATTTAGTGACTGGATGGGGAGGGGGGCATCGGTCGGGAAAGGTATTTGCATAGAAAAATAGGCTCTCGGCGCCCCCCTTTCTGCATCAGTCTGCGGCTAGATAACGCGTTTGTGGAGTGGCCTGGCTCGCTTCAAATGCGGTTGGATTGGGTATGAAAGTTTGCCCCAAATGTGTTTTCAACAAAACGAAGCTCGTGTCTAAATCTGGGCGATCGGTTCCCCACTATCTCCTCTGAGGGACCCGTTCCAAAGGCAGGGGAGGGTGGCATTCAAGTTTGTCTAAAGCAGGTTTGCTAACAAAATCTCAAATGAGACCTTCAGCCTGCACGTGTCAAAGGCACCCAGATACGGCCGGAGCGCGTGTGTGTGCGCACACGCCTGTGTACACCCTTTTTGCTCCCCCAGTCTATAATATATGCACGCACACACTCTTTTAAGGCGTCCATATACCCTAATGTGCTTGGAATTGACCCAAAATTAATCCTACCCCTCTGGCTCGGGGATAGGGGCTTCTTTTAACGCTTTGCATCCTGTCCCCTTTCTGGGAGCTTGGCAAACACTGGGGGCGGCCAGGGGCGGGGGCTCTGAGCGCGACAAGCAAACGGGGCCGAATTAGTAGCGGGGTTCTGGGTGTGACCAGGAATTCAGTACCCAGCGCAAACGCGGTTATCTGTCGCCAAATCGGTGGAACCAGGCTCCGAGTGGGGCTGTCTGGGGCCCAGCGCATCCCCCGGTTGTCTCGCATGCCTCTGAAAAAAGCTGCGATTCCTCCCTGCTCTAGCAGGTCCCATCAGACCCCGGGGCCCCGGCAGGATTATTGCCACGGCAGCCGCCGGACCCCTTGCTTTGCCTCAGATGCAGCTTTCGCCAAGGACTGCCCCCCCCCCTCCAAAACCAACTGGTTTGGGGGAAACCGGATTGCTGTTCCCACTGAAGCTGGCAGCTCTTAGCAAAGCGGAGCGAGGCCGGCTGCCTTCCCAGGAGAGCTAAATCAAGAGCTTGGTGGCCAGCAGCGAGTGAAGCTGCGGATGATGCGCATTTTCCTTTTCCACCGGCCCCATGGAGACCTAGCCAGGCCGCTGCGCGCTGCGATAGGCCCCGGTGGGGTGCTCAGAAGGGAAGCCACATTGCAGGAGGGACTCGCCCCCTTTTCATCCCCCGGCGCAGTGGCGAGCGAGTGGGAGGGAGAAGGAGGTCTCTCTGGACCCTCTGAAGTCTATAAAGGCAGTGTGTGGCCCTAACCCCCGCTGGCCCTATATTTCACACGCCGAGGGGGCAGCTGGGCGCAGTCTATCTTTGCACAATATACAGTAGCCGGCACAAAACAGCACAATGGGGCAGGCTGGCGGCGGAGGATGTCAAAGGCGTGCATATTAAGGAGGTCAGAGAGAAAGAGATAACAGAGGGGACGGGGGGAAGGGGAGGCGAGAGAGAACCAGCGACCCCCCCGCTTTTTAGTGCCATTCAATGAGGAGCGGTGCAATCCGGAGTCAGGGAGACGCACCCTCGGGTTTTGTGGGGTTGTCACTCGGAGCCATTGTCACCCGTCTTGTCCATGGTGGATTCCATATGGCCGGCTAACAAACCCAAATTGTGTCCCGCTTTCAAACCCCGTATTGTTGGCTGTGAAAGGAAGAGGCATTAAAAATTCGTGCTATATCTCTTCTGGGGCAGGGAGGGGGGGGAAAAACCCTCTTCTTTGAACGACAACAGGGCCTCCCTTTCTCCAGCCCCACTGACAAGTTTGTCTCTCATTTCACAGGAAATTAAATTCCTCCATCTGCACGGAGCCTAAACAAACCTCGGCCATAAAATAAAATCCAATGGCAGCCGATGCGCCCAGATCATAATTGTAGTTCCGCTGCCTCGGATTTTCTTAGCTGGGTTTTTTCCCTCCTCTGTGCAGGGGGAACAAAGTCTCATTCACAAGGCGATGTAATGTTATGCAAGCTTCCCTCAGTGCACGACTGTCTAACGCCGGGGACTGACCACTTTTTGTTCTTCCCCGGAGAACTGGCCCTTTCTTGCCATAGTGCTGCCTTGTTCCAGGCAGGCGGTTTTGAAAATCGGAGTTGATTTTTAAAATGTCCCTTTAACGCTTTCTCTGCGCGAGTGCGGCTAAAAATCTCCCCGAGTGACAGCCCTTCGCCTGAACTTCTTGGCAACCCACCACGTTTACCGGCCACGCCCTGGTCCGTGGAGGAGCTTGAGTTCAACGACACTCCAAGGAGCTAAATCCCCAAACAGGACAGGAGGCTAATGGAGGGGCGCAAACATTAGTGAAGAACTGATGGGCTTTGCTGAGTGTTTCTCTCTCTCTCTCTCTCTCTCTCTCTCTCTCTCTCTCTCTCTGTATTTGGGTTGTGGGACCCTGCCAGGGGTAAATGACTGGATTCCATAGACAATGGAGGACTTTTTCGGCAGGTTTGGGGGGTTTTAAAGTTAGCCATAAACTGGAGCGCTCTGGGAATAAACCAGCCCTCAGAACTGTTCATTGCCCTCCGTCAAAGTAGCCCTTTGGGTGACAGACAGACGTTTGTCCTTCCACGCGTGATCTGTGGCTGGGGAAGGCTGTACATGACCCTTCTCCGGAATGAATCCCTCCCCACAGCCCCCTGGACGGAAAGACCCTCTTTCGATTTAATTTTCTTCCTCTCGCCCTTCCCTTCCCCCCTTCCCTTTGGCAGGCGGATCAGATAACCTGGTAATGAGGTGGAAACCCCCCCTAAGCCCGGGAAATAAGTGACTTTCATTACCTGTTGGCTGTTGGGCTTAATTTAGACCTGGGGTGGATTTTTTCGGGTCTTTTCAAGAGGGCTGGTCAATGGGAAGCTAATCCAATATTTACCAAGCATCAGAACAATTCGCAGTTGTATTTATTGAGGGGCCGAACGAGCCAGGGATTGATCGGGAGGGGCAGGAAAGCCAGCACCGTGCGTGTGCAGGAAACGCAGCGCGGAACCGCTTTGAAAATCCCACGCTCCGCCGCGCGGCGGATGCCGCTTAAGTGGCGGCGCGTCCTCCATCGTGTAGCTTGCAGGCTGTCAGGAAATGCGCACTTGTGGCTTCATGAGAGAGACTCTCCCCGGGTGGAGAGATCATCTCCTCTTATCCGCACATCTGCAAATCAACGCTGCCATCTCCCGCACCGGCGGCAGAGCCGGGGTTATCTGCCAAGGAAACAATGGCGTTTTTATTGCTCGCTCGCCTCCCCCGCCGCCCCGTCCTTGTTTTAGGGCCCGCTCAGATCCCACCTAGCCGGGCGGGGGTGCCCAAGGCCAGGGGCGTACCCCACCCATCCCTGAATAGCATCGTCACGGCACTTTTTATCCACAAGGGGTCAGCGAAGATCTTTCTCTCTGTCACTGGTTGGGATTTTTTCCCTCCCCTGCTTCCACAGGAGCAGTGGTTTTATTTCCCCTCGGACAGGATCTGCCGTTCCCAAGGATTTTTTCTTTTAAATAACCCTTTAAAAAAGCGTCGCAGCCCAGAAGAAAATAACGCGAGCGAGAGAAGTTACAAGACACCAAAATCGAAAGCCACTCCGGTTCTACATTGTTTAAAACGGAGCAGCCACGCTTAAATTACCCCCCCCCCATCCTCGCACCCCCCACTAAATGAAGACTCCAGTTCTTCCATTTGAGGACACCCTCCTCTCCCCACGATTGTTAACAGAAGACTTTGACCAACCGTGGAAGCTTGGGGGGGTTGTTTGTTTTTTAATAAATCGGATCTAGCGACGCTTTCAAAATGTGACTCCGGTTTCAGATTCCGTTGGCTGAGTTCCACCTGGCTTCGGAAATCAGACACGGAGGCTGTGTATGTCTATTTGGAGATCTCACTGTATTCCTCCCTGGGCAGTGTGTGTGTGCCCGATGTAAACCGATTTCATAGCTGTAAGTGTTAGAGGTGTAAATAAAAACGTCCAAATCCAGAGAGATTTCTTTAGCCTGTTTTTGCGCTCTGGCTCTCTCTGTCTCACACACACACACACACACACACACACACACACACACACACACACACACACACACACACACACACACACACACACACACACACACACTTGTGGTTGTGTGTACACACCTCTGGTACACACACGTCTCACACGCACCTCCAGCCCAGAAGCCTCCCCTGGGCCTATAAAGACAGACTTGGGTCTGAGCAATGCGAGATGCCACCAGAAGCCCGTGTCACCGCCAAGAGTTCAGCCCACAGCCCGGCTGGACCGCTGGGACCCAGGCACCGGGCGGACGGGGTGTGGGAGACCCAAAGGAGCCAGGCCAGAAACAGGCAGGTGTGCAGGGGAAGAAGAGGACACACGGGCCGAGGCCAGACTGAAGACATTTCACTTTCAATCATTTTCTGGGCCTGCCAAGGCAAGAGGCGACTCCCCAAACCGCTCTGGCTTCGAGATCAGCGTTCATGGGGCCACCAGGAAACGGCCAGCCTCTCTTTTGCTGACAGATCGCCCCTGGGCCAAACTCCAGCGCCTGGAGGAGAGCCGGGGCTGCTGGTACAAGTCGGTTTTAGGCAGCAGCTACAAAAGGGGAGAGGTCATCGGCTGCTCGCCTTACCGCTGGCCGCTAGAAAGCAAGGCAGGAATTCTTCCGTCCAGGCGCAGGATCGCGAGGACAACTCACTTGTGTCTTAAACACAACAAGAAGTTCAAGAGTCCATTGAGGCTGCGATGCATCGCTGGGTGTCAAGGTCTAGCACAAAGCCCAATATGGCCCAGTGGGGTGGGGGGTGTCCGCAGACAGCGGCTGGTCATTGCAGAGATCGCTGACAGGTGCGTGGCGCTTTCCCCCTCCTGGTTATGGAGAACTGCGGAGCTGACGCCAAATTCTTCTATCTACGGCGTTGCCTCTGCTGGAGAAAATCTACGCTGGGGGCGATGCCGCGACTGTCCGCCGGGTGGCGCCATTGGATAATGAATGAACAGCAGGTATCACCTTTTCCTCCGCCCTTCCACCCATCATCCCATCTATTTTCCCTTTTCCTTTTTGCTGTCCCCCCACCACCCCAAGCATGACTCAGGGGAGCTGACCCATAGCTGTACACTGTCCTGGGGAAATCCACCCCAGTGGGTGATACTTTCTGCTCATTCACTCTCAGCTGAGAGCCACAGAAGTCAAAAACCTTTCCAGCTGCTGGCCTGGCCCTCTGAGCAGCGCCTGTCCTCAGTTTATCTGAGAGAAGTTGGGCACCAGAAGCAGGGAGAAAAGGCAGGTTATTTATAAGAGGGGATACTGGAAATGCAGCAGAGGGATGGGATCAGGCAGCTTTCCCTTCTTCATGCGCTGCTCCCTGACCTAGGACAGCTGCTTTGAATGCTTTGCTCCTGTACTGTGCTTTGCATTCTCAGCACATTTTATAGGTGGGCAAGTGGAAGCGAAGTGGAAGGAGTTGGCCACGGTGCACACAGGCCAGAGCTGGAAGGCTCCCAGCTCCCATAGACTTTCATGGAGAGAGTGAAGCAAGGAGCCATGGTCTCACGTTGCAATGGGGGAGGTCCAGGTCGGATATTAGGAAGAACTTGTTCCCTAGGAGGGTGGTGAGGCACTGGAATGGGTTATCTAGGTAGCTGGGGGAATCTCCATCCTTAGAGGTTTCTAAGGCCTGACTTGACAAAGCCCTGGATGGAATGATTTAGTTGGGGTTGGTCCTGCTTTGAGCAGGGGTGGGACTGAATGACCTCCTGAGGTCCCTGCCATGAATCTAGGAGCGCCCAATGAAGGTTAGCTAAACGGTAGTTGTTAAATACCAACGCCACCACTGAATAATTCACTGAGACCTGCCATTCTATAGGCCCCAGCCCTGCACCCATTGTACTCACTAGGGGTTTGAATCAGCTGGCTACAAAGGGCCCAGCACCGCAAGGGATTAAACCCTAGATGGTTTGCAGTGGACCTAAGGTGAGGCTGGACTGAAGACCTTTGGACACAGCTCCAACTGCCCACTGCCAAATCTTTTTGTGTCTACTCAGACATAGCGATATTTTGTATTTCTTCTGCTCCCAGCTACTGCAGTGAAAATGAGGATGGATGGTCCAGACACTGGCTTGGGCTGGCTTTTGCCTCTGCCCCAGACTTCCTGGGCAATCTTGGGCACTCACTGATCTGTTCTGTGCCTCAGTTTCCCCTCTATAAAATACGGACAGTAGCTCTTGGTGTTTCCCCCCCTTAGGGTCTCATCTCCTTAGCTTGTGAGTTTTGGAGCCAGGGATCGTCTCTCACTGGGTGTTTAAAAAGCACTTAGGACAATGGGGCAATTTAGAGGCCCACACAACAGCACACACTGTACAGTTCTACCCCCTGCCCCCAACCCAGACCTAGACTTCCTCCCTAATAAGGGGCCATTACAGTCACTGTCATTGATTTCATTTAGGAGTTTAATTCCCAGGATTTGGGCCTTTGCCCCTCTGTAATGGGGTGATAATAATACAGCCTCTTCCACCCATCCACCCACTGTCTGGTTTGCTTAGTGGAATTTTGCCTTAAAAACAGAATCAATGGAAGTTAGGCATCTAACCTGCCAGGGCACTTTTGAAAATGCCACTAAGTGCCTGTCTGCATCATTAGGTTCCTAAATACCTTTGACAATCTGTCCTTCACTCATCAGAGCTCCAAGAGGTGCTTACTATGTGTACACCCTATGGGTACCAGCACAATGGGGACCTCTCCATGGTATTGTAACATAAATAATGAAAATAAATTGCTTTCCACCCTCAGGTGGAGCCAGGCTCCCTGACTCCGTCTTTTCTCATTTGGTTCTGAATTCATGACATAACTTTGCACCTCATCAGCTGATTATTTGGTCTCCTTCATGGACTTTTCTGAGGAACTCAATCCATTTCTGAAAATCCAAGTCTATCTTAGCCACAGGATCACCTTTGTATGTTGTGTGCCAAATCCTCCTGGCCTTACTCAACAGATTTCAATCAACAGGATTTGGCCAGGTCTATTAATGATTTTCATTACATTTGGCCCTATTTTATTAACTATCATTTCAGCTTTGGCCTTATTGCGTACACAGAGCGGGTCAGGACTAGGGAACCCTTTCACAACCTAATTGGTGCGTATTTTATTGTGTCAAAATTAAAATCCTTGGTGCAAATTTTGTGAAATTCAAAGAGCCTGTTATACACTCAGAAAAATGACTTGTAAAGTTGTAATCAATTTTTTTGCAGGTGGAAATTTGCAATTTTGATGAAAAAATTAATTTCTGGGGCAATGTCAGCTCTCTCTCTATTTGCGGAGGCCCTGTAACCCTATTGGCCTCAGTATATTACAGAGACAACGGGGGGGGGGGGGTTTCTTTTATTGGGCAGACTTCTGCTAATGAAAGATACAAGCTCTTGAGTTCCACACCACTCCTTTTCATGAAGAAATGCCTAAGGAGTGCTGTGTCTTGGAAGCTTGTCTCACTCACAATAAAAGATATTACTGCACCTCCTCCCCCCCGTCTCTCTAATCTGCTCTTCTTGTAATAGAAATATGTATTCATTGTTTCTTCCTCAAAATAGCCTTGTTGGATTGACCCTACCTGATTATACTGATTAAGCACATCCGTCTAGTCTGCATTAGGCTTTCTAGGTGTTGTCCAAGTCAAAGGCAAAATTTCCATTCACCTCACTGGAGCCAGGATTTCAGGTAGCAATTTTCTCTGGAATTACATGAGGGTCACAAGCCTTCAGTGTGAGAGTTTCCTTTCTTCTCTGGAAGACCAGCACCATACTAGTATCTCTCCAAACTTCAGAAAGAGCAGTTGCTATTGTAGCATTAGTTTTCTCTTTATACATATATGTGCTAGGCCACATTTTTCTTTCGTTCTGGATAATCAGGTGAATATAACCCATCTTGGTGACCAACTGCCAGGTTCTGGATTTATTACATCAATGGGCAAAGATTCCAGTGCAAGAACACACCTCAGAGCTGGTAAAATGTTTTCCAACAACACTTATTTTTGTTTGTTTGTTTTTTTTAAAATGGCCTTTCCTTGAAAACAATATTGTCCCACAAAAATTGTCAGTCTTTTTTGTTTTCATGAAAACCTTTTAATTTTTTTAATGTTTGTTTTCAATACACAGAACAAAGTCAGTCACTATGTTTATGACCTTGTTGATAATTTGGGGGCTTTTTCAAGTATAAAAAGGTTCTATTTTGAACACTTTGAAACAAAAATAATTTTAAAATTTCAGGCTGTTGGGCAAAGAGATTTTTATTTCGTGACCAACTCTAGAGGTGACTTAATTCGCTTGAACAAAGAAAGAGTTCTGTGGCATTTTGAAAGACTAACAAGTTTATTTATTGCATGAGCTTTCATGGGTAGGATCCCACTTCATCAGATGCATGAAAAGGGAAATATAAATATAAATTGTGACTTACACTTCTCCACGATTATACTTTCCCTTTCATATGGTACACTCCATTTCATGACTCTGATAAAGTGGGATTCTGCCCACGAAAGCTCATGCGATAAACAAATATGTTAGTCTTTAAAAGTGCCCCAGGACTCCTTGTTTGTTTTGCTGAACTCGGCTAACATGGCTCCCCCTCTGGAACTTAACTCACTCCAGCTACTGCTTTGCTCTTTCCTTACAAATCTCAGTCACTGTTTAAGACCATACTCTGGCACCCCAGGAAAATATGCCAGTCAAATGTCACTCACCTGCAGTGACCCTCACAAATTTGTCAGTTGGTCACTCTTTCACACTCACCATCTTAAATGTGGAACATATCCAGGGCTACAGACTTTCCTGGTAGCAGGTCGCTTCCATTTCTTACCTGCTCACTGCAGCATTTCAGGCACTGTGCTCTGAAATGGTTGGTGCTGACCGTTGTGGGAGACAGAGGCCCTGCATGGGATGGATCAAAGGTCTGCTCCAGAATGGTACCTCCTATGTTAGCTTCTTCTTCCATCACCTACAGACGCGCTGCATCTTCTCAGCAGGCAACCAGAGTTCATCCTCCTTCATTCCCCTTCTGACTGCATCCTGTGCTGGAACCTCACTTACACTGTAGTTCCTCTCCCACTCCATTCTTCCCCAGACCAGGAGAGGGTGACAAAGGGTCTTTACCAGGCAGGGATTCCCCTCGGCATGGGGGCTACAACAGCAGGATGGGGCATGGGCTGAGGATCTGCTAAGAAGTGAAAAGTGGACTTTCACCTGAATTTTTGTTTGAGTCCATGAGTGAGAAGGAAACCTGAGCTGGAGAAGTGTTGTGCCCATGTGAGTGGAAATCAAGGAAGAGGTTTGTATGAATCTATGCAAACAGCCTCCCATGCTTTCCAGGTGTCTACAGATGCATTTTTGGCTGTGATGGACATGATCTTCAATTCCGGTGGACTATATAATCCATGAAGGTTGCAGTTAGGGAAAGTCCACTGGCCTGGGAGCCTCCCAGAGAAGGACAGGTAAGGGACAAGAAGTCAACACGAACCCCAAGGTGGGTGACACACCTTGCTTCTTTTTGTGAGGCCGCTGTCCCCGTGGCAGAAGACCCGTGACTGGTTCACCGTAGTGAATTCTTACTGCATTCCAAATATATCCCGGAGTTTTGTTCCTGTGAATCTTCCACCAGGGGCTGTCAGCAGCAATGAGCACAGTGTGCAAACATCTCAAGGCACCCCTTAAAATGAACAGACACATAGGTTTGCTCCCACTGAACCTGGGCAAAACTGAACACCAACACTTCACTGATAACACTTCCTGTTCACCAGCACCAAATCGATGTATACAACAAGGGGGACGAGGAGACAGAGCAGCTCTGCGGGAAGACACAGCGACAGTAAATCAACGCTAGCTCTATAAGTAAAATAAATAAAACCCCCACTCGCACCGTAACCATAGTCCTTAACCTCACACCGCTGCTGAGAACGTCTGGTAAGCAAATGCCCTTTTGCTGTGTTGTTAATTCCTATTATGTGTATTGCTGCAGTCTTGGAGCAGGACCACAGTGCTAGGTGCTGTACAAACACAGAACAGACGAGCCATGCCACGAAGAGTCCATAATCTACATGCACATCACTTTCTCCCTCCCACTGTAGGCTTTGATATCAGGGAGTAGAGCAGTCCCAGGGTTGGTGAGAACACTAGAACAGGCCTGGCTCCAGCCCCCCAAGGGGAAGCACTGCCTCTTTGGGTCCAGAGGCACCGTCACCTGACCTACCTCAGCCATAGTGATATCAGCTTTATTGGTGTTAGGTAGCAGGGCCTTCCCTGGAGTTGTGTAGAAGCTCTCCATTGTTTCAGTGACAACTTGCCGCAGCCCTTCATCTCACCTCTCATCGCGGCGTCATCACTGCGCCATCTTTCGTCATGGAGTCTTCAATGACATATGGCTCAACAGCATCGAGAACCTGCCGTTAGAGTCCCAACCACTTGGAACACACTTCCTGCTACAGCATAGGAATCCTTTTTCGTCTTCTTTTCTCTGTTCAGCCTGACTCTCCCACCAATTCAAAATTTGTGCACTGTTCTGGTGACTCCCAAAAGGGTAAAACTTGGAGGATTTCCAGGTAGAAAGCTGCTATATAGCGCTTACGGGATTTCCTTTTCAAAAGCAGGTTTTGAGAGATGGACAAATTAAGGAAACCTAAATATTCGATTAAAGTTTTTGGTTGAATACCAAAGTATTTTGATTCTGACATTCCGCTTCTCCGCTTCATGGGAATTGTAGTCCGGGTGTCTCATGGTCCTATTTTCTTCTACCAGTTAAGTTTCCTGGTCAGATTACATGTCCCATGATGCACCATGACCTCCCTCCTACTTGGAGAGGGGAGGCGGTGCATTATTGGAGTCCCTGATCATGATGCATCTTGGATGAAGTTCAGGTAGGGAGCCTGGCCTATAGTAGAGCATGAAGGCATGAGACCAGTGAATTACAATTCTCATGAGGCTCTGTGTCAGCAAATTGAAATATTTCCATTTTTGGGGTGTTATTTAAAAAAAAAAATCAAAGTTTTCAGTGGAAAGAAAAAGTAATTGAAAACACAATTCAAAATATTATTAATGGAGAAGTCTCCATTAGTCCTAGTTTTAAATATTAACAAGACTCAAACATTACGCAGATCTGAAATGAGTTGAGATGATTTAAGATGCCCTGATCCTGCAGATATTTATGCACGTGTGTAACTTTACTGTGAGGAATCATCCCCCTGAAGTACATATGTAATACTCAATTAAATTTGAAAATCTCAGAACTATTTTTTGTTGCAGATTCATGAAAAACCAGTCCAATACCCCACAGTAGCCTGCGATAGTTCACAGGGGTTTGAATGGAAACTGAGAGAAAGCTATCTTTAAAATAAAAAATTGCATGTAAATGGGTCAAAATAAGTGGGATGAAATTAAACTTCAAACACAGTAGCTCAACATGTTCAAATAGATGTGTTTTAAGGCTGATAGTAATTGAAAGGAAAGCCAATCTGTATTCTCTGACTTTAACCTAATGTTTTATTTTTCTTGGATAAGTGGGGTACAATACAAATGCACAGACCAGAAGGCAAAAAAAAAACCAACCCAAAACCAACCACAACTTGATTCGTAACTTTCAGCAAAAAAAGTGCAAACACAACAAAAAGAATTCACACATCAGAAAGTGCCAAATGGATCAACGTGAACCTGTAAAGGAAGTAGAATGGAAAAATCAGAGATATGGGTACTTCAAAGAACATATTGACACCAATGTCCTTTTCCTTTCTAGTTTAACGTGAGTCTAGCATGCATACTCCAAGAATTCACTTCAAATGTAATGGGAATAGCCACATATTTTCTGGGGAGGTCAAAAAATAACTCCCATAATCCCCATCCTCACTCTAGCACAGATTATGGTTTGGTTCGGTGGCCAAGCTGGGCACAAGAAGGAAATAAGATACATCCTGTATGCACATGCACAGCCGCACTGAATCTCCGTAGGCGACTACAGGAGTAAAGGCAGCTGTGGGCGCTCAATACTTCCCACACAGTGTAGGCTAGTGACAAGGGGTGAAGACTGGGCACGCGGTTGGCTCTGCCTCCACAATGCACCAGCCATCACAGCTTATCTGGAGGAGGCTGGGGGTAACAACAGCCTATTAGGCAGGGCCGTAATAAGTTAGTGGTTCCCCCACACCTGGAGCAAGAAGGGGACAGAAAAGGAACTTTGCCACTGAGAGGCGTGATTCTTTTCCTGTCCAAGTCCTGGGGCAATCCAGATATGTGGCACTCCTCACTAGGAACAAGGCTATCTAGCCCTTAGTGTAAAACTGGATCAACCCAAGACTTTTTGGCACCCTAGGCAAACTATGACTTTGGTGCCCCGTCCCATAATCTCACTGCACAAATTGCACTAATTAATCATCTTTACATCTATAGGTAAGTGCTAGGATCCAAATTTTAATTTAGGTTCACAAAACCCTGGTGAAGTGTTGCATAGATGAGAAAAGTACTGGTTCATGATTGGCTGCAGTCATGTGACCGATCAGCAGGCCTCCATTGCCATCTTTTAAGAAGTCAGTTATATGGAGGTCTGGAATAGTGTTACCCAGAGGGGTTCCATGTGCAGAAGACTCCATACTACTGATGTTTCGCTTTGTGAAAACTCTCATTTGCTGCTGACGAACCTACTCCACTAATGAAATCAAATCCCTGCTGCCCACCTAGGTTATCAGACCCGATCTTCACATCAGAAGGCCAGTTTAAAAGAAAAATGCCATGCCAGTGGCAATAGTGAAATTAATAGACACCATGGCAAGATTTTCAGATCTCTTCCTAATGATGCCATTCAAAATGTAGGTAGCCATACATATAAATAGGGTCCTATCAAATTTATGGCCATGAAAAACACATCATGAACCATGAAATCTGGGCTTCCCCTGGGAAATCTGCTGGGGAAGGAGTGCTTCAGCCAGGTGTCCTACCATGCACCAACCTCCAGCTGCTAGTCCTGGCATGGCTGAGGGGAGGGAGCATTTCCTCTTCCCCTACAGGACTGCTCCTGGGGCCAGGTCAGATCCACCTTTGGGAACTTCCCCAGGCTGTTTCCTGCCCCCATTGCTTCCCAGCCACAGGAGGCAGGATCACTGTACAAGAAGCAGCTGTGGAGTTTCTTGCAGCTGGGGGAGATTCCCAGAGATAGATCTGTCCCAGCAGTGGGAGAGCCCCATGCAGGAGAAGAGGAAGCCCTGTCCCAGCCCAGCCCAGCTGGAACCAGCAACTGGTTTCGGAACTGACTGGGCAACCATGCCCCCACTTCTACAGAGGTTCTGGTGCCCTTGTCCCCAGCCCTCCATTAGCAGCATTGCAGAAGAAAGGGTGGAAACACCACGACCCTCCTACAATAGCTTGGTGACCCTCCCGCAACCCTCTTCTGCGTCGGGACTCCCGTGGTTATAACACTGAAAATTCAAGAGCAACAATCTGAAACCCTGAAATTAACGGCTCCACCCCTCCTCCACTGTAGCCAGACAGAAGGAATTCAGCAAGGAGGCGGCCTCCTCATTGATCTCCCATCCCCCTGGCTGCAGCAGGGAAAATGCACGTGTCCTGTAGTCCTGCACGCTCCACCAGGGTCCCTAGGCAGTGGGTGGCTCCAATCGCCTTGGCTGCAGCAAGGACCCTGCACGAGTCTTTTAGCCCTGTGAAAACACACTCCATCTGTGTCCTTAGGCAGCAGCTCCCTTCTGAAGCCAGTGGGAGGGGAGGCTTAGGCCGCTTTGAAAGCCCCCATGGGCCACTTTTGGCCCCCCGGCCACAGGTTGGGAACCACTGTTCTAGACTGTAATCGTCACCCCTTAACCTCATCATAAAGCTAAATAGACTGAGCTACTTGATTGTCACTATAAATCCTGTTTTCAAATCCTTTAATCATTCTCTTGGCCCGTCTCTGTACCCCCTTTCTCAACATCCTGCTTGAATTACGGACACCACAATTGGATGCAGTATTGCAGCAGCGGTCGCACCCAGGGCCAAATAAAAAATTAAAATAACCTGTCTTCTTCAACTGGAGATTCCCCTGTTTATGCAGCCCAGGGTCGCATTAACTCCATGTGCCACAGGGAGCTTGTGTTCATCCATGGTGACCATCCATCACAACCCAAGTCCTTTTTAGAGTCACGCCTTCCCAGGAATCCCCCATCCTGTCATTATGGCTGACATTCTTTTTCCTACAATTAGCCATATTAAAATGCATATTGTTTGCATGTGCCCAGTGTAGCAAGCACTCCAGATTGCTCTGTAGCAGTGGCATGTCTTCTACTTTATTTACCACTCCCCCAATCTTTATGTCATCCTCAAATTTTACAAGGGAGGATTTTATGTTTCCTTCCAAGTCATCAAGAAAAGCGTTGAATAGTTAGGGTCAGGAATCAACCCCTGTGGGACCCTACTCTAGAAATACTCGCTCAATGTTGGGTTGATGTCAGTCATTATTAGCCACTCCTATCATTTGTGCCATTCCAGGTCACACACAGCGACAGATCTTCCTGTCTCACCTGCACCTGCCTAAGATGACTCCTGCCCCCAGAGGGTACCTTTGCACGCAGCACTGGGTTCCACATTATGCAGAGAAGGGAAACCACCTTTGCCACCTACCTAGAACTTGCTCACTCCACCCCTCTGAAGATCCAAACTACTAGTGCACCAATTTGGAGGTGTACCAATTTATACTCACTGAGTATCTAGCACAGTGTCTAAACAATACTATAAATACTCTTTGGCTCCATTCCCTCAGAAGGCTTGAGTGGATGTGACCTGAAATTGGGCGTCTTTGACAAGGCAAAGAAAACTGTTTTGTAACTTGATTTAAATTGCAGCGTTCATGGCTAGACACAGACATTTTTGCCCCCGTTGTTTAATTCTTATTTTGACCTGTTCAAATACTTGACAAGTTTTTAATGCATCTCTTGTGATAGAATAACAGCTGAGACAAATAAATTTGACTTTCTAACACTCAGAAAATGGGAAATGATTTTGCATGTTTTCCTTCCTGCCTCACATGAATTTCTTTACTCATTGAGGTTAAGGACACTCATCCCTCATAATGACAGAGGCTTTGATTTGAATTGTTGTGTAACTGTTTTACAATGGGGGCTCTATGGGGGCTTCCTTAAGTCGACCTAAAGCTCCAGTATGGACGTACCCATAGAATCTAAGGTCAGAAGGGACCAGTATGATCATCTAGTCTGACCTCCTGCACAATGCAGGCCTCAAAACCTCACCCACCCACTCCAGCAATAGGCCTCCAACCTATGACTGCGTTATTTACCTCCTTAAATCATGATTTAAGGACTTTAAGGTACAGAGAATTCACCGATAGGTGAGTCATGCCCCATGTTACAGAGGAAGGCGAAAACCCCCCAGAGCCCAGGCCAATCTACCCTGGGGGAAAATTCCTTCCCGACCCCAAATATGGTGATCAGTTAAACCCTAAGCACGTGGGCAAGTCTCACCAGCCAGTTACCCAAGAAACAATTCCCTGTAATAACTGAGAACCACCACATCTACCCTTCCTTACCCTGCTCTTGGTGACATTGCTATACATTCATGGTGACTTGTGGTTTCTCCATTGTGTTTCTATGGAACCTAGCATAATGGGTGTTGGTCCATGACTGAGGATCCTAGATGCTTCAGTATAAAATAAAATAAAAAATAAAATAAAATATATGCCAAGCAGCAGCAATGAGGCAGCAGATAGTCTGGGATTTCTGGATAGTAAGGAAGTAAGAGATCTAGTGTGTTTACAATGCTTACCACCAATGGAATGCTGATTTCTGTTGGGAGCTTTTAGCTACAATAATGAATAATCATAATAATTAATAATATTATTTATTTCTTTGTACTGGAACAGTTAAAAACACCCACACCCAAAAACTTGATGTAACTGCAATTAAACAATTAACTAGACCTCCAGTCATAAATGACCAAGAGATAAGATGGATAAGAAAATATATTTTATTGGGCCAACTTCTGTTAGTGAGTAGTAATCCCTCAGCAGTGAAAAATTAAAAACAGAAATCACACACAAAATAAGGAATCAGCCAAGCCAAACAATAAATCAAAGCAGCAAACCAACTCTGTGACCTCCCCAGGATTCCATCAATGGAATTGATTCCATCGATGGAATGAATCCACCTCTCCACGAGGCAGTAGCGAGGTCAACAGAAGAATCCTTCTGCCAACCTCACCTATGACTACAATTGGGGTTACATCAACCTAGCTCTGTTGCACAGGACACCAAGTTTTTCACATCCCTGAATGAAATAGCTAGGGAAGCCTAAGTTTTAGGTGCAGATCAGGCCTAACACAAAGGGGTCCCAAACTCATCTGAGCTATTCAACATATCACTTATACATAGAACAATAATGTCACCTACCCACATCAACAGATAGAAAACTTGATGGGTAAAGCAGTAATTGGGACAGCTCCAGTAGGCAGGGGGAGTAGAGACCTTGTTCGGGGATTCAGAGGTGACTCTGCCCCCTCCAGAGGGTCTATCCATCCATTGGCCAGACAGGGGTAGGAAGAAAGCTGATTGGTCCCTCACTGTCTCTCCCCATTTCATTAGACCTTAGTCTGAGCCATGTAAAGACTCCTTTTACTCAGTTTTAGCAATCCCAGCCACTCCTTCCTGTAACAATATTTTTGGAGTAATGCCATATTAACATTTTCAAAATAAAACATTTCTATTTTTCTATTCAAAAATGACTTTCAGAGTTCAAATTTCCATTAGAAATTATTTCAGAATTATCTTTCTTTTTTTTTTTTAATTTTAAAAAAGAAAGGGAGAAAAAGCTCAAAATGAAATGCTTCATTTGACCAGAAACATTTTTTTTTACTTTTCAAATTGCCAAATAGTTTGAAAAAAAAATCATTTTCAGGTGAACTCAAAAAGTTTTTTTTTAATTATTTATTGGAATTGACAGCAGACCAAAAATATCCATTATTCACACAATGCTACCAGTATGTGTTTTTTAAAAACCTACCTTTGTTCTTCTAGAGTTTTTGCTATTCTACAATAAAAGAGAATCCAGCCAACTCTCCAATGCCATTAATTATATTTCAAAAATAGGCAAGCCCTTCAGTTACCCCAAGATCAAATAAAATAAACAGTAACCCACAAAAATGTAACTGGATAGGGACACAATGGTGTGGTTTTAGAGAGAGTGTTGGTTGGGACACACGCAAAAGGAGATCCATGGAAATTTTGGAAGATGACACAGAAATTAAAAGGACATCAGGGAGGTAGAGACAGGGAGGACAGAAGGGAACGTACATGTGGGAATATTTGGAAACAAAATAGAGATATGGGGGCTCTCAGAGTAAGTAATGTGGACAGGGAAAAAGAGAACAACAGTTGAGAAACTTCATGATATGTCAGTGGGCAGAGAAGACTCACCATCAGCTGCGTACGGCAATGGAGCAGGGTCGACTCTCATGGAGCTCATTGCAGGATCAAGCCTAGAACTGGTTGAAAAATATCAAATCCATGTAAGTTACTCATAGCTGGCTGTTTCCCCATATGCACAGTGTAGGTAATGCAGGTATAGAGACCAAGTGAAGATCAGATACTGCATGAAAAATAGAGCTAAACTTTCTGATCCGCCATGAAGTCTCTGAAAATAAGAATAAAGTCAACATGTCATGGATGTACCTTCAGCTATGAATGCCAGAAAAGTCAGGCATTTCTCTATGCTATGTGAAATTTACAGTTCCTGCATTTGTGGATAGACACGCCAAAAGTAGAGAGTGGTTGAATCAAAGCAGACTTTATAATGCCAATCATTTAATAGCATTGCATGTAACTATTCAAAACATGTGTGACCATACCACATCCAGAAAGACAAGGTTGGGGAAGCAATGTCTTTTATTCGACCAGATTCAGCTGGTGGGAGGGACAAGCTTGTGGGTCACAGAGTTCCTCCTGCAGACTGGGAAACTTACACAACATGTACTGAATCCAGTGAGCTCTGATCAGGTGTGACTTGCAAATAAGAACTGTTAGGGTTCAGCTATATTCCTACATGCCAAATATAGCTTAAGGCTTAGATGGGTTCATACAATGGGACCTAGGACTTGGCAAATCTCACTGGAATCAGTGGAAAGATTCCTATTGACATGAGTGGGCACTGGGTCAGGGTTGTGGATGGGATTAATTCAAGACATTAGAATTTTGATGAACATCTACAAATTGGCGACTGTGCAGGCCAGAATGCTATGCAAACATATACTCACTGGCAGGTGCCTCTGAAAACACATAGATGGTGTGTCTGGAACCCAGGGGCAGGTTTTTAAAATAGTAGCCAGTTTTATCCAGTTTTACTGGGAACATGTGGGAGTAGAGGCAAAATGGGAAGCAGAATGATGTGATTTAAAGATCTGATATCTTTGGATTCCTCAGGGCCAGGACAAGTAACTAAATAGGATAGATTTGGAAGCTGCTTCTCTTTTATTTTTCTTGATAGAACATTGCATCATATAGTGGCTTTGCTTGTACACCGAACATAGTTTGTTTTGATGACGAAGCCTCTGTTCTTTTATTCAATAAGGGAGACTGAATACACAAGCATGTAATCCTACCACAATTCAATTAGAGTAAGCCCCTCTTTCACTCAAGTCATTTACCACAATTAATTCTGAGACATGGCAAACAAGTAGGCAAAGAGAGTAGGGGGAAATCAAATAAAAGAGAACAAGTAAAAACAATTAGATGAGCTTCTGTCTCCTCCTGGTTCCTTCATTTATCTCCCTTCCTCTCCTCTTAGGGATCCATCTTGGTAAAAGCTCTCTCAGAGCTTCAGAAGACTGAGAAGTCCAATTTACTCTCCAATCCACCAGTTTCCATCTTTTCTTTAGCAACAATCCCAGGCAACTGTTAATAAACAATTGTAAAATAGGTCCATTCATAAAAAGTTCCAGGGATTAGCTCTAAATACAGGCCTTTAATTAAAAGCACAAGGCAAGCACTTGAGTGAGTGTTTTAAATGTTTAGCTACATGAGAATGTTGTGAAAATCTCTCCGCTCCAAACCTGGTTTCTTTTCTAAAATGAAAATTGGGGGGGGGAGGGTGGAAAAGAGTCCCAGAGATTGGGGAGAAAGTCCACAAAAAGTCCAACTTTTAGGTAGAGATAGTCTGAATTTTTCAGTGTTAATGGTTTTTCACTGGAAAAATGCCAGTTTGTCAATATCAGACTTTCCATGGGAATGAGTCAGTTTTGACAAACTTTTCTCCTGGAAAAAATTTGAAGTGAAAGTTTTGAAATTGTCGAAATGTTTCATTTTCTAAACAAGTGCAAGGGGACTGGTAACTGACAGATACGCTTACAAAGACCAAATGGAAAAGGCTGCCTTCAATCCAGTACATTTGCTCATGGTGAATACTTATATTCCCTCCACTCCCCGCTTTTTTTTAAACCTGTAATTAATATCTGATAAATTCAGCACAATCACCATCTGAACCACCAGTTTGGTATTTTTAGAATCAATTTGATTTTGCCTTTGCTAATAGAAACACAGAGAACTTTGTACATGTAATATATTTAATATTTTTCCCAATTCCCATTGCATTTCTCCCTGGGGAAAGATAGGAAGAAATTAAAAGATACATATTACAGATGTTCATCAAATTACTTAATGAACTTCTTGAATATACTCAGTTATAGTTTTGACAAGGGTAGACTAGAATAGTGGCCTTTTTTCAACCACACATTTTGTGTAGTGACCTAAATTATAAAAATATTTAACTAATCCCCCCCTACCTAGAGTGTTCTCTATTATACAAGTTGCTCATTCACTAGGGCATTTGATTGAAATACCTATTGTTTTAGTGTCTTCCATTACGCAAAACCTAAATTGTGCTATCATTTTAAATACATTTGCTTTTAACACTCTGCCAAGGTTGCAAAAGAGAAGTGATCTTCCTGAATGCACATAGAGCTGAAGATTAAATGGCTCTGAGCAATTAAACATATCCCAAGGTTCAGCTGGAAAGATATATTGTACTTTAATAACAATAGTTCATTGAGCTTCTATGGCAACTAGCATTCGTATGCTTACATCCCTTCTCTGAATGAGTATTTACATACTTCATTTGTATTCTAGTATCCGGCACAACGAAACCATGTTAACACATAAAGGCTATGTCTACACTTGTTAATTTAGGTCGACTTTAGCTAAGTCGACTTAACAAAGTCGACTTTAAGTCAACTTTAAGTCGACTTAGCATGTCCACACCTAAATTTTAAGTCAACTTAGGGGGGAACTTACAAAGTCGACTTAGAGCATCCACACTGGATGCCTAGGTCGACTTCTAGGGGCTAGGTGGACCTGGGAGAGGTCCACGGTGGCAGGGGGGGCACCCCTTGCCAAGTACCAGGGGCCTCAGCCTTTGCCCCATTCTACATGGGTACAATGGGGCAAAGGGAGACAGGGACCCTGGCAGGACATAGGACAGGGTGGGCAGGGCTCTGCCTTGCCCTGTGGGGGGGCATGCCAGTCTCCCCCTGTGCCACTCCCCCTGGCAGGAAGGTCAGTGGGGGAGTCCTGGAGAGCCCTAAGTTGACTTAGTGTTGACTTAGGGCTACTCCAGGTCTACACTGGCTTAAGTCAACTTTAGAAAGTCGACTTAAGCCTAAAGTTGACTTAAAACTAGGTTTTAAAAAGTCGACTTAATTTTCCTTAAGTCGACTTAAGCAACTTGCTTAAGTTGTTTTAAGGAAAATGTAGTGTAGACACAGAGTAAATTAAGTCGATTTAAGCTTGCTTAATTTACAAGTGTAGATGCACTTGACTTAATTTACAAGTGTAAATGCACCCAAATTTACAAGTGTAAACGCACCCTTAATTAATTGACTTAATTTACAAGTGTAGATGCACCCAAAGAGATTAGGACGGCATATTTCACCCTTCTTCCACTAGTGGAGCTCTTTAGGGTTTTACCATCAACTGTGCCTCCATGCAGGCTGCTGCCAATTTTTGAAGTGTAAGGTTGGAAGATGACTAAAAAAAGAAAGAAAGTGTAAATCATCACAGTAGATGAGAGTTCTGCCTTAACAATAGATTCACAGCATCAGTCTTGAGAAAGATTTCAACTCCTCCAGCTCAGAATAACATAAAAAAATATACAAGAACTTGCTCGTGAAGTGTGTTTAAAGAAAGATGGCTCTTGGGAACCAGCAAAAAACGCAGAGTTTTTACACGGTGATACTTTATTTAAGGGAGAAAGAGAGGAGAGAGGGGGGAGTCATTACATCAAGAATCTAGGTACTAGTCCGAATACACCAAGACACATGTATCCAAACACAACGTAACTGAAGTAAGAGTCACTAATGTAAAGTAAATATTAGACAGACACAACCTACTCGTAACCAGTTAACTAGATGTTTGACAAAGCGATTGAAAGCTTCTTTTGTTGTGATGCAAAGTGACCGACCTTTACAAAGCAAATAGGGCTGTGCGGAATTGCTAAACTAAAATATATCCAGGTTCACTGAATAGGCTTATTTTAAAATACATGTTTCATGAAAAGTAGCATTCAATGCACGTATCATATCTATCGGACTCAAATTACATGGGACTACAACGGAGCAGTGCTCTGCTATTAATCTGACAACACTTTTTCGCCCAAAAACGATCTGAGGAAAAACCCAATGCTCAAAAAACCTAATGTCTGAACCGTTTATTCTGGTTATTAATTACACATATTGGAGTAGGGCTGACCATCCCTAACCGATTTATGGGATGTCCACTGTGCAAGGTGCTGTACAAACATAATATGAGATGGTCCCTCCCCCAAAGAGTTTACAATCTAAAAAGATAAAACAAATGAAAGATTATTACTCTGAATCGCACAGATAGGGAACTGAGACATAGGACCAATAAGGCCCAGAACTGCAAAGGATTTAGGTACCAAACTGCTGTTGAAATCAAAGAGAATTAGGTGTTTGACTACATCTAAGCACCTTGGCCAAATTGCAGGATGATTAGCTCTCACGTGATTTCGTGGGAAGGTCTAACTCAAGTTAAAATGTTACCCCCGGGCTCTAACACACATGCTCAGCCATGTAAGTCAGTCTGAACTTAGGGGACATCCAAACCCAAGTCAGAGTGTTTTCTGCATAGACAGCAGGGGGGGTTGGGCTGAAACTTGGATTGTATCTTGGGTTAATCATGCAGTGAAGGTCTATCTTCAGTCTGACCTGTCCCGTCCAAAGTGGTTGCCGTGCGATATTGGATACATATGCTGCAGCAGGGAGGTGTGATTACCAGCATGGAGAAACTGACTTGCCTCTGCTTGAGCTAGCCCACTAAAAATAACACATGACTGTTGCAGCATTGGGGGTGGCTCAGGCTAGCCACCCCAGTGTGGCCCCATGTGACTGGGTCGGTGTGGCTTCAGGGCTATGTCTACACTTGTTACGTCGATTTAGAGCGTCCACACTTAACACTCATGTCGACTGCGTGCGTCCACACTGGCAAGTGCTAGGTCGACGGAGGAGAGCCACAGTCAGGGAAGATCAGGCTGGGGAGAGCCGTGGCTGGGGGAGATGGGGCTTAGGAGAAGGAAGCGATGGCTCAGGGGAGAGCCAGATGGGTTGCCGGAGCCAGAGGAGCCCCGGGGCCGCGGGGGTTCCCCCATGGCAGGGCTCCTCTGCCACCTGGGAGCCAGCAACCCCATGCTTCTTAAGGCTTTAGTCGACCTTCCGAGGTGATGTTATTAAGTTGACTTTAAGGAAACGCTTAAGTTGACTTAATAAAAGCCCAGTGTGGACGTGGCTTTGTGTAGGTCGACTGAAGCCTCCTTAAGTTGATCTAACTTGCCAGTGTAGACACACCCCAGGTGACTGGCCTGAACTGCGTTCCACACCTCAGTGTTCACATTGTTCTTTTCGACACACTACCTCAGTGGGCCCCAAACTAGGGAGCGTGTCATTTTCCCCAAACCCCTGCAGAAGAACATTCAGGAGGGTGTGGCAGGGCCCAAACCAGCCCCCATGTGGGACTGGAAGGGAGCACCATCCAGCCTCCCTGTACACCTAGCTCAGCCCTGGCCTTGGCCCCCAGCTCTCAGCCCCACTCCTGCTTCTTGCCCCAGCCATGCTTTGAGCCTCCAGCTGCAGTCTCACTCCCAGCTTCAGTCCTTGTTGGCCCCCACCCACAGCCGCACTTCCAGCCCCATCCAACCCTGGCCCCTGGCCCCAGCCAGTCTCCTGTTCCTGGCCACAGTCTCTGCCATGCTCCTGGCCTCAGCCCCTAGCTCCACTCTTGGGCTGGACTACAACTCTGGCACTGGCTCATGGGCGGGGGGACATGGACGAGGTGAGGAGGGCCACAGACCCAAAAGATTTGGGGACCAATGCACTACCTCAGGCAAAGCTAAGGTGACTGTCTCCATGTGCCAGAATCAGACCTCCCACTCTAATTTGTTAGTCTTTAAAAGTGCCACAGGACTCCTTGTTTGTTTAATCTAGGGCTACTCACTCAAGTATTGCCTCGTCATGACAGGACCTTACATTTCAATGGTTAGGCAACTGTGAGAAAGTGTTACCTCCCTCCTTCAGTGGGCAGGCTCTGCTACCCAGATAACCCCTAGGGTGAAATGTCCACCCCTATGTGTGGGACAGATACTCCATGGTAGTCACAGATGTAGACTATCACGAAAAATACCCCCACATCTGCCGCTATGGTTGTCTAGTAAGCCTTACAAATTGTCACCAGATTATTTTAGGGTTTGGATACAAGCCAATAAAACCAAGGAAGTTATGAGTCAGGATTATCAAGACATGCAGAGGGAGGAGAACTTCTGACAGCCAAAATACAGATGCACATTACTGTGACTACAGAGTACAGGTATCACACATTTTAGATAGTTCCAGAGTTCACTGTATGCGGTGAGAGAAATTTTATAATACCTAGACCCATTCAGGTAAATCCTTGATTAACTTAACTGTAATAAGGAAAAGCCACAGTGCTGACATCATAATATCAATCTCTTATACAGCACTTTTCATCATCAGATCTTAGAATGTATTACAAAAAAAGTCAGCATCACTGTCCCCGTTTCACAGATAGACTCAGATTCATAGGGTATGTCTAGACTAGCAATTTAGATCAATTTAAGGAGCCTTAAGTCAACCTAAATTACTGCATGTCTACACCCGACTTTCATTAAGTTGACTTAAGAAATTCCTTAAGTCGACTTAATGAAAGCTTAAGTCGACTTAATAACAACCTCCCATAAAGTCGACTTAAGGACGGTGTGGATGGGGAGTAACTCTGAAATCGACTTAAAGGGGACTTAACAAAGGGGACTAAACTTTTTCTAGTGTAGACATACCCATAGATTCTAAGGTCAGAAGGGACCAGTATGATCATCTAGTCTGACCTTCTGCACAATGCAGGCCTCAAAACTTCTCCCACCCACTCCAGCAATAAGCCACTAACCGATGACTGAGTTATTTACCTCCTTAAATCATGATACAGAGAATTCACCGGTAGGTGAGCCATGCCCCATGCTACAGAGGAAGGTGAAAAACCCCCAGAGCCCTAGGTGGGGAAACTATAGCACAGAGACATGAAGGGATTTACCCAAGGCCACTTGGCAGGCCAGTGGCCAATCCAGGTATAGTGGAAGATGTTCAGAGCTGCAGAAGGTATAAGAACCTAAATAGTCCTAAGATGAGGCTAGGGTCTGGTGAATGTAGATGACTTGCTTGGTGACAGCAATATTAACGTAATTTAATGTAACCACCTTGTAGTGGGATGGGGGAGGGGAGGATGCCAAAGAAACCTACCTCCGTAGCATTTAACTTCAAAAAGGGAAACTACATAAAAATGAGGAAGCTAGTTACATGGAAATTAAAAGGAACAGTAACATGAGTGAAATACACACAAGCTGTATGGAAACTATTTAAAAAACACAATAATAGAGACTCAAAATAAATGTATACCTCAAATAAATTTTTTTAAAAAAATATGAGTAAGTGGCCCAATAAAGCAGCATGGCTAAAAGGAAAAGAGAGAAAGGAAAAAAGATCTCCTTTTTAAAATTGGAAGTCAAATTCTAGTGAGGAAAATGGAAAGGAGCATACATTTTGGCAAGTCGAGTGAAACGTAGAATTGGGGAGACCTAAAAGGCATTTGAAGAGCAACTGACAAAAGACATAAAACCTAACAGCAATTTTTTAAAGTATATCAGAAAGAGGAAGCCTGCCAAACAAACATTGAGGTCACTGAACAATCGGGGTACTAACATAACACTTAAGGAAGGACAATGCAATTGCAGAGAAGAGAAAGGAATTCTGTGCATCGATCTTCACTACAGCGGATGTGAGGGAGATTTCCACACCTGGTGCCATTTTTTAAGGTGACAAATCCAAGGAACTGTCCTAGGCTGAGGTGTCAATTGAGGAAGTTTTGGAACATGTTGATAAATTAAACTTTAATAAGTCACCAAAGCCAGATGGTATTCACTCAAGAGTTCTAAAGGAACTAATATACAAAATTGCAGAACTACTAACTGGTGTATGTAATCCATTGCTTAGATCAGCCTCTGTCCTAGAAGAACAGAGGATAGGTAATATAACACCCATTTTTTTAAAAGGCTCCAGGGGTGATCTTGATACTAAAAGGCTGGTAACCCTAACTTCAGTACCTGGGGGTATGTCCACACTGGAACCTTAGGTCGACTTAAGGATGGTTACGTCGACCTAAAGACCGCCACGTCCACATTGGGCACTTATGAAGTCGACTTAAGTATTTCCTTAAGTCGACTTAATGATACCACCTGTGAAGGTCAACTTAACGCTTAAGTCGACCTTATTAAGTCGACTTAAGCCAGTGTGTACAGGGAAGCCCTTAAGTCAACTTAATTGGCCTCCAGGCCCCCTCCCAGGGCTACTCACAATGCACCAGTCCTCGGTTGACCTCCCACCTGCCAGTGTGGACGCTGCCAGTTGATTGGAGTGTTCAGTGTGGACTCTAAGTCGACTTAACAAGATTGACTTTAAGTTGACTTAAAGTCGACCTTGTTAAGTTGACTTAACAGATCCTCCAGTTTATATATACCCAGGCAAATTTGCTGAAAGTGTAGTAAAGAACGGAATTATCAAACACATAGGTGAATATGATACATGGGAGAAGAGTTAATATGGCTTTTCTAAAAGGAGATCACACCTCACCAATCTATTAAAATCTATGAAGGTGTTAGCAAGTAGATAAACAAGATGATCCAAGGGATCTAGTGTACTTGGACTTTCAGAAAGCCTTTGACAAGTCCCTCACCAAAGGCTTTTAAGCAAAATTAGCACTCATGGGATTAAAGGGAAGGTCTTCTTCTGAATCAGTAACTGGTTATGAGGTAGGAAACAAAGTGAAGGAATAAATGGTCAGTTTTCACAAAGGATAGAGCGGTAAATAGGAGCATGCCCCAGGGTTCTGTACTGAGACAATGTAATTCAACATATTTATAAATGAACAGGAAAAGAGTAACAAGGAAATTGTGAAATATGATGAAGATGCTAAATTATTCTAAAGATGACTGAAAAGTTGCAAAGAGAAACTGGGCAACAAAATGGTAGATAAAATTCATTGTTAATAAATGCACAATAATGGAAAAAATAATCCCAACTATGCATACAAAACAATAGGATCTAAATTAGCTGTTACCTTTCAAAAAAGGAGAAATTGTGCGTAGCATAATATTGCAATCCTTTTCAGGAAGGATGAGCTCAAACCAGATTTTCTTAGTACTGTTACTGGATAGGTCCATTCAACACTAACAAATGCCTTTTCTGTTTCTAACAATATAGCAATTGTATGTGTGCCTGATAACTGAGTTTGACGGACAATTAAAAAAATACTTCTTTGTATTATTGGGAGGGTCCATGACTTTTATAAATCCCACTCAGTATACATGTATTATTTTCAATAGGATTAATATGTTTAAAAGTGACAAAATAGAAGCAGCTCCTCAAATTATATAGATTGACAATGTTCCATTGACTCCAGTAGGGTTACACCAATTTATACCTTCTGAGGATCTAACCGATAGTATGAAAAATCTAATTTTCTTCCCATTTATACCTCTTTTGCAAACTTGAAGTATTGAGAGTTCTCTTCATGTTATAAGATGTCACTCCTTTTTGGGACACTGCAGAGATGAATTTGCAAGAATGGCATAATTTTAAACAAAAACATTTATAAAAAAATGTTTCTGAGTAACCATCCATCTCGCATAGGCACAGACAATGTCTAGTTATCAATTTTTGCTTTGCTTAGAAATTGCTTCTTTCTTATGCGATCCTTGTTCTGGTGAACAACTGGTCAGAAAAAAGATTTCCTGTTCCTTGGGAAATTCTAACATTTAAAAAACCTGCTCTAAATTGAAACAAAAATTATAAAATTTCACACAAAACAAAAATTCTAAAAAGTTTATATGCAGGTCCATCAAATGTTTTGTTTTAATAATGTAAAATTATTTCATTTCAATATTACCAAAATATTTCATTTTTTACCAAAATAAAACCATTTCATTTCAATAAATTAATTAAACTTTTTACTTTAATGTTTACTTTTATAATATGTAAATATAAAATATAATATACATGATATACAATACTAAACAATATTGTACTATACATTATATATAATAATAAATATTATAAATAATAAAATGAATATTTGTTATATTAAAAGATTTTAATGCAATTAACTGAAATTATAAAGTCAAAATAAAAAGTCTGCACTTTATCAAAAATAATATCAAAATGAAATGTTACACTGTTGAAATTAAATGAGAAAGTCAAAACAATTCCTTCTGATTTTTCCCCATTGAAAATTTTGTCAAGATTGACGTGTTCCCATGAAGTATTTAGATTTCGATAGAACTGTATTTTTCAATGGCAAAATTATTTTCTCAAAAATTTTTTGACTAGCTCTAATGTGGAGGAAAGCTATTGAAGGGGAGCTGCTTCAATAAAGCCTTCAGATTTTACGTTGGCTAAAGCCATTTTCAGCAATGCAATGTACAGAAACTGAAAGTTTTGCTTAAATAGATCATTTCCATCTTGCTGAGCTATTGAAGAGAGAAAGAGAATTAGGCCTGTACACACTACAAAGTTATCGCGCGGTAAGGCTCCTTACCGCGCGATAACAATCAAAGCGTCCACACACTAAAGCTTCTTGTTGCGCGGCAACAGCCCTCTTCCCACGCAACATGTAAACCACCTAAACGAGAGTGGTAAGGCTTACCACGGAACAGTTGTTCCGTGGTACAGCCTGTGTGGACGCTTTTTGCACTGTTGACAGCCTCCGGAAATGTCCCAGAGTGCCAAACCGGACCACTCTGGGACATTGGAGCTGTCAAATATGTCAATTTCACTGCTCTAGCTGAGCAGTGAAATTGAGTATTATGGGAGCTGCCCGGCTTGGCAGCTCCCCTGGACTGAGCTAGGGAGCTGGCCCGAACCGGCTGCCCCAGCTCAGTCCAGGGGTTCGGGTGTCAGCAGGCGCTGCGGCGCTTAAGCGCCGGAGTGCCTGCCAGCACCCAAAGCCCAGCAGATGAGCTGGGGGGCTGGCTCGAACCCTCGTCGGTTCGGGCCAGCCCCCAGCTCAGCCTCGGGGCTTCGGATGACAGCGGGGGCTGGCAATGCAGCCCCCGCTACCACCGGAAGCCCTGCAGCTGGGCTAGGGGGCTGGCTGTGGGCAGTGCATGGTGGGACAGGTGCCCACCATGCACTGCTCTTCTTTCGCAAAGGAGTATTCACACGGTGAATGCTCCTTTGCGAAAGAAGCAGCACTGTGTACACGAGAAAGCGCTATATTTATAGCGCTTTCCTTGTCCCGCAATAAAAGTTATTGCGGGACAAGTCTGTAGTGTGTACATGGCCTTAGACTGTTCTTCTACTTCTACCTAGTAGTCTAGCGCTCTGTCCCCAATCCTGCAGGATATTCGCTTGGTGTCCCAAGCGGAATCCAATCGGTTCAGGGGGCTGCACACAGATGAAAAAATTTACAGAATCAGGTCTTTAGCTTTCCTCTCTCACATTCATAATACTTTTGCTTCACCTTGTAAAAACACAAATTAATTTGGGCTGGATATGCATAAATTTTACTCATATTTGCTGTTAATTGGGGTTTGTAGATTAGCTTCATTATTTTTGGTCTAGACTGTAAATCCCCAAACTCTTGGGTTCTTGGAGATGATCTGGTGCTTCCTTATTGGCCTTCAGCAACTATGATGTCATCTGATCTAGCTTCAGCCTCCACCTTTCACTAAAAACAAACAGAATCCTGTGGCACTTTTAAAGACTAACAGATTTATTTATCATATGAGCTTTCATGGGAGAAAATCCCACCTCGTAACGCGCTTTGAAGATGGGAAAGCGTCTGACGAAGCGGAATTTTCTCCCATGAAAGCTCATGTGATAAATAAATCTGTTAGTCTTTAAAAGTGCCACAGGACTCTATTTGTTTTTCTGCAATAGGCTAACATGGTACCCCTTTGGAACTTGACGACACCTTTCACTAGTTTACTTTACTACTCCACATTTGGAACATCCTCAAATTTGTGTTAGGAAGTTCTACTGTTTCATTTTTTGGTCCATCTAAGAAGCTAAAATTGCACCTACCAGATACTGTCTTCTTCAGAATTCTAATTTTAATGTTTAAATTGTCAGTCATTTGTGTACAAAATTGTAACAGAAATATGTATGTTTATTGATTAAAAAAATCAAAGAATTAATTTTGGGGACATTCAAAATATTTTTCATTAATTTGAACATTTCAAAGATTGAGCTGCAATAAGATTGTTATTTTATTTTTGCACAGATATTATCCAAAACATGTGATTGGACTGAACGGGATTAAATGTGCCCACATATTTAATTTGCATTGTTGCTGGAACAATAAATTAGCGAAATATTCCATTTCTAATTCTTGATTCTCAGTTCTAAAGCCAAGAGATAGTCCTTATATTTGTAAGTGATTATTCTAATTCATTGTCCTTATATATCCATTGTACATGTAATGGTAGTCAGTTTATTTTCTATTTCCTTTTTTAGCTGCAGAGGTCCATTTAATCTTTTTGATGCCATTTTAATCATTATGTATATATTTGCTTTGATATCTTTTTGTAGAATCTGAGATGTATCCATCTGCTACTTGATGTTAATACCATCAGAATAAAAGTTCTGTGAAACACCAGAGCTCATTTAAAAGAATACTGTACATTACTGACTTGTATTATGAAGACATTAAAATAAACAACACACGTGTATATGATAACTGTGATAAACGGGATAGCCACATGATAAACTTATTTATCATATCCCCTTGACGGCCATATCTCCCTTTGCTCACTAACACTTTTCCCTTGGATTTAGTCTAATATTCTTCAAACAGCATCTCCTCTTCCTCCCAAATGTGGATTTTTTTTCTCTCACACTCACAAATTATACTTTTCTGATACCCAGGAGAGGGAAAATTCATTGCTGGATCAGTCATAGCTTTTCTAAACCTAAAAATGTTACAGCTTTGAAGTCTACTATTTTGCGTTCCTGCCGAGCTAGAAATGGGAATTTTGACCCTGATTCTGCTACATCTTTAAGGACGTGTGTATTTTAAAGCATGTGAATAATCTCACTGAAGTCAATGGGCCTATGTACATATTTTAAGATACACACATACTGTAATATCTTGCTGAATCAGGACTAAGGCATCCAGTTTCACAAGGAAATTAGTGTAAATATAATCTCAATTAAAAAAACCAAACTTCTCTCAAATACTTCTAACAGATTTTCAATTACATACATAGCAAATATAAAATATCTGATAGTATGGCATGAAACAAAGATTTCACCAACATTAATTTAGGATGATTTATTATTTATTGTTATTACAGTAGAGCCTCAAGTTCCCAGCGAGTTAAAAGTCCCAACTGTGCTGAAGAGTCTAGAATCTAAGGGTGCATCTACACTGGCACCTTAGGTCGACTTAAGGACATTTTAGTCGACCAACAGAACCCTGCATCCACACTGGGCACTTGTTAAGCTGACTTAAGTGCTTCCTTAAGTGAACTTAATAACACCACCCCTGAAGGTTGACTTAAGGCTTAAATCGAC
Source organism: Pelusios castaneus (assembly GCA_007922175.1). Taxonomy (NCBI): domain Eukaryota; kingdom Metazoa; phylum Chordata; order Testudines; family Pelomedusidae; genus Pelusios; species Pelusios castaneus. The sequence continues at coordinate 723,987 of ML685758.1, forward strand.
CTTATTAAGTCGACTTAAAGCCAGTATAGATGGGTATGTCCACACTACAGGCTCTGTTAAGTCAGCTTAACAAGGTTGACTTAAGTCGACCTTAAGTTTTGACACTCCGTTAAGTCGACTAAAAAATACAAATCAGTGGAAAGATTCCCAAGAACATAAATGGACATTGAAACAGATCCTAAACATGCCATTTCAATTTTATCAGTTCAATTATTTTCATTTTTACTTTGATATTACATTAACATACTAAATAGAATATTTAATAGAATAGAATAATTTAGCCATTAACCAAATGATAAAGTCAAAACAATGTTTTTACCTCACTGAACTGAAACACTGATATTATCAAAATAAAATGAGAAACAATTTGATTTCACCTTTTGCCATAAAAAATTGAAAGTTGACTTGCTCCTCTGAAAAGTTTTAATTTCAACAAAATTGTTGTTTTTGACAGATATTACTTGCTAACTCCTCCTGCATGTTGCACTGACCTGGCACTTCAAAAGCAAAGTGAAAGTCTGGAGTTTAGATTGTGAATTCCTTCCCAATCTTACAAAGTCTATTATCCCTCCAGTGTAAGGTCAGCAGAACATTGCAACATAAACACAAACGGACATTTTAACTCCTTCAGAATTTCATGAGGAAAGTTTAACTATAGTGCTAGACCATAAACCATATCTGCTGGGGCAGGGAACACCGTCACTACCTACTCCTGTGTTTCTGAAACCTGTCTCCAAGGCACCTCGCACAAGCCACTTTTGGAGACAGGATACTGAACTAGTTAAATCCATTACACATGTACAAGATGGGCAATGAGTGCCTGGGAGGGAGTACTAAGGAAAGAGATCTAGGTGTCATAGTGGACCACAAGCTAAATGTGAGTCAACAGTGTAATGCTGTTGGGAGGGCACCAAAAAAAAAAGCAAACTCCGTTCTGGGATGTATTAACAGGAGTATTGTAAGTAAGACATGAGAAGTAATTCTTCCCCTCTATTCTTCCCTAAGTAGGCCTCAACTGGAGGATTGTGTCCAGTTCTGGGCACCTCTTTTCGGGAAAGACGTGGACAAATTGGAAAAAGTCCAGAGAAAAGCAACAAGAATGATTAAAGGTCTGGAACACTTGACTTATGAGAGAAGATTGAAAGAGCTGGGTTTGTTTAGTCTGGAAAACAGGAGACAGAGGGGACATGATAAGTTTTCAAGTACCTAAAAGGTTGTTACAAGGAGGAGGGAGAAAAATTGTTCTCCTTAACCGCCGATGATAGGACAAGAAGCAATGGGCTTACATTACAGCAAAGGAGGTTTAGGTCGGACATTAGGAAAAAGTTCCTAACTGTCAGGGTGATTAATCATTGGAATAAGTTGCCTCGGGAGATTGTGGAATCTCCATCATTGTAAGTTTTTAAGAGCAGGACAGACAAGCACCTGTCAGGGTTGGTTTAAGAGGGTACTCAGTCCTGCCATGAGTGCAGGGGACTGGACTCCATGACCTCTCATGGTTCCTTCCAGTTTTTGTGATTGGTCAGATCCAGTCTGGCCTATGTTCCTATGAATATCATTCATTCTTTTTACGGTTAGGTAAGTACTTCTGCCTGGTACCTTACTTACCTGTGCTGTAAAAAATATTATTGTATAACTGTAGTGATTAAAATAGATAATATCAGAAACTATTCCTCGAGATGGTGAATAGGTGAATGGAAGAAGTTCTGTTATTGATTGAGAGGCATTTCAGTCACACTGGTTCACATATTAGATAATCCAGCATAAGAACTGTATAACAAAAGGAGTTCAACAATGCCTTTGACAGGCTTTGTGCAGAATGGACCTTAATTGTCACAGAGACATTTTTCTGTCACATCTTTGGATCTGCATTTCTTGGTTTGTTCTCTGAGCCACAGAAAATTCCTGTTCTTTCCTGATTAAGTGCTTAATTGTGGTCGGTTCTTTTCAAAGTATTTCATCCGTAGTTTAAGTTCCACTTCAGACATACTGTTATTGACATCTTTATCAACTCTTGCAATTTCTCAGCAGCAAATGTTTTCTGAAGTATACTTGGTGGGCCTTGATCACATCATCGCTGCCTAGTGACTTGAGTGGTGAGCCACATGGTTGAAGTGCTGGACAGTGTTTGATGAGCAGATTTCCAATTATACATGTTTTTTTTTTTATTAGGAGACACAGAAATGCCTTCAAGGCCTTTTTTTTCCCTCTTCTTTAAGTGTCAGAGTTACACTTCACCTTGTCAAATGAAAGTATAATTGACAAGCAGCTCTCAAACCGGACTGAAATTCCTGAGTGCCCATCTATACAATTTAAATATCCATCAACTGGTTTTCTGCACTTTTGGGGCACAAGCTACAATAGAAATTAACTCCATGCTGGCCTTTCTGGTCTATTTAATAGGTGACCACTCCAGTTTTTCCACTTACCACCAACTGTAATTTATTATTCTTTTAATAATGAGATTTGTCATAATGCAGTGCTTCCCTGAAGCAAAGAGGAAGGAAAGTCTTATGACTAAAGCACTGGAGTGTAACTGTAGCCCTGAGTTCAGTTCTTGGCTCTGCCTACACTTCTTGTGCGACCTTGGTCAAGTTACTTAACCCTGTCCTTGTCCTTCAAGTCCAAATCGGTTAAATGGAGATATTAACACTCCATTTCTGCCATCCTCCCTCCCCACTATTTTATTCAGATTATATATTCTTTGGGGAATGAGGACTGACTTTTCCCATGAGTATGTCCCAAACCTAGTATAGTGGCACTTCGGTCTTCATTAGAGCATATAGCTCTTACTCTAATACAACTAATAACGGGGGCTGGTTACTAGAACAGATTCTAAATGGAGTGGAACACAAAGCCTTTCCCTTTAGCCAATCTTCTATGTGCTACCAGTTCTTGAGTAGGGTCCAGATATAGTAAATATCTTTGGGGGGCTAATTTGTACCTGCTGGGGTTCTCTCTCCAACAAAAGAGCCTGTGTGCATGCTGTTGAAAGCTGATATAAAAACATGCACAAAGGAAGACATTTGCTATGCACAAGAAGTTTTATTGACTCTGCAAAACCTACAAAGTATGTTATGCACTTTTGAGAACCACCTTCTGGCACCTTCTCTGTTGTCTATTTATGTATATCTGGCCATCTGTCATAACAAGGAGATCCTTCCATGCTCATAAAAGTTTTCTTCCACTGACTTGGTGGGGGAAATGATGAAATCTGACCCTCTGAGTTACCCACAATTAATGTTTCTGCACTGGGTGGGTTCCAAAGTGTTCCTAAAATAAAAGGCAGGTATGTGTTTTAGTGGGGAGCAAGCATGGCTTAGGTAACTCTTCCAAAAGAGCCCAAGACCCACATTTTACATGTTGCTTCACTCAGCTCTACAAGGCCACACTGACTGAGGAGCTTATGGCACATCATCAAAAGTGACTTCTGACTGGGGTTATGATTCACAATAGGGAGACTTCGACTCGGGGCCCTGCAGCCATTGGCATTCACACCCGAGTTAGGTACTTAGGCCCCCTGGAAAATGCATGTGGAGACTTAAGTGTCTAAGAACAGGATTCACAAAGGGCAGCAACTTGAATGGGGAGCCACGTGAGCTAGCAAATAGGAAATGCCAAGGAGATGGATACTGACCTAAGCTTCGCTCCTCAGAGGTCCCTCTCCAGCCTGTAGGGAGGTGACTATCTCCACTCAAGATTCCAAGCCAGAGATTCATAGCCTCTCTTGATGTTGGGTGCTTAAGCCACTTTAGCCATGGTCAAGAAAAACTGAGGAGGAGTTGCTCACACCCCTTATAGATTTCCATGGGCATAGCATTCACCCAGGGTGTGGAACCATGGCTTTGCATCTCCCCCCTGACTGGATGTGGGACAGGGATTCAAGCCCAGGTCTCATGACCATGACCATTGGACCAAAGGGTGTTCTGGGGAAAGGGGGTGAGGTGCTGCTGAAATCATGCCACGTTGTAGAAATTAATTTCCATTGGAGCAGGAACTTGCATCTTCTACATCCCAGGTGAGTGCTCTAAGCACTGGGTATAGAGTCAGTCTCTCTTGTTCCTTTTCCGCCCCTCCTGCCCAAGAAGATTTAGGTCCCTAGTCAGGAAGGCCCTTCAGCATGGGGCTAAATGTAAGCACATGAGTCAACCCTTTGACTTCAGTAGTATTACTTGCATTCTTAAAGTTGGGCTCATGCTCAAGTACCTTGCTGAGTCAGTGTCTTAGTCAAGGAGGTCTTTAGCAGGTTTCTATTGTCACTGCTGGATTAAATGTACATGCCGTTGCTCCAGAGCAACACGGCTGCATTTCCTAGTTATAATTCCAGTTACCAGGGCCACCAGAGAAATCTCTGCTGATCCTATTTGATCCCAAAGACCTTCATGATTATTTTTTATGGGTTTATTGTCAAATGCCTGATTGTGTTCCTAACCATAAAGCTGAACATAAAGCACATTTCCCTGAAGCAGAGGTGGATGTGGGGGAGAACAATGCTACCAGATTCTTAAGAATTTGTTAAATTCAATGCTAAAAGATAAGAATTCTTAGCTATAAAAGTTTAATTTTTTTATATTAAAAAAAAAAGAAAAACTCTGCTTTCTAAAGAATAATCAAGTTTGTTATTTGCAGAAGCTATGGCTGGCTCTGACCTATGTTCCAAACAGAAATATCTTTGTGAACAGTAGAAACGGCCTCCAAAGAAGAGAACTCTGGCTGACAGAAGCAGATTTTTTTTTTCCCCTGCAGATACATTGAACCAGAGAACTGGGCCTGGATTAACCCCTTGGTCGCTGGATTCTTCTACTCCAGCAATTGGACTGCCAGCCATCTTCTATTGATGTCCCGTTGAAGTTCTAGTAGGCCATCATGAGAACCCTAATGCAATGACAGCCCTGAGGGTGAACGTTGCTCGATATGCCTAGCTCAATAGTTACTGCACATCCTCATAGGGAAATAAGAACCTCCTCATCCCTACACAGAGTGTAGCTTCACAGGAGTAAATGGGCCCTGTGTACCCACTTCCCCCATCCCTAGAGCAGGTGGAGGAAAAGAAGGCTGGAAATGGGTGGAGCCAAGGGTCCACACACTCCCATTAGCTGATCTGTGCAGTTGCCATAATCAACCATTGACCTAAACCAAACAGCAAAATTGACCTCACTTCTTCACACACACACACACACACACACACACACACACACACACACACACACACACACACACAAAAGAGGGGAATCCAAGATGGTGCCATTCCTCAGTGATGGGCCCAAGTCTCATTGCCTATTGATAACTTCTGCAGCCCTTCACCTAAAGTCAAAATCTACCCCAATAATGTTTTCTCGGGAATTTCAGCCACAGATAAATGACTTTAAAAAGAAAAAAAATAGGTATTTGCCTCCCTCTGGACAAAAATCATGCATTCCTATGAATATGACATGTTACCTAAACAGAATTTGCAGTTAACACCCCACAAATGCCATGTTTCTCCTGCAGAAGACTGAAGCCATCCTCTGTCTAATTTCTTTTCATGACATGGCTGTGAAAAAGGACAACATATAACCAACTCCACAAGTATAGCTGTCCATATAGCAAAGAATGATTAATATCAGCCTTTTCCAGAAATGTGTGCTGACACTGATGGTCACTTGTTTGACATAGACCCTGTTATTCCTGTCATTTGACCCTGAGCTTATGGAGGTCTTTTTACGTGGCAAAAACATATCAGATTTGTATAATTAATGACACCTGGACTCAGAATGTTAGGCACCAGACAATCATATATTGAGTCTTGATTCACTAGCCAAGAGATATGTGCAATTATTTGTTAACATGGCAGGTGCTGAATAATTCATGATTGTATTCAAGTCTCTTAAAAGATAATAAGAACATTTTGTTGAAGGGCAAGAATTTCTTATGTTTGAATTACCACGAGTTTACAAAAAAACAAAAACAAAAAAACCCCATAAAACAAGACTCATGGAAATGTTAAGGTTTGGCATATTTTCCTGCAAAGCTTTAGGTTAATACACTTGTTTTATTAAATATTTCCTTGATCCCTGTGTTACATTTTTAAAATATTATTTCAGGCTATGACCTTGTGTAACTGCTCAGAGGGAATGTATCCATAATATCAAGGGTAGAGAGGTTATTGGTTCAATTCTTTCAAGATTTCTGCTACAAAATACTGGTTTTTCTGGGAATTATAGCTGTTTGACAATGCCCATTGGTTGAAAAAACAAATATATGATCTTAAAAGAGAGAGGGCACTTTTAGATAAAGTTTAAAAATAACTAGGTTTGGGCAACTTGTGTTGTTAGAACACCAAAATACTATTTTTAGGCCCCAATCCTACAACCACATATAAATATTCTTGCTGGCATCAAAGCTTTCTTCTTCACACTAATATAAGTGAAAAATGGCTTTTTTAACCAATGCAATTGTGCAAGTTATATTACAGCCCTATATCCCTTTCAAAAAAAAGTTTTAATATCTAACTGCTTTGTCTAAAAGAGTAAATGTTCCTTTTATCTGTTCATAACAAATTTTAATAGTCAGTAACAAGAACTGTGCATAATGCTTGCAGAACATACAGATCATGTTTTTAAATATCCACTTGAATGGCAATAGTGTGCCTATAATTCCATGCCTCCATATGGGTGTGCAATCTTATGGTGTAAGCGGGTTATATACACATGCAAATGGTCATTACTGGGCAACAGGGAATCCTTCTGTTGACTTCAACAGGCTTTGGATCAGGTCCTGAGGTGTCTAAAACACCTTTAAAGGTGTCTAAAACACCTTTAAAACACCTTTAAAGACTGATATTTGCCGTACTATCTTGTAGGACACACCAGGGATTGAAGGTGGGCCCTCTAAAGCTAAAAGCACAGTGGAGACTTGTAAGTCATTGGTGGGAATGTGTTACCTAAATATCTGTTTTGTGCATAAAATGCTGCATTTAGTTTTGTGTATGAAACTGGCTTTTTTTTTTTTTTTTAAATGTGACTCGATGCCACAAATGGGATGAATCTAAACTCTTCTCTTCCTTCCTTAATTTAATTTAAGAATAATTTAAGACCCTAATCTCAATGAATAGTGGATGTCCACAGACCCTGTTGGCTTCACTCGATGCTCTGCGAGTTTACTTTTTCCTTATATTATGTACAAAATTATCTTGTTAGTGTTCATGTCACTGAAAGCAACATCACGTGTATTTGAGCTCTCACTTAACACCCAAAAGCTAAGTGAGACAATTCCCATAATCTGACAAATCAGTGCATAAAAAACATCAAATGCAGATGGGTAATACCACAATGCTCAGATCAGAAAAGCTCATCTTCACAAAAACAAATTGATTTATTTTCCAACTTTACATGCCCCTTCAGAGCACCAGCCCACCCTGCCCAGTTTCCAATCTCCAAAGAACCCCTTGAGAAGTTTATTAATGTCCCTTCCCTGGTTTTGAATTTGCTGGGTCAAGAAAGGTCATGGTTGAAATCAAGTCTCGCTCTGGAAACCTTGAGGTAGCTCAATGATTTAGTTCAATTGCATAATTCTGAAAAGTTTTTCATAAATTAGATGTCAGGGACCAATTAAATAGACCTCTGTTACACATTCGATCGTGGAGTCTTAAAGAGCTCATCAAGAATGAACTCTCTATTATCCCGGAGTGAAATCACTCTACCCACTGCAGTAAAGGACTGTACTGCATATAGAAGTCATGTGAGTTGCATGAAAGGCTTTGCAGACACACAAAGGCACTTTGCTGCATATATGAAACAAGTGCCAGTCTACATTATCTCTTTGCAAAGGCTAGACTCTGTCTAGCTACAAGAGAATCCAGTTCAGAAAAAGCAAGCTGACTTCTGGCAGAATCTCAGCAAACTCTGCAGGGTGAAAATATTTTTGGGGTGCCACTCTTTCTGCAAGTGTCACTATCAAAATAACAGATATGGCTGTAAAACATGCAACATAGATAGACAGAGCAGATGACTCAATCTGAGTGTAAAGAGACATGAACCCCTCATTATTTAACAGACATATTTTGCAAAAGTTCTTCTTGGTCCAATGAAACATCCACTCCTCACACAGTTGGAGTTTAAACTCAGAAGGGATCATCTACTCTGACCTCCTCTACACCTCCAACCATCATTCACATACTAAACCCAACAACCGAAATTAGATCAAAGTATTATAACCCACAGGAGACTAGACTATTATGTGCAAAGAATAGGATGGACCAAGATACGGCAATGCTCACGGCCCCCACGTTGGCAGAAATTGGTTAAGTGAGGTATTCCCAGATGATCCTAACAAGCAACCTGCTCCACATGACATACAAGACAGCAAAAAATAAAATAAAATAAGAGGCACTGCCAGTCTGACTACAGGAAAGTTCCTTCCAAACATCTCATATGGCAACCAGTTAGACCTAGAACATGTGAACAACACTCCCAGTCAAGCATGCGAGAGAAAATTCTCAGTGACCCTCACCCAGTGCACTGCTCCACCCTGCTGGGTTTCCAGCTGTAGCCAACTCTGGTGCTGCAAAGGAAGAAGGAAAAACAAAACAAAGTACTTTGAAGGGGAAAATCCTTTCTTCACCCACTGCCAGAAGGGACTGTTCTGTCTCCCAAATTTGGACTTCTTTTCTCTGTCACAAGACATACAGGGGCAGATTTTCAAAGAGGCTGCACTCCTGATTAGGCACTATGCCAGTGTCCACCAAATCCCATGCCTCAGACTGAGGTTCATGCACCTTTTCCCATGCTCCTTCATTTAGCGATAGCCCCATTTTCCCAGTCACAAGTCCGGCCTTTCCTGGCTGTGAGGTTCAGGGCAACCTACGCTCCTTGCCTTCAGACAAACTGGTTACAGGGTTCCTACCCTTCTGCCTTTTCAATCCCCCTATCTGCTTCCCTTCTCCAGCCCTCTTATGTACACCCAGCACATTCAGGAGCCCGCTTCTCCTCACTACCTAATTAGGCAGGGCCTCTTTGTCCCTGTGTGGCCCAGCTGACTTACTACTCCCAATCCCAGCCGAGTCCCCAGAGGGGACTCCCATCACTCCACTAGAGCACCTGAATGAAACAGCTGGATATTTAAAAATACTCAGTAACCATCAGGTTCCAGTGATTCCATTTGCCCAAACAACAAACCTGAAAACACAAAACCAAGCCCTCCTGGCCACCCTCGCTACCTATATCGAAATTTGCGTTCAGCACTGCATGGCAATCAACCAGCGTCAGCCTAGATTTTCAAAAGAACTCAGCTCCAGCTTAGGCAAGTACGTTAAATGTGCAAGGGGAACAGCTGCATGCTGAGCGGTTCTGTAGAGCTTTATCCTTTCCCTTGAAACATCCACACTTCCTGAACGTATGCCACTTCCATCTGACACCAAGAAGCCGTGCCCAGCGGTCACTGACTGTCAAAGACTTGGGGTCATCTTTACTTGCTGTGCAGTGCCATCTGAAGGAAAGGTATCCACACCTTTTCCTAAAAATTGTACTAGTTCCTCCAATACTGAAGTGTATGCAATTTCACCTCCGTAGGAAGGCATGCAGCTAGGCAAGACAGCCCCAAAAGTGGATATTAGTGGCCAGAGATGGGGCATAGCCTGGACAGATGGAGGGATACATTGAAACATCTCTTCAACAGACCTCCTAAGGAATAATACAGCAACTTCAAGTTGCTCTCCCTCTGGTGTGAGCACTCCTTTGCCCTGTGCCGGGGCAAATGCCCATGGGAACACTGCAGTCTCCACTAGTGCAGGGAAGTGCACAACAGAAAGGCAATCCATCCCCCTGGGAGGGTATCTTTTCCTAAGGAAGGTTAGAATGATGCAAGTTGGAAGGCATCCTTTGTGTAAGCAGTGGACATGCTGATCTGGGAGGGAGAGGAGTCTTAAAAAGATTGAACCTGATCTTCAGCTCCTGGGAAATCATTAGGCATGGCCTGCAAAACAAACGTTTGATTCAGTAGGTGAATGAAACAAGGTGAACTCCTTAGAATCTGTGCTGAATCACCAACATTTGAAAAAGGCAGGAGCAAGCTATCTCTGACACCCATAGACACAGAACAATAGCAGCCCATAGGTCAAAATTAGATGAGAAGTGTCCTCACAGACAGCGCAGCCTTGGAAGTTTCAGGTTACCAGTTAGGTCTACATAGGCTGTTACAAATACTGTGAATGGGTTTTTTACCAAATCCAGGGTTGCACTTTCCTAGGGACCATTTCCCACCCCACCCCACCCTTCTGAGGAGTTGCTATTTCTTTGATATAATGCCTCCTCCCCTCATCAAGTAAACAGCTATGTCACTGTGTATATGCACCTAATTTTTATATAGGATAGGAAGCAATCCAGGCAATTATTTTGAATTGGTGTGAGCTTGTAGATACATATGGTATAATATAGAAAAGGCTATATATGCTTAAAAAGTTGCAGGGAATGAATCTGGTTTACAGCATTTATTTTTGTCCAGAAATAATTGTGATTTACAGTCTCACTAGAAACTGTGTAGTAGTATATCTGTGGTTGGGTGGGTATAAATTGTCCCCATGTATTTCACATAGTTCACATGGGGACAGACAGACAAACAGAGCTGTCTTCCTTCCCGTAGGCAGTGGAGAACTACATAACAAAGATGCTGTAAATTAAGCTCCCCTCATCCATTCCCTGGAAAGGAGAGGCCAAGTCAACGATCAGGTGGGGAGGGCCGAGGGGTTGAAGAAAGAAGTGCATACACTTAGAACTGTGATGGACAGTAAATGCTGAGTGGGGAGATGTAGGTGCTGAGGGTGAAGGGGCATGGCTGGGGTGGTGCATGGTGCGGGCCCAAGGGTGGAGCCTGGCCATGGAACTGCCTTCCCCAAGGGAAGCTCCAAAATCCATCCATGTCTTACTGGGAAATTGTACATCTCTCCAGGAAGCTCATGTCACATCTTATTTGTGTAGAATCCATATCATCATTCATTGTGCCTATTAAACAAGCCTTATTGGGTCAACCCACCTTGGAATGCGAGCATGTACCTGAAGGTAGAATCTGAGTCTTTGCTCTTCTCAATAGCCTGGCAAATCGAACAGTGGAATCAAACAAAAAGCAAGAGTATTAAGAGGAGGGTCATCTGCGATTTTTCTCTACAAGTTTCTGGCCAGAGTGATTTTTTAGAGTCATGATATAAGTTCCTGAAAACAGCAGATAAGGTTAGAAGTGATGCCACAAACTAGTATTAACACAATAGCTTCACTGACCGTTAATAAGATAATATTTTCATTTCATCGTGCCGAAAAAATAATTACTTTCACGGTTTAAGAACCGACTGTGTTGATCCAAAGGTAATCTCTATATTTTAGCATTTGAGCATTACATTAGAAATATAAATGTCAATGGGCTGTACTAGTCTCAGCTATCATAAGAAGAAAGAAGATGGGAAAGAAGATTTTTAAATTCGAGGAGATAAGAAGGAAAGAAACCAACAAAGGGCTTGTAACTTTTTTTTATCATCATTGTTTTGGAAAAACCTTTCAAATGCCAAGATCCTTATTTCCCCCATTCCCGCAAACAATTCTTTCGTTATCTAAGGGCTCATCTACACCAATGGGGAATGAGTTCTACATTGTGTGCATCAGTAAGGGTCCACACTGATCAATTAACACACAACACATTCGTGCCTTTCAGAAATCACACCCCCATATTCCCCTACTCTGTAGGCAAGGCAGACTTAGAGAAACAAGTCAAGAAAGGGGGATATAGGTGTAGCCTTTTTTAAAAGTGTATTCAGTTTAAATAGCACTGTGTTATTAATTGTTATACTGCTCCTGCTATTGTGATAACACCTAGGAAGCCCAGTCATGAACTGGGACCCCACTGAGTCAGGCACTGTCCAAACCCAGAAAAAATAAAAAACCCCAGACAATCACCATAGTAACTAGTGCTCTGATCTTGCAATGAACCATGAGTGAGTGGACCCATCCATTCCAAGCCCTAATGATGTCAACAGGTTTCTGCAAAGGCACCTGGCCCACCGCCCACCTGGCCATGACTGCAGCATCAGGGCATAAGCCCATTTGTTATGTTTGTCTACAAGGACATGTAGCTTGATTCATTAATACCAAAATGAATATAAAGCAACTTCATTTTAAATCCAAACCCACACACAATTCACAGAAGGGGGGGGGGGGACATACGAACGACTCTTTGCCAACTCTACCTACTGTGCATTCAAGGAAATCTACAGAAGAGAGGTCAAAAAACACAGCAAGAAAGCAATCAGAGAAAGGATATTGATGGTAGAGAAAATTCTTGCCTCTCTTTGGTGATGTAAATTGCAGTAGTGTCGACCCAGAGCAAAAGAGAGAGCAGACATTAAATAGCAATAAAAGTACACTGTGATAAGGTTATGCGGGGGGCTACTCTAAGGAGCTCCTCGTACCTTTACGTGTACAGTGAACGTGAATTTCAGTGCTGACACCGATAGCGTCAAAACATGAATCAGTGACAAGACAAAGCGTGATGTGGCTGCTCTCTTGCAAAGATCTTTTCTTCTTACAGCCAAAAATAATGAGTTTCTTTCTACCTCGAGATAGAAATTGTCTTCAATGCACCACATATTGCGTTAACTAGGAGACAAGTTCATCAGGTCACCTTTTGCATTGTTATGGAGGTACAGTTCGGTCCTTGCTCTGTTCCTGTGGCATCACAATCTATGTGCATCTCAGGACGGCTCGCGAGGTTCCCACTCCATCCTCAGTTTGGCATTGATGAAATTGTGTGCTCCGTCTTCTCTGCTGATGTAACCTAGTCGCGTGATCTTGTCATACACTGGTGCATTTATAAAGCATGACTACAAACGGATTCACATGACACATGCTGTTCAGGATTATTAATATGAAGAGTTTGATCAACAGTTCCGATGAAACGTTTACTCAGCTGTATTTAATTGTTTTTAATTCATAGAAGTTAAATTTAATTTTCTTAATACTAACGAACTTTCAATTTGTCAGACCAATTAAATACACACACAGTTAGCTTTGCACATGTCCAGGATTCCTTTTTCAGCTGTGTCATTACTCCACAGTTGACGTAATACTCTGCAGTAGACCTCTATTGCTCATGCTTACTAGAAGGCTGTAGACTTCCAAAAGATTCATGAGGAGATCACAACAGCATCTGAAGAGACAGTCTAGCCCCAAGTCCCATCTATGTCACAGGAAATGGGGAAGTGTGACTCTGGGATAGGCTAAACCAGCCAACCCTAAATCTGGATAGGGGCGTGATGTAATTAACATTCTTGTAAGCACCCACCTAAGATGATCGCATGGTGCTGAGGCTTTATTATGTGATGGTGATTGAAATATTCATGTCAATTTTTTTAGTTAAATGTGGTATGTATAGATTTCTGGTAATGTGAATGTGCTAAGAATGGCAAATGGGGAAACTGAGGCAGGAAGGGAAACTTTGCCATCACTTTAATGGCAAAATTTCAAGAGGACTTTATGTTCCGACCCCAGGTTAGCCAATAGCTGACCCTCCTGCAGTTGTATAAGGTGAGAGGTGTGCCTTGCTGCACCGCTCCCCCATATCCCTGTGATGTGATCTTTGCATCTTTCCTGCTCATCCTTACAATGTAACTGAGTATTGTCTAACGCAAGTATGTCATATAAGGTGTTTTGGGGGTGCTCACTGCATGCTCTCCATTATTCTTACACTAGCATGTTTCCTGCAACATCATATATGTGTACAGATATGAAACATGTCCCCAAATACATTGCACATGGCTCAAGTGGGGGCAGGCAGTCACAGCTGCATCTGACACACCCGGTGAAGTTACGCATGCAAGATCAAGTGCTTCGGCTAGAGAGGGGAAAGGAGAAAGAGGGCCAAGGGGGCCTTTAAAAAGGAGGAAAAGACACACTTTGAATTGATTGAGGCTTTCGTCATAGGATTCCATCTTGCTGATGATTATCTCATTTTGCACTGATCTGCTTCAGACACTTGAAATTATGCTTGTTTTATCTAAAGCAGTGAAATGTTGAATGCATCAGTGTGAAAGCTAATGCATTATCAATTTCTTTGTTAAACTGACAGACTGGTGTAAGTGAGCTCACAAGGCCCAGGGGGTGTGCACTGAACCTTGTGAGACAGAAGTTCCCTGGGTTGCATCTAGGGGCTGGGGATGCTCGCTGGGGGACCATCCCATGACTGGCTAATGAGAGCACACTTCCACCACCTGAGAGACGAATTACACGCTGGAGGCTTACTCAGAAAGGCAGGGTAAGTCGGGGGGGAGGGGGCACAGTAACACACCAGTCCAGATTGCAGGAAGAGAATGTCACAGAGTTACAGTGCAAGAGTGAACATGAATGAGACACAGATCACACCACATGGGTGAACATGGGGTGCAGCCAGTCACAGATGGGCCAGTGGTTGGGACATTAACATGGGAGATAGGTTCATTGCCAAGCTCTGTCACAGAGGCTATGTCTACACTTGCACTTTTAAGTTGACTTTAACTAAGTCGACTTAACTAAGTCAACTTAAAGTCGACTTAGTTAAGTCAACTTAGTGTGTCTACACTTAAAATTAAAGTCGACTTAAAGGGGAACTTACAAAGTCGACCTAGAGTGTCCACACTGGATGCTCTAGGTCAACTTTGTGGGACTAGGGGGACCTTGGGCAGGTCCAAGGTGGCAGAGGGGCAACCCTTGTGTGCAATGGGGCAAAGGGGGACAGGGACCCTGGCAGGGCATGTGGGAAGGGTGTGACACTGTCTGGATTTAGGGAAGCATTTATGATATTATTTTCTATGGATATCTCATATATGCTATAATCCATAGGAACTATGTCATGTTTGGTATCAATAGAAAGTTAGTAATTTTCTGGGAATGATTATATAGTTTATATCTAGGAATTGTATTTATATTAGAAGTTAGTTAGTTAGTTAGTTAGTTAGTTAGTTAGTTAGTTAGTTAGGAATTTGGTGTTATATCTATACTTTAACTTGTGTCATTCTGGAGAAATGCCCTAGACAGGAGGCTGTCAACAACCATTGTGTCCTTAATGGCTCATCAGGTTTCTCCCTTTGGCCCATTGTAGGTGGGAGCTTCCTTAACATTAAGGAGACAATGGTTGTAATGTTAAGGAAGCTCCCACCCACAATAGGCCTAGCTTTAGGATGGAAAGTACCCCAGTACACCATAGTCAAGCTGCTCTGCAGTGACTCAGGAGCATGACTACAAACTTCAGGATGGGAGGAAAAAAAGACAAATGCCAAATCAGCTGAACATCCTAGATTTAGATTTAATCAATCGTGAATTCCTCAGGCACTATAACAGCCTTAACATGGAGTCACAACCAGCTCCCTTGCATTCTCTGATCTGTCTTGCCACCCAGGTAAGCTTATTTTTGTGCTGGATTGTGGCCATTTTGGTATGATTGTCCTGCCACAGCACAAGTATCATGACAATACTCAAGTTATACCAACTGCCAAAGGACCAGATACTTATCTTAAGTCAATTGCACTTTGCCTACAAACACTGTCTTTGATGTGAGAGCTAATCTAAAGATTTGGTTATAGGAAAAGGAAACAAGTTATTAAGGTTAAAGCAGGTAAATATACCTACACAAATGAGTTACAATGTCTAGTTTCAAAAGGGCACAAAAGAATAAATGGACACAAATTTGGCATCAGAAATAACAACATTCAAAACCCAATAGGGGAACACTTCAATCTCCCTGCTCACTCCATTGATATGTTAATAGCTGTACTTAAACAAATGGATAACAAATCATAGCTTCAAAGAGAAACTGCAGAATTGGAATTAATATGCAGATTTGACACGGTCAATTTAGGGTTAAATAGAGATTTCGGGGTGGGAGGGCGGTATTACAACAGACGATTTACCTTCACCTCCCTCTATATGGTGTTCTCCACTGTTTGAATCTAAATAACGGCTTTGATTTTCTGTAACAGTCTGACCTGATCCTATGACATACTTCCCTGCATTTATTTTGCTCCCGTTCTGTAAGTTCCCCACCTTCAATGTGTCTGACAAAGTGGAATTTTCTCCCATGAAAGCTCTTGAAATAAATGTGTTAGTCTTTAAAAATGCCACAGGACTCCTTGCTTGGGTTTTTTTTTGGAACTAAACTAGCACAGCTACCCCTTTGGAACTAGCCTCTATAGTAAGCAGACTCTATATACCCTTCAGGGCTAATCCAGGCTAACCACTGGGGAACTCTTGCTAATGTCTAGTAATGCTTGCCCATGAGTCCAGGCAGCATAAAGATCCAGTTCCTCTTTGCTAGGCATTTATTCCCTTCCCCACTTCTGCTTTGACCTGCAAACTAAGCTAAGGGGAGGAATTCACTTGCAAGACTCATCTACACGGAGCAGACGGGAGTGTGAACAATGTCTTTTATCCTATGTAGCATTCCACTCTAGTCCATCTGGTGTTGATGGGCCTCCTTTGTTGAGTAGGGTATAATTAATGTCTCTCTCCTGCTTGGTGACTTACACTTATGAAGGCTTACAGTGCAAATGCTCAAATATTACCTTACAATATGGGGTACGGCTGTTATAGGATTCATGCCGGCAGCAACCCATAAGCATTCAATCAAGTCTAAACGGATTCTTATAATTTTAGTACCCAATTTAACACCACCACCAGAGGTGAAACATTGATTGCAGCTGTGTGTTTGTTAGTGTTCACTGGACGCACAGGGAGCTTGGCATCAGCTGGCATGGTGATGTGATCTGCTGGAATGTGGTCAAGGTGAGAGAAACTTCAGAACTTCACGTCAGACCAACCCTTCGGGTCTCCCATAAAAACAAGTACGGCCTGACAATGAGACAACTGCAGCTTACACAGATCAGCGAAAGGGTCAGGAACTTTTACATCCAAATGCCAAAGCAATGAACATTGCCTGCTAAGCAGAAGTTTACCTAGTCTCCATCAGAATGGGCTGTGCCTTCTCTACTTTTAATATCTAGCTTAGCCTTTGTTTATGGTTCTCCAGCCATATTTCAAGTTATATGACACTGTTCACATCCAATCCAGTTTCAGTTAATAATTTCAGGTATGATTTCATAAATCCTCGTATCAAATACTTTATTAAAGTCTTCATGTACCAGATTCCCTCAGTACAATAATTTTGGGATTCAATTAAAAGAGAAAGATCAAATTTGTCTGGCATGAAATGTTCTTTATAAACCCATTGCTATTTATTGCTTGTAATTTCATTATCCCCTTGAGTTTTACAAATTTCCCTTCCTCCCTCTTAAATATTTTTTCTGTTCTTTTGCACCAAGCTTTAACTAGAAAGTGTAGGAAACACTGATAATTGGCAAGATCACTTGGTTCTTTGTTTGAAGATGTTCCTAAGGGAAGTTGCTAAAGGCTAAGTCGAGAAGTAAGGGCAGAAAGTCGCATTATGCTCATTTACAGAGCCCTGCAAATCTGCAGATCTCCACAGAAGGAGAATCCATGGACCATATTTGTGGATTTCAGATTGGATTCAATATATAAATGTATCCACACAGGGTTTTAATAAATTTAGTCTGGCACATGTGCAGGCTCTCAATGTATAAACTACACAAGTTTACACTTTCTGGGCCACATGTTCACCTTGTGTAAAGTGGCATAGCTCTGTTAACATCAATGGAAACATCAGCTGAGCATCTGCCCTCTAAAGCTATGTCTACACTAGAAAAAGTTAGGTCGACTTTGTTAAGTCGACTTAATAAGGTCTGGAAATTAATAAGATCGACTTTAAGTCGACCTAAAGTCGACCTTAAGTCGACTTAACAAAGTGGTTACCCTGAACTGGGGCTTAGTAAGTCGGCCTAACTGCCCTTAAGTCGACTTAATAAAGTTGACTTAAGGGTTAATCCAGGTCCTTAAGTTGACCTAAGGAGTCAATTTAAGGGTTAGGTCAACTTAACGGGCAGTTCTTACTAAGTCAACTTAAGCTTTCATTACGTCAATTTAAGGAATATCTTAAGTCGACGTAATGAAAGCCTAGCGTGGACGCAGCTTAATTTAAGTTGACTTAAGCCTCCTTAAGTTGACTTAAATTGCCAGTGTAGACATAGCCAGCATCTCTGGCTCATCAGTCATTCTTCGGCATGATCTAGCCCAGCAAGTAAAAAGCCAGGTAGATTTATACAGGCCACACAGAAGTGCCTAATGCCACAACTTGACTTCTCCAGACCCCAGGCTAGCTGAATTAAAGCTAGCTCAAGATAGACAAACCTTCAGCCTCAATAAAGCAATCTACAATTATAACTTACAACCTTCTTTTGATTATTTTTCCTACTGCACTGCTATGCAGCTTCTTGCTATGTCCATTACACCGGCCAGGTCTTAGCAAGCCATACTCAGTTATGTCTAAGGTCCCAGTCACTTATACCTCTATAAGCAGGTAAGAATGCAGTGATGTTTGGGCTTTATCTAAGAAGTTCCAATTGAGGTTGGGAGAGTCCCCCTTAATCTGTACTAAAGGTAGTTAAAGTGGGGGAACACAAAAGCAAGTTGTTAATTACACCCATTTGCCCAACCATAGAATCATCTCTGAATTTAACTTATTGTCTGAAATGTCTTTCTTGATGGTGCCTTTATTGTTGATCTCTCCAGCCTGAATAACCTGATGTCCGTCAGGAACATCAGACGTTCTTACATCTCAATAAGTCTGTCCAAGAATGCATTGCATGCACATATCCTTCCGAGCCTTCTTCCAAGAAAAGGAACATTGCATCTCTTCCATATTGCACTGCTTTAACTTTATTGCTACTTGTTCCACTTCCTGGCTGATGCTAATTCTTCAAGTGATTGTCTCTTCCCCCACTGGAGCCTATCAAGTTCAATGGCACATCTCATAAGCCATAAAATCTCTTTACTGAAGTAAACAAACTTCTTCTGCACAAAGAAACTATCACATCTGCATGTATACGCACAGTGGTTAAAGTATAATTTGACGGGCCCCGGAACCCTCCTAATCTCCGGGTCCCCTTCCCGTATTGTCTGGGCCGCCTTCATGCATGTGTGGGCCCCCGCCCAGGTAGGTATTTGCAACCACTTCTCAGTACCACATGCATCGGTTATCGCTCCATAAAAATATTTATAATTTTATATGGCATTTACATCTATAGCAATTACTGTCACAAACTAGCAAACACTGCATAACACAATAAGTATTGTGATTAACAACGGTGGGGCGTAGAACGTGCTAGCAGCCAGGGCAGGGCAGAACATGCCTTCCGCCTGATTTTTCTATTTTTAGGGGCCCTGGAACTCTGGCCCCACAAATTTGTGAGCCCCAGAACTGCGTTCCAGTGCATTCTTCCTTACTTTAACCCCTGTATACGCGCATAATTGTATGCACCGTCCTCTGAAAAATGTTAGCAGTGGAATCTTATGTTATTACATATTTTTCTCTGCAGTGTGTTTTAGAAAGAAAACTCACTATACTGTGAGCCAATATTTCTGGTCTGAGTCAGGGAACTCCATAAATCCCATAGGCTTGCAAGGGCTGGCAGAGATGTCAAAGGGCAGGGCCACAACGGAGCATGGAGGTGTCATTTCCAGCAGGTAGAGACATAGCCATGCTAGCTAAAAATAGAAGGGCAACTGCTGACGCAAGACAGAGCAGCCACCTCATGTACAGTCCCATCCAAACCCCCAGGTATGTTCTCAAGGTGCTTAGCCCTTCCTGCAGCACGTGGCTACACTTCTATTTTTCGTGGGCTGTCTCATTTAGAGCAAGTGGGGGGTATGTGGACTTGGGCTCGGAATTACACATTACTGCTCCACTGTAGACATACCCATAAGCCCTTTGGAGAAGACCATGATTGTATGCACGACAGAGCTGTGAGCAAAGCTACTCCGGCCCCTATCATGGCGCACCCCTTTGAGTCACAATTCCTCCATGGCTTTCTCTTTGCTCCCCTACCAAGAATGAAGTTACAATAGCAGGGCTCAGCTGCTCTAGCCAGGCGCCAGAGGAAGTTCCCTGTTCCCTTCTCCACCCTCTTGTTCCAGAAGCAGAGTAAGCGAGTGAGGAGCCCCACTTATCTCTGCAGGCCCGGCCCATAGAAATGGGAGACCTGACACCATACACACATTCCGCATGGTGCCTATCAGCGCGGGGGGGAGAAAAGTCTCCAGTCCTGAGGACCATGCTTCAGTGGGTGTCTCCATTTTGTTTCCTTGCTCCAGGCAAGAGTATAGTTAAGAGAAGAAAACACTGGGCCGGACCCCCCCGTGCATGGTATGCCCCATGTGAAACAACGTCGAGGATGCTCCCGCGTACTGGTGTATCAGAGGAGTCCTTATTCTACATGGAAACGTAGCCTAGTTCACAATCTATTCTCCTACTCCCTCGTGCCTCCTTATAGCCACTTAATTTTTATTAGAATCACCTGATTGCCCATCAGTTTTTTTTAAAGTCTTGTTTAGGGCCCACTCTGCTTTGCCCCTTCAGCGTGGCCTCTCTTTTTTTATAAGGTTTATTTGCACAGATTCACACATTTTTAAGGCCAGGAAGGACGATTACAAACGTCTTGTCCGACCTGCTGCATAATACAAGGTACACAGATTAAATCATTTGCCCAAGGACATCAGTGGCTGAGCAGGAATAAGACATGGCCTTCTGGAGCCATTTCAGTGCTGTAATCATGCAACTATCTTTCCTGCCTCATCTATCTCTCAGCAGCCCTCAGCAAGTCACTCAGTCCTTGCCTGCATCCAGTTTTATTAGTCAGCACAATCCATGGCATCCCCGCTCCTGAAAACACACTAACTCCGCTCATCCCCTGAGCTGTGCTTCAAGTCTGAAGTCTCTAACTACTGTAATGCTACATTTAGAAATATGCAACAATTCGCCTACTCACATATAATTCCCTTTTATTACGATCACCTTCCAGCCTCACTCCATGTGGCCTCTCGGCGCTCCATATGCCCAGTAACTATGGTTACTTCTAATTTTATATAAATATTATTCTGAGTTTAAAGCCATTGGCAAGGATTCTTCAACAAATCAAAACCAAACAAAATTGTGTGACATCCTCTTAGATGTTGTATCTAAGCCTGAACGAAAGAGTCACCTTGACCATACAATGACATTGGTGCGATAACTGAAGAAATCATTAACAATATTTTTTTCCTGCATTTTCCCCCTGAAAGAAAGCACACATGATGCTTTTAGTGCTATATATGTGAACCCTTCTAGATTCCCCTGTGTCTGATGGTACTTGGGGAAACTTTTCCTCTACACCACTTTCTTTTTTGGGAAAAAGCAGACACCAAATATGCTTCTTTCACCAAATTGTTCATGTTGGCAGGAGGGGAAAGTAAGAGTTGAAACATTTCATTTTGACAGTTCCTGAAATGAAATGTTTTGATTTTTCTATTTACAATGACTTGATTTTTAAAATGTTCTTAGATTTTATTTCAAAATTAAACATTTCAAAAAGCCCTAAATGGATATAAAATTATTTTGTTTCAGGGTGAACAAAAACAATTAGTTCAACACGGAATTAAATTTATTTTATAAACTTTTCAGTTTGCCAAAACGTTCAGAAAATTTTATTTAAGGGTCAACTCAAAACTATCCCCTTCTCCCCAGTTTTTTTCAGAAGTGCCAGTAACTGAAAAGGTGATTGTGTGAGTGGTTTGCGAATCTATGATGGCCATGTCTGGAGCTTTGTAAAGTGCATACATTACAGGAGCTTTCTGTAGTTTCTAACACTCATTGTGTGGTATCATTAAGTGAGTGACCATGATATAAATAATGAGTATGAAAGAGTGACTTTTCCACCCTTTCCTTTCTTCCTTCTGTCCATCAGCATATTTTTGCTTGACTTCCTTCTGCACTTCCTTTTGAGGTTCAAATGAGCACCAGAGGTCCTGACAGCTGAGACTCAGTCAGTAGAAAAGACAGGAGCTACAGCTATGTCTACACAGGCAAAGTTGAATTGACTCTGTTAAGTCGACCTAACAGAGTGACAATACTTAAAGTCGACCTTGTTAAGTAGATTTAATGGCTTTTAAGTCAACTTTAAAAGGTCTACTTAGCACTAATCCCCGTCCACACTGGCTTTAAGTTGACTTACGACGTCAACTTAAGGCTTAAGTCAACCTCAGAGGAGGTGTTAAGTCGACTTAAGCTCATATTAAGTCGACTTGAGGAAGGGCGTAAGTTGACTTAATAAAAGCCCAGTGTGGACACAGCTTTATTTAGTTCAACTTAAGCTCCTTAAATTGACCTAAGTTGCCAGTGTAGACGCACACTAATTTCCCTGGTGTCATCAAGGCAAGAAAGCTTTAAGGAAAGCAGGAGGTCAGACTAGATGATCATACTGGTCCCTTCTGACCGTAACATCTATGAAAGCAGACACTGGAAAGAATTAGGACCAAACCTGAGTTTAGTGAGGGCAGTTCAAATGCTGGAAGTTACTGGCTTTCTGCCCCTGAACGTTGGAATTAATCTTTAAAGGATGGCAGGTTGGAGAAAAACCCAGCCAGGGAACCTGAATTGTGACTTAAGAAATTTTGCGTGCTGAATGTTTTGCTACATATCCTTTCCCAGAGCAGGGGAAGACAGATAGGCCTTTTAGTTCATCCAAGAGAGAAAACACCTCCTGACGGTTGTCATCGGCCATTTAGCTTTGGGCAAGCCATTTTGTTTTCACGGACTCTATCTTGGTTTCCTTCTTTATGGACAGTTGGAGCCCTTTTGTAGCACTAACAATGAATTTATACTACAATATTGCTTCAAACAGAAATTTCTATATGG
Organism: Pelusios castaneus; assembly: GCA_007922175.1. Taxonomy (NCBI): domain Eukaryota; kingdom Metazoa; phylum Chordata; order Testudines; family Pelomedusidae; genus Pelusios; species Pelusios castaneus. The sequence continues at coordinate 746,778 of ML685758.1, forward strand.
AATATTCATTGATAAAAATACCATGCTCATTCATTCACTTGTAACTCCATATTGTAACCAAAACTCCATTTTAAATTGTTTTCTTCATTTTGTATTGCTCAACCTAAATTTTTCTGGGAAACTTTGTTTAGATGTGTTTTTAACTTAGTTTGGATGTGTGAATGAAGGGTGTGTGCGATGGGATCAGTCTACAACTTCAGCCTGTCCTCATGATAAACTGCCAGCACCACCTTGATGGCTGAAGAACAATGCAATCAAACCCTTCAAAGGCAAGAAGAATCCACCCTAGAAAGAAAGGGACAAAAAGCACCATCAAAAACAAGATCAAAGTCACATCTGCCGTTAACTAATGGCTCATGGTCATACAGTACCCTGAGGCAGGGTGACAGCAAAATCCATGGATAAAAAGATGGGTGAGGCTGCATAGCTTTGGGTAATGTTCTGCACACCATCCAAGAGCATCGGTGCACAGCTGTGTGCCTGACAGAGACCCCGCTCTTCCTCATGCCCAGCTTCCCTGGCCAGGTAGCTGCCATGAGCTGCGAACACCAGCTACGAACTCAAGCTATGATCACAAGCAACAATCAGGACTGGTAACTACACATGAACAACAGCAGAACATCTGGGGTCTGTGTGTGAATGTGTGTGCATTAAATATTAGTTATTAACACAATTGTTTTTTCCTAATAATAAATGTGGCATATTGCCTTTTCCCCCTTAAAAAGATCCTGGGTGCTCTTTTTGCACAACACTTCTGAATTGTGGTGGGAAAAGCCTGGGGGGGTAGATAGTCATGTGATCCCTGAAATCTGCCCAGAGACTGAACAGTACATAAAGGTGGAGGGAAATATGTTCACTGTGGTCCTTCTGAGTACCAGCCGTGTTTCCATGAAGATCTCTGGATCAAGACAGAAGATAGGACAAAGAAGTTGACTTACCTGTTCCTCTCAATTGCTCGTCCATTAATTCTACTCCTATTTCCTGATTGATGACCTGCTTACCTGATCCATTCCTCCTGGCATATTGATTTTATGCTGACTATACCCAGATTTTGTGTTATATGGTGATGGGAGCAGCTTCAGGCCGCTAAATTAACAAAGATTTTGGGTGTTATTAATAAACTGTTTATTTGAATGCATTTTTACACATTGTCTGCCTACTGATTAGGTGTACTAATTTCTCCTCAGTGTCTGGATATGGGATAAAGGACAGACCTGGAGGAGAGAGGGGTCCTTAAAGATAATTTTTCTCTAGTGTCCATTAGCGACAGTTTTACTCCTAACACTGACTTGTTTAGTGAAAACCAGACCCACCACTCAGGGTGTGTCTCTACTGTATGTCATCAGCGATAAGGTGGCTTAGGAGTTTAATAGAAAAGTGAACGAATCCAGGCTTTGGAAGCCACAAGCAAAAGCCAAAAGGATCTTAAAATGACAGCTATCCACCCAGCTGATCCTGGTAGGGAGAAGTCTAGAAATGAGACAGTTAATGCCAGAAGATGATATGGAGGCCTGCCTCTGGACATTTGAAAAGCCCTGCAAATGGCCAGTAGATGTTTAGATACTTTCTTTCCAGGTATTACTTTTATTCTTGCAAGGTTTTGGTTTGGCTTAGGTTTTTGTGTGTGTTTGTTTTTTACAGGGAGGGTTCTTGGTTTAAATTTCGAGTACGTTTGTTAAGTGTATTTGCCTCTCCCACACCCTCTCTTGTTCACTAGCTCCTTTGGTAGTTTAGAGGCTTCCTTTTTAATCCCGTTCTCTGAGTTAGTGCTGCCCTCTTCGCAAGGGCTCTTCCAGAGGTCAGGGATCAAAGGGGGGCCAGCTAGAGCCTCACAAGCAAGCTTCCAGACTGGTCTAGCAGTTGGCTAAACACAGCACATGAGCCCCCCCACACAGTGAACTTGATCCCCTTTAATCCAGCAAGCGCATAATGAACAAACCAACGAACAGACCAAGCCACTGTCTCTCCCCTTCACCTGGAGAACTTCCTCACAAAACTCCCCTGGTTGCTGCTTCTTCTCATTAGCTTGTGGCTGGAATGTTAAAACTACCTGGGCACATCCTATTTCTTGAAGGCCCAGAGGGTAGAAGGGTGAGTGCTGGTTGTCTTCATCAGGCACACCATTACCTGCTTTGGAGTTTGCCAGCAGAGACACAGGACCAGGGACAGTATGGGTCAGTGTTTTGGCAGATAATCACAACACAGGTTACGGGTGGTATTTCTTAATGGCTATGTCTACACTTGTAAATTTAGGTCGACTTTAGCTAAGTTGACATAACTAAGTAGACTTTCAGTCGACTTAGCATGTCTACACCTAAATTTTAAGTCGACTTGGGGGGACCTTACAAAGTCGACCTAGAGCGTCCACACTGGATGCCTAGGTCGACTTCTAGGGGCTAGGGGAACCTTGGGCAGGTCCACGGTGGCAGGGAGGGCACCCCTTGCCCAATGCCAGGTGGCTCAGCCTTTGCCCCATTGGGTACAATGGGGCAAAGGGGGACAGGGACTCGGGCAGAGCATAGGGGCAGGGTGGGCAAGGCTCTGCCCTGCCAGGTGGGGGGCATGCCAGGCTCCCCCTGTGCCCCCCCCCAGCAGGGAGGGCAGTGGGGGAGTCCTGGAGAGCCCTAAATCGACTCCAAAGTTGAATTAAAAAGGAGGTTTAATAAAGTTGACTTAATTTTCATTAAGTCAACTTTATTTTCCTTAAGTCGACTTAAGCAGCTTGCTTAAGTCGACTTAAGGAAAGTGTAGTGTAGACGCACAGTAAATTAAGTTGACTTAAGCAAGCTCAAGTCGACTTAATTTACAAGTGTAGATGCACCCATAGACCCTCACACTAGAGAACAGCTCCGTAGGCATCTATCTGTAATGTGTAGCAAGACACATTGCATTGTCATGAGAGATTTCAATCTGGGGGACATCAGTCTTTTCAAGCCTTGTGTTGCCACTAGTAAAGCTTCCTGGGAAGTTCTAAAGATTATAGATGATCTTTTTCTAACACAAGATGTATTACACCCAACTCAGACTCATTCTATTTTAGATCTCTTTCGGACAACGAGGGGTTGATCGCTGAAATAAATAGTAGTGGCTGCCATGGTATAAGAGATTGGGATCCAATTATATTCATTATGTGAAAACACAATGCAGTCCAGATCAGAGAGTGTGCGTGCGCGTGCATATGTGTATATAAATGGACCATATTTCCAAAACTGAAAACAATTATGAGCAAAATTGGTTGGGCAGAAAATTGTAAACAAAAAACACCTGAATAATAATTGGAAGCTCTTGAAGAAAACTTTATTAGCTGCCCAGAAAAAAAACCTTCATAATTCTGCAGCTGTGAAAGAAGACATCTGAGTTAAAAAATACCATCCTAACCAAGAATAGAAATTAAAACAGCAATTAATAAAATTGAAAGAACAGCATGAACCAAAATGAAAAAGGGTAAATTAATAGCAGTGACAGTAAACTAGACATGATGAGCTGTAGACAATTGATAAGAGAAGCTGAAGGTCTCAATAAAGACAAAGATTGCAGGTTAGTAAGGAAGAATCCTCACAACAGGACAGATCTATTGCTAGATAGGGATAGTATAATTGTTATCATAAAACTCCAGGACCCAGAAGGCCCTATGCTGGCATAGTTATATTAACAGTACTGCTCCCCAGGTTCACTTCTACAAGCAGGTAATTACAGTGGTCTACCCTCAGGGATTTGCAAGGGTTTTGCCGGGGAGGGAGGGGGTATTTTAAATCATAGAAAAGCTCCCTAGACCTGCCTGTCTCAGTTTCCCCTTGAGAGGACACAGATACAGGCCTCTGCTTAAATGACTGACAGAGAATAAAGTCTTTGGAAACAAAATATCTTATTAACTACTAATTTTAATACAATTTGTTTTTAAATTGAAAATCACTACAACAAACATATAGAACTAAGTTGCTTAGAACAATACTATAAACCATATACAGTATCCCATTACATACAACATAAAACTCTAAAATTGCAATACAGCGTTCATTATGTAATGTGGTATTCCCTTAGCATAAATTATAATGTTATGAATACTTAATTGTGGCAGTACAATGTAGCAGCACGCAACAAAAAGAAATCCTGCATATTTATGTATAAATCTTTTACACACTGCAATACCAAGCTTATTACAATGTGGCAAACAATACACACATACAGTAACATTGCAACAATATATTTCACAATCCTCTTATAAACTGTCTAACATTCTCTGAGGGTTGATCAGGCAGTCATAGAATGGGCTAGGTGATCATTCAAGCCACAGACACCCAGATTTATTTACAGTCATTCCCTTACATTCTTTAGTATTAAGGAAATATCATACTTACTCCTCCTTGAGTTCATCCCCCTGGAGTTCTTCCATTCTGTCCAGATTGCCATTTCCACTACTGTGGAGTCTCTCCACCTACTGCCCAGGTCTTCTTCAACAGTCACTCACACCATCACCTATCAGTTCTCTGCCCTTTATTAAGTTTTTCTGACCTTAACAGATCATTTCTGATTGGTTGCTTTCTTAATGTCTATTAACAATTCCTCCCTCTGCAAGCATGAGATAATTTTGGCCCAATCAATTGCCCACTATGCTAATTAGTTTGACACTGTTTACCTCCAACTCAGACCTCCTCCTGCTCTTCTTCCAAGATGATATCCTTTTTAAGTAATCAGCTATCTAATATGCTAATTAGATTCACTTATTGACTCCAAACCTGGCTCTTCCTCCCCTCCATCTTCTCACTTGCAGACTGCTTCCTTTAGGTATTAGGAGTGACCTTTATTTCCTGCTACTGGTCAGTTTCTTAATAGCTCCTTTTTGTTTCTTTTCCCTCTCTGGCTGGTGACAATCGTCAGCCACCATTTTGGATTTCTAACTAAAACTACTCTAAACTATCATTAGTCGCTACTTAACAAAACCTTTAAACCATGTTACTATTCATAGCTAATAATTATGACTCTGTCACCATTTTTGTTTTTCTGATTAAAGTGGGTAAAATCTTCACCAGTTTTCTTTCCCCTTTTCCTGTTATTTTTTTCCCCCAGCTGTACGGCTACCTGCTGTCTCTGGTACTGGTCTTCTTGCATTAATTAAAGCAGCTTAAAAAGCTCTTGCATTATAATCATAGAAACATAGAAGATTAGGTTGGCAGGGACCTCAGGAGGTCATCTAGTCCAACCCCTGCTCAAAGCAGGACCAACCTCAGCTAAATAATTCCTGCCAGGGCTTTGTCAAGTCACACCTTAAAAACCTTAAAAACTGCTGCCTAGCCAGCCCATCTTTAGTAAAAATGCAGAAAGTAACAGGCAGAGGTGCTTAATAAATATATGTGTTCCAAAAAGACATTGGGTGACATAGTCTACCTTGGGAATATACCTTTTATTCCATCAGTAACCACGGAGGATATTAAAAAAAAACTATTAAAGATAAACATTTTTAAATCAACAGGACCAGGTAACTCACATCCAAGAGTGGCTAAGTTGCTCTCTAAACCATTCATGATGCCTGTTTAGCAAACCTTGAAACCCTGGGAAAATTCCTGATTACTGGGAATAAATCCAAAATTCTGCCAATATTTAAAATCTATAAACAAAATGACCTCAATCTGACATCAGTTCTGGGCAAAATCATACAGGCTGATACAGGATGCAATTAATAAGGAATTAAAAGATGGCAGCATAATTAATGGCAATTAACATGTCTTTCTGGGAAATAAGTCTTGTCAAGCAAACTGGACATTTGCTGAGTTTATGATTTGTTTAATAATAGTGTTGTTATAATATACTCAGAATTCTGTACAGCAAAGCATTCTGACTAAAAAATTAGAACTATACATAATCAATGTAGCCTATAGTAAACAGATTAAAAATTGATTAAAAAAATTGCAAATGAGGATTCATTGGCCACCAAGCTATTTCTAGTGGGCTTCCAACCAGAATTGATCTTGGCCCAGTCTTGTCAATCTCTTTATGAATGATGTGGAAAGAAACATAAAATCATTGGCAGTAATGTTTTGAGATGACACAAGAATTGGTCAAAGGGCAAATAAGCACAAGGGCAGGTCAATTATACAGCATGATCTGGATGGCTTGATAAGGTGAGTTCATTTGAACCTGTATTTGAATGAAGTCAAATGCAAGATCTCTACTTCTAATGATAAAGACTCTCAGTCACACCTGTAAGATACAAGTCCATTCTGGAAAACAGTCTGGAGTCATCTTCACTGACAGCGGCAAATTCGCCGCCGTCAGCTCAGTCTTCTCAATCTACTGACCAGGTCTCTGAAGAGCCATTCAGCCAATGAGGAAGTTGATCTCTGTAGACCAACCCAGTAGGTACAGTAGAACTGAGTTGAAGGGAGGGCACTGTAGATCTGCCTTCTGAAAAGGCCTTAAGTGTCATACTGGATAACCAAATTAACATGTACTCCTAGGCTATGTCTACACTTGCAAGTTAGGTCGACTTAAGGAGGCTTAAGTCGACCTAACTTAGTCCAGGTCCAGACCAGGCTTTCATTAAGTTGGCTTAAGAAATTCCTTAAGTCGACTTAATGAAAGCTTAAGTTGACTTAGTAAGAACCGCCGGTTAGGTCGACCTAACCCTTAAGTCGACTCCTTAGGTTGACTTAAGCACAGTGTGGACATGGATTAATCCTTAAGTCGACTATATTAAGTCAACTTAAGGGCAGTTAGGTTGACTTACTAAGTCCCAGTTCAGGGTAACCACTTTGTTAAGTCGACTTAATAAGGTCGACTTTAGGTCTACTTAAAGTCGATCTTATTAAGTCGACTTAACAAAGTCGACCTAACTTTTTCTAGTGTTGACATAGCCCTAGTGAGTTACAGGGTCTAAGAGGGTTGATGTGACCCTGGCAGGTATAACCAAGAGCAAGTAGGAGTAAAGAGGTGGTATTGCATCTGTACACAGCATTAGAGAGACAACTGCTGGAATACTGTTTCTGGTCCTGATGTCTACACTTCCAAAAATTGACTTCAAGGGGTTTGCCTCAGGCCCTAAAAAAAAACAGTGGATAGCTCCCTATGATGGGGGTACCAGGAAGAAAGCTACTGCCACTTCACTAAAGAGAGAGCGAGATGGGTAATTCCGTTTGAGAATCTAAGAATGCTCTTCCTGGACACATAGAAAGGCTTTTTTTTGATCATATATGATTTCCTTGAACAAATGTGCAATCAGTAAACACCTATCCACTAGTAAGTACTTGATTTCTCCCTTTGATATTGGCAATGCACACCTTGACTCATCCATTAAACAGCTGCAACCAAAAAGGAAGGGCTTTACGACAACCTTTTTCTGTCATTGTTGCTGTCTTTCCTGAACAGGGTCATTAAGCAACACTCTACCTACAAAATCTGGGTTTTGTGTGTAAATGGTTTGAGAGAGCACTGGAAACCCCAGGTTTCTTTTCAATCTACTGACATCTTTTGAAAGCAATTCCTAAGCTTCCATTTCAAAGCCCTTTTCAATCTCTGCAAATTGTTGGTAACAGCTGAATCAAGACAAACAGATCATACATAACACAGTAAATCGACAATAAGCACCATCACTGATTATTTAGAAGAAACTATCACTTTTCGGAGCACTACCACAGGAAGAAATTATCATATATACTGGAATATATATATTTTTTTAAAAGTCAGCATTCCTGACTATATGTCAATCGCATCTTTCAAGGTCAATATTCTTTGCTGTAATAGACACAGGCAAAAATAGTAACAGAAACCTATATATGAAAATAACTATAATCTAGTATTAGGATCAGAAAGCCAAGCTGCTGGATGAAACAAATTTTGTATTCCCAAACTTTGCTTTAATGCAATGTGATCTTTCACATGACATGATTGAAGAGTCATTGATCATTCAGAGAATTCAAATCAAATAGTTGATTTTTGCAGTTTGTTTAATGTTCCTATTTTTTGGAATCATATTTCACAATTCAGTCCTTACAAACTTCGAAAGAAACAATCCATTTGGGTGTATTTAATGTCTCATGAAGACAACAAAAACATCATAAATTCTTATGATGAGAATGATTTTCAGCTTTCCTGTGAATCTTCTGCCACACTAGAAAATTTATTTTTGTTAGAGCTGGTAAAAAATGGTTGGACAAAAGGAAATACTGACTGACTAGAAATTGAAACATTTCCCAGGAACGTACTGATTTTATCTAAATGGTTGATTTGACTAAAAAATGAATAATTATCCCCAAAAAATCTGAAAAAGTTGAAATTCTTCCTTTTGACTGCCATTTTGACATGATATAGAGTATATATATACTATACTTAGCAAAACATATATATATATATATATATATATATATGTTATACTTAGCCAAACAAATTGGTTTGACCTTATCAAAACTTGCAATGGTCAGACCAATGATCCATCTAGCCCAGAATCCTGTCTTCCAACAGTGGCCGATGCCTGGTGCTTCAGAGGGAATGAACAGAACAGATGATCATCAAGTGATCCATCCCATTGGCCAGTCCTATTCTTTGACAAACAGCAATCCCTGCCTGTCCTCGTTAATAGCCATTGACGGACTTATCCTCTGGGAACTTATCTAGTTCTTTTTTGATCCCCATTGTAGACTTGGCCTTCACAACATCCTCTGGCCAGGAATATAAACATTAGTAGTTCTTTACCAAGGGCTCACTCATGCTACCCTGACTCACAACCGGCACCTGATTACAAGTGCAGTTTTCTTATTGAGTGGCCCATTAGATACTATTCACTTTATAGGTGTCAAAACTGGACTCAAAGTCTTTGGGAGCAATATTAGATAATACGTTTGCGCTGCATTCCCTGTTGTGCATACATATCACCTTCCAGCTGCCTACGCTCTGGCAAGTATCTATAGAAAATAGCCGAGGGACCGCATCATGTCCTTTCACTTGCTTTTCAACCTACTGATCATGGTGATTTTAAAAATCCATTCTATCAAAGCGGGAAAGGCAGATTTTCAAGAGAAATTGACATTAATGATTCCTTATGGGGCAAGCCAGATGCAAGCCCAGGTTCTTAAATGCAAGTTTTTTAAACTTTACAATCAAATTAAGTGCTACAATTGCAATTTTTTTTCTGGTTAAGTTCAAAGCTAGCTAATACCCCAATCCTGCTAAAATTTAAACCTATGATTCACTTGAAGCATATGGGCCTTCCCATTGAAGATAACAGACCATTTGGATATTTAAAGTTATATATTTGCTTAAGCACTCTACGGCATTGTGGCTCAGAATGTAAAAAGTACTTATTTTTAGATTTTAATCATATACAAATAAATACACTGGTTGAGATGACAAAATCGCTGAGAATGAGAATGATTTTGAGCTGGCAGAATTGTTAATTGACACTTTTCCTTTCATCCTAAAAGACTAAATGATTTTTAAAGTGATTTACAACTGGAAGCTTTCATATTCCGAAATATCATTGGTTATAATGTACTGTAGAAATCTTTGGCTTAAAATTTATTTGCAGGTAGTTTTTGTTGGTGTTGTTTTATTTTTTAGTTCTGTATTTCAAATGACCTATTCTTCATGACTGTTTGCAATCTGCAACTCATGTAAAACTTACCAGTAAAAGTTCTGGTTTGTTTTGCTTAAAAAAAAAAAAGGAACCATCAGCGTACATCTACACTGGCTTTGCCTGAGCAAAGCCTGAAAGATCAGTCTATCTGCAGTTAAGTTTCTGAGATCTATTTTTATAGATTTTTATATTTTTATTTTATATGTCATTTTGCAGTGCCTGATCCAAAGTCTATTGCGGACAATGAGCATCTTTCTTTTGCCTTCAGAGGGGTTTGAATCAAGCCCTGATAGCCTGCACCAGCACAAACTTGGGATAAAACATTTGCAAAGGTTTTGTTTGATTAGCTGATTGTTGGTTTTATTTTTATTTTTTTAACAGAAAATAAAGAGTTCCAAAGAAGCTCTCATATCATATAGTTAACCTATCCACTCTTCCCTGATTCAACAATATCAGATAGTTAACCTAACCACTCTTCCCTGATTCAACAATTCAGGACAATCAAAACACTTCAGCTAAACAAGTTTCATGCTTCTTTTGCTAATGTTAATGAAAACTGAAAGCCCCACAAGGCAATGTGGGCTAGTGGATAGAGCAGTGGCCTGATTATCAAAAACCAAGGTTCCAGGCCCAGATTTGCTCCTGGTTCTGTGTGACCAGAGTTAAGTCTCCCTTTCAGCTTCTGTCTGTTTAGATCATAGCCTCTTTGAGGTAAGGAATTATCTCTTGCTATGTGGTTACACTGTGCCTACACAAAGGGACTCTGATCTCAGCAGTGTGCTGTAGACACTGATACAAACAATAAACTCTGTATCACCCTGTTATAGACATAACTATGCTATCTGAATGTGGATCATTATCATTGTAAGCTCTTTGAGACAGAGACTGGTGTGTTGGTTGGTGTTTGTACAGCACCTAGCGCAATGGTGCCTAGTTCATTACTCGGGCTATGGTGGTGATGATTAATAATATAGTGTTCATTCTGTTACGCTAAATAAACTTAGAACCCTCAAGCAGAATCTGTCACTGAGCTCTTATAAGTAAACTATCCATTACCTGTGGCTTGACCTGGAAATCTTTACTCCCAAACCAGGGGGCATTTGGCTAGCATAAGAAGTGCTGATCTGGTCCCAGGCACTAGCCCAGTTTGCAACAAACACAGCAGGCATGCATCCAAAAGTCCAGACTGTAGCTATTGTGTAAAACTTTTGAAAAATAAAATCACGTTGGCACTTAACGGCATTTAAGAATGAACCTGCTGTACTCCATAGATGTTCAAAGAAATATCCCCACTGGACATCAGGCTTCACAGTTATGATATGTGTATGTGGGAGATGAATGGGGGGAGAGAGGGAGCTGGAATGGTGGCGTAAATATTGTCACATGCTGGAAGGGTGTGATCCTGCAGACATGTCTGCGTCTCAATCACTGCATGGGCCAGCACAGTAACTATTTGCCAATTCCAATCACTGGAGCCACTCCAGAGAGCCACTCAAGGGAGTAGCCCCAGTAAGATCAATGAGAGACTCCACCTATCTAAAGTGGTGCTTCCAATTGCAGGCCAGACCTGCAGTGTGGCAGGTTATTCCCAAGAAGCCATCTGAGTGATAAGAGGCTGTGTTTTGGGTTGGAGGGGGGACCATAATGGGGTTATCAGTAAATCTAAGGATCAAACTGCGGAGATGGGGCTGGGGTGGGATTGTGGGAAAGTCCTCTGAAGACATGTAGGGATTTGAAAGCACTCTGGAAATGCTAAGTCCCTTCCCAACTGGAGGCCTGTGTTTAGGTGAATTTCGCCCCACAACTTCCCTATTGACTTTGCAGTCAGTGACAGCTTCCTCTAAGCAGGGACCCAGCCTGGCTGACTTTTAGTGGCTATTTTCCCCCTTGGCTTTTCAGTCACTTCAGTGCAAGCTGAGCCTTGGCCAGATCCACTGAAAGTCCGTGAAATGACCCCTGTGGAAGCTGGGCCAGGCCACATGAGCTGAGCCAAGAACTGGCCCTGCAGACTCTGCCCTCTGGGCTTTATCAACCCTCTGGGGCATTTTAATTCCTTGGGGGCGATCAGGTCTCATTTGAATATCATCAGCTCCTCTAGGGCTCTCGCCAACACCTGGGCAACACCTGAACCATCTGACTGGTCGGGAGAGTGAATGCCACCAGCCAGGAATATCTTTAGCCTCAGTTGTGAGCCCTTGATTCTACCCACATTCACACGGATGGTAGGCTGCCAGAGACAGACACCACCAGCTATATACTAGGCAAACCATCCCCTATCTCTGCTTAAAACTTGATTTTTCTTTTTAATCTCCAGATTTCAGTGGCAATCAGCCCCCCCCACACCCACACCTTTCCCATGGATTTAGAGTTGGCAGTATATTAGTATTACTCAGTCCAAGGCAAAATTTGAGGGCAAATTTCTTGCCTGTGTCCTGGCTGGGAAGCACCTCCTCCGGCTTCCAGATGTCTTCAGCTACCAGATCATTCCCTTTTGTGGTTTCCATCAGCAATTGGGTGGCCCAGGTTTCCTAGATGACTAGGATTAGTTAGCTGGAATCTCTCTAATGCTGCAGTTAATTTTAAAAAGAGGAAATGGGGGCTTTTTTAAGGGGGAAAATAAACCCAGATCTGGGGAGGGGAATCACCTTTAGAACAGCAGGAAACCAGGCAGGACACAAGCTGTACAGACCCTCATAAGCCCAATCCTACAGGTGTTATTCAATGGGAGTTTTACCTGCTGGATGGGGCCCATTCTGTGTGTCTCCACCTCTTGTTTGGTTTTTTTTAAATTCCTTGGCTGATTTTTACTGGAGTCAGTGATTGCCACATTGGCCCCTCCTGCTTCCCCAAATCTGCCAGACACCCCCGCAGATTTTTCAGCATCTTCTCTCTGCAGAGCCCCTAAAAGAAAGATTTCCTCACAGACTCTGGACCCTCCTTTTCACACACCAAGTCCCCCTTTAAAGACTTTGGGGCAGGCAAGGACCGCAGGTTCGGGCCCTGCAAGTTTTGCCGGGGTGGGGAAGGAGAGGAACCCAAGGGAATCCTGCTTTAGCCATGGGGATGGAGCCCCCAGTGGCGAGACCTAAGTCTGGGCAGGCGCCTGCAAAACATGGCACTTGCAGAGACACCAGGGAACGCCCCACACCGCCGTGGGAAGCGGTGCGAACAGGGGATTCATTCCACCTGGGCTCGCCTCTGGATCCTCTGCAGGCTCCAGTGGCACTGAGATATGACTCGGTGTTGGGTGGGGCCTCCCCGCCTCTGCACCTAGCCAGCGTGCAGGCTCCAGCCAGGCGCTTTGCACAGCACAGCTGCGTGGGACGAATCGGGGAAAAGGGGCAGCAAATAGACAGATCTTCTTCAAACCCCCGGGGAAGCTACACCGCGCGGCTGCGTAGCGTGGAGAAAGTGCCTGCATTTAATAGAGATTATCCATACACATGGAAAGGGTACAGAAAACTCTTCGTCTGTTCCACACACCTGGGTGTATAT
>ML685758.1:759847-895985 GCA_007922175.1 Pelusios castaneus
CACACACACACCTGGGTGTATATGGTCTTTATTCAGTGCACACTCTTCCTACAAATATCCCACACACACACCTGTGTGTATATGGTCTTTATTCAATGCACACTCTTCCTACAAATATCACACACACACACCTGGGTGTATATGGTCTTTATTCAGTGCACACTCCACCTACAAATATCCCCACACACACACCTGGGTGTATATGGTCTTTATTCAATGCACACTCTTCCTACAAATATCCCCCACACACACCTGGGTGTAACATAGAGATTTCTACACCTCCCAGCTCGATCCCGTCTTCGGTGTGTGCTCGGCCGTGTCCATATTATTTGCTAATTTCCTTGGCAATATCTCTGGAGGGTAACCATACAGCGGAGGTTCGGCTCTGCAGACACACACACACAAGACGGGGGGGGCTAGCTGAGGCTTGTGTGGTTGTGCATCTCTCCCCACAAATGCCCGTTTACATGGAGTCTTCGGGGGCCCAAAAGGCGCATCTAGATCCGATCTGGCTGAGGCGATTCGTTCTTGACCTGCCTCAGGCCTTGTACACATGAACACTTTATCGCGCATTAACAGTCATTACCGCGCGATCCCAACAACAGCGTACACACATGCAATAGAGCTTTTGCGCGTCAACAGCCCAGTTGTAGCGCAATACAAAAACCACCTCGACGAGGGTGGTAGCAGTTAACACGGAACAGCTGTTGCGCCTTTCCACTTGTGTGTACGCTTACCGCACAATGATTGGCCTCCAGAACTGTCCCAGCATTCCAAAGTCGTCCTCTCTGGTCTTCCCCCCACCCGCTCTGTGGCCGTGACGAAACAGTCCTTGCCCTGATCAGATTCCCAGGATTTTCGAATTTCTCGTCTGTTTCACTTCCTGTTCTCTTCCTCGTGGAGTGGAGTGCAGCTCCGATCATCAGTAGCAATGGAGGCCCGTTGTGGAAGACGCGCACCCCTTTGGAGCACGGCAGAGGTGCTGGACCTGATCAGCATCTGGGGAGAGTCCGCTGTGCAGGCGCAGCTACGCGGCAGCACGCGAAATTATGATACATTTGGCATAATTTCTCTGGCCATGTCAGAGAGAGGTTATGATAGAGACATAGTGCAGTACAGATCAAAGGTGAAGGAGCTAAGAATAACCTATCACCGAGCGAAGGAGGCAAACCGCCATCCTGGATCAGCGCCTGCTACATGCAGGTACTATAAGGAGATAGAAGCCATCCTCAGTGGGGACCCCACAACCACTGCAAAGAGTCCCATGGACACATCGGCCCCCCCTCATCCAGTGAATGCCAGACCCGAGCAAGATGAGGACGTAATCGATGAGGAGGAGGAGATGGAGGATGACCTGGAGGAAAGTGCAACAGTGTGTAGCCAGGAGCTCTTCTGCACCCCCGCTGAGACGTCCACCCAAGACATGAATTGCAGCATGTCCTCTGAGGCGGCAGAGGGGGGTTCCGGTAAGTTTCTCTTTCGTGCAGCTATGGCTCCTGCTAAAATATCATTGTCCGGGGTGAGGGTGCTTGCTGTCTTGGTCCCCACTGTGCATGCTCTTTACTCTGCATTCATTAGAAGTGCATCAACACAAGCAGTGATTGTCAAAAAATCATCTGTATTTAGGTCACTAAAGGTTTCCTCGTTGTACCTCCAGAGCCTACTACTCAGGTTAGATGGGAGAGCGTTTGTGTCTACGCTCCCAAAGACGGATACTCTGCCTCGCCAGCTGCAAAGCACAGCCCTGGGAACCATGGCAGCACACAGTGCAGCAGCATACGGTCCTGGCTTGCAACCGGTGGCATGTAGGATATGTATTCTAGCTGGCAGGGGCACTCTGAGGAGAGAGATATCGGGTTCCATCTGTGTGCCCTGTGCAGAATGTTAGCCCCCCAGTAAGCTTTCTATTAGGACGTACCTTGTCCACTTCAGCGAAGCATAGGATGTTGACTGCCCTGCACCTTCCAGTGGAATGGGCTACTGGAAGGTTACATTGGTTATCTAGGCTATGTGTTAACAACAGCTTTATTATTATTATTATTTTTAGATTCGACCTTCACAAGGCCGGTGTCTACCCCAGCTGACCAGATGAGAAACATTCCGCGGCGTGCTCGAAGAAACAGGGAGGATATGTTTCAGGACCTGCTGAAAACAGCACAGGAATCCGCGAGGGAGAATCGAGCCTGGAGAGAGGAATCCCAACAGAGGAGGCAGAAACACAGGGACAAACTGATAAGCGTCATGAAGGAGCAAACAGAACTGCTCAAGAGCATGATTGCTTTGCAGACCCAGGCGATTAATGTACGGGCTCCACTCCAGACTGTTCAGCCGTGTCTGCCTCCCACACCCCGTAGTCCTTCAAAGAATTTATTTGAAGGCCACCCGTCCCCCTGGTACACTGCAACATCCAGTCCCCCCCCCCAGAGCTGCTTTTTAGAGACCCACAGCTACACCCACCTGTAACCACCTCCCCCTTTAGGTTTTAATAAAAACAGTGACAAATAATTTGAAGAGTGGCTTTATTTGTACACATTGAAAATCTCATAAGGTGCACCTGATGCGTCCTGGAAGTTAACTAGGGGAGGGCATCATTGAAATGGTCCCTGAGTGCCTCCCTTATGCGAGCAGCTTCTCCTTGGGCCCCCCTAATACTCCTAGTGGCTGGCTGTTCTTATGCTTCCTCGAGGCACTGTGCCTCCATAGCCCACGTAGGGGAAAACTTTTCTCCCCTACTTTCACAAATGTTATGAAGGACACAGCACGACGCAATCACAGCAGGGATGTTGTCCTCCGCCAAGTCCAGCCTCCCATACAAACATCGCCAGCGCCCTTTTAAATGGCCAAAGGCACACTCCACAGTCATTGTGCAGCAGCTCAATCTGTAGTTGAACTGCTCCTTGCTGCGATCTAGGTTCCCGGTGTACGGCTTCATGAGCCATGGCATCAGTGGGTATGCTGGGTCTCCGAGGATGACTATGGGCATCTCCACATCCCCCACAGTAATTTTTTGATCTGGGAAGAAGGTACCCCCTTGCAGCTTCCGGTACAGACCAGTGTTCCTGAAAATGCGGGCATCATGCACCTTTCCTGACCACCCAGCATTGATGTCCATAAAACGCCCCTTGTGATCCACGAGTGCTTGCAGCACCATGGAGAAGTAGCCCTTCCTGTTGATATACTCGGTCGCGAGAGGGTCTGGAGCCAAAATAGGGATGTGTGTGCTGTCTATGGCTCCCCCGCAGTTAGGGAATCCCATGGCAGCAAAGCCGTCCACAATCTCACGAATATTGCCCAACGTCACCGTCCTCCGTAGCAGAATGCGATTGATGGCTCCGCAGACTTGTGAGAGGGCTAATCCGATGGTGGACCTCCCGACTCCAATCTGGTTTGCAACCGACCGGTAGCAGTCAGGAGTCACCATCTTCCAGACAGCCATCGCAACACACTTCTCCACGGTTAGGGCTGACCTCATGTTGGTGTCTTTACATCGCAGGGCAGGGGCCAACTCTGAACACAGTTCCAGAAAGGTTGCTTTCCGCATTCGAATGTTCTGTACCCACTGCTCGTCATCCCACAGCTGCGTAACAATGCGATCCCACCACTCTGTGCTCGTCTCTCGCGACCAGAAACGGCGTTGCACCATGTGCAGATGATCGGTGAAGGAGCTGAGCAACGCGGTGCTGTTGCTCTGCATGGCATCGATCAGCCCCTGCTCCTGAGCATCCTCGTCTGATTCGGAGCTCATTGCGTACTGAGCAACCAGCCGAGATGTATTTAGAGTGCTGAAGGCGACAGTGGAGATCAGAGCAGGATCCATGCTGTCGCTGTTGCTCGCAAGTAGTGCGTCACTGCACTGTTGAAAATAGGCGCAAGTTGCTATTGGCAACGAGGAAGACGCAAGGGGAACACAGTGCACCACGGGAAACTGAGAGTTTACCCATGGCGCTTTGCGTTCCTTTCCTTCATCCCAGGATTCCAAGCGCAGATTGAGGGAAAATTGAACTGTGGGATAGGTGCCCAGAATTCATTGCGCTACACCGTGATATTGCAAAGAATTCTGTTGCAAGGACGGATGTGTGTACGTGCTCTCCCACAATAAAAGTCACGTGATTTTTTATATCGCAATTGCCATGTTGCGCTTTAATCTGATCGTGTGTACATAGCCTCAGATGGTTTCTGCCACTCGGGTGCTTCGCCTAGATCCTTTTCGGCGGTGGCCTCTCTGAAGCGGCCCTTTTGCAGACCCAGCAGGCTTCCAGCCAGGCAAATTAGGGCGAATGCAGAGGGCTTTTCAAAAACCCTGGGAGCGCAGCCATTTATCAGACAGCCGCGTAGCTCTCGCCACTCAAGGGAGCCATGAAAGTCGCTGGCCGGTCAAAGCAGCGCAGGGAAGCCGGGCAAAAGCGCTGCTTACAGCGTGTGGGGGGTGATCCAGGTGTCTGATTTATTCCTAGCCCTTGGCTACACGCCCTGCAGGTGGCTTTACCCCTCTGGGCCATCAGATGCCCCCGAACCAGGGGGGTGGACTGAACCGGCTGCGCCGTCCGGGTTCCGATCGCCTTAAACAGGGAGACTCGAGTCGCCTGCGGAGAACTAGCCCAGGCCCGCAGCTTTCTGAGATGCTCGGAGAATTAGCCAGGGGTTGCCCAGAATTAGCCCCCAGCCCAGTCCCTTTCTCCAGCCACCGCTGCGGGCGGAGAGTGATGGCAGTGGGGCTGGCGCCGATTTCGTTGGGAAACACACGGGTTGGGGTGAGGGGAGTGTCCCGGGGGGGGGGGGGGGCCCGGCAAGGTGCTGCGCGGGGGGGAGGGGGGGCAGGGGAAGGCGGATCACTGCAGGGTTGTGTTGGGCGCTCTTGGCTTGAGTAAAACCGGAGCGCGTGTGAAGGAAACACGGAGTCACTCGGGGTTTATGGGCCACCGAGAACCGCGGGCTCTGGTCTGGGTGAAAGGCGGACCGCTCTGCGCCCTGTCCCGCAGGCGCCTTTGGGGAAGGCAGCAGCGCTGTGATCTTTCAAGGGTGGGAGAAAATCGAGGTGTTTTCTCTTGGCCCCACAAGTCAAAGCACCCCCACCCCAGCCACTTGGGGGGAACCCCTCCTGGGCGAGCGGCTACTTTGAAAATCCCTCGCAAGGGCTGGGATTTTAGCGGCACGGGCAGATCTGGCGCCTCATTCCCCCCGCACAGCCCCGCACCTCTCAGCTCAGTCGGGTCGAGAGCTGGGGCGTGCGGGTCTGGTTTTGTCCGCAATCTTGCTCCGCTCTGGCGTTTTCACTTCCCGTGGAGGGAAGTGGCGCAGGCCAGTCTCACCCTGCGCGTTATTTCGCCTTTAGAGGAGGCTGTGGGGCTGCCCCGTTCTGGCTCCGCAGGTCCGGCTTGAGTTCACGCGTGGAGGCGCAGCAGGCAGCTATCGCCTGGAGGTGGCTCAGTAACTTGGGGGTGGGGGGCGTTTCTTTTCCGTGGCCGCCCGCTTCGGGCTTTGGGGTCGGGTGGGGAGCCGGCGCGATGCGGGTTAGTCAAGACGGAGGCAGGACGGGGTGGGGTTTACACGCGGTGCTGGGCAGGCTGCGGCTCCGTTATTTAGGCAGCCCTTTCCCACGCGGCTCCTGTTGTCCGTGGGCTCGCAGGAAGGAAACTAGGCCGGCGGGACGGGACAGGGGTCCCGGGGTTCTCCTGGCTCTGCTCTGGGCTTGGATCTGGAGGTGCCGAAGGAGGCCCAAGAGCCAAGGGGCGCCTGAACCCGGGCGCTGGCCGGGGGCACGGGCCGGCCCTTGAGCCGCCTTCGGGGATGTGGGGGGAGCCAGGCCCCCCGACGGCGCTGACCCGCAGAAGCCGCCGGCCGGAGGCGCAGATGGCTGGATCGGGCGGTCGGCGGCTCCTGGGGGCTGGTCGCTCCGCCCCCCGGTGTCTGTCGTAAACCCGGCGCCGGACTGAAATAAACCGAGCTAAGAGCCCGGCTCCCTCCCCGCCTCCCGCCCTCCCCGTCGGCCGCCGCAGCCGAGCCATGTCGCTGAGCCCCAAGCACACGACGCCCTTCTCCGTCACCGACATTCTCAGCCCCATGGAGGAGAGCTACAAGAAGTTCGGGGCCCTGGAGGGCGCCGGGCCCCTGGGCTCGCCGCTGGGATCCTACCGGCCGGCGCAGGGCTCGCAGGCGGGCCCGGCCATGCAGCAGCCGACGATGGGCGGCCACGGCGGGGCGGCCGGCGCCTACCCCCTGCCGCACGGCGTTCCCCAGTTCCCGCACGGCGCCGTGGGGGGCTACTGCAACGGGGGCGACCTGCCCGCCTACCCCGACAGCGTGAGGAGCGGAGCGGCCGCCGGCGGCTGGTACGGGGCTGGCCCCGACCCCCGCTACTCCTCCAGTAAGTGGGGCGCTCGGCTGAGCCCCGGGGACCGCGGGGTCCGGGCGGGAGTGCCGAGCCCGGGACTTTTCCCGGCTTGGGGAAGCCACAGGTCCTGCCCCACAGCGAGCGCGAAGATGGGGGGGGGGAAGAGATAGGGTGTGTGGGGATCAGACAGATAGATAGACAGATAGATAGGGTGGATGGACGTATCTGGATGGATGGACGGACAGAGGGACGGGTGGGTGTGTTTGGGGATAGATAGATTGGATGGATGGATGGATGGATGGATGGATGGATGGATGGATGGATGGATGGATGGAGGGAGGGACGGGTGGATGGATGAACGGACAGAGGGACAGGTGGGTGTGTTTGGGGATAGATAGATTGGATGGATGGATGGATGGACAGAAGGACGGGTGGATGGATGGACGGACAGAGGGATAGGTGGGTGTGTTTGGGGACAGAGGGACGGGTGGATGTGTTTGGGGACGGACGATACAGCTGGTTGCCTGGCCCGGGTGCCCACACCGATCTCGCCGGCGTTCCCCACCCTGCCTGGGGGCAGGTTCCCCTTCGCTGCGCCGGGTTCAGTTTCCCTCAGCCCGGTGACCGGCTCTCGCCCCTGCTCAGTTTCCAGGTTCATGGGCCCCTCGGCCGGGATGAACATGGCCGGGATGAGCGCCCTGTCGGGCATCGCCGAGGCGGCCAAGGCCATGGCTCCCCTGCACGCCGCGCCCCGCAGGAAGCGGCGGGTGCTGTTCTCGCAGGCGCAGGTCTACGAGCTGGAGCGGCGCTTCAAGCAGCAGAAATACCTGTCGGCGCCGGAGCGGGAGCACCTGGCCAGCCTGATCCACCTGACGCCCACCCAGGTGAAGATCTGGTTCCAGAACCACCGCTACAAGATGAAGCGCCAGGCCAAGGACAAGGCGAGCCAGCTGCAGGAGGGCAGCCTGTGCCAGCCGCCCTCCCCACGCCGGGTGGCTGTCCCCGTGTTGGTGAAGGACGGCAAACCCTGCCAGAGCAACCCCGGCGGCGCCGCGGCGGCCGCGCCCAACCAGCCGGCGCCCCAGAGCCAGAGCGGCTCCGCCGGCAGCGCCGTGCACCCGGGCCAGCAGGTGGGCGCGCTGAGCCAGGCGGCCGAGCTGCAGGAGTTGTCCCCCAGCCCGCCTCCCCTGCACGGCCAGGTGCCCGGCCTGGCCCCGATGGACACGGCCAGCGTCGAGTACAACGGCGGTCTGGTCAACCCTAACCTGCTGTACGGCCGGACGTGGTGACCCGGCGGGGCGGGCTGGGGCTGGATCCGGAGCGGGCGGCCGCCCCCCGCCACCGCCCGCTGCTTTCTTCACTGTAAGTCGGGCCCCGGGGGGAGCTGGAGGAAGAGACTCTCCCCGGCGCCCTCCCGGTCCTTCCTGTCGTGCTTGTCGGTGGTTTTCTTTTCTTTTTTAACAAAGAGAGACTTGAATTGCAACGAAGTGTACTCAGAGTTGCCAAAGCTGTGTGTGTGTGAGGATGAGTGTGTGTGAGTCTGTGAGTGAGTGTGAGTGTGTGGGTCAGCCTGTGTGAGTGACTGTGTGTGTCTGTGAATGAGTGTGAATGAGTGTGAGTGTGGACTTCTTCAGTGTAATTTAAAACCTGATGGAAACTCTTGCACATGTAAGGGAAGGGGGGACGAACCAACCAACCGAGCCCCCGGGTTGCTTTAGGGTATCAGCGGCTACTCCCCAGGTAGAGGTTAGGACGTGGATCAGAGGTCGGGTCCCGTCTCCTCGTCCCTTCCTCTCGCTTAATGCACCATGAACCAAATTATAAGGAAAGCGATCGAGGAGGCTCGGGGTTTACCGCAGCGCACTCTCAGCCCGTTTTTAGACCGGTTTAAAAACCCCTCTTGGTTGGGATATATATCTCTTATAAACCAATTGAACGCCAACAATAAAGCTTCTGAAGTGCAACTTATCTGGCAGAATTAATTTTATAAGGGTGCCCCTTAAGTGCAATTTCATTATTATTTGATTGAAAGTAAATTGAATTGTAACTCAAGGTCGATGAGGCGACAGCGACGGTAGCGGAGAATAGTTACTGCCATTTGGGTAACAGGAAAAGAAAAACAGCCGCAACAATCAAACGGAGAGAGAAGACGTGTATCATACCAGCTAAGGCTATTTTTACAGGAGAGCTTTTGAACTTGGATGCTCAGATTTAAAAAAAAAAGTTTTATTTGTTATTAATTATTAGTATTTCGTAAATTCTTGTATGTATGTTGACAAACCAGCCACCCTCACTCTGTGCGAATGCTGATCCCTCACAGCAAGGACAGAGCTGGTTAAGGTAAACCGGAGCTGGGGAAATAAAGAAAATCAGAAAATTCCCAGCAAGTGTGTTACCGGCTCTGAGCCGCCCAGTCCCCCAAGCTAAATATTGTGAGGAAACCGCCTTTAATTAGCGCCAGAATAGCTACAGCTACGCACCACGAACCCGGCCTGAAATTGACATCAGCCGACCCCTGAAACTGACAAGTCGTATGTAAAAGGCGAAATATGTTGTTGGCTTTTTACAAAATTAAAACTCAAGCAAATTAACAGGGAGAATGCAGTCCACCGGCGTGTTTTCTTCCTCACGTCTCTTCCCGAATACAAACCCCACAGAGAATCTAAATAAACCATGGACTTTTCAGCAATTTTTTTATAATATAAAAAATCGCCGTTGCTCACAAAGTTTTCCTGTTTTGGTTTGTGTACAAAAGACGTTTTTGCCTCTTAATGTATCAGTTTTTGTTCCTAACGGATCTTTAACTCTCACTTCAGACAAGCATACATTTTTTTTTAAAAGAAGTGGAGGTGATTCTGTTACATTCTGTTAGTAGGTCTAGTTAGGGGGGGTTATTTTATTTTATAATTTATTTAGACACTAGTATGTTTTGGGTGTTCGGTATGAAAACTCAAGTTACAGACTGATTTAATTAAATAAATCATGACTGGAGTTAAATATATTCAGCGTCATTTGTGTTATTTAATTAAGGCACATAAATGGAATATCAGTAAAAAAGGTGTGCGTTACAAATGACCAGAACAAATATGTGGATTCTGTGCTCCAGTGCATGAGAGATTTTATAGCTCAGTTATGAGGTTTCTGCTGAATGTTTTGGGCTAATTTTAATTTAACGATTTCCACACCTCCTTGGATTTTTATTTTTTATTTTTATTTTGGCGTGGGAGGGAGAAGGTTTGATTTACATGTTTTTAATCTAATATTTTAATCGATTTTTTTTATCATTTGCTTTTTTTCCCTTCAATATTTTGGTCTAAATTTATAGCCGAGAGATTTTTTTAATAACCTACGTAGCGATCGCACTCCCTCTCAGTTATTTGGATGTAACATCCTAAATGAGCGTTCGGCCAAATGGATACTTTTAAACGTTTCGAGAAACGTTTTGAGTGCGAATATTTCAAAGAGAAACAATTCTTTTATTCCTCTGGAGGGTAGGCGACAAATCAAACCGACTGGGGGGGAAAAATGGTTCAAAATACAAACACAGAGGCTGGGCTCTGAAAAATATATCCATACACGTGGCTGTCCAGAAAAGATTTGTAAATAATATCAAGGCTATTTCGGTCAGTGTTTCCGGGCCAGAAAATCACTTTGCGAATGTATTGCTCGGTGTCGGATGGTGCTCTTTCATTTTGGGAGCCTCGTGGTTTAGTTGGCGAGGAAGATACACGCTTTTCTCGAGTGTGTGTGTGTGTGTGTGTGTGTGCAAATGGATTCGGTGGCTATAGATCAATCATTAGTCTCGTTTGCAAACCTGAGTTTTCTTTTTCTCTTGGAACGAAAAAGCTTCGTTTCCCCAAAGAAATGCTGCGGGGAAAGGGAGCAGATGAAAAAACCTTTCGTCGAAATTGACCTTTTCCACATTTCCAGGTTCAACTAGAAACCTCAGGACTTTATTGTCCTGGGGAAAGTGCCCAGAGAGAGAAGTAAGCGGGGCCGGCTGGGAATATCTTTCCTTTGGAACTTGGACGGTGGTAGAATTAGGACGCGAGGGAACAAGGCTATGTGCAGAAATCGCGGCCTCATGTGCGTCTGATTCACGGATGAGCTCGATTTGCAGGATCCGTGGGGACGAGTGACTGAGTCTCTCCGGATCTGCTAGGGTCGGCGTGGATCTGAGTCCCTGGTGTGTACCTTGTGCCGGAGCCAACGGGGGAGAGGGAACAGCTTTTCTCTGCTAGGGAGATTTCGGGGTCCCCGGGGCTCAGGTTTGGGAGCTGGTCCGAGGAAGGGCAGCAGCTCAGCCCTGCTGAGACACGCGTTCCCCAGCTCCGGAGCAGAGCCGAGACTTTTCCTCTCCCTTGAGCCGCCGTTTTCGGATCAGTTGAAAAGACTCGGGCTGTGCGGAGCGGGGCCGAGGAGTCAATTCGGAGCCGGGGCGGGGAAGCCCCGAAGTGCCCGCGCAGAGCTGGGGGGGGGGGGGGGGGGGCAGAGGGCCCACGGCGGGGGGGGTCCGGCTCCGGCAGCGGGAGCGACCGGGATCTGCAGCCCGCCCAGCCCAGGAGACAAAGGCAGCAGCGGGGGATCGCGGGGCCCGCTGCGAAACGAACACACAAATCGGTGTGGCCGGCCCGCTCCGCTCCCCAGGGAGGGTCTGGGGGGGCTTCAGTTACACCCCCGGCTCTGGGCTCGGACCCCCTCCTGGACGCGGGGCCCGATCTGGTCATGGGGCGAGCCCCCCTCCTGGAGGAGGGGCTGCGGGGTGGCTGGTGCAGCCCAGGGCGAGGCTCCCGGCCGGGCCCCCCTGGGAGGAGGCGAATTGTTTGCAGCGGCCGGGGCATCGGGTGGCCCCCAGCTCCCACGGGCTGCTCCGGGGCCCTGGCCCGGGACAGGGGGAATCGCAGCGATTTCGACCCCGGCTGTTTTGACACTGCCCGGGCTGGTCCCGTCCGGCGAGGAGACCCGAGGGGGCGGCTGGGGGGGCTAAGCCCTGTTTAGATCAAGGGGCACATTCGCCCCGGCCTGGGCTGAGCCCTGGAAGGAGCTTTTCCCGTGGCCTGCGGGGGGTAGTTTGGGGGGCTTTGTGCCCCAGGAGGGAAGTTAACCCGCAGGCAGAGGATCCCGGCCCCAGCTGGCCCCACTGCGGCTCCAGGGGGCTGTTAAAATGAGGCCTTATGTTTCTCCAAATTCGGCTCTGAGCCTCCGCAGGCTGCCGCTCCTGCCCCCCCCCCCCAGCACCAGTCCCACACATTTCCCCCCAGCGTCCTCCCTCCCCCTCTGCCAGCCCCACCCCGGCTCCATCCCGCCCCCAGTCCTTGTCCCGAGCCCCCCAGGGAAGCAGCAGGAGGAAGAGGCTCTGTTAATGAAGGCTGGGAGCTAAGGGGGACTGGGGTCCATCTGCTCTCCCCCCCTTCCCCCGCCCCAGGAGTTGCTGAAAGCTTTGGGCCTTGGAAGGGGAGTAAAATCAGGACTTTTTCCCAACCCACTTCCCTCCCCCAACTGTGTAATGCGGAGCTGGGCCGCTATTTCTTTCAGCCAGGGCAGAAGGGAGGCCTGTCCCGCCCCTGGGGTCCCATGCAGACCACACAAGGACGTTCACCCAGTAACTCCTGCAGAAGAGGGAATTATTGGTCCCTCCCTGAACCCGATTGTGGCAAGAACAAAGTGGAGTCGCTCACATCCCTCTCCTGAAATAATGAACTCTTGGGGACTGGAGCCTTGAAACACTGAACCTGTGGGCCACGGCCTGCGAATGGGGCAGGATCCGTTACCGCACTTGCTTGGCCATTTGCACCTCGCAGACCCAGATGCTCCCCCACCCCCCCGTGTCCATGCAATTGTCACAACAGGCCCAAAACAGCCCTCAAGGAGCTTTTGGAAGCCACCCCACTCCTACAAGCGTACCATCCATTTATATATTTGAATCATTCGGCGTCACAGGACACAGCGGCACGTTGCTGAAGGGGAAGCTGTAATGCACAGAATAAAGAAGTAATGGACAGTAGGTGTACACACCATTGCACTGAATTCCCACAAACACGGGAAGCTCCTGCCATTTGCATTAGTTGTGAAAGATGCCCAGTCCAGGTACAAAACATGCATTCAATTGCCCTTTGGAGGATGTTTCTTCTAGAGGACGGTTCTCGGAGTGTGGGTTGGGATGCCGAAGTGGGCAACCCTGTTCTAATGGGTTTGCCAAGGCTATTGGGACCTGAACAGAGGCCCAAAGCCGAAGCCAAAACCAAGGGTTTCAAGCTGTGGGGAGCAGAGCTCAGATTACAGCCCTACAGGGCTGAAGCCCATAGGCTTTGGCCCCCTTACCTGAAGTGGTGGGGTTCAGGCTCCGACTTCAGTTCCATCTCCTGGGGTCAGGTGGTAATTTTTGATTGTGCAAAGAGGGCTGCAATGCTGGAGTTTGAGAACTGCTGTTCTAGAGCATAAGATTTTCATTGTCATTCACATTCGAAAAGGATTAACAAGTCTTTAGCTTTGATATCAAAACCCACCCATCCACCAGGGAGTACTTTGAGAATAATGCCTCTATCTAGGTATGAACATTTTCTAACTAGGTAGAAACATTTTCTATTGAACACCACTCTTGTGTTCAATAGAAAATGTTTAAACCAGACATTTGAAGGTAATGCACTACATGCAATTGCTATCTGATGGCTTTTCTCAGTTTCTAACTGTGCGACTACCCTTTGCATCACAATGAAGTATTCTGCTCCAGCCACAATCACTTGCAAATGAATCTACGTTCATGATTCCTTCCTTTCAAGGTCTTTTCCCTTGTACTTGAGTATTAGCATCTATGCCCTTGAAGGAGGACACAGCTAAACCACCTGTATCAGATGGTCCAGGAGAGACTTTTTTGTAATCTCATACAAGAGTTAATCAATACTGACACAGAAAAAGGCTAGTTTATACACATATATGCATATTAAAGGAAAATAAAAATCTCACAATATTGCATCCATTTTAAAATAGTTTATTTCACCTGATGCACTGTGTAGGTGAGAAACATATAGATGTTTGGTTTTTATGGGCAAACAAAAGGGTTTATTAGAATTTTTTTAATGGATGTTTATATAGAAGGATTTTCCAAATAATTAATACCAAACAAATTAAAAAAGTGTATACGCATTTAAGTAAAAACTACAAAAATATTCCACAGGAAAGGCTCACAAACCACTGAATATAGCACACACTTTCAAATGCCAAGTCACAGGGGATTCAAGAGAATATTTCAATATTTAATACATTGAATGCAAAACGCTCTGAAAATTACTAAAAAATAAACCATGTACTAGCAAGTTAACAGTTTGTTAACCTTTGTTTTAAAATGTGATTTTCTGTAAAAGATCCTTTGCCGATTTCATATTCTACAAGGTGAAAAGCATAAAAGAGCAAGAACATACCAGACAAAAGTTGTAAAAGTTGAAACATTTTTACTTAGAAGTCCAGAAATCAAACTCGAGACAAATACATGAATGAAGTGTTCTTAAAAAGAATACAGACAAAAGTGTCTTTAAACATTGTGTTTCCTAGACGGCCTGCTGTGCCTCCCATAACAGCTAATAAAACCCCATTTCTAGGTATTCTTTAAAAATCAGTATCTATTTTTGGGCTTTTATGCTGCGAGTTAAAGGATGTTTTGATTGAAATTGACAAGTATATGCAACTGATGCTTAGCTAGTAATGAAGACAGAATTGTACTCCTACTTCATCAAATTTCTCTCTCAAGCACATTAGTAAGTCTGCTTTGTCTTCTCCGGTTCACTGTTTCAAAGCAACATAAAAACCCCCTCCCCACAAAACCAGATCCTCTCAGTAAGAAATATACACAGTTAAAACACGTAGTTTTAAAACTACTAGTACATTTTTTTTTTTTTTTTTTAAAGAAGCCTCTTTTCCACAGCTATTGTAGAAACACATTTTGATGAAGGAAGACTTTTGAAGCACCTAATGCCAGTTGTATCTTCCAGAGGGAGGTGGCAAAGGGTAGGGCCTCCCAGGGCCATATCCCTGCAAACAAACAAAAGCAAGGGTTTATTTTCTGGATTACCGTGACAGTAAACAAGTTAGCCTAGCTTCAGACTCCATGGAAAACTGGAACAATACATCCATTACACAGAAAGGTACAAAAGAAATCGCTAGTCATCTCTTAAGAGTTTCCACTGCTCTCTTGCTTTAGCTTCTATACAAAGAATGAGTTCTGTAAAAAACCAGCCACACACTTTCCGTGCATGTTGGAAAAGATTTAATAATCCGGAACCAGAAAGTAAAAAGCCAAAAAGCAGCATTTAGGGTGATTTGAGCTGTAGAAGTAACTGCTTATCTTTTGCTTTCACTAATAGTGGAAGTTAAAAGGTGCAAAATGAAAACAATTAAGAGCCGGGTTTGAAAAGCAAACGTTTTAAATCCATAAAGAAAACTAGGTTCCGCAATTTGCGCGCGCGCACGCATAGGAAAGTGGGATATTCTTAGGATTCATCTTAATCTACCTATTCTGGTTTTGTCTTTATTTCAATGTCATTTAATAAACGTCTGCACATTTTAATTGCTGACAGCTGATCTTCTGCCTCAGCAAAACACAAATGCTTTCACAGATATACGAGAACTTTTCTTGTTAGATATATTTCTGTGGTCGTGCTGGCTTCTTGTAGGCATCAATTCAGTTTCAAATAGTGTTTTAATGCATGTCAACAGGCTGCATATTGAAAGTAAAGAGGACTTCAAGTAAAGGACTTACCACTTTAGTTACAAACTTGTATTTAATTTAATTGCTACACCCGCTACATCATATTTATGGTGAAACTGACTTCTGAGGGGAACTTCAGGAGACAATCAACTTAAATCTCCCACCAAATTGAGAATTTGGTACCTCTCGTTAGCAATAATTCCAAACTTTACTATAAGAGGACAAAGGAAAGTTAATTTCCAATTTATTTTGTGGATCTGACACACTGGGTACACGATCTTTCACTTTTTGAGGGATGATGAGGACCAGTCCCTTTCCCAGGATTTTCTAGAGGGTGATCAGGAGCAGGGGCAGCATTCAGATTAACAAGTGCACTCTGAGAACGGGAGGAGGGGATAGCCCGAGAAAGCTTAATGGTGTTACTCTTGGTCAGCCCCAAATCCCCTTCTAAATAAACCTCAAACCCCACTCGTCCCTTGTATGTTTTAAAAAGATTCAGGACAGACTGTTTAAAAAAAGGTGCTCCACCAGAAAGCTTTTTCAATTAGACATTGATATAGTTGCCTAAACATTCAATTCCTACATTATAGGCTAAATACTAAAAAGTTAAACAAGTCTGCAATACAGTACATTTTATTCTTTACATTTCTGGTATGTTTGCATGGGTTTACCGACCAGCATGTGCTAGCACAGTGTGATCCACTTCGAAGATGGTTACATTCCTTTGGTAAGCACTCCACGGCACCAGGTTTATTAACCCTTGTGGGCCATGCTGCAGCAAAGAATTCAGGGGTGAATAGCGTAGATAATTATTTATGCTACTATAAAAAGTGTCACCACTTTCATTTTAAACCATTTTCAAGGCTTTAAAAAGCTTTGACTTTTCTAGGCATCAACACCAGTTTTGGATGCTGGTTGGCATGGTAAAAACTGTAATGTGGCTTATACGTTAACATCAGTGTTTACTCGTTGCAAGATTGTAATGTGAACTAAAAGCTCGTTTAAAAAATCAAATCACAGAGCGCTTAATAACTAACAGATATAACAACCGACAAAGGGTTATACAGAAGGGCAGGTGACGTAAGAATATTTCTAAAAAATTCAAGCTTAGTTGGCCAGAAGTTTGTGTCCCCTCCACGAGTCTCACATATTTGAATAGGAACAAGAACTCGGTCACTGCCTAGATTTATTTTCTGCTGGATCCTGCAACGAAGTTAACTACTGCATCTGACTTGTGTATTGGAAAGTGTATTAATACTAGAAATTCAGTTCGTCTTCTATTTAATCATGCAGCAGGGGACCTATCTGCTAGAACTGTGACAGGACAAGGAAAGGTTTATTAATTTCTTATGATTTAAAGGGTCTGTCAGAGTGCATCATTCCAGCACTCCACTGCTAGCTTCATCAATCTGGTAAACTAAGTTTTCGTAAAATATCCCATTTTGAGCTCTGAAAATCCCATACGGAAGCTATTCTTTGTGAACAGACAAAGGGTTATTTTCCTGCATTTACGGTACAAACATTTTTCTGAGAAGCACCATCTCTGCCCTCCTCTGTGAAATGCTAACTCTTATACACAGTGCCTACCACTTTAACATGAAGAGTGAACTATTCCAGCGGTGGAGCTGAAATATCCGGCTAGTCTAGGATTGTGGAGCACAGAATTGGATTGCAGAGGAAGGACGAGTATCTAATCCACCAGTCTGATCTGAATGTCCCCCCACAAAGCCCTTAGAATACCACATTCACTTATATATATCACAAAAGCTCATAATGTGGACTTGGTGCAATTTTGCAGATAGTCTGTTTTCAAGCTTCTTAGTGAAGATGTTTTAAGTAATCAAAGATTTCCAGAACTGTGCCTGTCAAACATGTGTCCTTTGGCCAAGTTCAGCCACCATACTTAGGAAGTGTTGTGTAGATTAAAAAGGTTCTGGTATGGTTTAACCATTCAGTGGAGACAGAACCAGAGTGTGTTGAAAGATGAGATGGTCAAAGCCAGTGGCCCCAGGTGGGGACTCTACTCAATACGATCTCCTCCAGATTGGTAAATATTGTTAAAACTTGGCTTGCCTACAACCGAGAGCTGACGGCCATACCTGAGCATTTTAGACTTTGCTAACCCTACCTCTCGTCTACCATGCTCCCACTGAGTTACGGCCATTACCAGACTGACCTGGAGAGGTTTTCCAGGAGCGTCCCTAGTTCAGACAAAGATCCCACTGTTGGGAAGATAGGTTCAGCTGAACTAGAGCTGGATTTAGGAACACTAGGGTTGACTACCTGCTGGAGGCAGATGTTTCAGCATTATGTCACGCTGCAAATCGAAGACACGAGGACGGTGTGGACACCTGGCAGGCTGCCACCGCTAACACTGATTCAGCTGAGTCAGCCTTAGCAACAGTGGGAAATGTATCAAGAATTTCCCTTGCGCGGACACGGCCAAAGCAGTTTCAACGTCGTCACACACTTTGGTGGATGCCACATTTGAAGTGTGCATTAAAAAAATTACTTATTCTTGAAATGGGGCTATTTAAACAAACCATTTAACCAGGATTATCAGAGATTCCCCCCCAAAATTATCACACGCACGCACTTACAAATTGCTTCAAACCAATGGTCCTCAACTTTCCTGACTACCGTACCCCTTTCAGGAGTTTGATTGCGTATCCCCAAGTTTCACCTCACTTACCAAATTAGATAGAAAAATGCAATGTGACAGCACACTGCTACTGAAAAACGATGACTCATTTTTACCACATAATACAATCAATCAACTGGAATAGAAATATTGGTTTTACGTTTCAGCAGTATACAGAACAGTACTCACTAGTCATTGTCTGCAGGAAGTTTTTGTTTGTACAGACTTTGCTAGTGCTGTTCATGTAGTCAGTTGTAAAATTCAGCAAATGTCTAGATGAGTTGACTTACCCCCGGAAGACCTCTGGGTACCCCAGGAGTACATGTACCCCTAATTGAGAACCAGAGCTTTAAACCACCCTCACAGTCCAAGTCATAAAGTCGTATATAGAACGTTAAAATAAAAAATGATCCACTGTCACATAGAAGGAAAACATGAAGAGGAGAACAAACCACCGTGGGAAATTTGCACTAGCAAGCACCAAGTCACAACTGTAAAAGGCTTTGAATAGGCTTATTAGAGAAAGAAGGTGGAGGAAGGTAATACCTTTAATTGGACCAACTTCTGGTGGTGAGGGAGAGGCTTTTGAGCTACACAGAGCTCTTCAGGCCTGGGGAAGATATTTAGACCATCTTACCATCATCACAGAGCATACATCCAGATATGCTAAACTGCCTGTAAGTGGTTACCAGACAGAAGTTGATCAAATAAAAGGTATGACCTCCCTCACCTTGTCTCTCCAATAGCCTGGGGCTGACATGGCTACAACATTGGAATCGGCGTGTAGTTTACCAAAATAGAGTTTTTGGAATTAACCGTTAATTTCATCGGTAGGCTTTATTTCCAAGCAATTTGCCCAGCAAAGCACATATGGATACGGACTCATCATCATATTGCTTCATTGACTCTGATGTTGTAAAGCCAGCGTAAAACTGAAGTTACTCCAGAATAAAGCTAGAGTAAAGCAGATTTCATGCAACTGATATATCACTGCCAGGTTCCCAACCGAGCGGGTTTTAGTCATAAAACAGGATGACTGGGTACTCTTCCAGTGTGTGTGTGTGTGTGTGTGTGTGTGTGTGTGTGTGTGTGTGTGTGTGTGTGAGAGTGTGTGTGAGAGAGAGAGAGAGAGAGAGAGAGAGAGAGAGAGAGAGAGAGAGAGAGAGAAGGGCAATATGAGAAACAGCTTTAGAAAATTAACAAAAATGAGAAATGTATCTTCAGGTTGCATGGCTTGCAACCACATTGCGGGGAAAGGGGAAGTGTGCCACAAGACACGAAAAGCGAAGAATTGCTCCTCTCCTTGTGAGCTGGCTGCTAGCAGTTTTTCTGAGCCAGGCCATATGAAAATCAGGCAAAGATACACGTATATGCTTATTAATAGCTCATACCTTTGTTCTTTTCACATAATGTTGAAACACAGCTCAAATACCCAGCAGTTAGGAGGGAGATGGTTTTCCCTTACTACTTCTCTAGCTGGGAGCCTGTCTGCCAGTTGAACATTACAAGCTTTGGTTTCCAAAAAACAGCATCTGCCTCGTGTTCTCATAGCTGTCTGAAGTCTAACCTAGACATCACTCGTGCACTTTACTACTGTGCTATGCCACACGGTTTCTGTACCCACACTTTCCACTGCAAGTGTGCATCCAATACGCTGTGCTATATTGGGGAGAAGCTGGGGATGGGGGAAGACTCTACGTGCAGTTTCGGCTGTTTAATAAAATTGCACTATCCTTTTTAATTGATGGCAAGACCACCTCGAGTTTGAATGCGAGTGCTCTTATGTTTGCTTATTTCAAGCTAAATAAGTAAATTAAGTGTATACAGAGGGGAATTCAGTTTGCTTTTTTATAATTTCAGTGGGTAACAATGTTGATTTTTAAGCTATTTTCCATTGTTATCTATTTAAATTGGGAAGTTGTGGGAAGATCAGACAATTTAATGACAGTGGATTTGATATTCAAAACAATTAAAGTTTTACATCTGTTAATACAAACTGTCATCACCATATGTCCAAAACATATGAAGTAAATATCCTTTAAAATCAAACTCCAAGAAGTTCTCAAGCAGCATTTTTTCTTTGCCTAACTGCAAGTTTGGAATATTATTAATGGAAATATCTATTTCTGTGTTTACAGTGAAATCAATGGCTGGGTCATTACAAAAGGTGATTTCCTCTGGTTTATCCTCACAGCTCCTGTTTATAGCTCTGGCTACCCTCTAGCAGACTGTTTGAATCAAAATAGCTTGTTCACTTTGCAGAGATTGGCTAGCAGTCTGTTCCTCTGAATCTGTTTGAATTAACATTGTGTCCCGCCCCTCTCTGTATCTATATATTTACACCTAACTTTTCCCATTTCATGCATCTGATGAAGTGGGATTAAGCCCACGAGAGCTCATGGGAGAAATAAACTTGTTAGTCTTTAAAAGTGCCACAGGATTCCTTGTTTGTTTTACTGAAATCGACGTTTATCAATGAAAATCTAATTCTTGCAAGCCTACACTCATGCACATTTTTGGCTAGTAGAGTCTAATACCTAATGAGTTTCCAATCCAAGACAAATCAGTATCGTTCAGCAAAAAGAAAAAAATTCTAACTCTAAATGTGGGCGTTTGATGTCTTTCAATTCACCTATGAACATGCGTTAAGGACAAACCCCTGAAACATAACCATGTTTAGTTGTAAAACAAAACAAAAGATTTTACTTGGCGGAAAAATATTTACCATAAATATTTTACCAATTTTTTTTCCATAACACAGGTGCCACACAAGTTAACCAGAAGACAATAATGTACAATCATGCGGTGCTCTATTACCTGTCTTCCCCTATCCATTCGATCATCAGGTCTGTGTGGGTAATTCATTGGTCCACCTAGTCCTTGGTATTGATTTTGCTGGAATGCTGCACCCTGGGTTTGCATCATCCGGTTCCAAGATAGAAGAGGGGCAGCCCCGGAGTTTCTGTGCAAGATCACATGTATTATATAGCACATTATTAATTTATATATAGCTTTGTATTACAAAACCCAAACCTTTAAAAGACATGTATAATGAAAGATTAAAATTCGCATAAACACAGATTGACTGTTAATTGCATAGACATATTATAATTTAGGAGAGCTGCAAAATGATTTGGCCCACGAGGGGCGAGAAAGAAGCCCTGCATGATTCTAACTATCAGACCATGTTTACACACTGCTTCACTCTCAAACACAGGAAGGTGAAGGAATAGAAGCATTCTTTTCAAAGCACTGTAAAATTTGATTCTGTAGAGTCAGATTTTTTGGACTCCCTAAAAGGATTTTGCTCAGCCAGTATCTTGGAGATAGGTTTGCCAGTCTGTTTGCAGTGACCGCCAATGGAGATTTGAAACAAAACATCACTGGTTTAGCTAAATATAACACACTATCCAAAGAGTAAACATGTGCAACACAGGAGAATGATGCTTTATTTTCTAAATGTCCAGACCCTTTCTGGGAGTCCATTCTTTCTAGTTAATTGCAGGTTGCAAATGAATTCTTACTGCTGAGTATTCTGAATCTAGGGTAGGGGCCTTGGCTGTTTTTTCCCATCCATTATTCTGCTCAATATGTCAGAAGGTCTGATCGGGAAGAAACCTTTTCAAGTTCTATTGATGCAGTTTTCAATTGACCGTGGTGACCTAGCAACATAAGCACTAATTGGCACGGACTGACTGACATTTGGTGTACAGTTTATATGGGAACACAAATTCAGCATCTATTTTAACCTAGTTTGTCATCCTAGATTACTAGCAGAAAGAAATGTTTTAATTGCCTTTAAGTATCTAGTCTAAAATTACAAATATAAAGCAGTATAAACAGTACATCAAATTATTGTTTTATTAAAAATATTCATAGAGATGATCTAGCCATTTTCTGTTTAGGACATGATCTCTCCAATGTTAAAGAAGTCTAAATCCACATTTTCTGCAGAGTACATATACCACTGAGTCTTGAGGGGAAAAAGAATTGGAAAATTAACTATTGCTCACTAAATTTCATATAAAGACCTTGTTAATTTAAATCTGTTTTGGTTACCATTCAACAGGTAGCAGCTGATACTCTTATGATATTTGAGCAAAGGGGGAAGAAATTAGCATAAAATATCAAAATGTTGGACAACTGGTGTGAAGGGTACCCATTTAATTTTAAAATTGACTGTAATGACTAATTTCAGCATTACTTTCCTTGTCTTCGACAAACCTGGGGCTGGATTCATTTGGTTATAAAGATACCAGACAAAGTCATCTCAGACAGGACTCTACCGAAGTCAATGAAGTTACACCGAGGCTGAACTCTATTCAAGCAAGCACTCAAGGTTTTAATAAGGTGATCGCATTCGTTTCCTTCAAGTTCATACTGTGCATATTACACAGCCACCTGTACAACAGCTGAAAGATCAACGCATGGCTTATTGAGGGAAGGACTGGTGGGGGTGGGGAATGTTTTAGTGTGGTTTAATATGAACTTCACTGAGAGGAATGAAAGCAAAGCCAGTGCATTGATCATGGCATGCTGTTGCTAAGACCACAAAAAGGTACTATAACAAGATGAAAACATGTACGTATTTAAACATGTTCAAATTCCAATTCCCATCCATTTTAGTTGCATGCTATAAAAACGGAATGATGTTTATTTTGTCCGGCCAGATTTTAAGAAGAGCCATGATGTCCGAAACCTAGGCAGAGATAAAAGAACAGGAGTCCTGGTATAAAGCATGACTCTTTCATGCCGATTGCCTAGTTGGCATTTACAAGTAATATACCATATGATATTTACTGAAACAGAACTAAATACTGCGCCAAAGCAAAACCCTACGTACTATTGAATTACGCGCCTTTCACCTATCATCAGCCTCAGTCTCTATACAGTAGACTATGCATGCCTAAAACATTATCAATATAAACCTTAACAGCATTACTAATGAACATGTATTAGTCAGAAGAGTATTATAATTATTTAAACTCAATGGCAGGTTGAATTGAGCACTCAATATCACCCAGTACTAGCACTGAGTTACTTCTTTTGCTTAAATTTAAAAGCGCACATAACCATGTATTTATTTTACGTTTCAAGGAAATAATATCCTCATCTTTAAGGCAGAATACTGAATTCAAAATTGGTCTCCTGATGATGACAGGAGAAAATTCTATTAAAATATTATGAATATTAAGAAGCACAACCTTGTAGCCTTTCATTAATAACCAGTCCTAATGTAAGTTTGTCAACATCACCATTACAAAGTCACTTAG
The DNA here is from genome assembly GCA_007922175.1 of Pelusios castaneus. Lineage (NCBI taxonomy): Eukaryota > Metazoa > Chordata > Testudines > Pelomedusidae > Pelusios > Pelusios castaneus. The sequence goes on from ML685758.1 coordinate 782,794, forward strand.
CCACAAAAGTCTATGTAGGCTGAGGCTTCTGTAAGGTCCTTCCAAATAAATTTTTGGAACAGATTCCATTTAAAGCAATATATTTAAATTCTATACAAACATCAAGGGACTGTGGTTAAAATACATTGGTGCTTCGGTAACTCAAGATGGTCATAAAAAGTGTAATTATTCAGGCAGTAAATGCAAAACATTAATTTGGAGTATTTAACTTCCCCCAAACCATCCCGATCGGTGATTAAATAGTCAATAGGCTGATTTTTATTAACACAATATATTATGTGCAGCAACAACTATTCATAAAGGATTTTGGCAATTCACCGTTATTCCACACAGGGCAAAAGTTACACAATATATTTTTGTGTGCTGCAAAACGTGCATTAACTTTTGGAGATTAACTTTTTAAGCCTGTTGATTAGAATGGATTGACAATGTACTCTGACTGTTCTATACATTTAAAAGCTTGTTAGACATGTTTGTTGTTTTGAAACCACTGTGAAAGAAAACATAGTATCCGATTTTAGCTCAACTCATTAAGTGACTGACACTACACAGCATCTAACATTTTCAAAATGTTTTTAATACTCCGTAGTATTTGCACAGCAACAAAATCGGCTCCCAGGCTCCCATGCTGCCTTTAACACACTATGTTATGCACCTTACCGCCATTAGTGTGAGATTACAGGGGACATTTTAATCTGACCAATCAGGAGATTAAAAGTAACAGTTCCTACAGGAATAAATTCTGTGTTCTTGTGCACACGTATCACCACAGGACCTAGGCTCTGTCTTAACTTGACCCCTTACTATACATGCAGTCAGACAGACGGAAAGGCGCCGCTCTTTGTGCTCTGTGTGAATGAGGACAGAACGTGATGTATTCCAGTATTGTATGACTGGTAATGAAACGCTATTACACACGCACAGCGACAGTTTAGGTGCTTTAGGAAGTGTTTAATAAAATGTCCGTGTGTTCCAGGCCTCAATTCTTCTTGGTGGTCTCTTTCAAGCACAGAATAAAACTACCCTAACCTAGTTTAGGAGCTTTTCAAGTTATGCTATCAACACCTGTAGTCAAAGGATTTCCCTGAAACCTTAGGAAGCGAAGGTCAAACCTAGACCCTTCATAACACTACAAAGAATGACCAACAAAGCCAACCAGTGACATTAATAGACAGAATTTCTAAAATATAATAATTAAGTCCAGCCATTGCCATTGAAAAAACAAGCCTAGAAACACAGAGCATTCTCAGGTACTTATTCTGTATTAATCAGGCCTCAAATGGCTTAGATTCGATCAGTGACGTAACAATCAAACACTTCTGTATAGACAACATGCTCATTTTGATTATGAGACAAGCATTTCAGGGCCCAGAGTTCCCCCTCCAGCAACCCCAAAACCCAACCACTTTCAACAATCTTTGAGCCTGCTTCATTGGTCCCTCAAAAGATTCACGGGCAGGAATGGGACTACACCCACATTCCTAGCCGGTGGTTGCCAGAGGAGGAGTTTTCCATTCTTCCAAGCCTGCCTACTTCAGATGAAGTTTCTTCCTGGCGGTGTCAATCCCTGTGTGTTACAATTTCAATACCTAATCACGTCCTGATTAGCCCCAAATCAGGCAGAGCAAGAAGAGGAACAATCACCAGTGGATAAGCAGCACATGGACAGCAGCCTCACAACGTAACAAAAACTGGTTGGCAACTCCCTTCCCGCCAGGTAGCTGATCACAGGTTGAAAACCACAACTCTTATTGACATAGTCTGTTCAAATATGCAAATATTCAGGCCTTTTAGATGCACGCTTATATTGGTAAGGCAAGTAATCTAATGTCAATGCTCAGAGAGAGTTTAAACATCTTAACTTTGTGTTTTCCCAATCAAGTATCTTTAGACACATGGTGAGCGTACCTGTCCTCATTGGAGAGCTCAGACTGGCACGTTGGTGGTTTTATAAACCAAAAGAGGGATAAACACAAAAAGTCCCGAAATAAAGGAGGCTTGTATTGTGAAAAGCTATCTTATTTTCATTTAAAAACTGGAAAGATTTTCTGCAAAACTTTCCAAAGAGATTTGCTTCTTGGCTAAGCCCTGACATGAATAATTTCAGGTCCACAAGGAAATTTGAGAAAGACTAAAAATGCAAGTTTATGAGTTGAAGGGTAATCCAAACACTAACACCACCAGCACACAGCAAGACCACCACACATCCCGCCCCCTGCAACGCTAAAGGACATAGTGAAGTTAAAGAGCCAATGTCACCATACTAGCAAGATTGTGAAGGCAGAAGTCTGAACCGTAAGTATGTGCATCTTTCCAGTGTTAAAAGGAAACTAAATGGTGTGCCCCCACATGCAAGAACCTCCCCAGTATTATAACCACCCCCAACACACACACAAGCCATGGCACTGGATGAAGAAGGGGATGTGTGAAGATGGAAATCCAGAAGGCCAAACAAAATGTTTAGTGCAATTCTACTGAATCAGTGAAACTAGCGACGCAACAGAATGAAATTCTAGAATTGAAAGGAATTCCTAGTAACTTAAAAAACCCGTTACAAGTTACCAGACCACAGCGTTTCATTAACAAAAAACCAAAACAAAATAAAAGCTATTTGTAAAGTTACTTTTAATTAGCTCAGGAAGTAGTTTGTCACTTTGCTCAATATAATGCTGAAAATAAAAGTTTGTAAGGCAAGATTCCACATTAAGCATGGCAAATTAAAGGGAAATTGAACTGATTCTGACAGAGATAAAAATGCTTGGTGTGGAAGGTATGCATACTTGTTAAGTGCCCAACAACTTCTCCCCAGTCTGCCTCTTTTCAGCATTAACAGCTTTCAGGAAACGTAGCACATGTAAAAGTGTCCATTTGAAATCTGTACTCCTAAAACTGCACTCTATATTAATATAATTATTCATAGTATTCAGATATCCTGAACTTAGTAAAGTCCATCCGACTTATGGGCATACAACTTATCAATGAAGGACCACATGTAAAACATCCCTTATTACCAAACCATGTCACATTCTTTCTATTCCATGGTACTTATTGCACGGCAGGTTCTGTAATCCTCCTCTGAGTCCCTTCTGCATTTAATTCAGTTCAGTCTTAAGTAGTTAAAGAAACTGTTTTCAGTGGCAACTAATAACTACTGACCTACAGTGACATAGTCCTACAATAGGCTTGTCAGGCCTGAAAAAGTTGTACCAAAGAAGCTGATTAGGACTTCAAGAGGTTTGTAGCAAGAATCAATGGCTAGTCTGTACTAATGCTGTGGTTACGGCACAGAAATGATAAAAGTGGAACACCATTAGTTATGCCTCATTAAGCTCCACAACCCTCCTAAAAAGAAATTTGTTTAGCCTGTACAAAAATCTAATGCAGTTTTAAGCTCTCTGTGTTGAATTTCATGGTATTTCAAAAGCTTCAATAAGATAAAGGCCAAAGAACCAAGAATGGAAACCAAAGCATCAACAGTAAAGTTAATTTTGAAGTTTCTGGTTTTTAATAGAACGTGTTTTCTTTTTCTTTCTTTAAGCCAGAAACTCGATCTTTTAAAGAGAGAAATATTGTAGATTGCATCCCACAATAAAAATACATCATGGGTTTATTAACTTGTACAAGTTTGTTTTTAAAAGTTAACACGTTTAAATAGAAAATTAAAAGCCTACTTTTAAGACTAACTTATTGCAGACTATGAGGGAGACAAATATTTTAAAACTTTTTACGAAATGTACGTGGCTATACCTGTCATATCTCTGCGGCGGCTGTTGAAACAGAGGTGTGGGACCTCGCCATGATTCTTGGGGCCGAAGATCTGTATAGTAAAACAAAAGTCTTAAATACAATGCAAAAGCCAGGTCCCTAGATTATTTATTTTCAAGTATGCGTTAAAATACTGAATTTTTAAAATTTCAGAAAGCTAACAAGAAGCCAAATTGGACTTACTGTCAAATATCTAGGGGCCAAATTTTTACTTTCCACTGGTGTAACTGTAAATTAATTCCACTGACTTCAGTGGAATTCAAGTCACTTGACAACGGTGAAACGGGAAAATGTCTCCATTTGTATTTTGTTAATATGCAAAATGGAAAGCTAAATTACAATGAATGGGCCCGATACACTGGTTAACGTTTTGAATCATTGATGGTACACATTTTCTGGAATTTGTACCAGGCAAAGAAATCTGGTGACTGTTACCACAACTTTTGAAAAGTCTCTTTCACAGAATGTTTAGAGTCACCACCAAATATGTCCACCAATAACCCCATATGTGTGATAATTGTAATTAGGGCAGGGGGGAGGAGGACACTGATTAAGAATTACAATAATTTTTCCTCTTTATTAAGATGAATTATTCAACAAAATCTGAAAGCGGGTAAGGTATAGACAAGGTTTAAGAATACTGCATATCGATCTTTATCTGGCTACCAGAATAATATGATTTTCTATGGGTCCCTTTGAATAGTTATTATACAGATGGAAAAAAATGGGTAAAATCTGGCTCAGGAGACAGTAAGGAACGGTAATGAAAGGGACCACCCACTTTTCAATTGTTTTCTTGTAGTTGAGCTCTAACTCTGTACAAAGATGTACCAGAAAAAACTTTGCTTTGATAAGACATGCAATTAAATGGCTGATGTTCTCCTAAATAAATTGAGCAGTAAACAGGATGAAAGAAACATCTAATCAATAGCTCCCTGGTCAGTTCACAACACTTAAATTGTGTATCAATCAAAAGCTTCAGTTTCAGTGACATCTTTGATTATCTTCAATGGTGTTTAAGTGTAACCTAATTATAACAGATGGCTCCAGATGGATATACTGGGATAGGACACTAATACCTGTTAAATTGACAATATTCAAGGACATCAAGGCGTAGCAATAATTTGATAGAACTCTACATTTCCTTTTTCAATTCAGCTTTTAAGAAAATCATGCATAGAGGGAAATCTGAGCCTCTCTCCTAGGAACTCAGACTGGATTGCTTGTGCCTTTTAATGGTCTGACCTGAACAGAAACCTTTTATGGCAACACTTGAGAACTGTGTCTAGTGCGGGCAGCTCCTATTGACGTTAACAGCTTTGCTGGTGGAAATGAATTCTGATTTCCAACAGTTCTGCTATTCCTGCCTTGAGCCTCCTTTAAATCAGAATGAGTCACGCTCACACAGGCCAGATTACAAAATTATTTGTAGTGTGGACAAAATAGCCAGAGACTGTGTTGGGATTCCCCAAACTCATCTCACTTGCAACTAACTGCTAATTTGAAGATAATGCATTATAGATACAACTTTTTTAGGATGGTCAAAAGATGACAGGGAAATTTATGGGATCAAATTAAGAAAAAAAATTAGACTAATCAGAAAGTTTAAAGAGTGAGAGCTGTTACAGAGGATAGAGTAATTTAAGAGAAGCAGATTAAGCATTTTAGTTAGGACAGGAGTGAAGCACTTGAGATTGTACTGCAGGGAACAGTCCCGACTCTCGGAACATTTAAACCTTCCGTATTTATGGTCTCCAGCCTCACATTTTAAACAAATGCCATTTGAAAGAAACACAAAATGGAAGATCTGCATTTCAGGATTAAATATTTAACCCAAAAGGTTAACCCTATTACTCTCAATGTCTCAAAATACTGGTAAATGGCCTCACTTTCCTTTCTATAAATGTGAAGAAAATCGCCCTTACACCTTCTGGTCTTGGACTCTTCCATGGTGACCCAGTCATACAAGACCTCTGGGCTAGATGCCTTTGTTCCCTGTACTTAAAGAACACAGCCAACTGGGTTCATAGACACCTGCTCCATATGCTCAGCAACACATCAGCCCAGCACTCTGGTCTTTTTCACTGGCTCCCTATTGTCTGCCTGGTCAAACTCACGGGTTTGAGCCTTGTTTTTTTAAGAGCCCACAAAAAGAATCAAGAAATGAACAAAAATTAAATCCAGTCCCTGATGAGTATAAGGAAGAGGGGGTTTTATGTGTATGATTTAATGTTGGGAGCCACTCAGATACAGCTGTAATGGGTCCTGTAAAAGAACTGAGACACACAGACCAGACTCTTGGGTCACTGCTGAGGGACAGCAGAAGGGTGGGAAAAAGGAGGACAGTCAAACTTCCCTTTCTTGGGTAATATCTAGAAGATGGAAGGGTGGGCAGCATGGAGATGGGGCGCTCCCTCTTTTCTCTGCAGCCAAAAGGTAGGGGTGCACTCCAAGCGGCCAGTAGGGCATGGAGATGAAAGAAGTTGCCTTTCTTCTTGACTGCTCAGAGCTACATATTTTATCCAATGCTCACATAGCCTCCCTGACCCCTGCCACATCTTCTGCTTCTGGGGCCTGCTCTGACCCACTCCATCAATCTGGAAAGATCAAGCTGATATGGCAAATTTGCTGCCATCAGTGTAGACTCGGCCTCAGTAAGGTCCATGGAAAACCCTCCAGCGGGAGTCGGTTAGTCCCTCCCAGGTGCAGGATGCATCTTTCATACTGACCCCTGGACAACAAAGGTCTGGGGTGTGTGTTTCCAGCTCTGTGAGCATCCCCTCCAACTGAAAAAAGTTAGGACACAACCCTCTTCAGGAACTAGTTCTGATCACATCTCCTTGAACAGCACTGAGAGAAACATAGATTAAGTATTCACAAGCAGGAATATCTTAGTAATGAAGTAGTATTTAAAACAAACTTATTACCATTCGTTTGCATGGTTCTGACAGAAGATCCCTTTAAGAAGGGGGGAAAAGCCTGAAAGTGAATTGCACTTCAAAAAGGTACAAGCAGGAGAGGAAAAAATGACAGTTAATATTTTCTTTGGTCTTTACAAATTAGGCATTTCCTAGAGCTATAAGGCCATATAAACTGCCTTCTCCAGCAGCGCCTCAAGTGACAATTTATCTAATCAGTGCGGCAATCAAAGACAAGATTTCATGTTTACTGATTGCACTAATCAAAATCACTTTTCAAATGCAGTTAATTGACAAGTTTACTGACTGAGATGAAAGTCATAAATCACATACTCTGGATTGCAGAAACCAAATATGTCATTCACACAGTACTACCAGACTGCACTTGACTACCCCAAGTTATCAGCACACAGACAATTATTCATCAGCTGAAAATTGGCACATCAAAGTCAAATCAGAGAACAACAGTAAGAAACACCCGCAGCAGGCTCTTGAAAAAGAGGTGGTGTTAGATTGACCACATTGCCCTTCTAGAGTCCAATTTTACTTCATCAGATATAAAAATATAATATCCTAAAATAAAATTCTGCTTCAATCCCACAATTTCTACATTTTAACTGCATTATTATTTTTTAATACATTTTAAAATTACTCAAAAATTGAGAGTTTTCCAGTTCGATTACTATCTTGATAGACAGGTATTCCCATGCATCAACTGTGGTTTTTCATGGTTACACAGAAAGGAGCTGCTTATATCTAATTTTGATATAATTTACAATATACCTCATTTAGAAAATCTTTTCCATTTGGCAGTATAAGACTTGACTTTCCAACAACATCTCTAAGAACTCCTGATGACAGAAGAAGGTTTTGCCCTCAGAGCTTATTTGAGACATCACTGGACAGAGTCAAGGAGGAATACACAGCTGGACCTAGAAGCCCATAGTGCCCCAAACCCGTCTAGCCAGAATTAGGGCTATCAGAAGGATTAAAGCTCAATCCTTTTTTAAAATATTGCCTTGGGAATCATTTCTATATGGAATATATGGAATGACTGCTCCAGTTCAATAAAAAGGTTATTGTCCACTCAAGGAAAACTCGAATGATAGCTAAATTGCTCTCAGCTTGAACACGTGGGGGGCCTGAGGTCCCTTCCAGGCCTAATCTACGATTCTATCTGTGCAACAAGAGGTCCACAGAACTCCACAAACAGGATCATCAGCAGGCCCAGATGTGGACATCTATCACTAGGATGATAGAACGAAGTGATTTAAAGAGAGATTTTTTTTCTACAGCATCCTCTTAGGTTCTCTAGGGTATCTTGAAGTGCCATTACTGGATTCATCATCTACCTGAAAAGTGGGAGGTGAGTGAAGATATTTGATGCCATTAATTCTAGGAACCTCAGGAACACAAACTGAGTGGACAAGGCTGTCCTTTGGGGGAGGCGAACGGGGTGATTGCCCCGAGCCCCGCGGTTATGTGGGCCCCGCACTATCCCGCTCCCAGCGGGGCAGTGCGGGGCCCACACGTGCCGCAGCCCCTCCTCCCACAGCCACCCCACTGCCTTCGGCAGCGAGCCAAAGGTGGCGGGGCGGGAGGGCTATGCCGGTCCCTGGCCCGGCCTTCCCTGCCCCCAGGGTGGGGCAGGCAGGCCCAGGGGTGCAGCACATGTGGCTCGCCCTCTAGCAGGGTGTCAGCAGGGGGCAAAAAGCACTGCTTCTTAAGAAAGGTACATTTTTACCATTGTTGACAACATGCATATTCCAACTAGGGGTCATCTTTTCAGCAGAAGTGAAAATGGAGTTCTCCTGGCTTATCCTTACTTCTTGGAAGTTTTTGGCAAACCACCCTACAGCCATCTGTACCTTCGCTAATCAATCACTGAGGTATTGGAAGAGGGGGATACAAAGTCTCGGGTGAACCGCCAGCACATTTAGGGCTGTTAGCAAATAACTTGACTGTAGCTAAAAGGCCAAATTACGACTTCCAATGCTTGAGCTGAACATACTTCCTGGAAGACGTCAGTGGTATCAGCAGAAGAGAAAGGACAGGCACCAGACAATTGGAGAAGAGTAAAAAAGCCTCCCAGGCCTGGTCCACACTGCTGCACTGGTTCAACATGAGACACAGTTACCTAATGTAACTAGCATCTCTCATGTCAAGGTAATTAGATCTATGCGGTGGTGTCTTCGTGACCCTATATAAACAGGGGAGCATCTCCGGTAGATGCTGCCTTCCGCCTTGTGGGGAGGTGGACTAATTAAGTTAATGGGAGACCCACTCAAATCGATGCCTGCAGCCAGACCAGGGTAGACATGCCCTGACAGTCTTTTGTCTCTCCTTTTCCTCCCCAGTTCAGATTTTATTTCCTTAAATAGAGGAGTATCAAGAGCTGGCTGTCTCCCATTTGGTTTAGGAAGCTTAGGAAATGCCAAACACATGCCATTTAAGAGGACTAAAGATGGCAACTGATGCCATGTTCTTCAGGAGAGCTGAACTACCTGTAAGATTGTTGAGTTGGCATCCCTTTTCCCCATGTGGATGGAAAGGTCCAAGAATCAATCTTCATGCAAGAGAAGAGTGCAGAAACCAGCACTAGGGAGGTGGTAATGACAGAAAAAGAAAAATCTATGCTCAGAAATAGATTGGATTTTACATTTGCAAGGCCACATCAGGAGAAGTGGAGACTTCAACAGAGCCAAAAAAAGCTCAACTATTACCTTGCGAATGGGAGAACATGAGAATATGGAACACTCCTTTCTCGGAGAGTAACGGATCTGACAACTAACCAAACCCAAGGACCCATTCAAGGAACGATCGCCTATCTTACCAAATTTCCAGCTGGAAGAATGTGGCTCTTTGGTGAAAAACATACAGGAAATCCCAAGAGGCAAACTGATGAACTGGGATTCCACATTAATCAGTGGATTCAAGCCTCCCCAGTCTGCAGGAGTGATGGCATTGGGACATATTTGCATCTGTAGTTTCTGCTATATAATGAGTAGAGCTGAATCAAGGCTCCTAGGGGCCAGGGCTGCCCACTCTTGTGAGTCCCCCATCACCACCACAGCAGCACCCAGCCTGGAGACGGGGTGGCACTTGGGTACACCAGTGCTGGGGTCTGGACTAACAGACCTGTCAGCCGGGCAGGCCAGGCCAGGCCAGCGCTTGGCACTAGAGTATAGTCCTCTAGGCCCTCAGGAAATAGAGGTCTACCCCTCTCCCCTTGACGGAGAGCTGATAAAGCTGCCAAGTGCACACTCGCCGAGGCTTAGGTTAAGCCTGATTGTTTGAGGTGCGGGAGGTACTCGAGCACCATGGGGACTGGGGCCATCTTGGAGGAGGTCACCTTCCCCGAGGACCATATGGAGAAGCGCTTCCACTTATCCATATACGCTGCCCTAGTGGAGGGTTTCCTGGTGCTTAGGGCTTCCTGCACCTGGATTGAGCACTCCCCTTTTTTATCATTCAGCCACCTAGCCTCCAGGCCATGAGGTGTAGGGAGCTTAGGTCTGGGTGTCTCATTTGACCATGGTTCTGGGTGATGAGATTGGGAACTAGGGGGGAGAGTGATGAGTGTGTCCACTGACATTCCCAGGAGCACCGAGAACCACGCTGGGGCGATCAGTATGAGCAAAGCCGTGTCCCTTTTCACCTTCAGTAATACCCTGTAGACCAGTGAGAAAGGGGGGAACTGGTCCCTGCTAGCCGTGTCTCCTCTTCATTAGCGGACAAGACGACCAAGGAATTCAGCTGAGGGTGGGTAAAGAGGAACTGCTGGCCCTTGGGGGGAACAAAGTACTTCCGCTCAACCCCCTTCACCATAGGGGCAGGAGGGGTTTGTTCTTGATCCTTTGGGCGCGTGGCGGTGTGCTCTGGTGCCCGAGACGAGGGAGCGGGCTAGGGGATGGAGGGACCCTTGGGCTTGGTGGAATGCCCATGGGGTCCAGAAAGGATATTGTTGGGCTCTTTGCCGTTGCCCCTGCCAGATGCGTCTAGTTTTAGCATTCCTTGAGTGGGTAGCAGAGTCCCGATCTGAGGCAGGGGAGATCGACCTTGATCGAGGAGATCTGGATGGTGCTCCTTCCAAGAAGGTTCGACCTTGCTGTTCTTGGTCCAGTTGGGAGCAGTGCCCTGTGGAGTGGTGGTGCCGTCTCAGCGACTGGTATCAGGATGGTGATCGGTGCTATGAGAGGGAGTGGCATTCTGATTGTTTCCGCCTATCCGTCGATGCGGAGTGGCGCCACATGGTCGATTGGTACCGGGGTGGTGACCAGTCCTTTGAGAGGGATCTGCGGTCTTGGGGTGATCAGTACCGAGAGCGTGATCTCCCCCGGATGTTGGACGGTACAATAAGCGCCCCGAGGAGACCAATCTATGGCAGGATCCCGATCTGTATCTGGGTGCCGATCTCCGGTGAGACTTGGATCTCTCTCTCAAGGTCAACCGCATCTGAGATCTGGACCTAAGCCCACACACCGGGGACGGTCTCTTCATCAGAGGTGGCTTGCCCTTGAAGGTGCTGGTGGTCTTTGCTTCTGTACCAAGAGCGAGGGGGCAGGGGACTGGTGCGCCGTCATGGCTATCAGGTCCCGTGCCACTTCAAAGGTGTCTAGCGTGGGGGGGAGGGGTGTATTTCCTCCAACTAGTCATCCCTTGCAGGGGACCCAAACAGTAGTGGGCTCCCCTGGTCTCCCTATTGGACCTCTATTACAATCATAGAATAATAGGGATGGAAGGGACCTCATGAGGTCATCTAGTCCAAACACCTGCTAAAAAGCAGGACCACTCCCACTAAATCACCCCAGCCAAGGTTTTGACTAACCGGGCCTTAAATATCTCCAAAGACGGAGATTCTACCACCTCCCTAGGTAGACCATTCCAATGCTTCACCACCCTCTTAGTGAGAAAGTTTTTCCTAATATCCAACCTCGACCTCCCCAGCTGTAATTTGAAACCACTGCTCCTTGTTCTGTCCTCTGCTACCATCGAGAACAGCCTAGCTCCCTCCTCTTTGGAGCACCTCTTCAAGTAGTTGAAGGTTGCTATCAAATCTCCCCTCAGTCTTCTCTTCTGTAGACTAAATAAGCCTAGTTCCTTCAGTCTCTCCTCATAAGTCATGTGCCCCAGCCCTCTAATAATTTTCAATGCCCTCCGCTGGACTCTTTCTAATTTGGCCACATCCTTTCTGTAGTGGGGAGCCCAAAACTGGACACAGTATTCCAGATGGGGCCTGACCAGTGTCGAATAGAGGGGAAATTATCACATCCTTCGATCTGCTGGCAATACTCCTACTGATGCAGCCTAATATGCCATTGGCCTTTTTGGCAACAAGGGCACACTGCTGGCTCATATTCATCTTCCCGTCCACCATAACCCCCAGGTCCTTTTCTACAGCGCTGCTACTTAGCCGATCGGTCCCCAGCCTGTAGCAGTGCATGGGATTTTTCCGTCCTAAGTGCAGGACTTTGCACTTGTCTTTGTTGAACCTCATGAGGTTTCTTTCGGCCCAGTGTTCCAATTTGTCCAAGTCTCCCTGGATCCTGTCCCTGCCCTCCAGAGTATCTACCATTCCCCTCAGCTTAGTGTCATCCGCGAACTTACTAAGCACGCAGTCTATCCCATCATCAATGGGCTGGGAGGAGGGCTTGGGTGATGCTTTGCAGTATCTTTTGCGGGCTGTACCAAGGAGGAGCGACCCTCTCAGCTCTCTTCTTCTTGGGCACCGGGGAGCAAGATTGGTGCTAAGCTGACTTTTCTTCTGGGGGGGTACGGCGCCTGTGGGCCTTCAGTACCAGTGTTCTCTTTGGTGCTGATTCTCTAATGGAGGCCGGGGCTCTATACACCGAGGCACCCATTGCCGGATCCGTGGGGTGCAGATCTAGTGCCACTTCTATCAGGAGCTGCCTAAGCCTCGCGCTCTGCTCCTTATGGCTTCTGGGATGAAAACTCTTGCAGCAATCCGTTTGATGGGAGCCTCCCAGGTACTTAAGGCAGGAGTAATGAGGATCGCCTCTTGGCATAGGCTTGTGGCTCTCTGAGCAAGGCTTGGAGCCGTGGGTCCTCAGCATGCCCCGGGGCCGGGATCCCCACATGGGGAACCTCTTGTATCTCACTGAGGTAGGATTAACTTTGAACCAAAAAAACCCCAAAGAAACTAACTAACGGGCTTGTTCACCAACAGGGCAAATGAGCCACGAAAGAGCTACTGAAGAAGTAATGCTGAGAAATTAGTCGAGAAGCTTGCCGAAGCAAAAGTGGAGCGCCGATGACCGTCACTGGTGTTAAAAAGAAACTGGAGAATGACAGGTCGGCAGACGCTTATATAGAACATGCGGTGGTGCCACCAGCCAGCACCCACCAGGTACCGCTGGGGAAGAAGTTTCCCGACAATCGTGCATGCAGCGTGCATACACCTGATTTGGAATCAGCATGAGCAAGCACTCGAAGAAGAATCCCTAAGACCGCCCCTGAGTACTACAGAACTAACATCCAACATCAGCACCTGTAATATTGGGAATTTGCAGGAGATCGGGTGGAGTGCAGGGAAGGAGAATGACAAGAAATTGCAGGAAGCATCTGCCTGCACCATTAGACACAGACTGGGCCCTGTCCCATCCTTGGATACCGTAATGCACAATTAGACCAGTAACCACTTCCTTTCTTAAAATAAATGGTAGCCTTCTCCAAAGCAGGACAGTGGGAAATCAAGGTCAGAACCCATTAGAAAGACACATTATTCACTTTAACTCTAGCCTTGTATTCAAGTCAACAACTTATCACAAAAAAAGAAGCCCTGAACACACTCAAATAGCCCTTTCACTTTATCATGCAGAACACTATGTAGTTATAGAAGAATAAAAGATAGTTCAAGTTTAAGAATTCATTACATTCGGTAATGCAGAAAGGAAAAAAAACAACTTACTTGACAACAATTTCGGAATCTGTGGCTGGCCGCCTAAGAGGGGTCTGTATGGGTTTCCCTGATAGGCACCATGTGGTGCCGCATTACTATAGATTCCACTTCCTGACTGTCCTCTTTCCCTTGACATTGCGTGGCTGTAAAGTAAGAGAAATGGAAAGTAGTAAGAGTTTTTTCTAAATGTCATCTTACTAGAACAGCTGCTACCACGTCAGTCAAACACCACAGCTTCTCCACAGCCCTGGTGGAGATGCTCATGAGAAGTGCAGTAATTCATCACCAGCATTGATCACATGCACCTCCTGAATGACGCTCACACTTTAGGAGCTGGCTGGCCACAGTGAAAATTCTCTGATGCCTCAGTTTGCCAAAGAAAGGTAGCTTTTGGTTTATTTTTATTTTGGTTTTTTTTTTTAAACAGTATAAAAGTTTAGGTAACTATCTAATCAGATGTATTCTGCAGAAGAACAAAAATGCTGATAACTTTAAGAGCGGTTTTACTGCTTTTGTGTGGAAGTAGATTCATGCTAATGTTCTGAAGTTGATTTGTTCCAGAATTTCCTTACATTTTTAATTGTTTTAATAAAATAGCATGTAATCAACATAGCTATAAGTTTGGGACTGTAAAGCACGGCAAGAGGGTAGGTGATTCATGTATACTGCCGGTCAAACAATTTTATTTCCCAGCATGTGAATAGGAGGAAGATTTACTTGCAACCAACCGCTCTTTCCTCATCTGTCTCCCAGGCCACGATTCAATGGAGAAAGAGTTCCACTTTCCTACCTTTCCATTAACTCTGTCTTTCTCCCTTCCTAGGCTTCTTTCTTTCTAGTGCCTTTGTCTTTCTCCTTGAGAGAGGTTGAAGCCAGCTGACCGAATGGTTGGGACATTCTGAGCTGGCGGTTTGGTAACATTAATGTTAGCCTCTTTAAAAACACTTTCTGTACTTCTACCCTGATAATATTTCTGCCAAGGAGCAGATTCAAAATTATGCCTGCCTGCCTGTGCATCTCACCATTATTTTCAAAGGTGTAATTTCAGATCATTCCTTTTGCTTGCAGCAGAAGTATACAGGAGTTCTTAATACTCAGAAAAATCTTTTGGAATTTTGACACAGCATCACTAGTCAAACTTGGTGAAATGACTTCTTCCATCTTTGTTCAACTTACTATCAAAATCATATGGATTATTATGCAGATGAACTTTGAACAAAGGCAATTTAAGAAAACAAACATGGAAGACATCTCAGTTCGAGTAACAGAATCTTGATTATTACTTTTGGGTAATAGCCTTATTGTAATCTCCAGTACTTCAAAGGAGGGCTGAAGACGCAAGTTGAAGAAATACAGCAGGAAAGCCAATTAGAAATATTTTACAGGAAAATATCAAAACAGACTGCAAGTCTACTGTAAAATTCCACTTTTAAGGACCTTTTGAAAATATAACTTTCTTCAATACTGATTTTAAATATTTAAATTGCTTAAGAATGCTACATATAAGCAACTTTAAACATAGGTAATTATATATTCCTTTATTGCTAAAAAGGGAAGATAAAAGGTATTTCAGCAAAGCCGTTAAGAACTGGTACTTCCACTGTTTCCTTGGTTACTCACCCTAAGGTTCTGAATGCTGATTGGTCCAAATGAACTGGCCTTCTGTCTCGATTAAAACCAAGCTGGGGCCTCCAAGGCCTACCATTATTGTTGGTTTTCTCCCAATCACCTGGCTTCAGAACTGGTGGAGGTTTTCTGAATATTAAAAATAAGAGAGAACAGTGGTTTGCTTCCTTATCCCCATTATAAAAATGAAGGGAAACAATGACAACTACTTACTTTGCTCCAGGTAACATTACAGCCTTGAAAACAAAGTCTTCTTGAAACTGAGGATCTTTGAAATTGATACTGAGAAGAAGAAGAAAACAAAGATATTTTGGATATATATTGGATCTGATAAGCAAGCTCAACCAATCCTAAAGAAATAGTAATTTGCAACTTTCATCACTTCTGTAAGCAACAATTATTTTTTCTAATAATCAAGTTATTAGTTTGCTGTTTATTCATCTGTCCCAAAATTTCCAGCAAAAAGTGCAGGCAATGGCATATGGGATACAAGGGCTCAGACAGCCCCCATTATACTCCAGAGATATGGCTCTCTCCCAGCACTTGAAGCCAGTGCAGAAATGGATGTGGAGTTGTTAGTCCTATATGCACCATGGAAAGAGCACCTTGCAAGCCTTTAAATATTGTATGCCCAAAGGAAGTCTCTAGCTAAGGAGTTCATTCATTTGAGAGTTCATCTTCAGGGATGGGCTGTACTAATAGGACCAAACCAATCCTGTACTGCAGGAGCATACCTCCAGGCACTCAGGGAAAGGAAAGGAGCTGAAGACCCCACACTTGGTATGTCGCATGCTAGCAGAAATTAGTACCATATAGAAGGAGGCGGTAATATTTGTTTTATGGGTAGACAGAGGTAAAGAGACTTAGCATGTAAGCTCTTTGAGTCAGGGACAGTCTTTGTTCTGTGCTTATACAGCACTTAATATAATGAGGTGCTAGCCCATAACCTGGGGTCCTGGGTGCTACTGGTATACAAATAAAAAACAAGGAAAACAAGAAAGGAAAGTTAGAAGGCAGACAGTAACTAAAGGCAACCCTTTTTATTAATCAGTATTGAAGTTTCTTGTGTCTGCATATTCTCTCAGCTGACTTAATTTACTCTGTGTCTACATTTGAGTTTCCTTAATTCAACTTAAGCAATTCCTTAAGTCGCATTAAGTTGAGCTTCCAGCAAAGGTGATATTTATTATTTTTCAAGGGGAAATGGCCTTCAGGATCCAGTGACCAAAGGAAGATTTTTTGGAAGATGCCGTACCATGGTATAACAGCCCTCTAAAGGTCTGCCAAGGAAGCACGTGGGTCCAGCTGTACTTTGTTCCAGTATCTTCTGCCAATTATAGGACTGGGAACTTGAGTGTTCTGGTACAGGAAGTGGATTAGTGATGACAGTTGAGAAGCAATCCCAGACTGCTGCCGTGATTTAGGACCCAAGACTAGTGTTTCCAGGACAGAGTAGGTAGTAACTCCCCTCAACACTTTTGGACTGCCAGGACATGATTGCAGAGAAGGGTGCAGAATGTGCAGTCAAGCTGGGGGACTTTCTCCAACACAGGGGAATGAATTTTGTCTTCTGGGGTTTTGGTCTCTCAGAAGTTTGGGGGGGGGAGGTGTTTGTTTTTTAAATAAAAGGAAAAAGCTTTGAGGAGAGCAAAGACTTGGGAAAAGAAATCCAGGTGGACAAAGTTATACAAGAACTCCACAGATGTTGCCCCTTTGTTTGTCTAAGCTCCCAACAAGGTGTGCACAGGATGAATGGAAAGAGAAGAATCTTGGACTGAGGAATGCATTTTAGACCACATCGGACTGACGATGGATTCGACTTAAAAAGGATAACTTTAGAGGACTTTGCAGAGCACATGGTGTCACAGGAAGTGTCAGGCAGCAGCGGGCTCTCTAAAAAGCTACTTTATTAAAGTAAAAACGTAAGAACCCTAGAATCACACTGAAAGGAAAACTGCCTGGTTAAGGTAAAAAGAGGAACAAATCGTTAGAATTGCTCCTCAGTTTAACTGCAAAGGCTACCTTTTGGGGGGAGGGGGGGGATGGGGGGGGGGGGACACTGTAGAAAGGGTTTCTTGCAGATCAGGGCCCTTGGTTCCCCCACCCTTCCCACAGAACAGACACCAAGCTATTACGCTGCAATATAACTTCAAAAGGGGATATTGTCAATTAGAATTTATTGTCATCTACCTTACAAAAAAGTCAGTTTTTGATAGTGCATGCTTGAAGTGGTATGTCAACACTATTTTTTAAAATACAAATGGAAAGGTTTGACCATGACATGATGGATGTATTTTTCCTTGTCTACACTGTCTGAAGGACATCTCAGAGTCAGCAATCTACCATGATAAGGTCCATGCTTCATGTTAGAACACAGTAAAGTTAATGTTCATGTTTTCTTCATATGCATAAAAGATTAGATTCTGAAGCAACCTATGGCTTGGTCTACACTAACCGCGGTTTGCAATGGCAGTCGAAAGGAGATACACCAGCTAAGTAAAATAACTTACATATCTTCTTTTCACCTTCTAATGCCTACTCACTGTGGAGTCTCCACTGCGCTGAGTCAACGGGAGGCTATTTGCCATCGACTCAGTGCTACTCTTTTTCAGGGAGTGAACTTACCAGGTCAACTCCCTGATCAATTGAGCGGGTCTTCACTGACTGCTCAATCGATCTGGAGAGATCAAACTAACGCAGCAACTTTGCTGCCATCAGTGAAGATCTGCCCAATGACAAAGGATTGATTCTGTGGCAAATTCAACAGCTACAGAACCCCAGATTACACAGGGCCTGGATTGACATTTCAAAAAACAGTCAAAACAAAACAAAAAGCGCCCCCATAGCCACCAGTACATTCACATTTTAACTCACCTGACTGCAGAATTCTGTGTTAGATCACGCAACTGTGGAACAGGAGACTGTATGGTCCTAATGAAAGGGAAAAAATGACCAACTTCACTTTCCCTAATTTGAGACTGTTGCCATAATTCACGTGTTCCTGTCTACACCCCACACAAATTAAAATTTCAAAGAATTGTGACCCTTTACAATTTAAAACAACAGCTAATTGTTCTTACATCTTTATAACAGCCGTTTCCTAAAGACACAAGACTTTCTAATTAAAGAATACCACACTGGGGTATACTGTTCTATCATACCTGCCCCCCCCCCCCCGATAAACTAGCTAAAAACTTTGCCCCTTTTATCCAAGCAGTGAAAAACTTGGAGAATGCCTTCATTGCTCATCAGAAGTACAACATGACCAATCTATGAAGATAATAGCCATAAAAGCCCCTCTCTTCGGTTCACGCGCTTGCACGATAGATTTCAGAATACTGCATCCCTAGAGGTAGATCCAGTAAACCACATCATCAGCAAGCGCTATGCATCGCCTAGCGAGGCAGAGTGATCGTCACCTACTTGTTGGTTCCTTCTGACCACTCTGCAGTTTCAGTAAATCAAGCCGTAGGCAAGTGTGTATTACCACCACCAGAAAACATGAATTCCAGGCAAACAACATTAAGTCTAAAATGGCAACTGATCCCTTCTCCTGGGCTGCATCTATGCTAATACATTTTAGCAAAACCTTGCCACTGATTTACAACTACACCAATGATAGCACTTGTGAGAGGACTTATGTAGATGAAGCTTCCGCAGACTTCCGCCAGTGAATCTCTGAAATGGTGGCAAATTTTAACAGAGTTCCTCAACACTGATGTGACTCAGAAGTGGGGACATATATTAGCTACTGTTGCAAAGCTATATTAAATTGAGCCATACAAATCAGGGTGATTGGGAAGAAACCGTTCTTAGATGACCTTCCCTCGTATGTTTAATCAGAAGTTTATCAAAGCTTTCAGTACCTTATTTACATGAGTTTTCCAAGTTAACTTAATACATCTTGTAAAAAGCAAAGTCTTTAGAAACTACACCTGTAAAGGTAGGCGTCTAATTCATTGGTAGGATCTCTAGACAAAAAACAGCTAAGCATGCTCTTCCCTGAACTGTTCTCTAGTGCATTCAACAACAGCATGAAGATAACATATTAAAATTTCAGTGGACATGGTTCAGTAAAGTTCAGTTTTGCAACCTTTACATCAGAATGGAACAAGATTTTCCCGATGAGAAACTAAAGAACACAAGATTACTGAAGACAGCAGGCCCTCTGATGAACACCCTTCACTCATTTTTCTTCGATTAAGGTTTATCATAAAATACACAATATTCTTTTCATATCAAATATACAAGACCAGACTCTCAGAGAAGGCAAATCGTGAAACCAGGAAAAACTCTGCTGGTTTCCTAAGCAATGAAGACATTCCATCAAGCCTGTTAAAGCCCATTACCTTCCACTTAAGTCAAACCTTTCCAAAACAGAGCAATGCAATGGGACTGGAAAACCATACACACGGGTTGAAATATTACATGGACAATAGCGCCAAGCCTGCTTTGAATTCTAATGGAAAGCGTACTTAATTCCAAAGCCAAATATTTAGAGATATCAGGTTTTTCTGGGTTTTTGTTGAGGAATAGAGGAATTTTGTTTTAATTTCGATACCGCTAAACAAAGTGTCCTTCAGCAGCAAATGACTCAGATTGAAAGCTATACTCACTGATCTGGAAGAACTGCATTTTCATTCAGTGTAAGTTTTCCCTGGATTCCGTGGCACAGTTCAGGGGGTAGATCCACTGGCTATAGAAAAAATAATTTTTCAGCTGAAGTAAACAACCAGACCATGTCCTTCCCATACATGCAACGCCTTTAGAACAAATGTAACATACCTCTGTGTTACTGGATTTGTACAGTTCTGAAACAAAGTCACAAAGTGTGTGATGTTTCCCAACAAACAGTACATCGCCACCAAGACTGTTTCTTCGGTCTGGAATAGGAGACAGAAAACAGAGTGACAATTCAGCACAAAGTAGATTTTAAGCAACAAAATATGTGAAGACTGCATCATTTTATGGACAGGTGTCTGCAGCGGTTCAAGCGAGTGTAATGCACACATCATAGATGCATGTCCAAAGTCAAGAAAATATTTCTTACCTGCTAATTATTTGCAATGGTGTGACCACACTTGTACAAACAAATTCATGTGGCCTCCTTTCCTGTCCATCAGGAAAGAGAGGTCCAATCAGAATTAGTGTAGCTTTGATTATCAGCTTTGTATAGACAGCCTCCTCAGTTAACTGCCAAAGCTACAAAACATAGGTTAGTCTGCCCTTATCCTGCAATAACCTGTGTGTTAGTTTGCCCTAACTTGGCGCCCAATAAGATGGAACACACAGCAGCATGAAAAGAGAGAGATCTCAGAGAAGAAATCTTTTCCCTGTCTAGCCCATAAAAGTCAAATTCCAAAGGGGTAGCCGTGTTAGTCTATTGTAGAAAGACAACAGAGTCTTGTGGCACTTTTAAAGACTAACAGTCTGTTACAGCCTGACCTGATGCTATGTCATACACCCCCCTGCATTTAATTTCCTCCCACTCTGTAACTTTCCTATCTTCAAAGCGTCTGACGAAGTGGGATTTTCTCCCACGAAAGCTCATGCGATTAATAAATCTGTTAGTCTTTAAAAGTGCCACAAGACTCTGTTGTCTTTCTAGCCCATAAAAGTAACTTCTCCACCATCACTAGGATGTGAATGCGGGCTTTCAGGTTCTCCTCTCTGGCATGCAGAAAGGTCCGAGAATGGAATTGTTCAAACAAATGTACTGTGGCTTTCCTAGGCCTCTGGTGACTGACCCGAGTTTCAGAATTCTTTCCAAGCATGGAAACAGTTTTCTCTCTGCGGTTTTGTATGCACCTGAGCATTCTGACCTCTGTTCATGAGTGCCAGAGAGGACAGAGGCTTGCAGTGACGTGCCACTATGTTTGTGAAAAGAAACAGTCCACTTGTGTGACACTAGCTGGAACTGGCTGTAGACTCCTACTACATACACACCTAAGTTTGCTCAACTACCAAACCGGCCAAGTGCTTCTTTTTGCTTCAGACGGTTGGTGCTTGGAGCACTTGCTGAATTTGCTGAGATGGGCATCAAGTTGCAGACAATTATCATACAAACAAATCTCGTTTGAGATGCGTCTGGGCGGAATACAGTTATACATAGATAGGTTTCTTGATGTTATCGTATTGGATATTATTCATACTCCTGATATTTCTGCTGTGTAATAGCACTGCATGTTCAGAAAGCACATTATCTCACTATGCAAAAGGCTTCATTAATCAAAATGGACAGAAAGAAAGAATGTCTGGCCGACTGTACAGGACTTTGGATTCCTGTAAGTATTTTTACCTTGTCTAAACCCACCGTCACAGAAAGCATGCAACTCTTTCCATAACAGATTCCATTTACCACAACATTTTATAGTAAAACATTATCTAATTTGGTTTTTATATTTAGACTTGTAGTCAATTTTTATAAATAAATGACTGGTCAAGTAAAACTTTCAATAATTCACTTAGACTATTTGGATTAATTCACTCCCTTGTAAAAGAGTTGATCTATGCAACAGCAAGGGCCAACACCAACTACCCAAATTATGGGCTGAGCTACTCTCATGCTTATGGAGAAAGAAGAAAAAAAGTTTGTTTATGAAGTGCTGCTTAGTCAGAAACAGACTCCTGGAAACATGTCAGAAGCTTGACGTGACACACAGGATCACATTCTCAAAAGGATGGTTCTTCTGTGAGTTGTAACAGGGTGTCTGCTCCCCCTTAAGATTTATTAATGCCGAGGGGTCAGTCAACATTTGTTTCATGGTGTGTCCATTTAAGAGTCCTGTGATTTATGGGGTGAATGAAGATGTAGGGAAGGACAGATCTTCTCTTTCTCTTCAGAAGAAGATGGTCATAAGAGATGCTGGGTAAAAACCCAGGCTAGTGTTTCTTTAAGGGTTTAGGATCAGGGGTCTTGTAGAGTACATGAGGCAAAGCTCTCCTTTCTCTTAGCCAGCTGAGAGAATCTCTTGGAAGAAGGCTATTGTATAGTTTGTCTTTTTCCTCAGCCCAGGGGCGATGTGGCAGATGGGAGGACTGACATCTGTGGGTGCGTCTCCGCCCATGGAAGTAGGCGAAAAGTTGCATAGAAGTGACTCCTGAAGGAAGGAAGTGGTGAGCTCCTGAGCGTCTGCAAACACAGGCCTTAAGTGTGGGCTTTTCAACTTCCTGAAGCCCAGGGGAGAGACTACAGGCCTAACTGTGGAGTTGCTTTGTGGATTGCACCCTTAGTGCTGGTGGTGTAGACAGGTGCAATCAAGCTCCTGCTTCCACTCTACCCAAATACTGTCTCAGAACTTTGCTTTAAGGACCTCCCAGCTCCCTGGGGCACACCACTGCTATACCCATTGTACCAGTAATCCCAGTCAGGGCAGAAGCGAACTCAGAAACAACATGTATTAATCAACTGACATTTACTTGTACTTTTTGTTCTGTAGGCCTAATCTGAAGTTCACATCGTCAATGGACTTTGGATCAGGCCCCCAGGTTCCCGATAAATATTAGTGCGCGCTCACAGCAGTTCAGGAGGCAAACCTCCATAGCGCAGGGCATCTCTCAGGTGGTCACCATGCCCAAGTCCAGGAGGAGGAGGAGAGCTTTTTGGAGGAGCATGTCAAGATCACCTTTTCCTGCCCTAACCCCCTGACGAGACTAAATCCAAGGGCCATACTCTGACTCAGCCAAGGTTATGCAGTTTCACTCCCCATACTCCCAGGGGGTAGGTTGGGCTTTATCACCCAAGTCTAAAAATCTCCTCCTTTCACCTTACTTTCTCTTCTCTCCGTCCTTCATCATGTCCTGGAACTCATAAGCGGCTGTAGTAACCTGTGGGTACCTCACCCTTCCCCTCCAGGGGATGAATCAGTCAAAGAATGGGAACGTTCTGCTTCTTCCCTTTCCCAGTCCTATCCTCTTGGAGAATCCACAGTATGGACCTATCCAGTGTCTCATGATATTGATTGAAAATCTCTCCTATTAAGCAAAAGGTCCATGAAGAAGACTAGTTCAGAGTCCTTCCCAGGCATTTTGCCATTATCCAGATAGTAGTTGCAGACTTCTCCATTCTGAAAACAGCAGCCACCATTCTTCCCTCTTCCAAAGAATTACAATTCTAAATAAACTTTCATGCTCCCTTGCTCTGTACCTGAAGGTGAACTTGCTAGGGGCATCAGGTTTGCCTCCTGACCTGCTGTGACAGCACACTAATAATGAAAGCCTTAATGATCACAGCCATCATAATGAAATATCCTAATTCTTACTTTCCTCCGCAGTCAGGTCAGGGTAAACCTCTTCCAGGGCAGCTCTCAGACGGCGCTCATCAACAAACGGCAACAGAGCAACACCTAGTGAAAACAAGCTGTTAATTAGAGATGCAAAACTTCATACTCATTGAGCTAAGCCACCAAGTTATCCTGCTTTTCTAAAAATGAAAGAGGAAATCGCCCCTGCCCCATCAGTGGAAAAATTAAAAGCAGCATTCCAAGGATTCAGTTCACACTAAAAAACCACTCATTCCAGTTTGCTCCAGAATGTTCCAAATACTTTAGGAAATGGCTTTAAAAAACCCAAACCTACAAAATCAGCTGTGACAAATACAACAATTTTTACAGTATCTGTGGAAGATCTCACTGTATTAATCTTATATCATTATGGGACAAAGATTGTATGCAACTCCATGGGGAGCCACTCCAGGAATTCAAAATGGCTTTAAAAATGTTACAAAGCAAGGATTACAGAGCGCAGACTCTGGCAAACTCTATAAAACATCTTCAGTTGCTTAAGGCTACCAACTCAACCCAGACCCAATGGCTTCAAGTAAAGAAGTAACTGGATTTACTGTACAGGGAATGGGAGACATTGAAAGAAAAAGGTTTCTTAATGCCTCTGCAAGGCACCTACAAAGAAAAGCAGTTAACAGGGATCCCCTATAATTTATCAACATATCATACACTTTAATTTCATCTCACCAAAATACTTGGCTGCCCAGATTGGCAATTTAATAGTGCTGCCACATATTTTGTAATCTAGGTACCATCTTTGAATAAAACCAGTCTAACTGTAGATCCACCATATCCAAAGAGCATCTAAAACAAAGCAGCTTCCTGACGAGTCACCCTAAATTTCCATCACAAACCCCACCTCAAATCCCTGTTGCAAATTTGAGCACACCTCTCCATTTACACAGCAATCTGTTCTCATCTCCTCCAGGCCCCTCTATGCACATTAGTTTTGCAGGGGCTACAGACAGGAGAAGTACATGAACCAGCTGAAGGCAAAAAGGTGGAAGAGAGTGAAGAGCTAGGCTCAGATATGGAATTGACTCTCCAGAGTATTGGGAAAGGTCTCTGCACACCTGTTTGCACCATGGGGACTATTATTTTTTACTCACTATTGTCTAGTTTTAGCAATATGCAAAGAAATCTTTTCTTGCCATACTAGGAATCGCCATTTCTTATAGAACAAAATCATTAGCAGCATCCAGAATTAGTAGTACTACTAAACTGAGTTATTCCATGTGAATTAGATTAGCGAGAAAAGGAAAGGATGTTTTGTTATTTGGATACTTGGGAGTACACTACAGGACCCATAACTGCCTAGACATATCATGGCATGGGAAGGGGTAAATACTGTATTTAACTCTACTGGTAAAAACATCTAATTTAAATATTGGAAGAAAACTACAAACATACTTTAAAGACAGAAGAGAATACATTAAGTGTACATTATTTCTTCACTCTTAGTTTGTATGTATCTGAAATATTTCTCTATTCCCTACAGCATTGCTCACAAGGAACTAATGAACTGCTGATTGAACAGAATACCATCCATTAATTAAATGCAAAGAAGACAAAAGACATAATTATATAGTAAGGCTGATAAAGAATAGAAAAATGATTCATCTATTTCAGGCCAAATTAACTGGTTCAGAATGACTGCTAAAATTACTATTAATCACTGCTAATCCTAGGTTGGTTACTGAATCATAATTTGTTCTTCACATGATTTAAAAAAAAAAAAATCTACTGTAAAATGCTCTATCCTTCCTTAAGTAATGCAAGCAAATATGACAGTAAACCTTGTTAATCATTATCTAATTAAAATCCTTTCCCATGTTGTTCACTTCTTTCATAGACAATCCCCAGAACTAAGATCAGGGTTTCAAGTTCAAATAGAGAAAGATCTTAAATTTCACCTTGCCAAGCAAACTTCTTCCCATTCAAATCAATAGCAAAATCTTCAGGGTAGAAGTCAATTATACTTGATTCCTACATTTGAGAAAAATGAAAAGACCATTGCAATCAATTAGGAAATGGATTCACAAGTCTGTATAGAACTGGATGAACCTTCCCTGTTATTCATCCTGCTTAAAACAAATAGCTGTTTAATAGGGCTAACGAAAAGGAATCTACCGTATTATAAAATGACATCTTAGCTGGAACGCTGCACTGACATTCCACAAACCCAACGGTATTGTCAGTCTTTCTTTGACTCTGAAGACAAGCAGGATAGTGGCAGTTAGGGAGGATGGCCTCTGCTCCTCAAATAATGTGCAGGGTTCTTGGAATAAAAGTTGTAAGGTTCCCCCTCCCCCAACAGAGAAAATGGGGCCAGGAAAAAACATTTAATGTATTCAAACCAACTAAAGGTTTGTTTTTCACAAAGCTGCATGACCATCTAAGTAAAACTGTGCATGTTCTCTGTCACTACTATTCCTTTCAGGCAAAGCAGCACCAGAAAGAAGGGATTCTTACTGGATCAGTCATGAGCTTCCGCCACGTTGGTGGTAGAAAATTACCACTTGCCGCTGGAAATACTCCCATGAGTTGTTCAAGGGGTCTGAACTGTCAAAAGGAAAAAGACAAGAAAAGCGTGAATGACTTTCAATAACTTGTTAAAAGACAAAATAATAAATGAATGTCTCTTACCGGTTTTGTACCCTTCTCAAAGTCTGAGGGCAGGTCTGCAATACCGTCAAAATCAGAGGCAAAGGGCGCATAATGGAAAGGGTAGTACCACTTCCAGGAAGCACAACCCTAATTTTGCAAGACAAGAGTGATACAGCTCAGAAGGATGAAACAGTCACATATTCTATTAGTGGCTATCTAAAAATGACTAAACTTAACCCAGAGCAAATCCAATGCAACAACCATGTAATCTAGAACTGGGAAAGTTGCTTCCCAGGTTCCCTGAGAAAAGAGTTGCTGGTTTTAAACATCTTTTGGAATTGGGCTACTCCACCCAAGTTCAGGTCGAGGTTGAAAAAGATATGTGCCAAGAATTTGATGGAAGGTAGGTGAGTAAACTCAATAGGAGCTGAAGGAGGCTTCAGGAACTTCCTGAAGGACTTCTGAGACAAAGTCTCATGCCCACACATCCCTTTTTGCCTGTTATCAGAGACAGAACTGTTTCATCCACACATACTGCCAGAAGAGGTTCTCTGAACAACATTCCAACAGCCATTCTTGCCAATTTAGTGACCTTACTCAAAAATCACTGCTAATCCTAGATTTCCCAAGTTGGGAAAGGAACGCCAATGGAACTGAAGATGTTATTTTTGTGGTAACAAAGTTTAACTTTTCTTTTGCAAAGTAAGTCCAATTCTCTTAGTGAAAATGGGGTTTGTAGTCCAAAAAAGCCTGGTATATGTGCAGACACAAACAAACAAAAAAAAGTTGCGATTTTTTTTAGTTTAGTTTTTGTACGCAAAAGAAGCATTACACGTATTTTAATTTACATTTTCCCTTATTTTAAAAGGCACTAGAACAAAGGGAGAGATTTCAAGTGAATTAATTCTACTGAGAAACAAGTTTGTCCTCTGGAAGAGCGTAACAGGAAAGACTTGTAGGAATATGGATTCAGCTTATAAAGGAAATGCGTCTCTTATGGTCTTTGTAAAACTTCCCCTCTAGCCCCTCAAACCCATAGGTTATTTTTCTTAATAGTGCCACTTCAAGCAAAAGTCTACAATTTTGACTTCCAACTCTGCCTAACTGTTGGTAAGCATGTTATTGGCATTTTGGTACAACACCAGAGAGATAATAATTCTCAAATTCAATCACTTACAGGATTTTAACAATACAAGTTTTAGAAACTGAGGTGGAGTTTGTAAAGATAATGTTATTTTATGCTGGACTATTACATTGGGTTTTTTTGTTAAATGAGACAGGGCTAAGTACATATTCTTCTGTCTTCCCCCATTATTTGTCCACAGCCAAAATACCGAAGTAAATAATTATAGAAATGCAAGCATCGCTTTCTGATAGCCAGCTTTGAAAATATCTTATTTGGGGGGAAAACCCACACCTCTAAATCTCTAATCATGCAACCTCCACATGAGCAATGACTGAATTCAATGGGACTCTATATACAAGTGTGAGTCTGCCCATGTGGAGTAACTTAGAGCATTAGATTTCAGATATATATGCCTCACTCCGGTGAGCAGGATCAAAAGCAGCTCACAGGCCTTCAATGCTTGTACTGTTTGTCAGATATTTAAGCATTACATTAAGATCTGGAAATAATTTCCATCTTCTGGACCAATCTGTGGGACGAGAAGATCAGGATGAACAAAGTCGTTCCTATTCCATCAGAAACCCAACTACTACAAAGGACAAAAATATTTTAAAGTTTCCCATTTATATTTAATACATATTTATTCCCATTTTAAAATGTTTAAGATTTCCCTGCTACTGAAGGGAAAATCATTTCTCTGTATTCGGTGTTGTCTAAAATAGTTCCTTAGATTCTTCCATATATTTTCGCAACTTTCTTGAGAGGTATGGTGTTCTTGTAGGACGCTGAATCAGAACCTCTTATGTTTTAAGCCTGACTGACAGCGACTTCCTCCGTAAGCTTAAACACATCACTCACCCTCTATACCTCAGTAAAACGGGAATATCTACCTACCTCCCACAGAGGAGGAGGATTAGTTACCTGTTCTTAAAGGCTTATCTACACACACAAATTGCATTAGCTTAACTTAATATCAATTTGTTTAAACTGGTGGAATCCGTATGGAGCCTATCAGTTTAAGAACGGGTTATTTCAGTTTAGGCTGTTCCAGTAAACTGTTTGGCAACAGCCTTCTTTTTCAAGCAGCTGACGAAGTGGGATTTTCTCCCATGCAAGCTCATACGATAAACTAATTTGTTAGTCTTTAAAGGAGCCACGGGATTCCTTGTTTGCTTTGCTGAACTAGACTAACACGGCTCTCCCTTGGGAGCCAACGGTTGTAAGTGTCCACACACAAAACCTGCACCACTCTAAATTGCTGTAAACATTTTTAGTTGTATCTGTGTAACTGTGTGTAGACCAGGCCTACGGTATATTGCACATGAAAAGTGCTACAAAAGAATTAACTTATGAGCCCCTACTTCCTTCGAAACAGCAAACCTAGGTTTCTAACCTTTAGGTAGGTGTAAATACTTCGGTCACCCCTTAAATCTTCTCTCAAGACTATATGACTGCAGTTCTGTCTCTCTCCCCTCCTATAAACCTCTTTATTCCATTTATCCTCTAGTTGCCCTTTGCCGGGGGGCACAATCGCTGCAATGCTGTGATTGTGACATTGGCAGCTTGCCAGCAGGCAGGCATTCACATCCAATTTTCATATTCATTTATTTTTTTTTTTTTTTTTTTTTTTTTTTTTTAAAAAGACACCGTTTCTAAAGTTCAAAGAATACACACGGCTTTGGGAGCAGGGTGTCACACTATGCAGGCTCCCGGAGACCTGCACACTTATGGGCAGTCCTGACAAGTGTTTTGGACTCAGCAACAATCTTCCTTGGCAAGAAGGGCCACCCAAGGGTGGGTGGAGCTCCATTCCCCATTCGCTTCTTCAGCAAATCTTCCATGCACGCAAAAGTAATTTGTTCTCAGCAGCTGCAACTCAGACCTGCCCTAATTGTGCACATGCCCACATTTAAATCAGTCTCCCCTGGTGTGAGCTCTCCATTAGTCCTACATACTGACACCAGGTTCCTGAGTAGCACTGAGCCACAGTGCAAACATAAGACACTGCTTTATCTGTGTCACCCCTACCAATCCTACTGTATCCGACGCTGACCATTCTAGTCACAGCTGTGACCTCCTCTACTCCGCGGTCAGGGAGATCAGAAGCGCCCTATTCTTCCCCACTCCCCCTTTCAAGGCCACGAATGTTTGAAATGCCTTTTACTGACTGCCCAGCGTGGCGAGCACACCCAGCAGCTTTGTACTGTAGTGTACAACTGCCCAGCTGATCCCGCCAGCTGCATGCTACAGATATGCACCAACCTGGAGTAGGCCCAGGTTTCCAACATGTCCTGGGGGGAGCCTGTGTAAGTAGCCAGTCATGGAAAAGTCAACGTCTGCAAGCAGATTGCACAGGGGACGCAGGAGATGGGGTGTGATCCCTGTATGAAAGTGAAGGAACTCTGGCAGGCATATCTGAGGGCAACAGATGATCCAATGCCAAGTCACAGACCTGCTTCTTTTACAAAGACCGACATGCACTACCACACTCCACACCACCACCAATACCTCTGAGGAGCCTAACTCATGGGTCCTCGGACTGAACAGCAAGGAGGGGGGTGACATGCAAAGAAGGGAGCGGGGGGGTCCAGCAGTCCAGTCACTCCTGCCATTAAAGGATGGGAAAGCACCTCAGGTAAGCGTGTACATTTATTTTCCATTACAGCGATAGCCCCCCACTTTCCCCAGCTTAACAGGACAGATCTATTGACTTTTCATTAGTTCACTCATTTAAAAAGGTATCAATACACCCAAGAGGCAGTGTTATCTGCTTTTCCTTCCCTCTAGAGATAGGCATCAGGACCCAGTGGAGCCAGAATGCCCTTGAATCTGTCAGAGACTGCAATGAAACTTATGGAGGTACCCTGTAATCTCCCAAAGGTTTTTGGGATGGCAGCCTTATTTCTTCCCCACAGAAAGCCAAACGTCCATGCCACTGCAGCCAACAGGCTAGCAGCATACAGGCCTGGCAGCTGGAGCAGTGAATGGCAATGGACACAAGCACTCCAAAGCAGTATCAATAAGCATGTCTTGTCTAAAAACCGTTAGGGCAGCAAAGGAAGGGAATTCTGACTCTTCCCTCACTTTCCATTGAGACTATAGTACCTCTGCAGCCTTAGGATTCCCACCAACCCTGCCGCATACCTGACCCAGAGAAGGAGAAGGAAGTAGAGGAGTCAGGAAGACATTTTCAGTGAGATCTTGCAATCCAGGGCTGCACCAGACCACAAACAAATGGCCTCCAGGATTAATAAGGCAGAATGTATGGAGAAGGAAAAAGCAGACAGGAGAAAGGCACAGAAAAAAGAGAAGGAGATGCACCAGGATGTAACGGGGTTTCTTCAGGAAGTTGGCTGCAAAACACATCACAGCCAACCTGTTTGGTAAGCGGAAAATAGACTGACAGACCTTAGAATATGAGTTTTCTTTTACTTGATTGTGATTAACTCCTTGCCTTTATAAACATTTGAAATGAGAATGTGTCGAGATGTCACATGGAGTGACAGCTGGTGCATATCAATTTCTTTGATAAACTGACGGACAACTGTAAATGAGCTGGCAGCGTGCAGTGGGCAAGACTGAACCCTACAAGATGGTAGTTCCCAGGACTGCATCTAGGACTGGGAGTGTTTGCTGGGGGTCTATCCA
This sequence comes from Pelusios castaneus, assembly GCA_007922175.1. Lineage (NCBI taxonomy): Eukaryota > Metazoa > Chordata > Testudines > Pelomedusidae > Pelusios > Pelusios castaneus. The sequence continues at coordinate 813,685 of ML685758.1, forward strand.
ATGAGTGGCAAGCTGGAGGGCTCCTCCACTGAGTAAGGGACCAATTACACTCAGGAGGCTGGGCGTGAGCTGACCTAGAAGCAGGGGTTCACCAGCAAAGCAGGGTAAGTGGGGGCCCAGGAGCGGAGAGTTTGAGTGGCACAGATGCACACCAATCTGGATTACATGAAGGGAATGTCACAGATACTCTGCGGTAAGGAGGTCTGGCGCCAAAATAGGGATGTGCTTGCCATCTACTGCTCCACAGCAGCTCGGGAATCCCTCTGCTGTAAACCCATCCACTGTGTTCTGCACTTTGCCAGGAGTCACGGTCCTGCACAGCAGGAGATGAATGGCTCTGCACACTTGCATGACAAAAGCTACCCCCATGGATTTTTCCAACTCCAAAACCGATTTCTCACTGGCCAGTTGTAAACCCGTGTCAAGTTTCCACTCTGTGATCGCCACGCATGCTCCACTGTCAATGCAGCTCTCGTTCTGGTGTACGCAGGAGCTGGGGCAAGTTCAGCAGGTTCGTGGCCTTGAGTTGACAAGTTCTGCCATCTGTCATCCCAAGGCAGCATTATAATGCTTCCCACCTGTCACTGCTCAGCTCCCAGGCCCAGAAGCAGCACTCCACCATTTGCAGCTGTTCAACCACCTTGAATTGGTTCTTGCTATGTCTCAGCCACCTGCCGCCCAGGAAGTTATGTTCCCCATGGCTCTTCTTGAGGCTCTGCAAATATCGAGGACTGTGGCTCCTATGCCGGCTCCATTCTTCTTTCAGAAGCCCGACAGCGACAAGTCCCTTGTGGGTTCCTGAGATTTTCAAGAGAGGAGCGAAAACCTTGGGATAGAGATGGTATTATAGAGTGGGGAAAGCTGCAAGATGGGAACTTGACCTCACAGTCCCAGCCATCCTGTGCAACTTGATTCCACTCCGCCATGCATTGCCAAAACTTGCTAGAAAAAACACAGTTCACTGAATGGTTACAAGTTGCACACTGAGATACCTACCCATTGCGCACTGAAGTGGTACTCACGGTGAGTACATGCACAAGCAGTTTAACAACTGCCTCCAACAGAGTAATCCAGGGCCATGGATTGTGGTCATGTGACAAAGAAACCACAAAAGTCCATTTGAGCAGATGCTGAGCTCTCGCTAACACTGTCCCTAACACCAAAAAGAGGATAAAAACAAGGGCCGATCTCATTCATGAGTTTGCTGACACACTGTGGGGTCTGACGAACACACACTCAATGTTAGTACAAGTTCTGGGTTTGGCAATAGCAAAGTATTGAAAGCCAGTTTGGTGGAACAGCTCCCACACCACTCTCTCTGGCACCGATATTCAGGGCACACTCATTAAAATCCAGTTGTGACCTAGCAGGCAGCTAACCCACTGAGTTAACAGTTGGAAAAATACCACCTTTCATGTCCACGTTCAGAGTCTCAGTTAATACATTCGGCACAGCTGTTAGGCCTTGCAGAAGTCAGAGCCCGTGTTGTAAGTCCATATGGTCATCACTCGTTGGAACTAAGCAAGCTAGTGAGAGCTGCTATGCGTTTAAGGGTCTGGCTACACAGGGTCACTTGGGAATGTTAAACCTAATTAACTTCAGGTGTGAATTTGAAGCATACATCCAGTGTGGATGCTCTCATCCAGAAGTTAAAAAAAAAAAAAAGCCTAATTTGCTTTCAATTTAAATTCAACCTCTAGTGGCCCCAAAGCAGCATGCCATAATACCGGCCAGACAAGACCGGAAGGGAAGTGACATTTATTCCCCTGCCAAGCCCAAGAACATGATCTTCCCCCTCCCCGCACCTTTCATATCTGTTACCATAGAACCTTGGAGGGCTGCAAGAGGAAAAAAATATGTACAGAAGGACTCGTACTCCCACTGAGTAATGTTTCCAATATCCAGGCTTCCAGGAGTTGGTCAAATATTGCAGAATATAATTCTGAATCCATCAAGCAAGTGAGATTTATTTGTTCGGAAAAAGAAAATGCTATCCACAAACACAGCTACTTTCAAAAGGACTTGCAGCCGCCTTTTGTAACTGTCAGGTCTGAGGCCTTTTTCTGCAGTAAGCAGCAGCCACAGAAAGACAACAGCAGCCATAAGAGAAGAAGCAGAGAGTCACATCCTCACATTCCATCAAAAAAATTAATATGATGCTGTCAAGACAGCGCTCTTATCCTAACAGAACCCACCAACACCAGGTAAAGAGAGATCTTAACGTGTAAAGAAAACCTAGTTCGATAGCGTTTTGTCTGACAAGGAATCACTTAAGTTGTGATAGTGAAATCCAGACTTCATTGTTTGCCTTTATGGTTCTCTATTATTTACCTATATGGTCTGTCTGATTCTTTAATTGTTTCTGTCTCTTGCATAACTATTTTTGCAAGATTTAAATCAACTGAGGTGGTGGAATATGATTGGTTAAAAAAGTGTTTCATAACAGGTGAGGACTGGTGAAAATACCTTGTTTTGAAGTACTTTGGTTAAGATACAGCTGAGTAGGACCCAAGTTTTAACTATATACACTGGGGTCCCAAAGGAAGTTTGGAACCTAATGCCAGGGCACAGCCCAGCTAAACACCCAGCCAGTTATATGTGGAGAAGTTGGAGCCTCAGATGAGCAGATCCTGCTGGCCACCAGGAAAAGTTCATATGCCTCATTGGGCATGGTAAGCATTGTATGCTTGGCAAGTGTACTTTGTGTTTTTATTATTGAGTCTGCAAACCACCAATTACGATGACTGGAACATGTATAGGAAAAACAAATAGGCACATATATTTTAGGAAAAAGTGTCAGAAGCCACTAGCAAAAAATTTTTTTGAGAGAACCATCGCCACAGAGTGGGCAAATAACGAGAACCATGGGTAGCTGTTTCACAGAAGTATTTCTGGAAACTAAGAATTTCCTACTTAAAAAATTTTGATGAGAGTATTTTATATCAATCTACTTTGCCTGTATAGATGCCTGTTTCTCTTGAGGTATAACAAAGTGAGGCTGCAGTCAACTTGAACAATCTGGAACAGTTAAACCTTGACATTTCTGCATATAGACTCTCATTTCTCAACACATCTTAGCAAGCTGGATAGAGATCAACTCTGTGAAGCCATCCATCGCAAAGCTTGCAGATGTAAAAAGTCTTTGCTTCCTTTTTACAATCTAGTCTTTGTAAGGTCTTGGAAAGATGATTTTGTCAGCTGTTAATAACCAAAGTGGCTTCAAACTGGTAGAGTGAAATCCTATGGAAAGTGACAAGTCTTACAGAATGGAAGTGGACACAAATTTCTGTAGAACTAAGCTTTGCAGAAAATGTCATTCCAAATGCATGGCTGCTACTCATTTTCAGAACTATTCAGTCATCATCTAGACTATAACCTGTGCTTTCTCCTTCGTACTGCTCCGTTCACTCGTCAGGGGTCTAATTTCTTCAGACAAAGTATGCATGAGATGCAATAGGTTGCACACCACAGCCCTAATGGGTTCACCACAACTAGCTTCAGCTTCAGCTGTCTTCTATAGGTCCAGTGAGACCATCTTCATTTTGATGCGATTTTTAACAAGGAAGTAGGAAGAGTGTATGTTAAAATGAACGAGACTTCGTCTGCTGAGTTGATTACTTTGTTCACTGTTCATAATGGCTCTGCCTGCCTGGAGTTGTAACTCAGATAGTGGAAGCAATGAGTACTTCTTTTGACTTCCTTTATGGTTGAGGTGAATGGAAATACGAACTTTTCATGCTGTTGCCACAGTTTGCAGCACTGTTTCTAGTCTTCTGTCTTTATTCATCCTCTGATGCAGTTTGCCGGTAAACCGGTGAATTTCCTAACATTTACACTACTGTCATTCTGAGCATTATTTCCTCTTCAAGTATCATGTGACCATCTGTAAAGAGATCCTTTCACATCCTAAAGGAGACTGTCGACGATTACCCTGACAGACATTCCTCTACTCAACCTATGTTTCTAGAAGCTACAATTTGTGTTTCCATGAAAAATGGCATCTTTACGAGACGAATTTCTGGCCACCAACTTGCAAACATGTATTCTACACCTCATACTGAGCGGCCAAACATTTAAGAAGAATGACAAGCTTCCTGCCTAGCTACATACCTGAAAGTTAAAATGCTACAGCAGATGCCAGGCATCGTCAAGATTCACTGAAATCTAAAACACAGTCTTCACTCTATCCTCCACCACTAAATGGAGCGTTGCATTTTAAAAACACATTACTATCAGTGACCTAGCAGAATGATCTAAATAGAAAGAAAAACTGGCAATAGATTGCATATGTAGGTATTAAAACCCCACTTACATATATCATGTTTTTGAAAAAGCACCCAAAAAACCCTACAATTAAACAGGAAACACACCCTAAACACTACTGCATGCTATTCTTGCTATACGATAGTAAATAAATATATTCTTGCTATACGATAGTAAATAAATATATTTCCAGGTCATACAAACTTCGGTTTAGTTTACTCTCAAAGCACAAAATTAGTTTTTAACCATCACGGCTACAATCCTCAATATATCCTCGATCTCTTGCCAATCTCACATCAATTACCAAAAGATTTAAATCTGATATAGATAATTCAATTATAATGCACTTCATATAACATCACTACAATACAGAGAAGACTGACATCATTCTGTACCTTTTCAAATTCTCTCGATCATTTTGCATTCTCTGTCCTTTGTTCACTCATTTGGTCCCCTACAATTAGTTTCACTAGCTGTTGCATTGCTGTATTTTCAATTCCAAGAAAAACTACACATCAAGCTTCAATAAAAATCTCCACCAACAATATTTCTACATACTGTGAACAGCAAAACACCTTTCTTTAAGAACAGTCATACTAGACAAATGGTCCATCTAGCCCAGTATCTGCTTTTCCAACAGTGGCCAATGACAAGTCTTTCAGCGGAATGAATAAAACAGTTAATCATCAAGTGATCCATCCCTGCATAATAGCTATTGATGGACCTATCCTCCATGAAATTACCTACTTCTTTTTTTAGCCCCCTTATAGTTTTGGCCTTCACAACATCCTCTGGCAAGGAGTTCCACAGGCTGACTGGGTGTTGAATGAAGAAATCCTGCCTTTTGTTTGTTTTAAACATGTTCCTTATTAATTTCATTTGTTAACCCCCTAGTTCTTGTGTTATTTACTCCCTTTCAAAACACTTCCTTATTAACTTTCTACACACTAATCATTTTATAGCCCTCTATGATATGCCCTTTTAGCTGTCTCTTTTCCAAGTTGAAAAGTCCCAGCCTTGCTAATATCTCCACACACAGAAGTTGTTCCAAACCTCTAATCATTTTAGTTGCCCTTCTGTACCCTTTCTAATACATCTTGTTAAGATCTGGTTTCCCCATCTCATGCAGTATTCAAGACGTGGTCATACCATGGATTTATAAAGAGGCAATACGATATTTTTTATCTTATTATGCATCTCTTGCATAATGATTCCCAACATTTTATTAGCTTTTAAGACTACTGCTGCACATTGAGTGGATGTTTTTAGAGAACTATCCACAATGACTCCAAGAGCTTTGAGTAGTAATAGCCAACTGAAACCCCCATTACTTTATATGTATAGTTGGGATTCTGTTTTCCAATGTGCAATACTTTGCATTTATCAACATTGAATTCCACCTGCATTTTGTAACTGTACCCACCTTTGTAACTGTACACAGTCTATTTTGGACTTAACTGAGTAGTTTTGTATCTGCAAATTTTGCCACCTCACTGTTTATCTTTTTTCCAGAAGATTTATAAATACGTTGAACAGTACAAGTCCCAGTAAAAATCCCAGAAGGACACCACTATTCACCCCTTCCCTTTTGAATATGGACCATTCTTTCCCACTCTTTGTTTCCTACGTATTAATCAGTTACTGATCCAGGAGAGGAACGTCTCTCTTATCCAATGATCGCTTACTTTGCTTAAAAGTCTTTGGTGAGAGACTTGTCAAAGGCTTTCTGAGACTATATAATACATTATACCCACTGGATCACCCTTGTCCCCATGCTTGTTGACCCTTCTCAAAGAATTCTTGTAGACTGGTAAGGCGTGATTTCTCTTTACAAAAACCACGTTGACTTTTCCCCAACAATTAGCATTCATCTATGTGTCTGATAATCTGTTCATTATAGTTTCAACCAATTTGCCTGGTACTGAAGTTAGGTTTAATGGCCAGTAAATGCCGGGATTACTTCTGGAAACCTTAAAAAATCATCATCGTATTAGCCATCCTCCAGTCATCTGGTACAGAAATTGATTTAAGTGATCGGTTACATACCACAGTCAGTGCAATTTCACATTTGAGTTCCTTCAGAACTTGAGTGGATATCATCTGGTCCTTGTGACTTATTACTGTTTTATTTATCAATTGGTTCCAAAACCACCTCTAAAGAACACATCAAGCTGGGACAGTTCCTCAGATCAGTCACCTAAAAAAGAATGGCTCAGGTTTGGGAAACTGCCTCACATCCCCAGCCATGAAAATTGCTGCAAAGAATTCTTTTAGTGTTCTGCAACAGCCTGCTCTTCTTTGAATGCTCCTTTAACATCTCTTACCAGTGGCCTTAGTGGTTTTTCAGCAGGCTTCCTGCTTCTGAGGTGCTTAAAATGCTTTTTGACGTTACTTTTTCACTCTTTGCCTAGCAGTTTTACAAATTCTTCTTTTGGCCTTTCTAATTATATTTCCCCCCTTATTTGCTAGAGTGTATGTTCCTTTTATTTTCCTCAACAGGATTTAACTACTACTTTTTAGAGAAGGCAAAAAGACATCCAACTGCTTCTTTTTACTTCATTGTTTAGCAACGGTGCCACTTCTATGGATCTCTTACCATGTTTTTTATTTAGGGTATACATTCAAGTTGAGCCTCTATTTTATGAAGTCTTTAAAAAGTTTCTGTGCAGCTCACAGGGATTTCACTTTTGGCACTGTACTTTTTAATTTCTGTTTAACTAACTTCCTCATTTTTTCAAAAGGGGAGCCGTGTTAGCAAAAACAAACAAGGAGGCTCGTGGCACTTTTAAAGACTAAAATTTATTTATCGCATGAGCTTTCGTGGGAGAAAATCCCACTTTGGCAGGTCCTTGAAGATGGGGAAGTTACAAAATGGGAGGAAAATAAATGCAGGGAAGTGTAAGTCATAGGATCAGGTCAGACTGTTACAACGAATCAAAGCAGTTGTTTAGATTCAAACAGTTGAGAACAGAGGGAGATGAGGTCAAATCACCTGTTGTAATAAGAAAAAAACCCTGAGGTCTCTATTTAACCCTAAGGCAACGGAGTCAAATCTGCATATGAATTCCAATTCTGTAGTTTCTCTTTGAAGCTGAGATTTGTTTCTCTTTGAAGCTGAGATTTGTTATTCATTTGTTTGAGCACCACTGCTAACTAGTCGTCAATGGAGTGAGCAGGGAGATTGAAGTGTTCCCCTATTGGTTTCTGAATGTTGTGATTTCTGATGTCAGATTTGTGCCCATTTATTTTTTTGCGCAGAGACTGTCCTGTCTGTCCAATGCATAAGGCAGAGGGGCGTTGCTGGCACACAATGACATAAAACACATTGGTGGATGAGCAGGTGAATGAGCCCTTGATGGAGTAGCTGGCTTGATTAGGCCCTATGATGGTGTCTTTTGTGCAGATATGTGGGCAAAATTGGCAGTGTGGCTTGTTGCAGGGATATATGCCTGCTTTAACGTTTGCTGTTTAGTCTGTAGTTGCTGGTGAGTATCTGCTTAAGGTTGATGGTGGAGAGGGCATGTCTCTAAGTGAAGAGAGGTCTGCCACCCAAGGCTTGAGAGAGTGAGGGGATCATTTTGTAGAATACGCTGTAGATACTTGATGATGTGCTGTAGAGTTTGAACTTGGGGGTTGTAGGTGGTGACCAGTGGCATTCTGTTTTCTTTCTTGATCTTCTCCTATAGTAGCTGACTTCTGGGTACCCATCTGGCTCTGTCAATGTGTTTTTTCACTTCCCCAGGTGGGAATTATAGTTTTAAGAATGCTTGATAGAGATCCTGAAAGTGTGTGTGTGTCTGAGGGATTGAAGCAAATGTGGTTATATCTTAGGGCTTGGCTGTAGACAATGGATTGCATGGTGTGTCCTGGATGAAAACTTGAGGCATGTAGGTAACTATAGCGATCAGTAGGTTTTCAGTATAGGGTGGTGTTTGCGTGTCCATCACTAATTTGCACTGTCATGTCCAAAAAGTGGATTTGCTGTGTCGAGTATTCCAGGATAAGGTTGACTTTCGGCTAGAAATTGTTGAAATCTCTGTGGAAATCGTTGAAATCTCTGTGGAAATCTTCAAGGGCATCCTTTCCATGGGTTCAGATGATGATGATGTCATCAATGTAGTGTAAAGTAGAGGAGTGGTCCTTGGGGACAAAACTGGAGGAAACGTTCTAGGTCAGCCATCAAAAATGTTGCCATATTGTGGGGCCATGGGGGTACCCCTAGCAGTGACTGACTTGAAGATATATCTTATCTTCAAATCTGAAATGGTTGTAGGTGAGTACAAAGTCACAAAGTTCAGCCACGAGGTGTGCCATGACAGCTGGGATGGTTCTCGTAATAGCTTGTAATCCATCTTTCTGTGGGATGTTGGTGTAAAGAGCTTCTACATCCATAGTGGTCAGGATGATATTTTCTGGAAGACCGTCAATGGATTGGATTTTTCTCAGGAAGCTCATGGTGTCTCGAAGATAACTAGGAGTGTTGATAGCATAAGGTCTGAGGAGAGAGTCCACATAAATCGGATAATCCTGCTGTAAGAGTGCCAGTACCCGAGATGAAGAGGCATCCAGGCTTTCCATTTTTATGGATTTTTGGTAGTAGATAGAATATTCCTGGTCAGGGTTCTGGCGGTGTGTCTGTCTTGATTTGTTCCTGTGCCGCTTTGCTGAGTTTCTTGAGTAGGTGGTGTAGCTCCTTTTGGTGTTTCTCAGTGGGGTCAGAGAGAAGTGGTTTGAAGAACATTGGAGAGTTTTTTATAAGCCTCCTGATCATAATCTGATTTATTCATGATGATGACAGAACCTCCTTTGTCAGCCTCCTTGATGATAATGTCAGAGTTGTTTGTGAGGCTCTGGATGGCATTGTGTTCTGCATGGCTATGGTATAAGGGATGTTGTTTGTCCACGATTTCAGCCTTTGCACAGTGGAGGAAACAATCTATGTAGAAGTCTAGTTTGTTGTTCTGACTGTCAGGAGTCCACATAGAATATTTCTTCTTGCAGTGTTGGGAGGAAGGTATCTGCAGGTTATTGCATTGTTCAGTGGTGTGGTGGAAACATTCCTCGAGTCTGAGATGGTGAAAGTAGGCCTCTAGGTCACCACAGAATTGTACCTTATGTGTGGGGGTGGTGGGGCAGAAAGGAAGTCCTGGAGACAGCATAGATTCCTCTGCTGGAGAAAGTGTTTAGCACGAAAGATTAACAATATTGTTGGGTGGGTTGAGGATGTGTTTGTTGCCCCCGTGGTACACAGGAGTTTAGACAGTTTGGTGTCTTTTTCTTCTGTAGGAAAACAATGTGTGTTGTACACGAAGTGGGATTTGTAGATGAAACGGGATTTTCTCTCACGAAAGCTCATGTAATAAATAAATGTGTTAGTCTTTAAAAGTGCCATGGGACTTCTTGTTTGTTTTCCTCATTTTTGTGTAATTCCCCTTTTTGAAATTAAATGCTACCATGATGGGCTGCTTTGGTGTCCATCCCCCACACAGGTATGTTTAATTTTATTATGTCCATGTCACTATTATCAAGTGGTTCAGCTATATTCACCTCTTGGACCAGATCCTTTGCGCCACTCAGGATTAAAATCAAGAATTGTCGGTTCCTCTCCTCTTGTGGGTTCCGAGGCTAGCTACTCCAAGAAGCAGTCATTTAAGGTGTCCAGAAACTTTACCTTTGCATCTCATCCTGAGGTGACAGGTACCCAATCAATACGGGGATAGTGGAAATCTCCATTATTATTGAGTTTATTTGTATAGCCTCTCTGATACCCCTGAGCATTTCAGAGTCACTGTCACCACCCTAGTTAGTGGTTGGTAGTATGTTCCTACTGCTATACTCTTATTATGCAAGCATCCAGTTACTATCCATTGAGACTCTACGACACAGTTTCACTCACTTAAGATTTGTATTTCATTTGATTCTATACTTTTTCACATAGTGTCACTCCCCCACCAGTATAGCCTAATCTGTCCTCCAGATATATTTTGTATCCTGGTATTACTGTGTCTCACTGATTATCCTCATTCCACCCAGTTTCTCTGATACCAATTATTACATCAATATCCTCATTTATTCAGTGCAATAAACTGATAGCTTCTACTCTGTTCCTAGACTTCTGTTTGCATTCTCTTTTTACTTCTGCAGCTCTTTATTAATTTTTTGTTCTCACTGTGTGTGTGTCTTGTCCTTAGTTTATAGAATGCTAATGAAGTGTATCCAACACCCACCACCACTCTCCCTCTAATCTCCTTAGCAAAACTCTCCTGTTAGGTGCCTCTGGTTGCTTCGGAGTGGGCTTTTTAAAGCCTGGATCTCCCTGAGTAGCCCCACCTCCTGGTTAAGGGTTGATGGGTGCTAAAAGGCTTATGGATCAAAGACTCGTTAAGAAGCACTCAGCCTTGACTAGCAGGCCACAAGGATCAGCACACAGTCCCCCAAATAAAAGATCACATGATATACTTCATTCAAGCAGCAACCACATCTCTCACACACACTGCAGGCAACAACTGACCGCAAGTGACACACGGTTGCACCTCCTTCACCTGGAGAGCTCGCTCACAAAACTCCCCTATTAGTTGCCTGTTTGTTTCAAATATTTACAATGCCAGACAAAATGAGTCTTTATTCCAATGTCTTTACACCCTCAAAAATCCTCTGCTTCTCAACTACCATATTTATTAACAATACTAAAATGACTTAGTGATGTTGTGACTAAGTGGGACTTCTCTGTCATTTTTACGAATCCTACATGTGCCTCAGTTCTCACTGTATTTTGCATGGCTAGTCTAAGCCTGAATGGGTCATTAAAAAGGACTGGTCGAGGCAGAGCCCATATCTACAGAAAACCAAAGACAATGGAAAACCCAATAAAAAAAAAATCAATCGTTAGTACACTGACACATAGCAAACTACCCAGGGGGAAATATATATCCCCACCTCTCAGCAGGAAAGGTGAGCAAAGATTCCAGCTTGAGAACAAAGGACTGGAAGCTGTGATAGACAAGAGTTGGCTTTTGGAAGAAGATGTGGGGCTCTCGCATCTGAGAATTGACTAAGGAGGCCTGAAAGAGCCTAAAACTGGAGTTTCATTAGTTTGACTGAGGCTCTGAACTAACTGGAATGGACTATGCTTTAACCATCCTTTTTCTGCACTAGCCTCAGGTCTTCCTCTGCTGTGTCCAGTTGACTAATAATCCCGACTGTTTTGAAAAGCTGTTAGTGTCATAGTAAATACTTGGCAAGCTGCATTTATCCCTGAAGAGTACACAAGTCTCTACCAGGAGTCTCTCTCAGCTGGCCTCACTGAACAGAGCTCACTGGGATGGAGGAGGGCTGAAGACCAGCGGTTCAGTCTGACAAGGAAGTGAGGCCTATTCTGAAGGAAGAATGAGATCCTTTGAGAATCTGGGGGTTCCTCCAACGTACAGCTCCAAAACTGGGGACGTAACATCAATCCCATGAGAGATGTACAACCAACATCTACTGAAAAGCAAATGGCTGCAGATATGGAACAAGAGTGATCTTTCATAGAATAAAAAAAAAATACATACCTGATAATAGTATCTGAGAACCCAGCAAAGCCCTTCAACATAAGACCGTACAACTTTACGGCGGAATTTCTCATCAGACACCTCAACATCAAATTTGTTCTTATAATAGCGCTGTTTCCAACCAGACTCCCATAACCTACATAAGCACAATTAGAATTTAGTCTAGAATCATCTTCATATTGCATGAATATTTACAAATTTTGCAATTAAAGCTAAGGCAAATCTGTATTAACATGAGGGCAATGGTATGAAGAACATTTTATTTCAAAAGATGCAGCAATTGAAAGTCACTTACACTCCAAGTTACCATTTGATTTTTGACATTGTCTTGTACTAATTTAAACCAGGACCTGGAGAGGGCAGTCAAGAAACTGACTCATGCTCAGCCACCAGAGGACTAAATCTACTAACCCAGGACTGAGAGGAAACTTGTAATTGAGGAAGCCAAACTTAAAAAGTCCAGGAATAATGCCCCGAGGAGCTGTTTAATCCTTATTTTCTGCTGCTTGGATTTATCATGATTTCTACAAGGATGCGGTCACTGAATCTTGAAAATCAGCTCTGTTAAGAGGTTTTCTGATAGCCCAATCATTAAAATTAAAAAGAAAAATGTATTTCAAAAATAAAACCTGTTGAAAATTTGAAGCTACGACAATATGTTAAGGCCTAAATTTACTATAATCTAGTAAAAGCATTTAATGATGTGCTGCATTGGTGAGCTCTCCTCAGATTTTAAGGAGTTAAAGGGAATGTTGCTTTTTCAGTTATACACAGAATGGGGGGTGGGGGGGAGAGGAACCACCTAACTTCTGAAGCCAGCTGAAGCTCACATATTGCATTAACAGAGAAGGTGCGGCTATTTTTTCCAAACGCATGTCTGTCCAGTTTGTTGTGCAAAGTAAAGCTTTTGCCTAAATTATTTTTGGTTTTAGTTTAGCTAGCAGTTTGTATTTTCAGTTGGACTGATTCAAAGTTGAGAAACCAACTGGCAGTTGACAATGCAGGCAAACTTGTTTTCCTCTTCCATGCTATCAGTAGAAACCAGGTGAGAGAATGAGATCTACTAATTCTAAAAGCCTAAAAGGAAATGGGGGCAGATTTTCAAAGTATTTATGTATTTAAATATGTAGATAGGTGCCTACTATGCTTTTCAAGAGTTCCTGTGCAGGTTATATGCCTAATTCTCACTGACGTCAGTGCAATTTAGGTGCTTTTGAAAAATCCTCCAGGAGCCCATCTGCCTCTTTAGACACTTAAACACCTTTGAAAATCTGGCCACTGCCTGTTCACTAATTATCACATATTTCATTTATTAATTCATTTACTTCATGCAAAAATATGTTTTGAAAAATCTATTTTGTGTTAGTTAAAAAAACTACTTTATATGTGCTGGATACATGTAGCAATCTTAACTTTTTAAAAAAAATTTAATTGAATTCCAATTTCCATCCAAAAGTGGCTTGCACTATGTAAAATGACAGTCTAGAAGAAATGTTAGAACATTTTGAATGACCCATAATAAAAATCTGGATAAATGTATGAATGATCTAGGTAATTGCTTAAAATAAGTAGGTATAGACAGTGCATCATCGTTAGCAAAAAGTAGCATCCAAGTTAATGTAAAGGCTATATTTAATTGGTTAAATCACTAAAAACACATTTATTTAAATTGTAACAAATGAGAACAAACCTGTCTTTCAGAAAATTAATAAGTACAAATGCAAAACTATTACAATTATTTAAATCAAGGTTTCCTGCTTGCTTATTTATATGTCTGTAAATTAATAGGATAGAAAATGAAAGAATAGTTTGGCATAAGTAGATCAAATATGGAATGCAGGACGCATTGATAAATGTGTCACCAAACTTTGCATCCTATTACGATCCTAATGTTGTAAAAACTTTTTTTCCTCCCTGTACCCAACTTTCTTTTTCCACATAGGAAAAAAGAAAAAGGAAAAAAAATTCACACAATTGGTACATTTCTCATGAAGCTCTTCTAATTAGGGAATGAAATGACAGTGGCCTTATCTAGCCTTTCATCTTTTAAAACCTTGGTTCAAATCCTATTTAATTTACGAGTGAAAGCAAGTTTAGTCAACCCTCCCTATTGCTACACCTTCGTTTACTGAATAAAAGGGCACCTCACCTATAGCTAACAAACATGTACAGTATAAATTTTTTTTTTTAAAAGGACATATTTGGTTAAATCAATATAAATAAAGCTATGCATCCTTACATCACTGAACTTTATGGGTTAAATCGCTCAAAATTCAATTGCAAAAAACAGTGGCATTCAGCTCACATAATCAAAGCTAAACACTGAATGTCTAGCCAATTTAGCATTTGGTCTCAAAGGGAGTAGTAGCTTGGAGGACAAAAACCTGTATGCATACTAATCTAGATACTTAGATTTAACAGCTATAGCTTACACATCTCACTGGAATTTACAGAATATTCTGACCCTCCACATTAATTACTCATGGATAAAAAGATCATAGGAAAGCATCTGAAAGCACTGCTATTCTAAGCTAAATGGCATTAATTAGGCTGCATCTACTTCAGCAATTTGCTAACAAAGTACTACAAAAAAATGGCTTCACCTGATATTATCCTCTGGCTCAGGTTCACTGTCACTGTCTTCTGCTTTCCGCTTAATTCCTCCTGCTGGGGATGGGGTGCCATCAGAAGTGAAACTAGTATTAGGAGATACTGAAGGCGTCTAGGGATATAATCATGCATAGACACAGGGAAAAAAAGGATTTATTATGTACTTTATATTCAAGTTAAAACGAATGGCTTTGTTTTAGAAAGAATTAAGAAAATTCACTTGTTATTTTTACTATTTTAAAAAAAGGATCAAATCACATGTTACACAATCCTAAAATATCAGGATGTCCACTAACATAAAATAGGGCTTTTAAAACAGGAATCAAACTTTGAAATATTAAAAAAAAATAAATCCAAGAAAGATCATGACCAAAATGAAGGAGAAAGTAGAAATTCTATGCAACAAAGCCCAAAACGTTTGGTATAGTCCAGTATAACACAAACCCTCTATATAGTTTCTTCTTTATTCCCACAGTTTATTTTAGAACTTCTGTTTATGGTGGCAAAAAAGTCACATGAACAGACTATTGCCTAAAGATGACTTAGAATTCAGAACTAGTAGCCCCATTTAGTATATTTCTGCAAATTACAAGTGAACCTCTTTTCAAATCCTAACATGGATGAAAGTTTTAGGAAATCTCCCTCATTTCTGCAGAGTACATTTAGAAAATATTTAAGAAATAAAATTTAACACTCAAAGTTGTGACAAACTAGCAAGAGTTAGGAGGTTAAAATTTAGATGAAAACCTCAGAAACAATTTGTTTTGCATTTTTTTGCTTTCACACACAAAAAGTTCAGTGAGTAGTAAATTAAAATGGCAAACTTTTATTCACCCAGGCTTACAGAACAAAGAACGCTTATTAGCAATGGAGAAATCTTTAGTGAAATGTACGCTTACTGTTTGGATGGATAAATATGATAAAAAAGGGAACCCTTATTATACATTGCATACTACTGATGGTTAAGTCTGATTAAATGTTTCCATGACAGCCACCTCTAACAGTCACTCAACTTCCCAAAAGTTTGCAGATAGGCAAATTTTTAAAAAGTATTAATAGTCTTTATTTGTATAAACATTCTCTATGTTGAGGGCAGTAAGGAAGCTATTCCCCCACGTTATAGAAAATTGTGATTTTGAACAGCACTACAGAATGGCCATTGGGAAACTAGCCATTGCCAAAACTTGTAACTGGATTAGGTTACAAGACACAATTTGCATCCACACATAAGCTGTTTCTCACCACCAGTGCTTAAAAGGAAGGCACCTGTCTGTAACCTAGAGCCACTTGACTTAGCTGCATAGTAAGTGATTCTCAACCAAGAGGCTGTGCCTGCTCACCCGCCACAGGTCTGAACCATGGGCAAAGTTAACCTCCCTCCCCACCCGCTCCCAAACTGCAGTGCCTTACCCAGAGCAGGGTCGTTCCTGGGGCAGCTCCACACCCCCCTAACTCCTCCTTTCCCCTCCCAATCCCCACTTCCCAGTCTGATCAAAGGCTGGAAACCAGGCAGTGCTACCTACTGCTTGCATTCTCCTGTCTCCGACTGCTGGTGCCCGGGGCTGTGGTTGCTCCCCAGCTCACGCTGCCTGGGCTGCAGGATCCACTCCGGTGCTGACACTAGCCACCCCTTTCCCTGCACCATGAGCGGTTTTCAAAATTTTTGAGCTGCACCCTCCCCTGCCCCCCTCGCCCTTCGACTCATAATTTTTGGCTGAACGCCCTCCCCCCACTCACAACCCTAACAGGCTGGATGGCTGCTGAGAAGATTCACAGAGTGAAGGTGTGCTCCCTTCCCACCCCAGCCCTGCCTACCCGAAATAAAAGTCAAACTACCCCTATGCCTAACTGCCCACTCTGCTGCCTGCTGCTGGGCCCTGGAATTTCTCTGACATGTTGGGGAAGGGCCTCAAAAAGAAAGACTGAGAAGCACTCTTCTAAGGTTCACTGAATAAAGCAGAGCTAAAGGGCTTATGTACATGCAAAGAAAGTGTCATTCAATATATAACGCTGACAAGCGACACTAAAAATAATTGGAATTTGCACTAAGGTTGAAAATAAGTTGAAGGGTGCACCATTTCATATTTAAACTTCAATTTTTTCCTACAGTTCAGAAGCATATTCACACGGAGCACAAGGAGAAAAACTAAAACACTTTCCACTGGAGGACATCCAACTCAAAACTAAATAACCCTACAAAAAGGCACGCCTAGGGACTTGTTCCAAGAGACCACAACTAGCTATATTTCAGCCAGCCTGAATGCTACCTCCATCTGTTAGAGACAGGAAAAAAACTAAGCACATTCACATGTCTGTAACAGACATTTCACAGGGGGGGGGATCGTAAGGGTTTTCTTTATTCCTGCCTGCACTGTAGTGGAAGCTGGGCAAGAACAGAGACTACGTGAAACAGTTTAGTGTAATTACAGCTTGGCAAACACTGCAGAATATTAAAACTAACAAAAGCTAGCTCTGGAGTCAGCCAGCTTCATACAAATACAACATGCATGGTACAAAAATCTCTACAGCAGCGGTTCTCAACCACCATGCTGGGATGGGGAGATGTGTCACGGAAAATTGTCAAGCTCAGCTTGGGGCGACTACTACCCGCTGTTCAACACAGGCAGCGACTAAGGCCAGATGAGTAAAGGGATTGAGGGGCTGCAGCTCAGAGATCCTGAGCTGGGGGCGGGGGAGGTAGAGGGGTGAAGTGGAACTCTGCCTGCCCAACAAAAATAAACCTGGCCCCATCAAGCGAGACCACCAGAGCACCAGCCTACATTGGCTTGATTCTGCCCCCACCAAGGTCCCGGAGTGCTGCATCCTCCAGAGCACCGCAGCCTCCCAAACGCCCCCAGCCCAAGCACCCCCGCCAGCGGCAGATTGTAGCGTATCATGCAGGGGAAACACCATCTGTCAGGTGTGTCGCGACGGAAAAAGGCTGAGAACCACCACTCTACAGACGAGACTATACATTGACATAAAATGGATTCCAATGAAAAATATTTTCATTTAACGTTAGAAAAAGTACTGCAATGGAGCCCCAGTTTTACGAGGTCTTGAGTTATAACTTTTACCTTCATGGCAGAGGGGGTTAGATAGCGGAGCCCTCGTCAATTACAACAGAGAGCTGTCTGGCCATACAGCTCAACCGAAGAGAGGAGGGAAAAAGGACCACCCGGGAGCTTCAATGTTCTGCAGAAGTAAAGCTGTGGACGAACTCATCTGCTACAAAGCTTAGGACTTCCACAGAAGTCGAGCTCCAGTCAGAGCAACAGTGTAGTGTATGCATCTTTCCTTAGTTAGAACTTGGTTATAAAAAGTTCCACTTGTCATTACAAGGTGAAGTAGGAGAGGTTCACGAAGCACTTACTAGTTCTCAAACCCCCAGCATTTTTTTAGAGGACACACTGGACTATCAGTTTTCTGATTAAGATTTAGTCATGGAGGTGGTGGTTTAATAAAAAAACAAAACATCTTCCTCTGCCCACACACAGGGCATAACCTCTCTGCCTGCACAGAAGAATAGGGCCATAAAAGATTCAGTTCATATAATTTAGTGGCAAACAAAACACAAAAACTTCATAACTGCAGAATTAAGGTTTCCTTTTGACCACCACTATCCTTAATCTAGAGCACTGAGTTCAGCCAAACTCAAATCTGGAGAAACCAGGAAATAGAGTTATGTACCCATGTAACCTCAACTCTGCCCCTCTGTAGCCAGCACTAGCCATTGGGTATTATCCACCTGCATGGCAGCTGCATTCAGCGTAAGTTGTAGCTTTATTAAGTGGAAGAGGCAATAGGAGGAGTAAATTGACAGAAGCGGGGTTGTGAGCAGAGAAGTGATTTGTTTGCGGAGTGTCAGTGATGTGATCATCATGTAAGATCGGGGTTTGTGTTCACTCTACATATGCAAGTAAAGGAAAAGGGAGCACATGCATCTTGAATTGTGCCATTTTCTCAAGCAAGGTACTGGGAAGGGATCTTTCCAGAAACAGTACAGTTTTAGATGGTATCCTATGAGAAAGCATGAAATGGTTGTTAAAATGTCACCAGCGTCCTATTCTGTTTAGAGCTAGCTTGTCCAACCTATTGCCTGCAGGCCAGAATCCAGCCTGCCAGGGGCTGGAATCTAGCCCATAGAACACCTGGGAGCAACAGTCAGGCAGGGATGTGAGGGGCACTCATGGGGCTGTGGCAAGACAGCGGGGGAGTGAGCAAGCGTGCGTGTACACACACGTACATATGGGGCTAACAGAGGTAACTGAAGAAAACTGCTGTGCGGGGTCTTCTACCAAACACTATATTGCTAATTAGAGAGTAAGTCTCTAATGAGGTGGTAGTGCACAGGTTACACACCGTGACAGCAGTAAAAATAAAATTAGCAAAATGAATATTTAAAAAAAAAATATTAACCCCAATTCAGTTGCTTGGTTTGATTTCATTTTTCCTGCCTTTCAACTGGGTGGCAAGTTTTTAAATCCCATGCTCATATTTTCAACACCATAATCTTGCATGAGGATTCAAGTTTGCTTAAAAACGCTTACTTTTGATTGGAAGGGCACTCTTTGCCTTCTATTTCATCAAACAACATTTGGAACAGGAACGAACAAAACTTGATTTAAAACTGATAAAACTTGAATTAAGTTGTTCTTTATGAAATATTATATGAAAGTGGAGTGACTTAGTACTTAGAAGTAATTGTAACACTTGATTATTCATTACTTTTTTCCTTCTTACATTTATAACTAAAAATCTAAGCATTCACTCACCGAGTTGTGTTTATCGTGCATTCTCATTTCATAGGCAGTCTGCCTGGGGTTACTGATTGCCTGGGGACTAGATCTGTTTCCTCTCCCCAAAGCTTGAGGGGAGAACTGTCCACCAGGAATAAAAGAAGGCTGATCCCTCTACAAAAGCAAAACACACACACACAAGTGATACAAGTCTAATACTTGACATTCCAAGAAGAAGAACTAGCACAAAGAGTTGATGTTCCTTTGGAGTTCTTAGATTATCAGTTGCTAGAATACAAAATGATCAGAGTTACTTATTTCAATTCAGCTTAGAACAAATATGTTTAAACAAGATCTTTTTATTATATATTTTATACACACATCTCCACCGCTCCCTTTGGATAAGAAAGCATTCCAGATCCTCCCCCCTCAGCCCACCACACTTTCGAGGGATTAAAGATTTTCTCAAAAAGTTACATTTTGTACTGAAGTCCTACATCAGCAGCATCCAGAGAAAAGAAGATTTTGGGGGGTGGGGGAATTGAAGAAATTCCATCTAGTTCGTATGAAAAAGTGGATTTACGTATCTAGGGAACCTGAGAAGTAATTTTCTTGCATTCTGATGGCGATATTCCGCCTATCCTTATTTCAAAGGTTAGACCAGATATGCACATAGAACTCAATGAATAGGGGCTCTATAAAGTTGGCGGGGGGGACGGGACAAAAAACAAAAAGAACTTTTGAAGTGGCAATGATCCTATGACGCTGCTCCACTGCACATCAAGAGTCCTTGTGCCTCAAGGAAGTGCAAAGAGACACCAAGCTCTTGGAACAGGCTGGGGCATCAAAATATTAGATACACCAGATAGAGCCACTGTCTCAAAGCCAAAGATCCCAGGGTCTGGAGGCACTAACTGGTTTCTTGGCTCATAAGATGATACCATAAAGAAGCGACATCTGTCTGAATGACCTATCCAGTAGCATGTTTATTTGAACATACAAACCTTAGATTCATCAAGCAAACAAGCCAGAATCTATTCTAATAAGATAGGAAGGATATTTAGTATGAAAAACTGAAATTGCATGCAACATTAAGGATATAATGTGCACAAGTCAGAAGTGCATGTTAGAGCTGCCACAACAATCAACACTTCACCTTCGGACACAAGCCGTTTAAGTCTGCACACATATTTAGTCATAATGTGGCCAAATTACACATGCAGAGGAAACTTGGATTTGGGAGTTTGGAATTGCCTGTTAAAAGGTTCAGGCTTGATTTAGCATTAACTATTTAATTTTCTGTAAATCAGTTTAATAAACTCAATCAGGCACTCAGTTAAGAGGCATATCATCTGTCCTCTCTGCTGATTGCTGACACACTTATTGTAACCCAGTGGCACAATCCCTCTGCACAAACAGTACTGTGAGGTATTTGATATTGTAGTCACATAATGCAGATGCACTTATCACCCAAGAAGGGCCCCAATTTATTGTTAACTTTGACCATCTTCACCTCTTCTACCCCATGTTAAACATGTTTACATTTTAATGATGTGATATCTCCATTCAATGCTGCAATTTAAAAAAAGTTTCATGAAAAAACTGCGACAGTTGAGTACAGCAAAAGCTATGGAATTTTTTTTCCTACAGCTTTGATTAACTATTTTACTGAAGTGAGAGTAAACCTTTGCCACAATATACAAATTACTTAACAAAATGGGCCTTTAAATTTACCTTCATTCTTTTCCTTTTTTCTTTTTGTCGTCTTTTGAAACTCTCCTAAAACAAGAGGAAAGACACTTGAAATAACCTGGTCTTATACATCTTTTAAGACAAATATTTCCTGAGACCTCCATTAATTAGCACACAACAAAAGATGAAATAGCTACTTTAAGTAGGTGTCATGGCTACCAACCTCTGAGGCTTGCAAAACTGAACTCTTCACCACCACCATTAAGGGTTACTGGTGTATGGTGTTACTAAGCTAACCAGCACCCTATGGGAAACACCCTCCCAGACTGAAGGGCTTGCAATATGAACCACAATACCAAGCATATTCCATTGGGACAAGGTCCTTAAGCACATGTATGAAGACACTGAAACAAAGTTTTCATAGCTTGTCCACCTTGGCGTAGATCAGGGGTGGGCAACCCCTGGCATGCATACCTATTGCCAGCAGCATGTGGCGCTGCAGCTGCTCCCCCCACTGGGAGGCTGGGGGCCACAAGAACCGCACGCGCTGAGGCTCCTGTCCCCTGCTGGGTCCCAGCTAGGGAACGGGGCCAGTGGAGGACAGTAGTCGCACATGGGGATAGGGCCAGCAGGGAAAAGGAGCTGCTGGCTCCCGTCCCCAACCGCCGGCACCTGCTGAGGGTGTGGTGGCCAGGGCTGGCACAGAGGTGAGCAAAAGTTGCCAACCCCTGGTGTAGATAATAGATGTCCACATGCTTCTGGTAACTTCACACAGGTACATGGGTCCTTGCTACCATTGCAAGTGCCTCAAAATTCCTGCCCTTTTTGTATTTTAAGGACCAGGATCTTGCTCCAAAATGTGTTGCTCTACAAGCGTCAAGTTCACTACTGTAGTTTGGCATCCGACATTGAAATCCTAAACCACAAATTGGCTTTGCCACCTTCCTTTGAGAGAATTACAGATTGTGGTTACGATGTACAATACAACCTGCCAACATTTTCCTGACCGGATACTCAGCTCGATTCCGGTCCCTTGATTATGAGGGTTTTTACTGTTCTACACCTTATAAGTTATTTTAGGATTGTTCGCTTTGTACTTTCTAGCAACATAGCATACACTAGGAGAATGAAGCAACGTAGTGAGTTACTGTTGGCACTGTTTTCTGAAGCTGAATTTGTTTGAACAATTGAAGGATCCCTTACGAAAAATGCAGCATTATAAACATTTACTTTTTATAACATGAACGCAAGACATTTCTCTAGAATTTAACTAAAAATTTAATACAATGCACGAAGCACAGTGCCACTACTATGTTTAGCAGGGAATCTGTCAAAATTTTTCTTGGAGCAAGTAGATTAAGTAAAACTCTATAAAAGTAAACTAGCTTCAAACAGGATTTTAGATAAGACGGAGCCAAAGGGACTAAAGTGCAATTATTTGTGTGTTCTAAAAGCATTAATAATCAATGTTTTTAGAAGACAAAAAGAGCCATTGGTATACTGGATTCAGAAGAACCCTTGGGGGGTAACTAACAGGTTTGACACAAAGCAGAAGAGTGAACAGTCGCTGTGAGCCACCCACCCGGTATTCAGAGTCAAGGACTGTCTTCACATTCGTGTTATGCGCCGTGTCAAGCTCATTGCTGGCACTGAATTAATTATGAAGGGCTTGAGAAATCCTACTTGTCATTGACAAGAAAGCTTTTTTTTTTAAAAGAGAATTTTCAAACGATTATGGTTTAAAAGAATTAAATCTGAACTGGAAATAGCCACTGGAGTGAAATCTTCTCTTTTAAACCATTCCAGTGCCTCTGTTGGAGCTCAGGACTTTCCCATACTGCTGCAGAGTGTGAACTAACCAGAATTGCCAGTGTTCAAAGGTGCTTTTCATTACACTAGCCTCTTCCCCATGATGAAGTCTTCCCTCTATTGCCGTACAGTACAATGTACATCTTCGAAGGGTAACTGACACTGGAAAACCAGGTGCCATCATGCCAAGTGCTCCTGGGCCCCATTGAACATTGAGAGATGAACAGCTTGGCTCGCCTGTATATTAGTATTGTTCAAGTTGACTGAGTTATGAGAAAGTGTTCAATGTAGGACGGCCAAGCGATTAATGGCACTGTTTAACATGTATTTAAATGTCCATCTCGTATCCCCACTGCCATACTGCAGCAGCTACCAATTAGAAGTTTCATTCCTCTGCTGAGGATGACGGTGGGGTTTCCCAACAAGGAGCCACAGGCTGCACCCAAGAAGGTACAGATGCTGTCCCCCCAATGTGACAGAGCCTTTGCAGGATCCAGCCCTTCAGCATGGTCCCAGGGCACAGAGCCTCCACAGAACAGCGCTGCAGGGACAGAGTCAGGAACGTCAGAACTCTGGGGGTACAGCCTCCTGCTCCCAATCCCTGGGCCAGCCCTTCAGTAGACCCCTCTTGCACTCATACAGGAGGACAAGAGCAGGGAGCCAGATCCCATCGACTGAAACTAGCTGACTACTGCCTCAACCACTACATGGTGAGTACTCCTTACCCAGTCCTCCACCAGGTACCAAGCCTCCTGCTCCTCCCCCCTCGTGAGTACTGGGTACGGGGCACCCCCCCACCCATAGTTAGTACTAAGCAACCTTCTCAGGCCCCCGACACCCTGTTCTCCAGTCAATGTGTGCGCTCCCCCCAGGAGTACTTGTCACCCCTCCCTTGCGTCCACAGGTATGGCTGGCACCCATGGGACCTCAGTCTCCAAGTGAGGGGCCACAAAAAGCAGCTTGGGAAACTGATACAAACCATTGAAGTTGAACTCCAAGATTATAAATGCTTTACCTCATCATCTTTCCTCTTTTTAAAAATACTATCTTCAACTTCCCCAACAGCCAACATGATCATCTGTACTCGCTTTAGGTTGACATAACCACTCTCCGTGAGGTACCCCTGCAAAATAAGAAAGAGAATACATGTGGTGGGTGGAAGAAGGGGGAGTTCCTCCCAAAAATCTGAATTTTTTTAAATGGCTACACAAAAAGTTGAAACGTACCCCGGTTTTGTGCACCACGTTTTTATAGATGCCAACCAGACGATCAATTGCTCCCTCCCTGTGAACAAAAAATGTAAAAAGTGAATTCTAGTCCAGTGGTTTTCAATCTTATGGTCGGGACCCAGTAATGGGTCGCAGACCCTCAAGCACTGGGTTGTGGTGCCCCCTGCAGCCACCACCAAAAGACTGGAATGCATTGCTCAAAGACATAATTGTTGGGTCGTGGGTATAAATGATTTTTTTCAACTGGGTCCTGAGCAAAAAAGTTTAAAAACCGCTGTTCTAGTCTATGCACCACTCTTGTTTACTGCCATGCTAGATATATCTATAGAAACCAGCTAAACAAATCTTTCTTGTATAGACAATTGCTTTCTCTACCTGATCTCCAAAGACGGCAAATGAGGAAGAAAGTCATTTCCCACGAAGAAACACATGAAGACCCAGTCATCTATGCTTCTCTCAATATCAAAAGTAAAAGGCAAACTGGCCATAGTTAGTTCTTTTTCCAAATACTGCAACAAAACCAAAAAGACATTAGGATGCTTGTCTGACACTACTACAAATAGATTCTACATAAAGCAGCTTAACAAAGTGATTTTTGCATACCTCTCGCAGCACACATAATCGGATAAAGATAAACTCTTGTTCAGAGCCAGGAGGACAATCTGCAAACTGATCATGCTGCAATATAGAAGAACAGAGAAAAATACTACTCATGATGGCTTACCAAAAAACTTTTTGTCTTAATATTTAAAGGATTAATAATCCAAAAGGAATTAAGTAGCGATACAAGTCCAATTCCTGAAGCCTTTATACTATTTTTTCCCTTCTGTTCTTACATTGACAAAATGCCTAGTGACTTTAATGGCAGTTTTGCGCAACTAACTCTTAATAAAAGAGTGAGTACAGATTTCATATTTGCACCACAATAAAGTATCAGTACAATGCTACTTTATTAGGTCAGGAAAAAAATAAATCGGGTCATTCCACTGATATTACTGCTATTTTACTTCAGCAAAAATACATCTGTGGACATTACAATTCTAACAGTTGAGTTTACCATCAAAGAACTGTTAAAACTCTTACCTCTCCTTGTTTCTCTCTTGGCAAACCTTGACAATCTTTAACCTCGTGTCCAAACTGATTACAAAGACCACAAGGCTTGGGTTTATTTGGTTTAAACTCCTCTCTGATTATAGTAAAGTTTGGTTCATGTGTAGCTAGTCCAAGCATGATCAGATCAGCTATCAACCAAAGCAAGAAAGAAAAGTAATGAGAAGACTAGCCATTAAGGCTTATTTACTAAAAAAACAAGTGTATTCAGATTTAAAATAACTGTGAGCATGACACGTGGGTGCATTCTGTACACTGAAATACGGTCCTATAAAAATCATCATAATTTGAAAATACAGGTATAAATCAAATCAGCTGTGGATAATACTGGATCTTGCCCCAAAAGTAAAATAAAGCTTCCAGAAACACATTAACTAATCCACCAGATACTTCAAATGCATGCATCAATTAAGCTTTTCACTCACTCGCCATCTGGAAACTGCCAGTGTTAGAAAGCTTAAACTCAACAAACTTATTAGCAAAAGGAAAAGGACTTACCATCAGCCCCACATAAACAATGATGAGTGTTTGGATCATGGTTTGGTTGAGCTACACAAAAGAAAAATAAGTGTACTCAAATCAAGCTGTTATCTGAAATTTCATTGATTCTTCTGAACATACTTTGCAAATATAAAATAGATGTGTATGCTTTTTAGTTAACTTACCTCTCTGTCTTCTAATGTAATCCATGATTTTGTGTTCCCCTTCTCCAGGAGCGCTGGCGTCAGATAAAATAACCTGTACAACATTTAGAGCTATGTAAACATTTGAATGTAGACAGTATAGTAAACCCCCACACCCTCCCCCAAACCGTGAGCAAACATTTAAGAATGTTTGTGCTCTTGACCACCTGAATTCTGAACACTTGAAATCCTATTTAGTAATTTCCTCTAAGGGGCCTTTACTTCAATATGAAATACAAAAATCTCATTCCATCCAATCTGAGTCACTTGTTATTGACACTTACAAATTACTTTATTTGAAACAGATTTCCTATCAATTTCAAATAAAAAATGTGAACTTGATCACAGGAGTACAGACTAAAGTTACTAGAACACTAGTAATTATTGAATCAAATGGTCTAAAGCAAGTTAAAAGTTAGTTAAAACTTGCACTGAATAGCCAATGATGTAAACATGCAGGACCCCTGACTCCCTTTAGAACTCTTGAATCCCAGACACGCAGACACCACTGTGATGGGGGCCAATAAATAGAGCCCTGCATATCCGCGGATACAATGTGAATATTCGCAGACCCTTTCTTGCAGATACAGATCGGATACAGATCCACATATTTTTAACTGTGCATGGCTATACCCCTGCAAATATGTGGATATCCACGGGTATCTGCACTATATCCGTATTCGCAGACACAACACGGATATCCGTGGACCATGTCTTGCAGATGCAGATCGGATGTGGAGCCACATATTTGTATCTGTGCAGGGCTCTACCAATAAGTGCCTAGACAGACCACCAGTGGAGTTCACAAACTCAGCTGCTTATAGAGAGAACTGAGGAAGGTCAATTGTCATCCCCCCCACAGCTCCCCAGCAAATTAGAACACATTTTAACAGCCCATCTATGGAAAATGAAATGGTCAGCAATCTCTGAAGAAGCTGAATATTCTGCCCACTCAACACAAGGTAAAAGCAATGTTGTCAATCAGCAGGAAAATTCAATAGGAAAAGCAGGACAGCCAGAAAGACCAGATAATAAAAGTGATAGGAAGTCATTTCTGTTGCCTGATATCATGCTGTCCTCCAATCACTTGCAATAAATGCGATAAAGAACTCAGGCCTGAGGCCTGCAACCTACATGAGGCAGAATGCAACTTAAAATCCAACAGAAAAAAAAAAAATCTGCAAACTGCAGATGCAGGATCTGCATGTTTTTCTTCAGGGAAAAATCATTCTTAGAGTCCTAATTCATACCTTCTCTAAAGACACTGTACCTTGGCTTCCAATATCAAATCCTATTATCACACTCCTTAAAACCCCCTTTTTATATAAAATCAAAACAAATGGCTCTACTAGATGGTGTTGTTAGCAAGAAATGTATCTCTTAGATGAAAATGCTTGATGTGCAAGATATCCCCCATCTCCAATAACACCACAGCGCCAGAGGACAAGGCTAATCTACTGCTAAAATGTATACTGTTCAATCACACTATAGTTCACACTAATACAATCACCCTCATTTTCTTGAAGTAGGAAAGCACAAAACTTACCGTCAAATTCTTCCACCCTGGATCATTGTTCAAACGATCAGCAACATAATAGCGAAGGCATTTAGCAAGATTGTCCATGAACTCGGTTCCCTAAAAAGGGATAGAAGAAAATAAATTAACCCATCATTTAGGTGTTAGCTTCGGCTGGTTAAAGTACAAGACTACTTACTGGTGTAATACAGTTGCTGTCGAATCTCTCTTTCACTTCTTCTGGAGGAAGAAAGCCACCTAGAGAAAGATGTTTAACAAAACGCATCAAAATAAATCGTAAGACATTAGGCCCATTTTTGCAAGGATAATCTGGAAACAATAACGTATCTGAAAGAGTGAACACACACACGGTGAACCCTTCTGATAAAAGCTATTTTTTGTTCCCTTCGCTCCAACAGCAAGATGCAGTTACTGTCAATGAAAATAAGCAACAGAGAATTAACAAGGACCTAGACTTAATGATAGCCTAATGAAGTAGTTCAGACAAGGTGGGGGCGGGGGAGTGCAAGCTCAAAAGCTTGCCCTTCCTAACAGAAGGTGATCTAACAAAAGAAAGCGACTTCCCCCATCTTCTCTCTCTGATGTCCTTTGACCAACATTCCTACACCACCACTGCAAACATAAAATAGTTCATACAGGTAGCTGCAAAGATAACTTCTTTTCCCTGGTCAGCATCTTGCAGCAGGATGTGCCAAGAAGAGACCGCCTCTAACGAAGGGTACGGCAACACTACAAAAACGTGTCGGATGGCATTATGTCGACTTTCAGCCATCGCTATGGTGGCCGATGTCCACACTGCTACGCTTGGGTCGGTGGAATGCATCCTCACCAAGACCACTTCCACCCACCTAAGGGACAGCATGGGGGGAGCTGGGAGATTTCTCTCTCAACTCCCTGCATGGAGCCCACAGGTTCCTGGTTGCCTCTCCCCCCCCACCCCCCTATATTCCAGCACAGGTACAGGGACGTTCCCCGTTCCCAGGAGGGAGCCGCTTGCAATCCCTGCCTTGGCTTGCCTGCGCTTAGGTCCTGGGTGTGAGGCAGCCACCCAAGCCCTTGCTACCAGCAGGACTGCAGCCCTTCTGCTTTGAGCCCAGGTGTGGGCAGCTGCAAATTTGCTACCACCCCATGGCACCAGCAAGCCCCAAAGCAGCTGCTGCCCCGGGAGGCCAGCAGCCTTGCTGCTTGCCCGTGTCCTGGGGAACCCGCAGTCAGCTTGCAAAGCCAGGCTCCAGCCCCTCCACCAGTTTAAGGGGACGCGATGTCTATGCTGACACTATGTGGCCCCACCTCTGACTTTCGTTCAGGTGGTTTGGTTTTGTTGAGACAACTTTCAGCGTAGACCAGGCCTAAGGTTGCTCTAACAATAGGAAATAACTTTCCACCTATTTCTTCTCTACTCTTCCCTTTCCTTGCCAGCAACTCTCACCATGGGGGACCTCAGAGGTGGAAATTACAGTACTCCTGGGAGCTACTCACCGGGATTGCTGCACCCTTTCCCTCCTGCAGTGGGGCTAGGTTTCTCCTCTTCCCCCTCTCCACCACCCAGCATTTGGTCAGACCCTCTCATCCCATTATTTTTAGTAGACCTCACAGACAAGGGCAACTGTGAATTTTAGGGTATTGCCTATGATCCGTCGGTTGTTTTTAGTAAAAAATAAATGTGACAAAATTTTAACTTTGCATACAAGTTCTCACCAGTCACTTCACCCTCTGACATATCAAAAGTCTTCCCCTCCTTCTCCAAGGCCAGCGCCAGAACACTAGTCCCCAGCATGGTGGTCTCATCTGAACTGCTTGCAGGAGCCACCCAACCAGCCTTGCCAACTCATTTCTCCAATTCAACCAGCATGCTTCAGCCAAAGCAGTCTTCTACTTTCATTCAGCTCACGTCACACCTACTCAGCCTTCTTCACATGACTTTCACAATCAAAACAATACACTTATCTAGAGTTCATTCCTCACGTCCAGCTGCTCTGCATTTCACATCATTGCTCCCCTTTCCCTACTTGCGCCGTTGTGCCTTGTACAACTGCCGCTCATTTACGACCACAAGCATCTTCACTCTTCCTCCACAACACTTTTGGTTAGCTGTACATTACAATTCCTCCTCCTTCTCTCAGATCCTAACTTTAAAAATCCTAAAATGAATTAGGCAGTTGTAAATTTTGGGCAGAGGTACCAGGAAGAAAGAAAAGCCATTTATCTTTTGCACAATGTACTTTAGATTGGAAGCTCACTGAAATAAAGATCTGCTTTTGTAAGTTACTATATTATGCATGCCCTTAGCACTACATAAATGAAAAAAGTCACCAAGTTCTACATTCTTTTGTATTATCTAGCTTCTGCTCCAGTTAAAAAAACCATGTCCATTTCAAAATGAGATGCAACACTCACACCTAAAGCCATAAGTCACAGACAACCATCAGACATGATACACACATCTGTACCTTTTGCCAAAATCTCTTCTCTTATTCTTTGCTTCTCTTCTGCACCTTCCATTCCTTCCTTTGATGCTCTGAACCTTCTGGATCTCTGCTGATTCATTTTTGCACGAGGAGCCTAGAACATGTATTATGGTATTTTACTCTGTATTTCGTGAGTTTTTCCCCCTCACATGCTCAGTTGTTTTGTGTGGCTAAGTAATAATCCCATAAGGCTGTGTTGGGTATTTGGACAATACATCAGATTGGAGGTAATCCTCCAGCCAGCTTCTCCCTTTTTACATGTTCCCTCATCCCACAAATGAGTTCCTGTAGCTGGAAGACAACAAGAAGCCAGCGATAGTTATCATTGTCTGTCCTTTCCTGAAAAATTGCCTAAGCAAGTTGACTGCAATGTTCAAAAAGGGCTGGGGGCGTGGGGGGGGGGGGGGAAGGAAGAATCTTAATGGTACTTGGTCTTTACCATCACTGGCTGATAAAAACCCCAGCTGATAACTAAAGAACTTGTCCAGGAAGCTTTTAAAATGTCACAACGTTCTGCCAGGTCCCACCGTAATTGCAGTGGCCCCCTTAGGATTTCATGCCTGTCTCAGGTGGTCTATTGTTTTGGACTTTCCAAGGAAAGCCTAAGGAGACGATGGTTTCTGATCACTCAGACTTCAACCATCTTTTAGAAAAGTCTCTCTTTTAGTCACCCGTCTGTATCAATAACCTTGTTCAGGTAGCAGGCCCAGAAATCAAATACATCCATTTCAATACACGAAACATCAAGGGGTACCAGTAAAGCCAACAGCTTCCCATAACTCCTTCAAGTGATCACCAGCTCCTAAACAGGAAACTCTGCCCCAATTCTCTCTTGACATTCGGAACTCCACTGCCATTCTTTTGAGGACTGCCCTTCCTTTTCTCCTTTTGGACTGGGAGGCTGTATTAGTAGAAAGTACAGATTCTCTCCCCCTATCACCCTCCCACACACACCAAATTATTAAGCTCTCTGTTCTGGAGCTGTAATTCTTATCTTTCAACTTCCTCATCCCTTTTTCAAGACTTCATCTCACAAAAGCTACCAAAAAGGAAGTCTCTTCCCTCTTACAGATAGGAGCAGTTGCCTGTATGTGACAGGCATATACTGCTATCAAGTTTTTACTGCTACTTCTTTCTCATTCCCCAAGAAAAGAGGAGTATCAAAGGTCCAAGGCTCAACTTACTGAATACAATTTCAGTACATCCACTGCTAGCTCACAGAATTGGAAGGGACCTTGCAAGGTTATCTAGTACAGTCCACTGCCCTTATAGCAGGACCAAGCATTAGACCATCCCTGACAGGTTATGCAGTGCGAGCGCCTAGATGTTTCTTTTTCCATGGTCTTTGTGAAATGACTAAGCCTGGGTACCAACTGTTGTATTACTAGCAAAAACAAGTTTGTGCATGTTAACTTTATCTGAAGTTCCCTCCCTTCTCTTCAAGATTGGGTTGAGCTCTTGATCTGATGCCTTATGAGGATATGAAAAAAAAAAAAAAAAAAAAAGTATGTGCAGACATACAAGAGGTTCCGGAAGTTCAGGCTCTGAACCCCCAGTATAAAGGGTCTCTCGTGTTGTAACAACTATTTCAGACCTAGAGATGATCCAGAAACAGATTCCCCTGAATCAAGAGGTAGACATCAATAGTCTCCATCTTTTCTACAGCTCCCTCTAGACTTCCAAAGGCTTGGCTGGGTGCCTTCCCAACAGCTTCCTCCACAGCTTTAGACTTACTCATGTCTAGACTGCTAGATTTATCAGGACTTAGTCTCAACATTCCCTGTGAAGCACCTCAATACAAGGCCTTCAGAAATGCAGTCAACATGTAAGCCCACTTTGAAATCTACCTCTATGTTAACAGAAGGTCACAACACAAGGCAGAGATGGTGAACCCAGGTGCTCTCGTTCACCATTCACTTGGCTGGCAAAGTAGTCTAGAGTTCTAAATCGAACTGCAAGGATCAACAAAAGTGGTGTTTAAAAAAAAAATTGCACACATCTGGCTCTTTCAAGAACACCTAACATACTCTCGAATGCTAAGTACTCCTCTCCCTCAATAAAGGAGGCACATTCCCCTTCCAATATTTTCTGCTGTACCAGTCTGTTGGTCTGTCTTTACTTCTGATGTTCTGGGATCTCTACAAGGTATGGCAACACATGAATCTGTTAGTCCCAACCCTGGCAAAAATAGTGGCTTTGCCATAGGAACATTAGAGGCTGCAACAAAAATCCCTGGGAATCAGAGGAAAAAAGTCATAATATGTGGAAACATTAGTATGTTCTAAGGCAGTGGTTCTCAACCTTCTGTGGGTTGCAACACACTTGGTCATAATATGGCGCCCTACAGGACACACCACCACCCGCCCCAGGCCAAATCCAGCCACGTCCTCAGCCTCAGGGCACACCGCCCCACCCTGGAGGCCAAATCCAGACAGTTCCCCAGCTCTCTGCAACACATTTTCCACTGTGAGCCGACACAGTAATGTGTCCCGACACAGTGGTTGAGAACCGCTATTCTAAGGCAAAGCATTAGTTAGCAGTGAACTTGATCAGAATGAGGAGGTACCATCCATATGGCAGAGTCTCAAGGAAGTCCTTAAGAAGCACCTGGAGCAGTTCTCAACCACTGCGTCGCCACACAGCAGTAAGTGTTGGTGGAGAGCCAGGTGCGGGGCTGGATTTGGCCTTTGGGGGGGGACTGTTGTGTCCTGTAGGGTCGCATGTGCCACCAAGCATGTCACGACCCGCAAAAGGTTGAGAACCACTGATCTGGAGGGATCAAGTGAGCAGTCTGATAAAAATGGTGAATACAAGACAAGACCGCTGTGACAAAGAAAGGCTGGAAACTCTTCCTCCTCTCCCCACATATCTTACCCTCTACTACTGACCATGCCTCAGATTTTTGCCATCTCTCCGTGTCTCTACAGGACGGGAAGGAGAAGGAAGAACGAAGGCCTGCCCAGATCTGAAGCTACAGCAGAAGTTTCAGTGGTGATGCTAATGATTACTCACAGTAATGGGAAAAGTTGCTGCTCACACTCATCCACAGGAGTTCTGTGCAGAACGGAGCAGCAGTCTGCTACAGTGCAACCGTTTTCTTTATTTTCCTCATCAAGCCCCAATTACTGCTTAATAGTGCACTGATCAAAAGAAGCTGGCCACTAGATCACTGCCAAAATTGATTTGATACATAGCATCCGCTAGTGTGGTAGGAGACAACTGAAGATGGAAAAGCCTTTTATAACTGGCTACCACCTGCCCGTCTCAGTGAGACAACTCAGCAGTGGGTGTTAGTAGCATCCAAGATTCAGCCATGTACCGTGTTTAAGCATTTAAAATTTCCCTGGCAACATATGTGAGACTTACAAATGCTGTTTAATTGGAAACATTGTTTACTATGAACTTTCTTTTAACTCAACTTAGACATAGATAACAAATTTAACAACAATTGTTGAAACTTAACAGAATAAAGTAACATGGGGAAGAGTATTCTAAAATCTCTAGGAGGTATAATTTTATTTACCTCTGGTTTGGGGGTTTTAAGGACACAGCAACATATTGAGTGCGCAAACAGACATTTGCAAGACCACCAAAAATGATATTAAAGAGCTACACTTTGGTTGAAAAGTCTTTCAAAAATACCTACTCAAGCAGTTTTATGAGAAAAAGAGCTTGAATCTGTGAAAAAAAATTTAGTACAACTGATAAGATTACGTAATCAGAAATGGAACATTTATAATTTTTTTCCCCTTGTTCTTCAACCATAACAACTGTATTAGTTTGTTTCCCAGGGCATTGTATAGAAGTCAATCAAGGCAAGCTGGGGAAGAAGTCAAGCAATAAACATAGGTAAGTTCTTGAAATCTTTCACAATTAAATTAAAGTGTCCATTTATAGGCTTTTCTAATATTTCACAGCCTGCATGCTGCACAAACTACTAGAGATTTCATAAATTCATAGGATTTAAGACTAGAAAGGACCATTACACTGGTCCTTATTTACAATGGACCTGTGTGCTGAGAAAGCAAAGCAGAAGCAATCCGACACTATCCCCTCCCATGATATAAATCTTTTATTGTCAGGTCTTCGCTAACATTTCCTCAGCATACGCCAAGTTGAAAGTGTTAATCAAATATTGGATGTGGCAATTAAAAGAAAAACTAAACTACTCCCTAATGAAGTTTATGAAGGCAGACAGCATTAACCTTAGCACTGCAGTCAGCCATGACATGGAAATAAACATTTCAGTACTTACTACTCCATCTATTGCCATGTAGAGAAGCCGTCGCGGCCTGATAATGTTGAAGAGTCTGTCAATATACTCAAAAATGGCAACCATCATTTCATCTTCATTTTTGGGAGCTGGTCTATAATTTAACAAAGCAGGGCTCGATTAACAAACATGTCACAGGGGCTTAAGCCCTGGGCCCCAGCCCCGATGGCCCCTGCCAAATCTGTCACCCCACTAAGCCCCCAGTGCCGAGGGGGGGACCAGGGTGCTGAAAGAGCCCCTGCCCTGCTGGTTCTGGGGAAGGGGGGTGGGTTCCTGAGCCAAAGAGACATTCCCCCCCCCACCACCCCTGGGCTGCCCCTATTGGCTCAGCTCCTGCTCGGGGCGGGGTAGGGAAGGGGCTGGCACAGCAGGTAGGTCCCTTTCCCAACCCCCCAAGGCGCAGTTCACCCCAGGCTCCCCCAACCCGCCGAGCTGCGGTCCACCCCAGGCTCCCCCAGCCACGGTCCACCCCAAGCTCCCCCACCCTCCCAAGCCGCGGTCCACCCCAAGCTCCCCCAACCCCCAAGCCGTGGTCCACCCCACTGCCCCCCACCAGCCTACCCAGACAGCGCTGGCTGCAGCCTCCCTCCATTGTAACAAAGGCATCCTGTTACTGTTTCAAACAATTTAACTTGTACTATATTTCTAAAGTGACAGAAGTCACTTACTTGTCCTCAGGATGTGTACATGGATGGATAATACCATTCATATCCAAATACAGGTTATCAAACTCCACTTCATTAGGATTAGGCTTGCTGGTATCGACTGGAATTTTGATGCCATTGCATTCCTTAGGCTGCAAGCACAGTAATAACAAAATTGTTACAAATATGGTATGGATTAAAAGGTGGGTTATCAGCGAGGCTTTAAATACATTCAGACCCAAATGAAAGTAGAAGAGAAGAGGAAGGAGCAAAGAGGAGTTGAATATCAGCCCAAACATGATTATATATAGACCACATCTACATTACAAATAGAGTTGGTTTAAAAATGGTTATGGGCAAACTTTATAATAATTAAAAAAAAACACTCCTGCTACCGTTAGGTTGTATCACCAAGTTGTAGCAGGGTTAACACACTGTTTTTTAACATGGTTATATTTTTGACTCTGTCCCCAAAAGCAAGAATAATGTTGCGAAAATGAGAACTTTATAGGGTCAAGAGGACCGTTCACAACTTCTGTAAATGTAATGATAAGGATAGACGGGCCTTCTGTCAATCAACAGTCCTATTTTAGTCTTCAAACGCCATATAAGAGAGACAAGCACATTTAGACAAACCAGTGCCACTTTATTTATTTAGCAGATATTAAATATCTGGCTTTGCAGCAGACACAACATGACACCACCATTTTTGGCTGTCTCCTTTTCTGACCATGAGGACCAAATGACCAATCTTTATTTTATTAAGTTTTGGGGCTCAGCAGAAGCACTTATGCCATTATGCTATGCATCTGTTAACTGCGAATGGATAGTGAGGAAAACACACTTGCTCCTCCTCTACTTTGGGAAACATTCATTAAGAACATAAAGGACGGCCATACTAGGTAAGACCAGTGGTACATCTAGCCCTGTACCCTGTCTTCTGACAGTGAACAATTCCAGGTGCTTTGGAGGGAACAAATAAAACAGTAAATTGTCAACGGACACTCCACTACCATCCGCTCCTAGCTTCTAGCAAATACAGGCTAGCGATGCTCAGAGCAGGTGGTGCATCCCTGCTCAGCCTGTCTAATGGCCATTGATGAACTTATCCTCCATGAACTCACCTCATTCTTTTTAGACCCTGTTACAGTTTTGGCCTTCACAATATCCCCAGGAATGAGTTCCACCAGTTGACTGTGCATTATGCGAAGTGGTACTTCCTTTTGGTTGGTACTTCCCATTGGCTGCCCCCCTAGCTCGTGTGTTACAAGTAAGTATTTCTTTATTCACTTTCTTCACACCAGCCATGACTTTATAGACCTTACACACTGCGCCCCCCCCCCCCCATAGTTGTTTCTTTTTCAAGCTGAAAAGGCGTTCTGAAAACTCCAAGTACACTACACCCAATGAACCCCACATGCTTGCTGACCTAATCAAACAATTCTTGTAGATTGATGATCCTTTAAAAAATTTGCAGTGGCTCTTCACAAACACATTGTATTCACTCACGTGTCTGAGAATTCTGTTCCTTACTATAATGTCAATCAATTTGCCTGGTACTGAATATAGATTTAACAGCCTATAATTGACTCTGGAGCTCTTTTTCAAATTTAATTTTCCCTGTTGTATGTAGGGAGGGGATGGGTTCCACTCAGCCCGTTGCCTACCAGATGTCTTCAGACATCACTCATCAACTACCAGCTTTAGAAATCTGTCTCCGAAGCAGACTGATACCTATATATTCGTGACCAATAACTATACATAATCTGTTACCCAACTTTCATTGAATCATAGAAACTAGAAGGGACCATAAAAGGTCATTGAGGCCAGTCCCCTGCACTCATGGCAGGACCGAGTACCCTCCTACACCATCCCTGAAAGGTGCTTGTCTAACCTGCTCTTAAAAACTTCCAATGATAGAGATCCCACAATCTCCCTAGGCAAACTATTCCAGTGCTTAGTAACCTTGACAGTTAGGAATTTTTTCCTAAATGTCCAACCTAACCTCCCTTGCCATAATTTAAGCCCATCGTTTCTTGTCCTATCATCGGTGGTTAAGGAGAACAATTTTCTCCCTCCTCCTCCTGACAAGCTTTTAGGTACTTGAAAACTTATGTCCGCTCTCAGTCTCCTCTTTTCCAGACTAACCATACCCAGCTCTTTCAATCTTCCCTCATAAGTCATGATCTCTGCAGCACCTAAAATTAGTGGAGACTTCAGCAAGCTTTGATCTTAGTTTTCCTCTGCAACAATTCCCAGTCCCACAGAGGTGCTCCAAAGACAAGACCATTGCTCTTTGTGAGGCAAGCACCACAGAAAATCCCTTGAGGAAATTATTCATTCTGTATTCAATGTAATGGGAACTGAATGATGCAGTAAGGTAGGCCTAGGGCCACACTCAGTAAGTAGAACAAAGAAAATAAAAAGCTGCCTTATTCCCTCAGCACCACACATCTGCGTACTCTGGTTCTGTTGGGGAAAAACTTGTATGGGATCATGTAATTAGAAACAGTGCATAAGCACAAGGAGGCCAAAGTAAGAGTTTCAGGATTAATAGTTTTTCTTTAATTATTTAGATTGTGGCAGAGCTTAACACATACTAAGTCTTCTTCCACCCAGAAGATGATATTCTCTGCATCAAAAGCACACAGCCAGCCCTCTGCACACTCAGCCAGGAAATACTAGACTAGACTATTCAAGTCTGCTTCCTTGGCCTTGATGAGGACAATGCCATGTCAACTTATTTTTAAAAACATATCCTCACAGTTCTTGTCGTACAGAAAAGAGGCATCCAATCACACAGTAGAAGCTGGAATCTATATTCCTCCTGAAAAGAGCTAATTTCTTCTTGGGCAGCTGACACAGATCCTTTTTCTCAGTCCTGGGAAATGATGCAAGCCCTTTCCACACTGCAAAAGCCTCTTAATGCTCACTTTTTATTATAAGCGACCACTGCACAGGTACATCTTGAGGCCAGATCCAAAGACCAATAATTACATCTTTCAGCAATGCATTCCAGTCTTTCGGCGGAAGCAGCAGGGGATGCCACGATCCAGTACCTGAGGGTCTGCAACCCAGTACTGGGTCCCGACCCTAAGTTTGAAAACCACTGTTCTAGAAATCCCTTTACAAGATACCCTCCCCCCACACCTCTGCCACGGCTATTTCAAATATCTTTAACTATTACTGCTGGGAAAGCGAGGCATAGTGAAGACGTGCATACAAGAGGAAGGCCCCCGCTGCAGCCACAACCTCATGTGCAATAGCTATGTTAACAGTAAGATGTTTGCTGTGGATGGGCAAGTGTAGTGTATTGTCAAGTGACAACGGTGTTTCCTAGCTTTCTATAGCTGTGTGTCCGGTATGCTACCGGCACAGAAACCAGATATGCTACAAAATTAAGTTTGTGTAATAATTCATGTTGAAAATCAGTCTAAAGATTTTGCTTAACACAAGCACACTGATTCTCAAGAATGAAGTTAACTCAACAGGACAAGTTTCAGTTCTGGAAACATTTCAGGTCATGCTACTGAAGTTTTCTGTTTTAACTGTGTAATGGTGCCAGTCAATCAATTGGTGTTTACATATTAAGATTCCCATAGCATCACCTTAAGCAAGTGAAATTGTATAAAAAGGAGCAGTAAACCCTATGCCAAATTAACTTCCTCATCACCTTAATTTATCTGCTGAGAAACACTTTCAACAAAAAAGAAAACACTGCAGTGGAAAGGTACTTAAAGTCTCTTATTTTATATGTCTGTCTATCTCAAGGTAGAAGTTGAGAATATTCTTGAACCACCTAATATAGTTCACTTTATTACAATCAGATTATGAACACAGGAATTAACCAGTGCAATTGTTTATGATGGCATCCAATGGATTCTCTCACATGGCATCATTCAGTAAACCGAAAAAACCTATATCAATCTTTTATACACTAATATCACTTTGCCAGGCCTTGAGGTTTTTGGATAAGAGTCTGGGAATATAAAGAATTGAGAGATTTGAATGCAGAAAACATCAGAGATCATGGACCACATCCGCAAAAACTTATACTCCAGTTTTAAAAGCCAAAAATAATGTTTTGCTTCCCATCTCCTACAAATACTCCATAGTCATGAAAACAAGGAAATGTGCCAGTATTCTCTCCTGAAGAAAGTATCAATGTTTTAAAAATATTGGCTGTTGTAAGTTTTAACATCTGATTGCTTTAATTAGGATACTAAAATGTCAGTCTTTTTTAAACCTAATTTTCTTTCTCCGATTCACCCTTTTATTATGCATCCTGATCAGTCAAGGTACATTTCAGACTACTTGACTAATGAAAATAAGAATGTTAAATATTATGTAATGTGGAGAATTAAGCAAAATATGTGTGTGCCAAATGCACTGTCGCTAACTTTGACCAAAGATTGAATATTATGAAATTTTCCCAGTCAACTGAGCTTCACTTCACTTCCTAACTGATTATATAAATGGCCAAGACCGTTGTCGTCTTTGTTCTTGCGACCAAACCTCTGACTATAGCTATCTGTGACTGAACAGATATAAAAAGGCTTACACCATAAAATTATCCTTTGCTGATATTTTGTTTCACCTTCAAGATTAAAAAGAACCTAAAAAAGTACAAAGATTTTGTAAAGCAGTTTGGTTTTCAACAAAAAACTGCAGTCAGCAACTTTACCCTTACAAGCTCCTATAACCAAGAGTCTGGCATCCAATTTTCAATGAAAAATAGTCTTGTAATGGATTGAAGTATTTGGGAGTGATATCTCTTATGATATAACTAAATTGTTCAGAGAACCTCTTCCAAAACAATTGAAAATAGATCTATGATATGACACTCTAGCTGTCGCTTTATTAGGTCATGTGAATTTGATTAATATTCTCCCAAGGATTTTGCAGTATCTTCGAGCTCTTCCTCTTATTTTTCCTACTTTATACAAGATTAACCAGTTTCTTTCATTTCCAACGACCCCCTCCCCAGCACCCCGCCCTCGGGCAAAGTAAAAGAACAAGGATCTATTTGCTAATATTTCAAAAAAAGATAAGCTTCCATGAGATTCTACTCAACTTTCAAATTTATGGCCAGATTTAAACACCAACAAATCACAGTAAATAACTTTATTCCACAGTATCCTGTGGAAAACAGGATTTACTCATAGAGTAAATTGCTATTCAGTATAAGGTGGTCAGGATCTACTTCTTAGTTTATGGCAAATTTAATTTGTTTCCACAAGAGGATCCATATAATCTCAGAACAGCAATTACTTAAAAAAAACCCAACGTCCTGAAGCATGGTTCCAAACATTAGTCACTCTCACAATTGTACTTTACTTCTTCAGAGAGCTGTCCAATTTTCTTCCAGAATGTGAAGATCTCAGTTATAAAAGATGGGAAAGTCACAATCTTCGTAAAATAAAGGCGATATGCATTTTTATTTTACCCTTCACAGATGTCTGATCAAATGAAAGTAATTTTTCAAAGATTCATACACAGATAACTAAAATTAAGGCTGCTTGCATCAATAAAATAAAAACTATACAGAATTAGGAAATACAAAGTTAAGGATTACATTTAAGGATTCAAAGATTGTAAATTCAAGTACTCTCACAACAGAATTTAGTAGAATGAATATTGCTCGTGCAACCTTAATTCAACTCCCTTGTGTGTGCGTGCAACAATTTTATCCTCAAATGGAGGTGACAGAATTCCGTGACTTTCAGAGACAACCGTGACATCTGGTTGGTCCTGCTTTGAGCAGGGGGTTGGACCAGATGACCTCCTGAAGTTCCTTCCAACCCTAATTTTTTATGATTTCCCACTTCAGCCCCAGGATGACAGGCCAGAGATGTCAGCTGTAAGGGTCCAGGAATGCCAAGCCACATAGGCAGCAGGGGGAACATAGAGCTCTCACTCACGATGGGTGTCTAGAGTTGCTGACTTCCCTCCCCCACACCAAGACTTGGCCTCTCATCCCCACCCCACTTGGGTTTCAGTCTCCCTCCCCTACTTTGTCACAGTGATATTTAGTAAGAATCAGACACATGTCCCAGGCGCCTGTGAATTTTTGTTTATTGCCCACAACCTGTCCTTGACTTTTACTAAAAATACCCATGACAAAATCATAATCTTAATACTTAATACTTTCATTATATGTAGAAGTGGCTACCTGTCAAAAATTGGGGGTTAAGTGACTTACCCAGCACCACACAGGAAGTATGTGGTAGAGGCAGGGACTGAATCTCCAGGGCAGCATTCAACTGTCCTAACCACAGGACCCTCCTCTTTCTTCCTGCACCCCCCCGCCTCATTAATTATAAACCATCTTCTGCAATTAAAAAATCATAAGACAGCGACCCTACATAAAACAGACTCCTTCACTACACAACAACCCTGAATCATTCACACAGTACGTCTAGCCTATTCACCTCAACAAACTTGGGGTCCTGTGTGGTTTTAAAAAAACAAAAAAACCCAACCCACCATGCAAGATCCACAGGCAACCTTCCTTGGCCCCTTTGTGTGTATTCGTTATGGTAAACAACCATTTTGGCATTGCCATATTTGAGTGTTCAACTGTGCAACCTTTTATTCCTTAACCAAATATTTCCTAATACTGGTATTTAGTTTATTTGAGAGCAACCTAAACATTAAGTGAAGTTTTTTGCTTGTGAATTGCTTAATTTTTTTAATAGAATTTTTAAAATCTAAGTGCTATTTAATTAGTAAAATACTTACAAATGTAATCTTAAATGCACGTTTTGAAGTCCCTTATCTTTGTGACGCTCATTTGACAAGAGAAGTAAAACCTTTTTGAGAACTACCACTCACAAGGTAGAGCTAAACAAACTCCCGATACCAGGCAGCCGTGGTGCTTGGGGTTTGTCACCTAGCTTCACTGCCGAAGTGCAGTGGCAGATTGGCCCTGGCACCTAAAAATAGAGAGCTAGCGCCTGCAGCGATGCTCAGCAGATTCAGCAGCATTTTGGGGGGGTGAGGGGGAGGCCTTGTGCCACCACCAAAATGACAGTGTTGGGTGTTTGGTGCCTTAGTTTGAAGCCAGACACCTGGCTGGGCAGCTATTTTGTAGAGCCCTGTCATATGAAGAGCTGGAAGTGCTTGGCACCTATCCCAACCCAAGAAAAAAGGAAGAGGAAAGTGTTACTTTAAAAAACAAAAAACATACATTTAAGTAAGAAAAGCTTCATCTAGAAATTACCATATAAACTCAACACACACACTTTAAGGAAAAGTTAATCCTCCTCACCCCCACCACTGATAGCAAAAAACCAAAAACTTTGGACAATATTCATCATTAATCTACAGAATCATCCATTTAAACAGTGAAATAATAGCATGTCAAGGTGTTCCATGAAATCGTATCCAATCTTCAAATAGAATAGAGTACAATTCCACATCTCAACATCTAAAAAATTATGAAGAAATTGAAGGAAATTCAGAGAGAACATATGAGCGTGATTAAGTGGCTTGAGGACTGCATAGAAGAGATTAAGTGAATACAATGAATCTAATCATTCTTCCTCAAAAGGCTCCCATTCTACCCTTTTTTAACCCCTAAAACAAACAACTACAAATGCTTGTTATCATAGCCTATATACGTTTACTTGTAATCAGTTATGACATTTCTGTACTGTCAATACTGTAAAACTACATTTAAGTTTGTTGCTTTAGAACCTGAAACTCTTCTGCTGAGAAGTGTACTTAATGGATACTGGTTTTGTACATGCTAAGAAAACCTGTGTGATCTCTACATATCTCTGCAGTTTGCTTACAATTATAAATCTTATGGAATATTTTCTGTTGGTTACTGTATAGGCCTAACCGCCCAGAAGAAACCACCACTGTAAACAAACCATCTCCACAGCATCAAGCCATTCAACTTTTCAACAATATTTATTCATTACATTTTTCCAAAGTTTAATAGCAGCAACAGTGACCTCCAGGTCAGGCATTTCATGGCAGTTAATGACCAGATGTGCTAAAGTCCTTTGGATTCTCTTTCGGCCATCAATTCATCCAGTCAGTCATTAGCTACCAGGAAATCATTACTGCTTAAAGTTGGATTGTCATTAATGACAGAACAATAAAAGATAACTTGGCATAAATAGAACAAAAAGTGCTTAAACAAATAGAAGATGTACTAGGATTGTGCCAAACAAAATGAAGGGGAAAAGTAAAAAAGTGAGCAGGCAGGGGCTTGAAGCCTGACAGTAAAATACAATCCCGAGGGAGAGGAAACACAAAAACTGTTACTTGATGCTAACTGCAGCATATCTGCAAAACAAAAATAGTTCACTTATCTTGACTTTTGCAGAAAATAAAAGTTATACAAAGATCCACTTCTCAGAACATTTGGAAATAGCAGCAGCCACATGACAAGAAAACATTGAGCTTCAATACTAAGAACTCAAGAGGCAGATGCTGGACAGTGCCACACAGCCCCATTACACAGCTTCTTCCCTATTGTACGTTACTTGCCCAGTGCTACAGGTAAGTTAGCAGTAAATAAGCAATAATAGCATTTGCTACATATAAATCTACTCCCCAAAAACATATCAAAGGCAATTGACCTTGAACCTTAACACATCCAGTCAAGTCAGAACTCTGCAGTGTGTTAATGAGCTTTTCGGGCCTTTCATTTGTTCACACGTGGGGAGGGGAGATGTTTTTGTTGTGCAAGTGTACAATGGGAATGGGAGCTAAGCAGCACACATCCACAACACCCTCTGCAATACAGCCCAGGGAGCCCCAGCTCTATGGGCAGGCAGATTCGGCGGCTGCGCAAACTGGAGTGGGAATAGTTGCATCCCGGCTCAGCACCCCAGGATCAAGGAGACTCACCCAGTGTATGGGGCCACCTGATTTTACAGGGACGGCCCCGACGATTGAAGCTCTGTCTTGTATAGCTGCCTCTCCCCCCGCCCCGCATGTTTCACACTTGCTGTCTGTCACCCTAGGGAGAGCGGGCCCAGAGGGGGCGG
This sequence comes from Pelusios castaneus, assembly GCA_007922175.1. Lineage (NCBI taxonomy): Eukaryota > Metazoa > Chordata > Testudines > Pelomedusidae > Pelusios > Pelusios castaneus. The sequence goes on from ML685758.1 coordinate 857,297, forward strand.
GGGGATCCCAACTCAGCCAGGGGGGTGAAGCGGCTACGGAGCCAGCCCCGTGTGCAGTTAGCGGGAGCTGGGACTGACGGGGCGGCGGGAACAAAGGCTGCGGGGGAGGAAACGGGGGGGGGGGGCGGGAGATAGGGGCCGAGCCCAAGGGGAGCCAGCAGTGGCGGGGGTCGAGGAGAGGGGGACCTGAGCCCGGAGAGGGGGGAACGGAAAAGGAGGACCAGCGTCGCGGGCCGGGGCCGAATGGGGAAGAGGAGGAGAGGGGCCCGGCCCGGTTGTGGGGGGAGAAAAAGGGGAGGGGACCAGCGGCCCGGGGCGGGCCCGGTTGGGGGGAAGCGACCCAGCGGCGCGGGCCGGGCCCGGCTGGGGGGAGGGGGACCAGCGGCGCGGGCCGGAGCCGGTTGGGGGAAGGCGACCCAGCGGCGCGGGCCGGGGCCGGGCCCGGCTGGGGGGAGGGGGACCAGCGGCGCGGGCCGGCCTCACCTTCTCCTCCAGGCAGTTGACGATGATGGAGGGGTACTTGCGGCTGAGCCAGCGGAAGAAGGCCGGGACTCCCATGGCCCCGCGGGGCGGCCGCGCCGGGATTCCAGCGGGAGCAGCGACAACGCGCGACGGCCTTGGGAGCCAGACTTCCGGGTCAAAGGGCGGTGCGAGGAACGATGGGAAAACAAGTGCGGGGGGGGGCAGCGAACGGAGTGAGCCACGTGACGTCGGCAGCTCTGGGCATGCGCGGGGAGGGCTCAGTTTCGCCCGTCTCTCCCCCTAAGGGAGGCGTGGTCCCCACGGCCTGGGGGCGTCATGATTGGGCGAGACGAGGGGCGCGGGGTGTCTCCCTCAGTTGCCGAAACAGGGCCACCGCCCTCCCCCCTTCTTGGCCCGGCTGCCTCATCCCGCAGACAGCCCACGGGGGCTCCCGCCTCCTTCCGCCCCGCTCATTCTGTCACTGAGCCTGGCCGAATGGGTCGGGCTGCTAGTACTGCGCCTGCGCACAGGGACTGAGCATGCTCAGTGACAGCTGCTGAAGCCGCTGCCCTCACTCGCTTGAAGGCTGCTCCCTGCGGCGGGGCGGGGGATTGGGGCGGGGCTGGGCAGAAAGGAGCTGATTGGACAGGAGGGTCAGGCAGCGGGGGGAGAGGGGGAGCAAGGGTAGGTGGGAGGAGGGTTAAGCCCCCCCAACCCCAAGCAGAGTCAGAGAAGGAAGCCCAGGAGCAGGGGGTTACTAGTTCTCCCTCCCCCTGGCCATCCCCATTGGCTGTCCACCAGCTGGTGAGAGGTGGCAAGTGATGGGGGGGGGGAGACTCCCCCAGCAATGGAAAATCGTGACAGTTGTCAGTAGCCCCATTACATCCTCGCTGCAGAACATCCACCACCTGCCGCAGTCCATGGAAGGACCCCGCACGCACACACCACATAGCATAGCTGGATCAGCCTACATCTTGGGTGCAGACCAGGCCCCGTGTGAGAGAAGTGCCCCTCTCCCAGAGTACTTAAAAGCCCCCATAAACACACAAGCCAAGTCCTTTCAACTCCTGACGCGCTCTTTACTCCTTCCCCACTCTACAGCAGACTAAGAAAACCACGTTCTTTACCCCTACCCCTCGTTCATTCTAACCTAAGGCAGACATTGGCAACCAACCAAGCAATCTTTCCAGGCCTACCTTTTTTCAGAAAGGACAATGCTTTTCTTCAACTCCTGGTCTCAACCACCCAATTAAACTGGGCTCTTTGCTTTTAGCTCCTTCTCTGAAGCCTGGCATTTGTTTAGGTGACATGGGGCTGGGCTGATTGGGCCCCCAGCCGTCCATTAACCCTTTTCTGAGTCATGTGGGGTTTGTATGTCTCATCACAGAGCCCCAAGTGAAACATTGTTTTAGCAGAAGTAGTCAGCATATATACTTACGTACCTTTCAAGGCAGAGTGGCCCAGAAGCACTGCTGTAGTGATGGGACAAAAAGGGAGGTCAATAGATCTCTGTTCCACCTTGAATTTAGCTGTGATGCTCAGAATACCTTTCCCAGACCCAAAGAAGAACTCTTTGTGCTTCAAAAGCTTGGCTCTCTCAACAACAGAAGTTAGTCCAATAAAATACATTATCTCATCCTCCTTGTCTGTCTTACAACCTATCCATTACCAGTTCACCAACTTTTGGGAAGAACTGCTTTCCTGGTGACTGTGAACATTTATTTTTCTGAAAGTGCCCAGAGCTTGGGATCTATTCTTATTATGATTTCTTATTTTTAATATTTATAAGTACTGGCATCATTTTATAAGTAGAAAGAAAGAAAGAAAGAAAGAAAGAAAGAAAGAAAAAGAAAGAAAGAAAAAGAAAGCTATTGTATAAAGTTAGAAAGATTTTTAGAACAAGCTTGTTTAAGGGATACAAGTTTGCAAAGAAGAAAGAAGACTTCTTGAAACCTGAAAAGAATGTTCTTTTTTATGATACGGATTGTTGCTCACTCTGCATACTGCTACAGGGGAATACAGGAGCATAAGTTACTGCTTTTTTCCCACCATGCAGAATACCTTCATTGCAGGTAGTAGAACATGACATCTGTATGCATTGCAGAAGAAGATGAAACACCCCAAGGTCATTGCCAATCTAACTTTAGGAAAATTCCCTCCTGATACATACTGGTATAGATCAAAAGCTGATTCCATCCGCTCCGGAGCACTCACAATAGTGTCACCCTCTTCTGCTCCTACAGTCCCCATCCTTCAGCAATCATGAAACAAAAAACCATACCAAAAAGCAGAATTTTTACCCTGAAAAAGAAATTCCAGGGACTCCATAAAATCCATTAGGGCTCCGTTGCTATTGCTTTTATGTGGAAGTCACTCAGATAGTGTAGTGACGGGGAGCAGTATAAAACCAATAGACAGCAAAGGTGGAGCCAAAAGTGATGGTCGTCTTGGCCCCTTCTGACCTTAAAAGCTATGAATCTATAAAAACCAACCACAGCATCAGGAGCTCATTCACCTGCACATCTACTAATGTGATATATACCATCATGTGCCAGCTATGCCCCTCTGCCATGTACATTGGCCAAACCAGACTGTCCCTATGCAAAGAATAAATAGACACAAATCAGATATCAAAAATGGTAACATCCATAAACCAGTAGAAGAGCACTTCAGTCTCCTGGTCTCCTAGACTTGTAGGATCTCCTGCAATAAGCCTCTAACCTATGAGTTATTGAAGTCCTCAAATCATGATTTAAAGACTTTAAGGTACAGAGAATCCACCAGCAAGTGAGCCGTGCCCCATGCCACAGAGGAAGGTGAAAAGCCCCCAGAGCCCTTGTCAGTCTCTGGAGGACACTGTGTAGCAGACTTGAAAGTTACCATACTTCAGCAAAAGAATTTAGAAAACAGACCTCACTATGAAACTGCAGAGCTAGAACTCATCTGCAAACTTGACAGAATCAGGGTGGGTCTGAATAGGGACTTGGAATGGTTATCTCATTAGAAAAATTCCAAAGGGGTAGCCCTATCCTAACTGAACTGACATTGTAAGCATTTGCCCTCCCCATTGTAATGTTTCTCACCCTTGCAAGTGTATATATACCTCCTAACCGTAGTTTCCACTTTATGCATCTGATGAAATGGGTTGCAGCCCACAAAAGCTTATGCCTGAAGAAATTTGTTAGTCTTTAAGGTGCCACAGGCCTCTTGTTGTTTATGAAAAACAACATTGTGATGTTTCTATGCCCTGCCTCTTCCTTAGTGCATATTGATAACTAGCAATCTTGCCTTAAGTATAATTTCAAATGTGTTGTTTGCTTTACTACAAACTTAACAAACAAACAAAAACTCTTCTAGCTGTGCCTGTATGAAACAGTTCATCCAGAAACCAGTTGTATAAAGAAAATGAAGCAAGGTGTTTCTGTCAAGACTTAGTAACACATTTTCCTTATTTTTCTCCCCGTTCCACAGAAAGCATATATCTGCTCGGCAAGGAAATAGATTTGAAATGTAAGAGTGAGGGGTTGCTTTTTTTCCCCCCTTCAGAATGGATTTATGGAAATATTGCCTCTTGTGGAGATTCACAAAGCAAGCAGTCTTTAAGAAAAATCATAGTGGCTATACAGCATTGAAAGTACATAACTGAGCTGATGTAATTTCAACAGAAGCACAAACTGGAAAATTGGAAGGCAGGATTTGTGACAAATACAAGAACCAACACTAAAAACCCCTGTCATGTCATTTGTACATTACATAAGCAAATAAAATGAAATGAGCCATCTGATGATGTTAAAACTGAATTAAATCTTCAGGTATTAAATGGTATTAATGTGATCAAGTTTTTGTACTCTACCATGTCTTGTGACGATATACCGACTTCATCATGGCAAAGCCATTGGTGAGGATATAAGAAAGAATTTTAGGGAATCGTTAACAAAAATAATGAAATTTCTGGACTGCGTATCGAGTGAACGACACTGATTGGAGTAAGTGGGGAAGAAACAATCATAGTAATTTACAGTAGAACAAATTAACCCAATATTGAACTTCTTCTTCTTAGCTTCATTTAGCTGTGTTATTAAACCATTTGTGATCATATCATTTTTTTAAAATCTGTGACTTGAATAGGTTTCTCAGTAACCTTCAATTGGTGCTACATCCGTTTTATAAGGTAAATATTGGCCTTTATCTGTTCCTTAAAAATTTTACCCTAACTGAATTGCAACACTGATTCACCTAGAAATTAAATGAGTGTACCTATCATAACCAGAGGTGACTTCGTATGAATAGTTTCTGAGTGTTGATAGGGTTTTTGCTAATAAAAAAGACAAATGGACTAGTAAACGAAACTAATCATCTCCTTATCTTATACTTAGTGGCTTAAATTATATTTGAAATTCGTTTTCTTCACTGGTTCAGAACATTTTCAATTCCTCAATAAACATTTCAGTGAAAATGTTGATCTACTTTTTGTTGCAGAAATATAGCGCTTGCTACATATCCTAAAACAAACCCTGCCAGGTGCAGAAATCCATTACATGAAATCCTTCTTTTAGGAAATGTCCATAGTGCTTGCCAAACAAAAATGTACCTAAAGGAATCAAAGACCCTCCATCCAAAAAAGCAATCACTTAAATCTAAGACCCAAATATGCATTTGTGCAAAAATGAACTAAAAATATAGACTCGTGAAATAATCAGCTACAAAAAAGCAATCAGGATAGCAGGAATCCACTTATAAAGTAAAACAAATAAGGAGTCTGGTTGCACTTTTAATGACTAACAGATTTATTTATCGCATGAGCTTGTGTGGGAGAAACTCCCACTTTGTCAGACTCACAAAGAAAACAATGATGAAAATGTCGGTCCAACATCTAGCATAGGAAGTTTGCCCTTGACTTCAAAGAGGCCCCAGTTTCATCCCCAGAAAGCAACGCCACTACTCAAGTATGTAAAGTTAAGCTCCAGTGGAAATATTTGTAGGATTGGAGCTGAATATTCTCACTCTGTGCTTTTTTTTAACTTGGCCTTGGGGACTATAATGATAAACATTACCATTAGTGCATGCTCGAGGGACTGCCTGCACTCTGCACTCAGTGGAAATTTCTTTCTAGGCCTGCTGGGGTGGCGCTCCACCTCTGACCAAACGAGGATGAAGAGTACATTTTTCTTGTCGACTACCTGCACGACATGGACTTTCGAACTGTGGCTGTTGCTGAGTGTAGCTGATTGGTAAAGAGGTTAGGAAAAATCAGGTAATCTCCATGTTCTGGGCACCACAGCTCAGCTTCACATGGGGTCTTCTGATGCTTCCCGGGGTGCCTGAGGTGGTGAAGCTGCCCTGAGTACAACGAAGCTGTCTCTGCCTATCCCTGCCCTCACCCTGGGTTAGCTCCCTGACTGCCCCAGCCGTATGCAGACTCCACTGTTCCCCAGGTAGGTCAGCAAGAGGTACATTCCAGCCCCCAAGTCCTCCGAGCATCCCCTGGCTGGGTCCAGCCCTTCCACTAACTCCCAGAATTCCCAGAGCTGCTGTTCCCAAAAGATCAGCCCATCACAGCTCACTGGTTACACCTTAGGCCCCACTCTGCTGAACACACTGCGCTTGGATTGGTTTAGAGAGAAAGCCAGCGTAAGTTTGTTTAACAAAGAACAGAAATTAAAATAATCACCAGCAGAAATGTTGGGCCCAAAGGATTGCCTACAGAATGACCTCGCCTTCTAGAGTCTAGACATAACTAGCAAGATGTCTTCTCATCTAATAAGGAACTGTTTACCCCAAGAAGTCCCAGCATTTTTCAATGAAGATGGTTGAGACCATTCTTCCATGAGACCAAGCCTACTGGCGGCTAGTTTCCCCGATGAAAGAGGCTCGCACACCCCCACAACCACTCACCTCACCTCTGCCATCTCGTCATCAGCATTTGATTCAGTGTGCAAACTGATTTGCCCTGCAAGACACACACACACAATGGTCAGCCAAGGAGACAGATGATGCATCCTGCCTCCTGTTTGGTGGACCTGTCTCAAGATACGTCAACTCTGGTTGATTTCTCTTTAACTTCAAGGCCCTAGAACTGTAATTTCCTATATATACAACACATATCCTTCCATATCATCCGTACATACGTTCTGCAAATATTGACTGTGGGACATAGGCTTTCAGTAGAACCAGTACATGACATCCTTTAGTGAACTAGAATGTAAATACCAGACCCCCGGGGGCTTGGTGAACCTGAAGCACCTATGTGCCCTCTCCCAGTTGGTAACAAGAGGTCCTTTGCCTGGGAATGGCCAACACTACAAGAGCCATCTTCTTGACTGGTTGTGAGGCCCTTCCCCACTGGGTATGCTGGGCCTCTCCTCTCTCCGGGTCAGTGCTCCCTGCCTTCAAACTGGCTAGGGTCTATTCTGCAAGAGAGAGGACCCATCTCCCATCACCATTGGGCATGTGGCAACCTTTTCTGATACCATCCTAGCAAAGGCACTGTGCCACACACAAATTGAGTCCGCTGAGATGGTGGTGTCAATAGGGTGAAAGTGCCCTTCTGGATGACAGCCTGTATATCAGCAAATATTTCTTAAATGGATAAAAATAACCTTTTGATCACATTTGCTAGACACAGGCAGGCACTGCCCTACGTAAATATTCATGGATTAATTTTACCCATGCAAACCTGCACAAAAATCCGATAATTACATAGGCAAAGGAGTTAGACACATACATCTGGTAATTGCACTGCCAGACAGATGCTCGATTGCACGTTCTTGTGAACATAACAGGTATACATCCTTTTTTGAAGGCACACATTGTGGCTGCCTTTAAAATTTGGTCTTACGCCATTAAGAGATTAAATGTGTCAGTCTGAGATGTTTCTGTACTGGCACTATAGTTGCTCCAAAAATAATTTAGTAATGTGTCACTGTGCATGAACCACAGCAATCTATTATATTTTTTGTATAGTACTTTCCCTTAGATGAGTGGCATGCTGCCTTAAATCTGTTAAAGCTGTATAGATTGCAATCTTACTGTCCATAGCATCATCTGTTATCATCTTTGGGCTGCCAATATGACAGCTGTGAAAGAGCAGAATAAAGTTGACTGGCAGAACGTTTTACGTCTAATGAGTTTGTGCACAATAATAATATCATAAATAATGCTCTAGAGGAATTCGGCTATCACTTGAATTCCAAAAGTGAGATATTGCCTTCCCAGGATCTCACAGAGCCATCTGTCATCAAATATTAGTCTTTGTGTCAATGACTGGCCTGGAATGAAGGAATGGAAAACACCTAAGTATGGTGGTGCAGGCACTGCATCATTTAGCAAGATTTAAGATCACAGACTCAGTGATTTCAGGATGATTCTAAAAGCGTTAAAAGCCACAAAACCATGCCAAACAATATGGTGTTGCTCGCCACTGCAGGATGCTGTTGAGCCTTCAGCCAGCTGAGTTGAATGCTGACAGTCCCTGGAAAGAATTTAGCCGTAAAATCTTTGGGCACTGTGGTTTGCTGGCACCTTTTTGATATGTTTGCTTTTGTGCATTAAAATTAATAACCACGTGTAAGCAGGCACTGTGGCCTTCGCCAGAGCCAGGGCCAGAGGACTGGCTCAAACGCCCCCCCTGGTTGGAGCGGGGAACTGCGGGTACCAGGACCCGGAAGCAGCAGGGCGTGGCCAGGCCTAGGAGTATAAAAAGCCAAGCCAGAAGCTCAGTCGGGGTTGAACCATGGATGGGAAAGGATGTCCCAGCCAGGAGGTAGCCCAGGGGTAGGCGTCACTCCAAAGGGCTGTTAGTAGCAGCCTCCATTTCATTTTGGTTTTTGCTTATTTTATAAATATGTAGGTCCATGGCCCCAGCTGGTGTGATTCAGTGTAGCACTATTCAAGTCAATAGCACCACACCAATTAAGGAATCTGTCCCATGTTGAAACCAATTAGACCAGAGTGAGAAAAAGAAAGGGAGAGACAGAGAAGGGGGGTATTTGTTCTTTTGAAAGGGCAGAGGAATAAATTCAACTAGGGCTCATCTGCAAGAGCCTAGATAATAAGCCAGGGTGACGGAGAATAAGCCTGGGCCAACTCCTGAGGCAAATAATTTCCAGGGATTATTCGAGTTGAATTCCTCTGGCTGGAATTTCCTTACCAATTGGCACAGAAGCATTTATACAATATTGCTTAGCAGTATTGGTGGCTTTTTATACAGAAGATGCTGGTGACGCCTTGGGCCATGAACAATGCTTACTAAATCAACATTTGCCTGAGCATGGGCTGAACAAAATCTTGGGGAGCGATGGCAGCTCATTCTTAAATAGAACCTCTCCTTTGGTAAAATCTGCAGGAGAAGCTTTGGAGAAAGATGTCTCTCCCTCTCAGCTGGCATCTCTCCCTCTCTGACCACCACCCCGCCCGCAAAGTCCCTCATGTTCTGCTTAAGTATTAGACAAAGGGCGAGTAGTGGCAGATTTGATCTTTTTAATTTCCTTGAATAATTTCATTCTTCTCATTGTGTTTAGAGAGAAGGGTTGACCTGAATCCTGCTCGTCCCCTAAATGAACTGTTTATCGCTGAAGAAAGCATTTTCCTAAGACTCAGGAAAAGGAAGTCTGGAGATTTGAATCTGGGGGGGATGTCTTGACCCTCATCTCTGGGGACTATGCAGTAGTTTTGAAGCAGCCTCTGTGCTTGGAGATGGCATCTCGGAGGAAATCACAGAAATGGGCAGTTGGGTCTATGTCCACCAGGAAGTGACTGTACTTGTTTTTTTTATATTCTCTCTCCCCTTCTGTAAAAGTGAGGGTCAGACTGAGTAACTGGCCCATCTTAAGAGGGATCTTGAAAACGTGTATGTTCGTGCTGATGTTCAAGCATGTGTGCAATCCGACTGACATTTAAAGCTACACATGTTGAAGTGCAGGAACAATGCCCTCAGGTAACAGCTCCAGAAATGCCTGTAACGGTGTTGCACCACATGACCCACCAGCTGGGCACCTCCTGGCGATGGGATGGGGAATTGGCTCAAGTGGTCTGCCCTGCCCGGGGGTCAGTGCTCTGTCCTCGCACGGTTCTCCCTCTCTCTGGTCCTAAGCAGGACCTCAGCCCTCCTGCTGAGTCCTCTCAGTCCTCTCTGCTGGGATACAGTCCAGTTCTCAGGCACCCGCTTGTATCAGCAGCGACCACTGTCCATTCACTGCTCAAGCGTGAGCTCTCCGCCTACTAGCAGCCTGGGGGAGGCGGATGCGGCCCCAGCCCAGGGACCCTACACACTCCACATGAGCACTGCTTCAATCCCCTTGTCCTTGTCTGGCTTACACCTTAGCAGATCCTCTGGGCCATATCCAGCTCCCCAGGTACCTGTTGCCTCTCTGTCCAAGCTGTGCTCCCACAGAACCCTGACGGTACAGTGAGCTGTCCAGGGTCCTGTCTCCTACCCCACCCAAGAGCTCACCTCTCTTCTACTGGCAGAAGCAAACTCCCCAGAGCAGGAGCTGCAGCCTTGTACTTATACTGGCTCCTGGGCCCTGATTGGCCCTGCAGCTACCTGCTCCTATTGGCTCCTCCCCTTCTCTGGGATTTTAATCCCTCCTAAACCAAAGCAGGCAACTCCCCTGTTACAGTGCCTAAGTGACTGAAATTCCTACATCCCCCCTTTTAAAAAGTGACTTAGGCAGTTAGAAACCTAAATCCATTGACTTTCAATGAGATTTAGGCTCCTTCGTGCCTATGTAACTTTTGAAAATGGAACTTGAGTCCAGATTTTCAAAGGTATTTAGGTACCTAAGGATGCAAATATATTGTATATAATTTATGTACTGTATATTACATATATGTATACACACAAATACATACTCTGTAAAATCCATACTGTATACAGACACACACATATTTATGTATTGTATATTATATATATTTGGATATGAAAAATTCAAACCCTTTGTCAGAGGAACACTTCAAAGTGAAGCACTCAACAGTCAAATGCCAAAGTTAGGGCTGTCATCAATCTTAACCCTTTCCTTTGTGTGTTCAATAACTCTATTCTATTTTCTCAGGCAGAGTCAGAGTATGTTACTTTTACTCACATCCAGTGCCCCTTTATTCCTTGAATTGCCTCTTTGAAATCAATAGGACTATTTGAGGTATCAGATACTGCTCAACATGACTTGTATGTTTCTATTTCATTCATCTGATGAAGCGGGATTAAACCCATGAAAGCTCATGTGATAAATAAATTTGTTAGTCTTCGAAAGTGCCCCAGGACTCCTTGTTTGTTTTACTGAAGTAAACTAACATGGCTTCCACTCTGGTACTCAACATGCCAATGGGTAACCCAATCTGTGGCAACCACTGAGGTGCAAGTTGGAAAGTGTGTTGTGAATGTGACAGAAGTCTTGAAAATCAGCACTTTATCTTAGATGAGATTCTCTTTATAGTTAGCAGAGAGTATATCTAGAGTAGTTCTGTTGACGTCCATGGATCTGCTTTAAATTTACACCAATGTGAGCAAGAGTGCACTATGTTCTCAGTGACACTGGTATAAATTCAAAGTCCATTGACTTCAGTGGAACTATTCCAGCACGCGAGTTCGATGGGGTGCAGTGAATAGTATGAAAATAGGAAGTGAACAGCTGTCTCATTCTTTGAGCCCATCCCGCACAGGTACTGAATGAGGCGGGGGTCTTGACAAAAAACTATATGGGATTCATTAAAGACTCTGGGCCACATTTTCAGCTAGTGGAAATTAGAATAGCTTCATTGACTTTAATGAGCTGTATTGCTTCCTGCTAGCTGAGAATCTGGCCCTGTGTTTTAATGTGCTTACCCAAGGGACAGAGTTAAAGTGCATTGGAAACCTTATCTTTGGTATTTGCTGGCTTTTGAGTGTTGGCATTTGCACTGTTCATTATTCTTCTACCATAGATTTTTGGGACTGTATCCGTATATTGGTTAAACACCATCCTTTTGGGGGGTGTATCTGAAATCCTATCCCAAAGCCAAGCTCCATGTTTGTGAACAAGCCGAAATGATGATTAATTCTGCTGCACTACGTATGCTCAGAATTAGACTGAATTTTTCAGCTGCGGCACTTTTGTCTTCCCAGAGTCAGCATCTAGCCCTGAAAACTGGTTTTATACTTTTGCAGCTTTGAGATTTCTGTCAATATTGGGCTTTGCAATCACATCAGCATTATCCACAGGCACAGCTACGCATGCAGTGTTATCCACTGATCTGATAGAACTGTAGGACCAAAAGGGACCTTGAGAGGTTTTCTAGTCCAGCCCCCTGCACTCACAGCAGGACCAAACGTTATTTAGACCAAGGGTATCAAACATGCGGCCCCTGAATCTCTTCCATTGGGCCCATGACTGCACTCCACGGGACCACACACTCTCCCTAACAGAGAGAGAGAGCAGTCTCGCATACCCTGCACTCTGCAATGGGGTTGAGTGCGAGCAAGCTTGGGGCTGGTGCCCCTGGTCAGCCAGGCAGGGGGTAGGCAATAGCATCTGGAACTGTCAGCTAGGCAGGGAAGCAGGGCTTGCCTCTGGATCCCCACTTCCCGCAGGAGTGGGCACCCGCTCTCCGGCTAGGCAATCAGAGGGTGTATGGCCAGGGGAGCCCCAGGACTCAAAAACTCCTCCCTGTGCAGCCCAGCCCTTATGCCCTGTGCCCCATGCTGCTGTTCTCAAACTCGAAGAAAGGTCACCAAAATAGGAGTTTCCCAGTGTGCGGTGTCCCTACGTCGGGCCCTGGCAATCGTAAACTGGTGTGAGCCAACCTAGCTCCAGCTATGAAGCTATGGCTATTTCCCCCAGCGCTGTTAACACGGGTCCTATGAAACTTTCCCCCTCTCTCTCTCTCTCTCTCTCTCTCTCTCTCTCTCTCTTACACACGGTTAAACTCAACCCGGTTAACGCATTTTGCAGGCAGTGTCCTTTGTCTACATGAGACTTTTAAAACATGTTCGTTAGCTAACGCATGCTGACATCACACCTTCCAGTTGTATATGGTTGGAGTTTCTTTGGAAAAGGCCAACCAGCTTTTTAAAAAAGAATGTTCTAAATGTTTTTTACTTCTTGCCCAAGACCTTTTCAGGTAGATTTTCAAACCAAAGCTGTTTTGTCATATTCGGCCCTAGGAATTTTTTCTTTGATTGTTTTTGAGAGGACTGAGCCTAAACAACATCAGAGCTACTAACAGCTACTAAATTCAAATATGCAGAACTGCTTTTCAGTAGAGTTTAATTGGAGGGATTCTTTTGCTTCTGAACCTATCATATTTATGCACAGATTTTTTTTTTAATTTGTCCCTGGGTTTCTTTCTTAGAAAAATCTCATGTTTAATTAACATAATTTCACATAAAAGGAAAGCCAGAAGAAAATTAAAAATGCATGAGGCTTCTGGAGTCATCTAGTTACTATGATGTCCACAGAGCTATGCTAGTGTAAATTTTACAAAGGGAGAAGAAACAAAAATTCACTGAGGTTTACCGTGATGAAATTTAGAAATTTGCTATATTAGAAATGTACATATGCATTTCTTCTTCTTGATCTGTCTCAGAGTAAGATAAAGATCAAACATATAGGCTGCCCTGCAAAGCATACATGTGCACGTCGACAAGGCTTTTTAAAACACATTTTGCTCTTTACTCCTTTAATGTTAAAATATGTAAAATCATCAGAAAAAAATTGTTGTTCTTATATTCAGGTCTGCAACAGAAGACATTGCAAAAGCAAGTTCTAGGTAATATAATCACAGAAATATGCTATATGGACTATACATTTCAGCAATAAAAGAGGTTTGATTCAGTCACTAAACACTATTTCTAGGATATGATTTTCTTGAAAAATACAGGGGGGAAAAATCAAGCAAAACCCCCAGGCAATTAGTATAGAGGAAGGAGAAATGGTGATTCTATTTGCAACCACAAGTAATGGGAATTGTCTTGTTTGAAACTGGATGTTACCCCCCTTCCTGTCCACAGTGGTGAAGAGAGGACTGTGCTTCAGCTACAAACCCTGAAAGTCAGGACGGCTGAGGGTTTGACCAAATCTAGAAAAGTGTTGATCACTTACAGTTCCCATGTACTTAAAGGGGTTGGCAGGTGCTCAATGCACCTTATGTCCCCACGTCAAAAAGGAGATTGACAAATTAGAAAGGTCTCAGAAAAGAGCTCTAAGAAAGATTTGAGGTCTGGAAAACCTGCCTAACAGTGAGAGGTTAAAGTAGCATTATCTTTTTAGTGCATCAAAAAGAAAGCTAAGAGATGGCTTGATCGGGATCTACAGGTACTTACCTGACTAACAGAGATCTGATGGTAGACAGTTCTTTAACAGAAAAGGGCAGAATGAGAAAGCTGAAGCTAGACAAATTCAGACTGGAAATCCAGTGTGAATATTGAACAGTGAGGATAATTCACCATTGGACCAACTTATCTCGGGATGTGCTGGATTCTCAGTTTGAAGTCTTTAAATCACGTCTGAAGCCTTGTCTCCACTTGCCACCATTTTCGGCCGCAGTCAAAGGGAGATACACAAGCCACATAAAATAACTCGCGTGTCTCCATTTGACTCTCAAACACTCACCCCCGTCTCCACTGTGCTGAGTCAAAGAGAAATGCCGTACCTGCAACTCAGTGCTACTCTTCTTCTGGGACTCAAGTTACTAAACCAAACTCCAGACCGATGGAGCAGGTCTTGACTGGCCACTCAATCGAACTCGGAAGATCGAACTGACTGCGGCAAACTTGCCTCCATCAGTGTAGACTTTGTCTGAAACTGTAAAATGTACGTATAAGGGTTATTTGTAAAGGGTTTTGAGATTCTGGGTCCAAAACTACTAAATAAAAGCCAATTATTATTAATTCTTTAAAATAAAGAACCAGATTACCACCACTCCCGCATTCAACAGTATTTATCATTGTTTTAAAGCTAGAATCAACACTAGACAAAGCATTCTTTTTTATTCCACGTCAGGATTTCCCCTCTCAGCACACTACACAGTAGCTTGACACAGTCCCTGAAGATAGAAGCAGGAAAAGATCTGCCACATCTGAGTCCATTCTCCTAGGAGGGGCACTGCTGACATTTCAAAGATCTTTTGCGTCACGCAGCCATTGCAGTTAAGCTAAGCAGCACATTTATAAGAAGAATGGAATAAACAAGACACTCTTGTGTATATTTTCTCCTCAACGTCTTCAGTGGCCCTTTGAGAAAATGAAAATGTGTTCATAGTTCCTGGGGATAACATTCTTTTTTCGACGTGGTACCAGACTGAGCTATTTGGCATCTGAATTTTGATTTGAGTAAACCTGGCAGTAGCCTGAATGTTCCATATCACAAAGTTGTTTCTCAATGCGATACTCAGGGGAAACCAGCCCCTGAAGGAGTCATCTCAACAACACGTACATAGGCCAGGTTCTGATATCTTTGCTTTGGTGGCCTGCTCTGCAAACAGTGCTCCGGATGCCAGTGGGACACTTGTTGAGTAGGGTGAACAAGGGTATCAAAATCTAGCCCGTTATGTGTAAGTGCCAGCCAGACTGGGATTGTTCCACCCATTGTGAAAATTTTAACACCAAGTTTGTCTCTTGTTTTCATGGGAAAATTTTGCAATTTGAGATTTTTCGAGCAGCTGCATAGGGCAGCGAAAAGCAAAGACAGAACTAATAACTAGACTATAGGTGGGTACTTGCATGTGATCCACCAGACGGGCACCTCCTGGTGATGGTCTTGGGGAATTGCTCAAGTGGCTGGCCCATCCATTGACCTATGCTCGGTCTTTTTACACAATCTAGTCCAGACCTCGGTCCTCCAGCTGAGTCCCTTTCAGTTCTCCCCTTCCAGGATACAGTCTAATTCTGGTAGGCCCACTCTGTGTCAGTGGCTGCCAGTCTAATCACTGGTGGTCTGGGGGAAGAAGATGGGAGGGACTCGGGCCCATCCACTTCTCCGGGCCCTGGCTCAGGGATCCTACGCACCCCGACTGAGCGCCACCTCAACCCCCAACTCAGTTCCAGCCACAGTTCAGTAGATCCCCTGGGCTAAGTCCATGCCTCCCCCAGGTACCTTTCACCCTTTATCAGGGTCTATAACAGGGGTGGGCAAAATACGACCCATGGGCCAGACCTGGCCTACCTGAGGCCTCTGTCCAGCCCGCTACCCCTGGCCTGCTCTCCCACCCCTTATTGCTCCCTCTGGCTGCCGCTGCACCGCCCCCTTCCGTCCTCCCAGCCGGCACATGCGCTCTTCATAGTTCTGGGGCCAGAGCCGGTGCTGCGCTGCTCTGGGGCTGGGACCAGTGCTGTGCTGCCCCTTCCGCTCTCCCAGTTGGAGCTGCGGTGCTCTGGGGCTGGAGCCAGCACTGCCCCTTTCCATCCCCCCGGCTGGCGCTACACGAGGCTCGGGCCAGCGCTGTGCTGTCCCCTTGGCCCTCCCCCTCCCACTCCCCGGCCAGCGTTGCACCACGCCAGGGCTGGGGCCAATGTTGCGGTGCTCCAGGGCCGGTGCTCCCGCTGCTCTACCCCCCGCTCACCCTGGCCAGTGGCCAGCGATGTGGTGCTCCAAGGCCTGGGCTGCACTGCCCCACTCTGCCCCACCCAGCCCTCATTCCCTCATCCCCAGCGCTTCCCCCCGGCTCCCACCCCCCTGAGCTTGCCACCACTCCCTCCCTATCAGCACGCCCTGCCCACTCCGGCTCTCCGCTGCCACCAACGCCCCCCCCGCACTGAATATTATTGCCCACCCCATGTCTATAACTAAGCTCCCATGGAGCTGTCCCTGGTCCTGCCTGCTGCAGCTAGCTCAACAGGACATCCTTCAGCCCCCAAAGCCTAGGGAAACCTGTCCAGAGCAGGGGCTGCAGCCTTCTTTTTATACAGGCTCCTGGGCCCTGATTGGCCCTGCAGCCTCCTGCCCCTATTGGCTGTTCCCTTGTACAGGAATGTTAACCCCTTTGCTTCCAGAGCAGGGAAACTTCCCCCGTACCTAGACGATAAAGCCAGATAAATTCCAATGTGAGGCTAGGCACACATTGTTAACAGTGAATCTGATTTAACCACTGGAACAAACTAACGATGGAGCTATAGAGCAAGAAAACCCCAAACCCAGTGGTGACAAGTCTCACAGCCCAGGTCAACTGACTCAGGCTTGTGCTCTGGGATTAAAAATAGCTGTGTTGATTGTCCCACTTGGACCAGAGCCTGCATTTTAAGACCTCCCCTCCAGGCCTATTGTGAAGGAGTTGTCACAGTTCACTGCAGCAGAACCTGTATTTCCTAACGGCAATCGAACAAGGGCGGCCACTCGAGGCTCCCAGTTCCTCAACCATCACCTCTCTTGGACAGAGATCTGAATATCTCTTCTGCCTAACTGGGGCTTTCCCAAGCTGCACTGTTTACTGCCTATATTGCAATATCCCCAACAACCCAGACCACCTGAAAGGCTCTTAGCTTTCTCTCCAGAGTTCCTGAGCCACCGTGTAACTGCCTGCAGTTAGGTTACCACCCTGCTCTTTATAAGCAAGCACATTTAGTCTTACAGTAAAAAACATTACAGAGAAAACAGACTAAAACCAATAAATGAACCTACACGCAGGCAAAAAGTTTACTCCAAAAAGCTCTGGTAGGTGCCTTCAAAACCCACAACTGGGATTTCCTTGTGGGCACAAGTCCGTAACTGCCTCAGATTCAGAACCAGAACAGCTGCTGGTCTGATCGACCTGCATTTTTATACAGGTTGGGCCTTTGATCACCAGTATCCTTGAACAGAGTCACTGGACATTCACGATCCCCTCAGGGCATAGTTTCAAAAGGGTGAGATTTAGTATAACCACAAAGGGAATTTACATTCAGGTCTGTCATGTTCTGGGATGCAATCCGCACCAGTGACAGGTTGTGTCACCACCCGCCCTGTAGCCCTCCTTAAATGCTTGTCTTCTATGGTTCACAGCCTGGACATCAACAGGTAGTGAACCAGCCTGCAGTTCCCAGTGTGCCTATGTGTTAAACAACTCCTATCCGAGACATCAGAACCCAAATTCACAAACACAGACCAGGCTCCGCCATCATGCACCTGCTCTTGAAGGCTCATGGATACAGCCAAATTCCAGTGCATCTTTTAAGAAAACCTTGCCTGGTCCTGGTCCAGGACCTGCAAAGGAGGAGACTCGAAGAGCAGTTACAGCCACACGCTCACTGCTACCATTAAAACACTAGTATCTAAACACACTCTCTCTTCCCTATACTGCCCGAACCCCAAGATAACTATGGGTCTGATGAATTGCAAGGAGAAAGGAAAATAGAGCCCTATTGCTGGGGAGTGCTACCAGAGGCCAATAAATTCCATCACAAAGATTTCTGAAAATCCTACCACCCAACCATGTATAGGACCTCCCTCTCCTTTGCTACTTCTGCACCTAAATCCCATCCTGCTGGGTGTTTCTAGACTCTAATTCACTTTGTCAACCAGGATTGTCTATGCGACTCCCTGGAAGCCATCCTTGAACAATGTGAGGTTCTGGTTTTATGGAAGGAAAATAAATGGTTTATAGATGATCATCCATCTTCGGCATCCTATTTCTAGTCTGTTGCAATCAGTTCAAGACAGAATACTCACCATTCCCACCTGCCACAACATGTGGGGCATTTGTGACTAAAGACACTCTAAATGGGCTGAAAGAAATCCAAGTCAGCCAGGTGCTATGCATCTGTGCTCCTTGTGGCTGGTGAAAGACGCCTAGGACCCTTGAGGATTGCCAGTCAAAGCCACCTTAGAAAGAGAAGACCTACTGTTCCCCTCAAGAAGCAGTTTCTGGGCTCAGGAGGCTCTGCAAACTACTGCCAAGATTCCCATTTTTTAGAAACTAGCAAAAGTATGGTCCACACCAAACTCAGCTATCCATCACTGGTACCCAGCCCACCTAGTCAGGGGTTGAGGCCTACAATGCTTCTGTTGATGGTCTAGTAGCTGCCCCACTCAGCTGGGAATTGCATGACCAATATCCAATTCCTCTCCCTACCACAAACTTGGTGTGTGATCTTGGGGAAGACGTTCTGAGCATGCAGGCGTGTAGAGTAGAACTGGGTGATCTGGGACTACTTTTAACACACACTTGCAAACCGTGAATGCACTCCAGCAGCAGCATCCATGCTGGCCAGTTGGCGCACAAGATAACTTACAGCTTGAAGGTGCACACGGATAGTGGCCTGTAGACAAGCCCTTCATCTTGCTGTGCTTCAGCACTCACCTGTAAATTGGGGCTCACAGCACTGCCCCGCCTCTCCACAGTGTTGTGAGGGTAAAGGTAATAAAGACTGAGAGGGGCGCAAATAGTGGGGTGATAGGGGCCAGAAATGGACAATCTCTTCCTCTTCATAGCCGGGGAGGACACCCATAGCACTTGATACTATTGACTTTGGCGCACAATCGTCTCAGCTCAGGAAAGTAGCAGGGGTTGAAAGGAAAGCTCTGAAATGACTCCAGCTTTTCAGCTGCCTCTCGTGCTACCCCCAGAGCACGCTCACGAGAATCAAATCCTTTCCCCCATCTTTTTTAGCATATTCACAAAGCAGCTGGGAAAATGGCAAGGTCTAAGACAGCAGTGACGTGCAGACAATACCATCGCCAGCTGTTCCACTACAACTGGAAGAAAGGCAGTTGAACCTGGCCAAGAGTACACCACCAGAATTCCTGATTTGCTTGGCCTTTGCGCTCGGCACGCCGTCTCCCATCTCCAGGACACTTGGTGTGTTTGGAAGCGCCACTCCTGGCCTCCTCACCACAGACTCTCCTCACAGGATCAGCGGTAAACTCTGGCAGCCGCCTTTCTCCTGTTCTGGCACAGGGTCCTTTTCTCCACCAACGGGTGATTTTATATGTGTTTTATTGAGAATATCGCTCTCCCTTACCTTCCCCAGTCATAGACTTTAAGGTTAGAAGGGACCAGTACAATCATCTAGTCTGACGTCCTGCAAAATGCAGGCCTCAAGACCTCACCCACCCACTCCAGCAATAGGCCAAAGTAATCTTTATTTCTCCCAGTTCTCTCTCTCCACTACCCTATATCTGCCCCAGTCCATCACTCTACCCTTCTCCTCTATCCTGTCTCTCTGCTACCTAGTCATTCTCTGCCACCATCATTCCTACCAACTTCCCTCACAATTTCTATTTGCTTTTTTTAAAAGTAGCTTATAAACAGGTTTTCAAAATCCAGTAAGCAGAACAGAATCCTCAAGAGTTCATGATTCTAAGGAAGGGTAGGAGAGAGAACACCAAAATAAAGACAATGGATTTCAAGAAGGAGACTTTAGCACACTCAGGGAACTGATAGGTAGGATCCCATCGGAAGCATGTCTAGGAGGAAAAACAACTGAAGAGAGCTGGCAGTTTTTCAAAGAAATTTTATTAAGGGCACAAGAGCAAATTATTCGACTGTGTAGGAAGGATGGGAACTAAGTATTGCAAGAGACCACCCTAGCTTCACCAGGAGATTTTTCAGTAATCCAAAAATAAAGCAAGAGTCCTACAAAAAGTGGAAACGAGGTCATATCACAAAGGATGACTGTAAATAAATAATACAATTATGTAAGGGAAAAATCAGAAAGGCCAAGGCACAAACCGAGATCAAACTAGCTGAAGGCATAAAGGGTAACAAGAAAACATTTTTCAAATACATTAGAAACAAGAGGAACATCAAGGACAGTGTAGGACCGTTACTCAATAAAGAGGGGAAAAACAATAAGAGAAAATGTGCGAATAGCAGAGGAACTAAATGATTTCTTTGTTTCACTCTTCACCGAGAAGGTTGGTGGTGATTGGGTGCCTAACGTAGTGAAGGGCAGTAAAAATGGAATAGGCTCAGAAGCTAAAATAGGGAAAGTATAAGTTAAAAATTACTTAGACAAGTTAGATGTCTTCAAGGCACCAGGGCCTGACGATACGCACCCTAGAATACTTAAGGAGCTGATTCAGGAGGTATCTCAGCCATTGGCTATTATTTTTGAAAATCATGGAAGACTAGAGACATCTCAGAGGACTGGAAAAGAGCAAATATAGTGCCCAGCTGTAAAAAGGGAAACAAGGACAACTCAGGATATTACAGATCTGTCAGTTTAACTTCTGTATCAGAAAAAATAGCGCAAATAATTAAGTAATCAATTAGCAAACATATAGAAGAGAATAAAGTGTTTAGTGATACTCAGCATGGATTTCTCAAGAACAAATCGTGTCAAACCAACCGGATAGCTTTCTATGATGGGGTAACAAGCCTTGTGGATAGAAGAGAAGTGGCAGATGTGGTATATCTAGACTTTAGTACAGCTTGTGTTATGGTCTCGCATCACCTTCTCATTAACAAACTACAGAAGTACAATCTAGATGGACCTACTATAAGATGGGTGCAAAACGGGTTGGGTAACCGCTCCCAGAGAGTAACCATCAATGATTCGGTCATGCTGGAAGGGCATAACAAGTGTGGTACCTCAGGGATCGGTTCTGGGTCTGGTTCTGTTCAATATTTTCATCAACAGAGAGTACACTTGTAAAGTTTGTGGATGATACCAAGCTGGGAGGGGTTGCAAGTGCTTTGGAGGATAGGATCACATTTCACAATGATTTGGATAATCACATCCCACACATTTGTTGAAAAAGAACAGACAGCATTAAAGAAATATGTCTGAATTCAAAATAGTTCTTAAAATATACATTTAATAAAAACACACCTATGCAAGCAAAGAGAGAGATTGAACATTATTTGTTCAACATTTATACACCAAACAAGAATCTAAACACCAAGGTATCAGATATATTCAGAAATATGGACACACGCACAGAGAATGAAACTGCACTTTCTGCAAGAGAATACAGCTTACATTTCCATCCCAAACAAGTATCAAGAGCATTAGTCATAGAAGTCATCAAATTCATCTGCATGTATATCGTGGGTTTGTGGACGCAAAGCCGCTTCAATTTCCGAGTTGCTGTCATCAGACTCACCCCAGAAAGCTAGGAGAAAAAAATCAAAGCAAATAATAAATCTAAGCTTCTATAGTTTATGCAACAACATATATGTATTACACGTATATTTTAAAGAGCTTTCACACAGCAGATGATCATTCGGACAGACAACCGTTGGTCAGAAACACTATGTAACTCTTAACAATGCGAAAGCTGTCACATTGGGTCAGAGTATGCTTTATTTTGCCCAGTAGCCTGTCTCTGATACTAGCCTGTGCCAGTGTATGAGGGAAAGTATACAGCTCAGGGCAATTCTGGAGTGATCCATCAGTCTCCCACTCCCAGCTTCTCGTAGTCTGAGGTTTAGTCCCATGATTGGGATGATGCTATCTCCCTGATCATCTTGGCTAATAGCCATTGATTGAACTAACCTCCATGAACTTCTTTCTTTTTTTTTTTTTAAACTCTGTTGTACTTTTGGCCTTCACAATATCCCATGGCAATAAGTTCTTCAGTCAGCCGAGTGAACAAGTACTTCCTCTTATTTGTATTAAACCAGCTGCCTATTAATTTAATCAGGTGACCCCTGATTTTTGTATTGTGTGAAAGGGTAAATAACACTTTCCTATTCACCTTCTCCACACTATTCATGATTTTATAGACCTCTGTCCTATTCCCCCTTTAATTGTCTCCTTTCTAAACAGATCAGCACATATCTTTTCAGTTTATGCTCATATGGAAGCCGTTTCATATCATTAATCATCTTTGTTGTCCTTCTCTGAACCTTTTCCAGTTTCCCTTTCATATCATTTCTGAGATGGGGCAACAAGAACTGGACAGTATTCAAAATTTGGGTCCACTATGGATTTATATATGATATTGTCTGTCTTATTTTCTATCCCGTTCTTAACAGTTCCTAACACACTATTAGATTTCTTGATTGCTTCTGGGTATGACGAAGTTTTCAGAGAACTATCCATGGTGATTCCGAGATCTCCTTCTTGGGTGGCAACAGCTAATTTAGAGCCCATCACTGTATTATGCACATTGTGTATGTAGAGTTGGTGTTATTATGGTATGAATTTCCATCGTACGTGCAGCATACAGGGCTTGTTAGTTGTTAATTGGGTTGTTGTGCACAAATGAAGCACACTGATTTAAAAGTCCCACTTCATTGTTTCTCAAGGTAGTTTGATAGAACATTTCCACTCAAAGCAAATTACTTGACCATCTGTTGTCTGCCTGAATAGGAGCTTTGTCTGTTCTTCTCCCCTTTCTCCATCTCCTCGACCCTGAAGTGAAGTTGCGATCCCACTGACATCACAGAGCTGGCATAGAGATGGCGGTGATGTCACAAATGAAGAGTCACAACTTGGCTGCTGGATCAAATAGGAATGTACGGGAGAAACAATTTAAACACAGAGGGTTTTGGCAGTGAGCAAGTGTAGTGAGAAATGTATGTAAAATAATAGAGAGGTGCATTTTAATTCTGAAGTGTTCAAAAGCTTCTCCAGGCATGAAATTCACTCATTTCAGAGCTAGGGGGAAAGCATGCTTATTACTGCAGGTTTAAAATGTGAAAAAACCACAATGTGCCTGAAGGAGAAACTCTGACAAATACATGGATCAAGCTGGGGAGGTGTCAGTTCTTCGTTTAAGAATTTTAACTCATTTTTCATCATAGCCCTTAATAAGGAATGCCATTTAACAGTCTTTTTTCCTCTGACATATCCAGGCTGGCATGCTAGGGGGCCTTGCTTATGAATGGTGGAGTGGCTGCAGGTGCGAATGTTTTTATTAGAAAAAGAGCATTGATGAGTTTACTTTTTAGGCCCTACTGACTTTGGCAGTATCTTAAACCAGGGTTAAAAGCTCCCCTCTGCTTCAAAGCAGAATCCAGCTGAGGGAGGAGAGGCATAGAGGCTCCATCAGGTCCTCCCCCTTCCAGACTTGTGGGAGAAAGCGGCACAAGCTAGCAGAGACCGACTATGCTGTATCTACTGCAGCCTGACGTCTTCCCATGGGATTCTGGTGCAGCTGCTTCAAAACAGCCACGCTGTCCCAGGGCAATGGGAGCAGGGAAAAGGCAGAGCACAAATAAAAGTGGCTCCACACACTTTTATCTGAACTCATTCATTCTATTAAAAGAGGCTGGAGTACTCCGAGTGCTGGGCAGTCATTACAGACTCAAACCATCTGATGATTACAATTCCAGCAGGCTATTTCCCTCCTCAGAACCCGCTGACGGGTCTGAAACGTCATCTTTTGAGCTGGGTGTGCTGTAACGGGGACAAATCACCCAGCTTCCCTAGCCTCCAGACAGAAGAAATGCAAAGGAACGCCACCAACTGGAACGTGTGGCCTTTCCACTCCATTGTGTGTGAGCCGCCAGCCTGCAGTGCACTTCAAAACAGGATTTGTCCACAGCATTCCACATTACAGCGAAGATTGCCCACCTCTAAAATGCATCTGAGATCGGTAGGGACCGATGGAGTCACTAAAGGTGGACTATAGGCACAAAAGTAATCAGATTCCAAAACTACTTTCACTTACATCAGGGCAAATTGGGGAACTCCACCAAAGCCGATGGAATTACGTTGGTATAAAGCTGAGGTTAGAGGAGAGCAAGGCAGTCATTGCTCTGTCTTTCTAGAAAAAGGAAGCTCACTTGCACGTGTAAAAATGCACCATTGCACACATACATTTGTGCACACAGCCATCATAATTACGGAAACAGCTAAATGCATCTACATGGCCTAACATCTAATTCACGTGTTCAGTTGTGAGTCAGCACATGAAAACTGATTATTTTTCTGCTGTTGAAGTGTGATCCTTGAGAGAGCGTAAGCAGCACAAAGTCTTGGGTCTTGCCGATCCTGAGCTTGGTTTCAGGGCAGGGAGATTTTCCACTTGGGAAGGCTCAATGGAGTCTTCAATTTCATCCAAAACCGCTCTGCTGCCAGAACGTGGGTAAAGTCCAGGGCTCTTCAGGGTAAAGGACAGCACTGGACGACTAATGGCACGTATCACATCCACAAACAAGGGACACCCCTCCGAGAACACCATTTAGTCTTTGTGGCTGCACAATCCCAGGTGATCTTATAATGTTTCCACAGACAGAGTCATACAGGCCCTTTTTATTTCTATAAGTCTTCAGAGCTAATGTCTTCAGATCTATTTTGTAAATTGCCAAGGCTCCTATCGCAAGAAGCTTATGATATGAATTAGATTAAAAGCACATCAAAAAAAGACGACAGATTGAGGTGGGTGTAGGAAAGTGTTGGGAAAACATCAGTAGATATATGGAAAGGAGGCTAAGTTTGCCTGTAAAGAATAAACCACTTGAATAGACTAATTGGCTATGTCTCTTGGGGACTTACCTAGATTTTTTTGTTTGCTTCATTCATGAGTTGATTTTCGTTATTTTCAATGCTACGCTCAGTGTAGCATGGCTGAAAGGCTCCACAGAAAAATGATATTGCATTGAGGGACCAGAAGGAAGATGGTGGTTGAATGGTACACAGGAGGGACGAGATGAGGCCTGCCCATCGCTGTGCCCACCAGCAGCACAAACTTCGCTGCCACGGCTGCATGACTGCCCAGCAGCCGGGAGTGGAGCAGAGGCACCAGCGCCGGCATCTTTGCTCCGCTCACAGGCGTGGCCACCAGCTGCTTGGCAGCCCTGCAGCTGTGGCGCCGAAGTTTGCGCCGCTGCTGGGCGCTGCAGTAGCGAGCCTCGGCTGGAGCGGAGGAAGTGGCAAGTTGGCGGAGGTAAGAGCAGGGACAGTACACAGGAGAAAGAAGTAGTCCATCACTAGCTTAAATTTGATGCTGAAGGTGAGTGGATCAGGCCCCTAAGTGGTGCACACCATATAAGCTCTGCTCCTAAACCGAATGGGATAGTTCCTTGCTATGCAGCAAGAGCATTACAAATGATGAGGGACAGAGGAATTGCCGTCTGGATCAGATCTAGCTCAGTATACCTTCTCTGACAATGGCCAGCACTAGATGACTCATAGGAAGATGCAAGAAACAATAGGCAGATGTGGAGTGATTTGCCTTATACATTACATTTCTTCCTAATCCCTAGTACTTAGTGACTAATGTATGCCTTGATGTGTTAGGTTTAATACCCCTTCCAAATTTGTTAACTTTAATTTTTATAACTCAGGACATTCTTGGGATCCATATAAATATACAGTCCTTTCTGTATCTTGCCAAGTTTTTGGCTTCAGACACTTCCTGTGGCGAGGAGTTCCACAGCTTAACTATGCTATATGTTACAAAGTATTGCCTGGTTTGCCACCTTTCAATTTTACTGGCCATGACCTGGCTCCATTGCTAGGAGATGGGGAGGAAAGAAGCTCCTGATCTACCTTCTCAATGTTATTCACCATTTTATATAGTTTTAACATGTCCCCCTCCCATACATGGTGTAAGCTTATTACATTGGCTTGCATCTACAATATAAATTACATTGATAAAGACGTTTCTAAACACTGTAATATTTGTTTCTCACCTTTGGATTTTATAGTAGTCATTTGCCTTTTGCTTGTGTTGCTGTAAAACAAAGCGAAATTTACGTATTCAGAAGATGATAAAACCACTAAAAGCTAAGGAGTCGTGTCAATGTTTCCATCAAAGTTAAGATAGTAAATTTTGTACGTTCTGTAACTGCACCTCTATTTTTTGGATATGAAACAAGAGAAAGGGTTCAACACATTTTAGACATTCAAGGCTAGATCTTTAACGGCTGTGAATTGGAATAGCGCCACAAAAATCAATGCTGATTTTCCCAGCTGAGTATTTAGCCCTGAACGTACTTGCTGTGCATGAAACCTTTACACCTTTTAAAAGAGATGATGGTAAAGAAAAAAGGCACAATTAAACAAAACCAGTCCCCACCAAATTTCCTTATTTCCCAAAAGTGTTCTTAGAACTTAGCTACTGGGTTCCCATAGCATCACCCATGTCCCTATGTAAATGTGGAGCTTTTCAGCTGCCTTTGATCTACCTTGATGCATATGCAGTTGCAATTCTGTTCTGTTAAATGACTGATCTTGTGTCTAGAGCATCACAGCCCCTTTTGAATCTCTCAGACAAGCTGGAATCATTTTGATCTTTTGTGGGCAGCATGCGTATTGTGTTGGTGCTGTGAAATAATCACACGGGGGCAATGATGTAGGAGAATTAACTATTATATTAACAATCCTGTGGTAAGCACTAAAAAATAAAGCTTCAGCTGATTTTAATAAGGAATATTGAATAGGAGATATTTGTGAGACGGCTGTTCAAATTGGAGAAATATAAACAAATGTTAATTTGCACTTTGAAAACCTCACTGCAGTCAAAACAGGACTTGTTCTTAAATCAATTATTTCAGGATTTTTTACACCTGTTTTATTCCACTAAAAAACAGAGAGAGCTTCAAGATAATGATTTAAAGCCAAGGGTTGGAAAGAAAAATTCTAATCACTGATAATCACAGGAATGTCAGTGAAAGAGATCCTAAATTTTTACAAAGAATCTCTGAATTCTCCTTATATGAAATTTTCTGTCTATTTTACATGTTTCTCTGAATAATTACAGAGGTTGACACTGCAACTTCTCATTCAAGCATATAATCCCACTGACAAGTAAGAGCTTGAGGATAAGGGCTGTGTTTACTAAGGTCTAATAATTAACAACTGAAAAGATAAACTTAACAGAAAGCAAAAGGGTAGTTTCATTACAAGGCAGTGATTAAACGTTTTAGCCTTTTAAACAAAAGAGAAATATACTGTAATGTGTAATGGGTTATTTTACATTTCTGTTGAATTTGGGCAAAAATTCTAAAATGTCTGTAATATGCCAACTACCCTCACTAAAAAAAAGTCACTGCCAAATTTAATCAAAACATTACACTGAAGGGTTTACATTTATATATGCTGTATATATTTTACAGTTTTAGCTACCAAACTGGATACGGCTTGTTGAAGCAAATTATTTTAATTTATTCATCTTCCAGCATTAACCTAACATTTTATACCATTCCATTTGAGACCTTAATTCATGCATTTAAAATTCCTACACTTGCATCTGACGAAGTGGGTTTTAGTCCACGAAAGCTTATGCCGAAGAAAATCTGTTAGTCTATAAGGTGCCACAGGACTCTCCTTGTTTTTTGCTGTACACAGACTAACACGGCTACCCCTCTGGAAATTTCTACACTATTATATTAGCTCATATTCCACAGAGCAAAGAATATCACCTTTTGCCCTCACAGTGAGGTTCATCAGACGTTCAGCTTTACTGCCTCAGCTCCACTTCAACAAACCACTTATGCTACTGCCCTCCCTAGATGTCCAGCAATGAACTTAAAGGGTATGTCTAACTTTTAGCACATGCGCCTGTTCCTTTTATTTTAAGGAGTCTTGCGTACGTTGCTGAACAGGGCTGGCCTGCTGAGTCTGAGGATGATTTTAGTTTAGGAGTTGACAGCCCTCAGCATATCTCCGGAGGCACTCAGCGCCTTCCCGGTTCAGGCTATAGAAATATATTTCAGGAGACGCTGTTCTGGTTGCAGCATCATTTTTCCTTGTTGCGGAGCCGCTTTTGTGAATGAGGTGACGTCTCTGACAGGCTGTGCAAAAGCCATTTTAGCTTTCCCATATTTCAGCAAAGCAAAATCACCAGTTGACAGCCTCCGTCTGCTTCTTCATCTTCCACTATCAGTAGGCGAGGGTCGATTATTATTAATGCATGGGAGAGGTTTCAGGACACCTCCAAACCTGGTTGGTTTGTTCGGTGTTTTTGTTTGACTCAGCCCCAAATAAATACAGGGCAGAGCTGAGTGTCTGGACCCAGATCCTTCAGTGTGTCTGAGGATAACACTGCTCAGCGTGGTAGTGTGGGTGGAAAGGTGGCCTTTACTGTCCGCTGATTCTGAGCTAGTGGGTGTCAAAGGCCCTTTGCAGAACTTAAAGCAGCATGGAGCTAGCCTTATGTTCTGCTGGCTGCCAATGGCCTCAAAGGTCCAGTATGATAGCCAGGGATCCTCATGGCAATAGGAAAGCTATGGTCACAGGATCTTGGCCCCATCATGCCCCTGTAGAATGGCAGAAGAGAGAGGCATAGGGTTGGAGCTACTCATGTGGCTGTAATCAACCGAAGGACATTTGTCTACGGGGATGATTCTCCCACAGCTGATATAGAGAGTTCAGGGACCAGAACCCAGCAGCAATATGGTGCAGAGCAGCAGCAGACCAGGATCTTGGCCATAATGGGGTAGACCAGTGGATGGACAGTACTGAAATGGGCCTCAGAAAAGGTTTGGTAGAATTCAGTGGCAAATTTGGAAAATCTCTGTGAAAGTGCTGGCATGTAAAGAAATACTGGGGTATTGTTAGAAAATGGGAATAGGAGACCAGAAGAATGGACAGTTGAGAACTACTGACTCTTCTGAATTCAGACCTGGAAAAAGATAACATGTGACAAGTCTCATTTCCTAAGCAGCATCCTGAAATTTAATGTTGTCCAGTACAGATAAAAGATACAAAAGCTCTCTGTATTCCAGAAGATTTTATTCTGAATCAGCAAATATAATTATGACAGTCATCATCCGTTCAGTAAGCACGTCATAATCCTCCAAAACTGCTAGGGAAGAATTGTAAGAGTCTATAAAGAAGATGAGTTGAGGCAAATTTTATTGCTTTAACCCACCTCCTTTATAGATTCTCATATCTTTCTACATGCCTCTATTTCTTCTCTAAAATGCATCCCAGCATGGACCCAAAGATGTCTAGGTTCTTTCAAACAGCAGTTTAACTTCAAAATGCTGTTTTCCTCATCTACTTTTTTCTAAACCAAATCTTCCATTTTGGTACCCATTTAACCTGATAAAACAAGGATCTATACAGAAGATGCCCTGAAAACAAAAAGAAAGTGAAAAGTTCCCAAAGAAGAATATTTTTTCCCCGTAAAGATAATTTCAACAGAGTTGGTCTAGATTCCCTTAGGTACACGCTAATAGAGTGAATCGAGTCAAAAGAGTATCAGTGACAAACAAAAAACTTTCTTTTACTTCTGTGCTGGATACATCTCTGGTAGAGAACTTGTTGAACCCTTATACTGTATGTCAAGTGAAAACAAAAAAGATGTTCCATCAAAAAAAACCCCAAAAGGACCTATTTACAGAAACCCTGATATTCCATAAATATATGCCTGGAAGTAGACAGGGTAATCTTGTAAAAGAGCTTGAAGTTAGTGTGAATCCATCCTGCAAGAACATTGTCGAGACACAACACAACGTGGTAAACAAGTAAAATGTTTCTTTTTCACAAGGCAGATCTTAGTAACCCTCAGAATATGAGATAGCGGATATAGAATTTCTCCCCGACAATGAGTTGAGAAGTTGTGTCCTTCTCCAAAATTACTTCCTTTTTAAAAAAAGTCTAAAAAGGCTTATCATTGATAAAATGCAAGCCTGATGGCTTAATACCAAGCTCTATATTGTGACAAAATATCTCTATTCAGTATATTCCTGGGTGGTCAGACATTTTTAATGCGAATTAGGATAAAAACCTGCTTCCACTAGGGCAATTATTTTCGGCTGATAAATAGTTAGTTCAAGATAGGTGCAGCTGACAAAGATATTTTCTGTCCTTTTAATAAACATGAAAAAGAACAGTTGAGTTACTGTGTGATCGTTTCTGAAGCGAAACTGGACAAATGCTCTTAAGGCAGATAAATGGAAACAAACAGAATTCGGACATGAATTTTGCTTCTATTAACTGCATCCAACAGTAATGTAATTAATAATAGAGCTGAAAACTACATTAACACAAAGGTTTCCAAATGCAATCCTGTTTGTATTGTAATATGAAGATCCGAGACAAGCCAACAGGCGTTTAAGACCTGACTCGCTTTCTAGCTGACAATTGATGGCAGAATATTTTACCCTCACACGGTAGACCTGTAAGAACTGATTCACAAAGAGTAGAATTCACCCAGCTGCAGAGAGGGTCCCTACAAGGTCTCCCTTACAATTTAAACCCCATTGGGAGATGGGGGGGAGGCTATATAATAGGAGCATTTGATGTTAGTGCAGAGAAGGCCTCCATGTTCCATGTACAGTTAAGGGAATCTCTCTGCCAGTCCTCAATAGGCCTGCATCATCAAGGAAGAGGTGGGGTAGGGGCTGCGGGCTACCAAATCTGCATTAGTCTCTAGCTTACACAAAGCCTCCATGCAAAAAACTTAGCAGAACTGGGGGTAGCTATTCCACACCATAGGCTGGAACAGTGAAGAGCTGTGGAGTTTAAGGGGTATGGGAATTTCTCCTTTTCTACCCCCACTTACCTCCATGCACAATGCTCATATTTGTGGTGGGAGGGATGAGTTGTCACCCAGTGTATTCTGTTTCCTTTGCTAAAAATCAAATCTCAGCAAAAATCACAAAATATAAAATTGTTTATGAAAAAAGTCTCAGTAACTTTATAGAACCGGCATCAACTTGCTTTTTACCAAAGTTTCATGAAATATCTTTTAAAGAATGGCCCTGACTAGACAACAAGATATGCTAATGATATATATAGTTAAGATTTAGAAATCGTGCATTACAGTAAGTTTGGAAAGTCTCCTACAATGTTAGGAAAAAGAGCCCGGAAATAATTATTTTTAAAATGTTTACTTCTTTGTAAAGAGCTTGGAAGCTTAAAAGCATTATAAAATTATGTTAAAGAAAATGAATAATCAAAGATTTTATTTAGGCATTCATTCTTTTATGTATGCCTGTGAATAACTATAAATAGAGAAAATCATCGAAAATAAATATACTCAAGTCCTGTTACTTTCAAGGTTTTGGATCATTATTCAAGTCACTATAAATTTTCTGGAAAATATATACACTTAACAATCACATATCTAAACTCTGTAGCATCTCCTCAGCATGTCAAGCCAAACAGAGAATTTTCTACAAATCAAGCAAAAATTGACACGAACTAAAGAAAACAGAAACGAAGGGCTTTAAAATAGTATAAGTTGTTAATCTGAAAAAGCAAGATGAAGTTTGGAAGCTGTTTAAATTTAGCATAGCCTGAGTGCCCCCCAATGGTCAAATTGATTGCCTACAATACAGTATGCTGTGGCATTTAAAGTCGCACAGTTAGAGCCTTCATTTCATTATCAGACAGTTCCTTATAAAATAACGAAAAGGATGAATCGGAATTGGCAGATTTTTTCCAAATAAACACAAAATTAATAAAAGTGCAGCTATTGCATAAGGAATAGTTGTACAGGACATAATAAATTACTTCCAGAATACAATTTAATTACAATTAAAAATACTTTGGACAGTGGTTATAGGTTGGCAAATTAAAAATTATATTTGGTTACCTTAGTCTACAATTTATCTTTAACAGTCAAATTATTCTGAAATGTGACAAAGCAGATAAGCCTTAAAAAAATAAACTGCCCGCACCAAAATACGGAATTATCCAGAGTGCTGGTGACCTCCACTGGCTGATTCTGTTGCTACAGCACTAAAAATGCCACACACATCGTATTCTGCACATAGTTTGAGAGAGATTCAGTCGTGATTTATGGTACCTTTTCTCCCAAGTAATTATATTACTCAACACAGTCTTTTCTTTGGGCAAAATATTACACTCATCCAAGTGAAGTTACATCTCAGGCAGTTGAAACGTTCTTGGTAAAAGAAATGAACCCAGGGAAGCTCAGTTTTATAGCTAAGGTGAAATAGGCCAATATTTGTGGGAGAAGAGGAAGGTATGGCATGCATTTCTGAACAAAGGGGAACAAGTGGTCTTTACTCAGAAAACAGCTTCCTATAAAGACTCGCTCCTTCGTACATTATGTCTTTCATCCCCACTCAACCACAAAATGATTTTGCTGTAGGAAATAGAATAGCAGAAAAAGATTTACATTGAAAGAATCTTTAATAATAAACTGTTGCAGATCTGCCTACTTCACCGTGATTTATAATACAATAAATATCGGATTCCATTAAGGCTCATGCACGGAAGACATTGCACTGAAATACTGAATATGAAAGAACTCAATTCTTCCCATCTCCAGGACCATAATAGTGAAATGAGCATGTATAAATGTGCTAAGAGTATCTCTTTGCATCTTTTATAGCTTGTGTGTATTAATCTGTAAAGCTTATTAAGAAAGTCATTGCTATGCAAAGCAGCACCCAATCTCTTTCTCTTGCTTTTCAACAGAGTGCAGTGTTTAGCCAATAGGACTGGTCCTCTGCCCCTCATTCTGCATTCATAACATGCAACATTTGCACAATGTATCTCTCAAAGGCTACTGAATAGAAAGCCTTAATACTCATGTAAACAACTGCAAACCAATTACTTAATGAATCAGGCCCACACATAATGAGGTGACAGACAAAGAGCTATAAATGCATTTTTGCGCCCAAGTCTCTGCTTTAAAGTAAAATCCCTCAGCTGTAGTTTGGGCTTAACTGGCACATCATAATTATTGTCTCTAGGACATCAGAGGAAGCCATTTTTTTTTATTTAGGTCCAGCGGGGTCTTTTTCGAGGTCACTCATCAGCTCAGTGACAAGATAGAGCAAAGAAGAATTTTTTAAAAGTACCACTGCAGTACTACACTGTTATGTTTATTCTCAAGTACTGGGTTTCGAGACCACTTGTAAAAGCAATAAAGCACAAGAAGCGACGGCAGTAAGTGGAATCCTTAAATGTAAGCCTCTAAGAAATTTCACTGCATCCCCGACCACAAATAAGTAACCACCTGAGCTCTCTATTGCCCATTCTTTCAGGCTACTTTGCACTTCCAAATATCTTTGTCAGACAGATGTCAAGGGTCCAGTAGCAAGTGTCACTAACAGACTTTGTGTTGTAAAGGGCACATTATTTCTAAGTTATTCAGGAAACTAACTTTATGATACTACTTAAAACAACTTTTAAAAAATATCTTATTCTAATATAGTCAGAAGCATGCTTGCGTCTCAGAAACCAAAGGCATGAAATTATAAGGCAAAATAAATGGTTTCCAAAATCTGCCTAGTGTGCATTTGGATTTGAAAAAGTAAAATTAAGGCTAAAGAATTTTACATAAATAGCATTTGAAGAAATGCTGAAAGTTGCCATCACACATTATAAACCAGCACTGTAACATGCTAAACAAAATAAAATTAACACTTGGAAATATTTTTGCACAGTTCATTAAATTGTACATATTTTCTTGAAAGACCTAAGGCCTGCATTTTTATAATTATCATTAAGGACCCGATCTGTCTTTCAGTGAAGTTAATGGGAGCCGAGTCTAACAAAAATGTATAAACATGGGGCTTTATTATGTAAAACATATAAAGAATTCATTTGCACTTCATAATATTAGGTTTTATTTGCTTAGAGTATCATCCTCCCAAATAGAAATTAAGATACAGTAAATGAAAGTTTAATCATATTAAAATGTAAGCTTTTATTTTAAACAAAATAAAAAATTTGCTGGGTGAATATTTTACTTAAGTCTTAACTATTTCACATTAATTCATTTTGTTGCATTGGAATAAGAGAAAATATTGTGAGTTTTTAAATGAAATACAATTCAGCCCAAAATAAGAAATGAAGATTTCTTGTAAAATTACATTGGAATTGTTTCCTATGACATTTAATGTCACCAATAAAAGTTAGTGTGAATATTACAAAGTACAAAAGGACAAAAATATACTGTAAATATAGACAAGATTAAATAATTCGCCTAAATGCTTTAAAATATTTTATTGTCTGTCATAAATGGCAGTTTTCAGACAAGAAGCTGCATACTAGCAGAACCCACTTACTGTGATGTTTTAATAAGCATCCAGATAACAATCTAAAGCCAAGCTAAAATTTCATGAGATAGTTGTATTATATTCTATTTTCTACCATTTCTTGGCCACTAATTGTCACTGCCACTATTTGATTAGTATTTCATGCTGACGACAAATTCAAGGAACATCTAGCAACACACTGCTCAAAAAAATCAAAAGGAAGTGCTATGGTTTAACAAACCTAGAAAGATAAACTGCACCCTTAAGAAAAAGGCAAGGGCATTAATTAAATATACTCAGTCTGAAAGTAAAGAGAAAAAAGCAACAAATAAAAAGAACTTGATGCTAGAGTAAAAAATACGTATTGAGCCACAGTTAGTTTACTTCTCAGCTGCATCTAGAAGAAGAAACATGCCACTTTATTTCTTCAAGACTTTATGTTTTATGTCTGCCCTTTTCCTGACAAGTTCTATTGTCTGGTCTCTAAGTAGCCCTACTGAGAGCAGCTGTACACGCTAATTTGTGGTTCACTGAGATGTCAATTGAGTCTTAAAAGGAGGAAACAACAGCTGCAAAACAATTCCTGACTTTGGTGCAAATATTTTCTAAGGTGTACTAAAGTTTAGGTTGTTACACTAGAAAGCCCCAAATGTGAACCTTTCCCCTTGTTCAAGTCACAAATAAAATAACATATATTCAGAGCTTTATTCATTTTCTAGTGGCATTTCTCGTTCTGTTAAAGCCATTCAGAAATGTAGTGCTTTAATGACTTTACCTTGACAAAGGACTTCTTCCTTCGCTAGATGAAACACTACCTTCAGAACGGATTTTGTTGATTTTCTTGGTCTTCAAACTATTGCTACCAATATTCAAACCTGCGGTAAGAATAAACACCATATGTAAACATTTAGCAAATGATTAAACGACAGACCATACAGTAATTTTTGATTTACAGAAATCAGATATTATTAAAGCAACAGAGAACAAGAAGGTGTCCTGGATTTTGAAATGAAATACTGAAATGTATCATAGAATAACTCTTCATCCATGCGTTTTTCTTGTGATATTTTGTAAGAAAGCACAATCGAAGAACATCAAAGATGTACCATTTTAAGGGTCTGCTTTTAAAATGTGCAGTGTTACAGGAGTAAAACAAACTAGCAAAATGTGTCCCTGATGTTATTTTTAATAAATTGGCCAATTTAATCTCCATGGCTTGAATAGGCGCACTTCTATGGGATAAGTTTATTTTATTTGTAAAATCAAAAAATTCCCCATCTTCATTCTTTACCCACAACCTCAGCCCTTTTACTACATGTTCTCTTTAAAACCTGCCGGTCTCATTCCATTATGAGCCCAAAGGTGCTGCATGTCAGTCCTACCCTTTGTCAATCTGCGAAATGAGAAGTGGCTGACACACACTTTTGTTCTGTCCCACTTGTTTCCACACCTGAGGTTTTCTTCTCATAACTTGGCAGAACTGACAACTGCCCAACGTACAATCTCCTTAGGACAGTCAGAAAGTCATCTGCAGTGCCAACTGGAGATAATTTGTGAACATAACATTTTTGCATGTTTTTACTAATTTTAGAAAAACAGACTTTAGGGTAGGCAAATCTGTTCCCTTGGCTGCATTGCATCATATATCTACTTAAGCAAAAATCTCACTGCTATGTATATTTTTTCCTCAAGTGTTTTCTTTTCCCTTTACCAGAAGTCTTGTTTACTTGGTTCACCAGTAGTGAGTACATTTCTACTTGTCTCCTCTTACATTTGGATTATTTTCAGAGCGCTATAATTCTCTCTGTTGTACTGTCATTCCTTCTCCCTTTCGAATACTACAAAATACTTAATGTTGCAATTTAGATACACAACAAATATATATATTTTAAGGTTCTTTTAACAGTTTGCTTTTTCTTCATCTATCTTCTCTGTGCTGCCATGGGTATGAATTGCATAACAATTCAGTTTCCAACTCATGACTCTAATCAGGTTGTTTCTTCAATATTTCCAAACTACAGGGCTTGACTCATAAATTACATACATTCACTTTGAGCTCTTTTATAGTGTAAAGAGGTGGAAAGGGGATTTAGTGTAAATGAGACTTAAAACATTTATGTGAGATACAACTGAAAACTAACATAGGAACAACTGTAACTCTTACCAGCTTCATTCTATCCCCAGAAGAATAAAATATCATTTCAAAGTCTCCGACAGCTTTCCCCCTTACAACCAGATGTGCATTTAATCAGACAGTTCCCATAAACAGAATCACACAAACAACTCTGCTGACAGATTTAAGATACACAAACTTTCCGCACAGTGTGTTGGGCACCAAAAAAAAAGAAGTCTTGTTCACATGGAAGATGAGAGACGGTAAAGTATAGGAGTGATAGTGGCTACAGTATGCCACTTCACGGGGAGACGTCTGCCCACTTTCAAAGGAGCTGGTGACACAAAAAGAAACTTTGCTGTGAGGGAAACAGTGAGGAACACATGCGGAGAAGTACATGTACCCGTGGAAGATCAAAGAGGAGCTCCTGGTTAAGAGAATGAAAGCAGCTAGAGCCGCAGGCAATGCCCCTGGGACCAAGACAGGCACTCATCAAGAAAACAGTGGTTTTTATTTCTGAAAGCTCTCAAATGTTAAATTGTTTACTTGTACGTTTCTTTGCATAGTGAAGTACTTCAACAATTTTAATCCAATTTGGACAAGTTAGGTCTCAATGGAGTCACTTTTTTTTTCTTTCAGTGCATACGGAAAGAATCAGATGAAAGATTTTGGCTTTTTAAAAAATTAAAAAGTATGATCTTAAGGACTTTTGGGGTCAACAAATCTTGCACATGCAGCAGACATTGTAGGCACACCTCTTCTATGGGAACCAATGGTGTATAATTTCAACAGAGGTCCAATGGGGAAATAAAATATGCCGCTCTGCCCTCAAAATAAGCTCTGTCCTATCAAATGAAAGGAAACACAATCCTCAGAGTAGATTGTGTCGATGTCCAAAATATGAATGGATGTGCTCTCTGAGCTCCTTGATCTTGGTTCCCTCTTAGTATGGCTTGAATATACCCCTGGGCTCTGTGAGGTTCCTGGACTTGGTGTGAAATAGGTGGTGATATCTCCCAAACGTGACCTCTGATTGTGGTATCAAATTAAGACAACTCACAGTAAACTGTGCAGATCTGGGATTCCCTCCTCTCCTTTCTTACACGACCAATGAAATGGTTAATGTCACTGGGCATCTGAGTTAACAACTCACTTAGATGATGGAGGCAGTTCACAGTCCCCCCCCCCCCCCCCCAACCACGAGCTATTAGTGCATGCTCTCTGCAGACTCACATAGACATCTTGGTCGTTGCTACATTAGGTTCCCTTTTTCTTGAAGTTTTCTTTGCAACCATGACTGCCAGAGACCTCCTTTGGTTTTGTTTTATACACAAAAGCTGAGATTCAGCAGAATAAGGCAGAAGCTTGACAGAGGGGCCATTACACTGTACTGCTATTGAGTGACTGAATCTGAGCTGTGATTTTCAGATTTGTGTGAATGTGGTGGACGGGGCTGAAAATGAGGATAGAACCACGTGCATCCACGGAACATAGATTTTGGGGGAAAAAGGACTTCTGTCCGCTAAATTGATTATTATCACCCCCCCACACCCCCACTAAAGGAACTGAAGTTCAGTGTCACTTTTTCAGACCTTTTCATTCCTCCTGAAGTTATAATAAAATGTGGTCCAGGTAATTTGTCATCTCATAGAAATAATCAGGGATATTAAAGTCAGCTTTAATCATATTGGCTATGTCTACACTGGCAAGTTAGTTTGAATTAAGGAAGCTTAATTGGGACTAACTAAAGCCATGGCTACACTAGGCTTTAATTAGTTCGAATTAAGGGCTTCCTTAATTCGAACTAATACATTCTAATATGCTATTCAAACTAAGGGTTAATTCGAACTAGTTAGTTTGAATTAACCAATGTGGCCACGTTAATTCGAACTAACTGCCCCATTGAACTCAATGCAATTCACTAATTCGAACTAAGCAAGTGCCATTCATGTTAAGTTAATTCAAACTAACTAAAATTAGTTCGAATTAGTTTAGTTCGAATTAGTTAATTCGAACTAACTTTAGTAAGTGTAGACATAGCTATACTGAGCAAGCATTTGGTGAATATTTCAAGGAGTGGAATGTGCAGGATAAAATAGGTTGGATGGGCTCAAATCCTTGCATTTTCCCATGAAGACATTTACTTCTAGATTAGCATAATTTTATCACCACAGACAGCACTACAAATTAGGGTAAATATCTTTTTTTGTAGTCAAATTCCAAAGGGGTAGCCGTGTTAGTCTATTGTAGAAAGACAACAGAGTCTTGTGGCACTTTTAAAGACTAACAGATTTATTAATCGCATGAGCTTTCGTGGGAGAAAATCCCACTTCGTCAGACGCTTTGACGAAGTGGGATTTTCTCCCA